>CAWUFW010003888.1:0-1200000 GCA_963921515.1 Calotriton arnoldi
CAAGGGAGAGCAGACAGCACTGAATGACCTTCCATTCCAACACCGAAACCACAGCCCTACGACAGAAGCCGGTGAATACAGCCATTGTCCAAGAATAGACCAACACAGGCATGCCGAGGAGACCGACCACAGGGCAGATAGCGCATATCACAGAAGCACACAACGGACGGGGAAGAAAGAAGAAAACACTCCCCCATGTCGGCCACATGCAAGTTAATTGGAAGGAGTCACACAGCACTGACCTTGAACTGTCTGAGAAGCATGTGGGAAGAGGGCCCGTGTCCTCCAAACAAGCCAACAGAACACAAGTCCTGTCTCCCCACGACTACACAGAGCTCACAGCAACCCCGGAGCGTGCACATTGCAGACTGCACACACAGCCGGAGCACGCCACCTCTACGAACCGCTGCGAAATGGCAACCGCAACACACCTACCCAACTACGCCGAACAGCTCAAGCTGTACCAAACCAACACGATACATACATTGGGATGCGATCTCCTGTCCCTGCTGAACGTAAGTTACCGACTGACTTACCGCATCACATTGTTCAGCTGCGTCATGCCCGTCTTCTACTGTCGGAGGTGTCCCTACCAGCATCCCGTCGAGATATGCCTCTCCAACCCGGCATGTCTGAAGGCGGACCTGCTACCACTACTCCTCCCTCTGGACGCACACGACAGGGCCTGCTCTGCCTATGGGGGCATGGCGTATGTGGCCAACATCGCACGCGCACTGAAATGGAACCACTGTGCCTCCACACGACGGATCATCGAGAACAGCTACATCGAATGTCACCCAGCATGCCCCATCATGGTCCTCCAAGGGACAACCTACGAACAACACCTTGACAGCCACCATCCGCTTCATTGGCTGGCAAACATGTACACCACCAATGACATGGAAGCCCTGCTGGACGGCATCGCATACCTGACAACCTGTAAATACGTCGGACCACAACGCAGGTTCCCCGAGTGACCTATGAAGTCCAACCCCGCACCCATGCTCAGCTTCCGCACGGACTGGCCAGTCACCACCACAACAGCCATACCAAACGACCGGCAACTGTAACCACACCATCAACGACATCGCCATGACATCGGATATGACCGGGACATGCACACTGTTCCCCATCACATCCAGGAACACCGCATGCATCGTGGGAGGCAGTGGCATGGGCTCTGTGCATCGCACCCACATGGACGGAACTGCACGAACAACCAGGACACGACATGGATCCAGCGCACATGGACACACACACCGCTCAGTGGACATGAATAGGTCGCCTGGAGTCTGTGGGTGCTGCACCCTCCCACCCCCGCCCCGGGAATCCCATACCAGGACCTTTGCATGGACGACAAGTGCATACAACAACAACACGACCCCAGTGACTGTGACATGTCCAGTAACCACCACATTGCAACAACAAGTGGCACGCCGCTGCATGCACGCAAGCACATGCCCTGATGTCATCTCACATGCACGCGTGCATGAGGAACAACCGCAGCAAACCTGTCACATGGAACTGAGATGGACTGTGCCCATGATGCCGAGCGGTCTGGTAGGCTACATGTATACCGTCTGTGTCAAAGTCCGCAGCTCCGCAGCTATACGTAAATGTACATTAGCACAGCCTTGGCCAAGCAGATGTAACCCCACACCCTATCCCATTTGTTATCATGCTCAGTATATCCTCAACATGTATTCCGCTGCCAGTAGTGTCCACTATACTGCATCACAGAGGACAGAAGACTCAATATAATGTTTGAAACCAAAACTGTTTTCGCTGACTCATTTCACAAGTACGAATGAGAGAGGATGAGAGTATGTGAAGTACACGGCAGTCGTGACATGACCATGTAGTCCACTGGTATTGGATGTCAACGCAAATGAGTAGCACTACTGTGGAAGACACACATGTGTCGTGTGAAGTCGTATGGACGCAGTGCTCAGGTGGGTGGGTGCGACGGGTAGATGCGCACATGCCAAGTTGGAGCACGCCGTGTTGGGAGGGGTCATGAACAGTACACCACCGCTTCCCTGGGCATTGTGAGAGGACACCTGTCGGGGGGAGTGAACACGTGTGTGCACAGCAGCCGGGCACACGTACAAAGCGGTACCAGGCGCACCTCAGCCCACCCTCTGTGGACAAGCTGGATCCTGTTGTGCGCCCGCCATGCCCCTTGACAAGGCACACACAGCCCCAGTCGACCAGGTGCAACCCCAACATAGTCAATCCGCACAGGCGATACAGGGCACGGGATGGCAGTGGAGCATGGTGTGTGAGAGGTCTCCTCGCGCTCCTCCTGGTCATATCACGCAGGCAATAGAACCTCAACGACTAGCATGGCACAAGTCAAATGGAAGTGTAGGGGGACGCACCACAGCACGAGCAGCACTGACGTCACGGGAGGTGGCTCGCACCATCCCATCCATTGCCCATCATACCAACCACGCCACATGCCATTGCGACTAAGTGCAAGCGCGTGCGCCACCACCCCCGAGCCCTCCCCAGAGAGGCCAAAGAGTGAATGTGTGGGCCATCAGCCACAGACGGACGCGGCCTGGCCGCAAGGGCAGCCACAGCCACTGGGTGTCGCAGGTGGCGGATCCGGAAGGCGAAGACTGTGATGCATAGTCCATGCAGGCCGGGTCTCCATTTGGGGCACCACGCAGGTGGACGGCGTCCCGCCACACATCATACCCTGAGACAGCCCACTCGTGCAACTGGACCCACACATACACTCCTTGCCCTCTCTGGTGCGAGCTTGGGGCTGCCTGTGCAGGCGCTAGCCTCGCAGGTGAGCATTCATATTGGGGGAGCGAGGGGAGGACATGAGGGCTGGGGCGAAGATGACTGTATCACTGTCAGTAAGTACAAGGGATGACCCAGATGTGGAAAGGAAGAGACGTGTCCCGTGTGTACTGCAACTAGTCGCCAATCCAACTACCCCCCATGTCCGGAATGTAAGCCCGCACCTAGGCCCGCCCATCCGCCACATCGAACATACCACCAGCACGACAACCTTCCCATTCGAAACACTGACTGGGGGTGGCGACCAGTGTACAATCATGTGTAGCCTACCCACGCGTACATGTGGGCCCTCCATGATCCATGTCACCTGCGGCAAAGTCATGACATGCGCAATGAGGGAAGTGAGGAGAGCTGTCCGCCCCACGCGCAGAAGGTGCATCAGCTCCACAGACCCAGCAGCGAGTCCAGCAGGGGTCACATGTGCAGGGGCAGCTGTGCCTGGTGTGAAGGCACATGCATATAGACAGCACATCGACCAATGTGTAGTCTGCCCACATCTACAGTCCATCATCATGCGGACATAGGAATTGAACACAGGGCAACACATCTTAGTTGGTGCACCCACCGTGACCAACAATGCGCAATCATCGACGTACCCGCCCTGTGCATGGCCCCCCACCCAACGGAGGCACATCCAGTGCCACCATCCCACACACACAAGCCTTCCACGGAACATGCTGTGTCCAATGGTCAGTACAGAGTCAGCGCCCATCTGGTGGATCCTGAACAGGAGACACATGCACACACATGCCAGCTCCCACTATGTACGTCTGCCACCTGGCACGTGCAATGTAACCTCTCACCTGTGACGTGTGACTGCAAGCACACAGCCGTCTTGGCATGGGGCTGTCAAGGTGGACACCAGTCAATGTTTCGGGAGCTGTGATCCGTACAGTGCTGTACATAGGGTGCAGTGCTGACACCTACTACTGTCTCATATCCCCTCGTGCCACAGGTCCCACTTGTATTGGCCGCTCAGCCCGTGCCCACATCGTCGTCGTCGTGTGCCATACTCATCCAGCCTCGGAAGCAGTTCCATGCTCAGCAGACACTCATGTTGCCGTGGCGTTGCCGCTTGACGAATATGCAGTCAGTCCCCATCAGCACGCCCCGCAAGTCATTGGGGCCTAGATCCCCATGTGCATGCACATGGCAGTGGTATGTCTCACTTGCCATTGCCATTGTTGGGAGACCTGTGTAAGTGTATTGTGGCCGTGCCGTCCCAGCTTGACAGCTGGGCTGTGGCTCATGTGCTTGCTCAGTCATGTCAGTGATGTGTATGCGAAATTGCTATGTGCCGTGTTGCTTTGACATGTGTCCTCTGCCATTTAACCCAGGCGGAGACCGAACATTGACCGCCCATACCAATTGCTGGCGGACATGGACGATACAGAGGTAATCAGGAAGTTTCGGCTGGACAGGCCAACTCTGCATCGACTGTGTGCCATGTTAGAGCCCCATCTCCGTCCCCGCAGGGTGTATCCGACTGCTGTCACCCCCACGGCTAAGGTGATGGCCGCCATGCATTTCTTCGCCACTGGGTCATTCCAGCACACAGTGGGCAGTGGAGGAGGGATGTCCCAGCCCATGTTCAGCAAGGTGCTGAGGGATGTACTGGCAGCCATGATGCTGTACCGGAACAGGTACATCCGCTTCCCCAGGGCTCGTGAATTGGCGGCAGTGAAGGGTGCATTCTATGCCCTTGGCAGAATCCCACACGTCGTGGGAGCCATTGACTGCACTCATGTTGGCCTTGTTCCACCACAGGCCACTGAGCACCTGTACCGCAACAGGAAGCACACGCACTCCCTGAATGTGCAAGTGGTGTGCCTTGCGGACATGGTGATCACCCACGTGTGTGCCAAGTTTCCAGGCTCGGCACATGACGCACACATAATGCGCAACAGCATCTTGCCACGACTGATGGCCAATCTGCAACAGGATCGTGCCTGTATTGTCGGTGAGTATGTGGAGTGGTGTAGCGTGCTGGTTGTGCGATGCTGTCCCCTGTCCAGTTGGAATAGCTACGGTTCTCTGTGTCCCTCACACCCAGGTGACTCTGCGTATCCGAATGGGGCATGGCTGCTCAGTCCATTGAGGAATCCTCGCACCCCAGCAGACGATCGATACAATGAGGCACATGGGAGGACCAGACGTGTGGTCGAGCGTACCTTTGGCCTCCTCAAGTCCAGGTTCAGGTGCCTGGACCGCACCGGGGGTGCACTGGCGTACTCCCCACAGAAGGTGTGCCAGATAGTGGTGGCGTGCTGCATGCTGCACAATCTGGCCATTCGGAAGCAGATCCCCCTCATTGTGGATGACGGAGATCAACCAGGGCCCCAGCCCGCAGACCAGGACAGCTCGAGTGAGGTGGACAGCGGAGAGGAGGAAGCTGGGAATGTGCGCCAGCAGCTCATCGCCCGCTACTTCACTTGACGGTGAGTGTCCATGTACGACGGATGATGTGTCTGTATCTGTGCAGGTGTGTGTGTGCTGTGTCAGGGTGGCCGTATGTTCACTGCGTGCAGTGTGTCAACGCTCCATGGCCAGGGTAGTATGCCACTGTTGGTGACTGTGGCATTGTGCCCTATTGCTCCGTGCGATGTGTGTACATTGCTTGTAGTTGTTGACATGTACTGTGTGATGGGTGTGTGACACACTCATTGAATGTGCTCCTGTTCTGTCTCCCACCCCTAGGTCCCTACAGGCCCTCCGGATTCCATTGCCATGCCACGCATCAGGTGCCCTTCCGCCCAAGGTGGCCGTTGTATTCCGTACAAATAAAACACAGGGCACAAACAGCAGTTAGTGAAAAAGGTGCATTTATTACAAACTGTGACATGTGATTGTGTGTAAGGTGATGACAAAAGTGGTGCGTGCAGTGACAATGAGCTGTCGGTCATGGCTGCGTGATGATCAGGGTGTACCCACTGGTTCTATGTCCATAGTCCAACACACACATGCCATCCAGATGGCTGTGTGGAGTGGGATCGTAGAGCAAGTCAATGCAGTGGCTGGTCAAGGAAGGCTGGCGGAAGGCTGGCTGGCTGCCTCACTTGCGACTGGAGCGTGCGAAGTCCTCCCGGGAGATCTGTTTCCTCTTCGGACGGCCCCTTCCACGTTTGGGAGGGGGTGTGTGGTGGCGACCTGCTGGTGGTGGGTGAGGTGTGCTCACTGGCTGTGGACGCAGGGGAAGTGGACACTGCTGGCCGACCCTGCGCCCTAGCAGGTGGTGGCGGAGGTGGTGTTGCTGGCCTTGCCTGTGACCCCACCGCCACCACCAGCTGGCCCATGAGGTCCACGAGTTGGTCCATACGGGACACGAATTGGCCCATATGGGCGTCCATGGACCTCAGCACCCCCAGCACCTCCCGCGTGTCAGTAGCAGACCTGGCCCATTGTCCTTGGGCCTCTTCATAGGCCCCAAGGACTCTGGCCATTTGAGGCAGGGCATGGCTCCCAGGGGAGGCTGGCGTTTCCCTGACCCTGCTCCTCCTACCAGTCCTGCTGCCACCGGCCTGCCCACTAGCCACATTGCACACCACGGTCCTCGCTGTGGCTCCCAGGGTGGATCCAGTCGGGCCGGGCCACCACCTGCGCTGGGGCTGGTGCCAGCGAAGACGTGGTGGTGGTGGAGGCGGTGGTGGTCGGTGCGGCGATGGTGGCGGTTGCGGCAGTGGTAGTGGCCGCAATGACCGTGGGTGTGGCCGCAACGACAGTGGCAGCAGGGGACTGGGACTGTTCAGCGTCCCTGGATGATGGGTTGGTGGGTAGGAGGGGTCCTGGGGAGCGGCTGGGCCCTGCCACGCCAGATGGGCCAGCTTGGTGGTCCGTGCCCGAAGAGGTGGACAGATCCTCCAGATCCGTGTGTCCTCGTTGGGGGCTTGTAGGCTGGCTGTGCTGGCTGCTGTCTCCATCCCCAGCGTCCAGCAGTTCGTCACCTGTGGAGAGAATGAGATTTGTTATTGTGTTGCACCTGGCGAAGTATGTATTAGTCGTCTGACATTGGCAGTTCGTGCAATCTCGTACATGGGTTTCCCGGATGCGAGTGTGTGGCTGTGGCATCTGTAGTTGTGTGTGCTAGGCAATGGGACTGTGTGCTGTGCACATGTGGCATGGGACGGATTGGCCATGCCGATGGGTGTGTTGCTGTGCCCCTACTCATTGTGACTCTGGTGTATGCGGGCTCCTGGCCCATCCTGGGTCTGGTTTGTACTTTGCTTTTGGGGTTCAAATGGAACGCTTAGGAACGCATATGGCAACATGGGGGCCATGCCCCAGATTCGCATTTGGGAGGGGATATGCTTTTGGGGTTCAAATGGAACGCTTAGGAACGCATATGGCAACATGGGGGCCATGCCCCAGATTCGCATTTGGGAGGGGATATGCTTTTGGGGTTCAAATGGAACGCTTAGGAACGCATATGGCAACATGGGGGCCATGCCCCAGATTCGCATTTGGGAGGGGATATGCTTTTGGGGTTCAAATGGAACGCTTAGGAACGCATATGGCAACATGGGGGCCATGCCCCAGATTCGTATTTGGGAGGGGATATGCTTTTGGGGTACATGCTGTGAGCCATGGGTGCCGAACGTGACATGTGTTGTGGCAGCATGACAGTGCATGGTCTGAGGTGTGTGCATGCCTGACATGCCCTGCATATTTGCTGTCTGTTGTGGTTACTGGACATGGCATTGGACGCATCGTTATGAGTGAGTGATAGTTGTGTGCCAGCCAACGTATTGCAGTTGTCCCATCTCCTTGGTGTGCGTGCTGCCCTGTGCCATGTGCATCACTGCAGTGCTCGGGGGGTGTGGCCCATGTTGTGTGTTGTTGCTCACAGTGTGTCGTGCGCTTAATTGACTTCTGGCACATGGTTGGTCATGGGCATGTGTCTTAGCGTGACTGCTGTATGTGTGGCAGCTGTGCGGATGACATGCCTTTCATGTGACTGGGGCTGACGGATGGGATGGATGGTATGTTGTATGTGCATGGTGTGTCTGTGAGTTTGATGGGTTCAGTGGTGTTCGTGTGCATTTCTGTTGTTCCGCTCTGTTGCGTCTAGTGTTGTTTGTCTTACATAGGCGTAGTTGTGGGGTGTGGGGTTGACAGGCAGTGGGGGCTACATGGACAGGACTTCAATGGTGTTTCGGTTGTGTGTGATGAGTTGCACAGTGGCTGCCGTGTGGGACTATATTCAGTGTGGCTTGTGCATGCAGACGTGGCTCCTTGGGTGTTGCTATGTCTGTGATGGGTCATGTGGGGTGTGAGTCTGTTGTTCATGTCCGTGTGCACATTGTTCACTTGTTCGTGACGGTGGGCGGTGCTGCGTGTTCGTCTGCTACGTGACATGTCCCATGTGTTGGTGGTGTTATGGTCCTCATGCCTCCAGTAATCCAGCCCTGTCCAGTTTCCCACCTGCAAGTTGTTCGTGCGTGCACTGTACTGGATGCCACATGGCTCTAAGCGGGGGTGCTCCATGTTGCAGGTCTGTGGGGGTGGGGGGTGTAGTGGGTCGTGGGGGTGGCTGTACACCCACTGACACCGATTGCTGTGGACCGTGATGTCTGCCTTTCGGCTGTCGTTGTGCACTGCGGTGGCTGACACGTGGCTGTGGGGTGTGGGGGATGCTCCTCCTTGCTGTGCTGTGGGACTGGGGCCTGGTGTGTGTTGTACTTGGGCTGTCCACCGTCCCACCCACTGCACTTTGTGTTCCTGCCACTTACCTGTTACTTGTCGGTTAGTGCAGCTGTGGCGGACACATGGGTGTGGTGGGTGCTCGTTGTGGCGCTTCTGGCATATTTGGGGACCTGTTGGTGGTTACGTGGCTGGCTTAGTGTACACATGTCCCCACGCATCTTACAGTTGTTCGGTTTGGGCTGTGTGTGGTAGTGTCTGTTGCATGTGCGTGTGTTGTGTTGTGTATTGTGTGCTGGACATGGGGGTGTTTGTCCCTGGGAGCTGTGGCATGGTAGTTGCGCATGTGAGTACATAGCGGTGTGCTAGTATACATTAGTTTGTACTTACCAGCCTCCACTCCCCTGCTAATCCGGCGAGGATCTCCGGATGGATTACGACTCGCACCTTCTCCTCCCACGCTTTGAAGGTCTTAAAGAGCGCGGGATTCCCTCCGCCAGTGACGGCAGCCAGCTCTCTGTTTTTGCCCTCCTTCTTCTTGACCAGGCTCTTTACGTCATTCCAACGTTTGTTTATCTCGACTCTGTTCCTGGGCAGGGTCCCGACTGCATTGACCTGGTCTACGATCCGGTTCCACATTCTGTTTCTGGTGGCTAGTGGTGTGTGCTGGACCATGTTCCCATAGATTTGTGGGTACACCTTGATGATCTCGTCGACCATGACCGTCAGCTCCATGGGCGTGAACTTGGTCATCCTTTGTGGTGCCATGGTGTTTGTGGTGCTGGTGCGGTGTGTGTTGTGTAATGTGCAGGGGGTTTGTGGTGCCGGTGTTTGGTGGTGGTGGTGTTTGGTGGTGGTGGTGGTGGTGGTGGTGGTAGTGATGTGTGCGTTTCTGTGGTGTGCTGCTGTCCTTGCTGTGTCACTGTGTCCTCTCCTCTCCTCTCTGGTTTGCAATGTAGCAAGGGGTTGTGGTCTGTGGGAGTGCTGCTTTTGTACTCACCTATGTGGGTGTGTCCTCATGGTCTGTTGTTTTCAGGTGTGTTGTGTCTGGGGTTCTGGCCTTTGTATTTTTTGTTTGTCCGGGGGTGTTTTCGGGATGTGTACTGTGCTTGTGTATTTGTGTGTGCCTTGCTGTGTGGACTTGTTGGCCATGTTGTGTGCTATTGGTTTTGTGTGCGGATGGTTTCTGTGCAGGTACGTTGGCGCCATGGCTTCTGCCGTGTCGATTCTCATCGGCGTTGTTTGCGCTGGCGGGCGGTATATTTGTTGTTTTTCCGCGCTCATGGCGGTGCGATCGTAATTTCACGTGCGGTGTGTCGGCCGTGTGGGCGGGCGGTTTTGTGTTGTCGTGCGTGTTTCCGTCCGTGGCGGGCGGTTTGACTCCGACTCGGACGATGGCGGGCGGTATTTTGTGTGATTTTTCGCCGATGGCGGTTTTCGGTTTGTGTACTCATAATGGCGTGGTCGGTGTTCAGGCGGTGTGTGCGGGCGGATTTTTGCCGCTTCCATGCCTGGCGGATTTTTTTACGCCGGGTATCGTAATGGGCCCCTAATTATGGTAATTGTGTAATTAATTTTACGTGTGTGTTGTGGATATTATAGTGTTAAAGAATGTGTACTCAATAAATGTTTCTTATTTTGTTATTAATATTATTTTTTAAATTGATTATTAATTATGTTAATTATGGAAATACATTTTTTTTAAATGTTGAAGTCTTTTTTTATTGGTGTGGTTTTATAGGGTAAGAAATCAAATAAATACATTTATGTTTTAAATTTGTTTGTTAATATTTGCTCCTTTTGAATAAATATTGTTTATAAATGTATTTATTAATTTATTTTATATAATATTTGTACCTTTTTGTTATATGTAATTAATATTATAATATGTGTTCTTTTTATATGTTTAATATATTTAATCATATATTTTTAAAATATTGTTTATTTATTTTTAACATTATTTAATTTTTTTCAATTGTTTAAATGTTATTAGTAATTTTTGTTTCTCTGCTATCCAACACTTTCCCTACTGTTGCACTTACTGGAGTGGGAAAAGTGATTTTTACCCCTCCACTATCCAGCACTTTCCCTACTGTTGCACTCATTGGAGTGGGAATAGTAATTTTTACCCTTCCGCTATCCAGCACTTTCCCTACTGTTGCAGTCACTGGAGTGGGAATAGTACATTTTACCCCTCCGCTATCCAGCACTTTCCCTACTGTTGCACTCATTGGAGTGGGAATAGTAATTTTTACCCCTCCGCTATCCAGCACTTTCCCTACTGTTGCACTCACTGGAGTGGGAATATAAATTTTTACCCCTCCGCTATCCAATACTTTCCCTACTGTTGCACTCACTGGAGTGGGAATAGTAATTTTTACCCCTCCGCTATCCAACACTTTCCCTACTGTTGCACTCTTTGGAGTGGGAATAGTAATTTTTGCCCCTCCACTATCCAACACTTTCCCTACTGTTGCACTCACTGGAGTGGGAATAGTAATTTTTACCCCTCCGCTATCCAACATTTACCCTACTGTTGCATTCCCTGGAGTTGGAATCGTAAATTTAATTCTTCCGCTATCCAACATTTACTCTACTTTTGCACTCACTGGAGTGGGAATAGTAAATTTTACCCCTCTACTATCCAACACTCTCCCTACAGTTGCACTCTTTGGAGTGGGAATAGTAATTTTTACCCCTCCGCTATCCAACACTGAAGTTGGAATAGTAAATTTAATTATTCCGCTATCCAACATTTTCCCTACTGTTATTGTATTGCAAAATGTACGTTTTCATTTTTTTTAATAGTTTAGGGGCCCATTAGGATGTCGGGCGGAAGCACTACCGCCGTGCTGGCGGATGCAAAAACCACCAGTTACCGTCCGCACGCAGCAGTCCACACGCCCGCCCAATTACGATGCGAAAGCAGGCCAAACACCGCCGGCAAGCCAGCAACACCGTCCGCCATCAAAGTGCGCCCGCACACGTAGCGGCGCAGCACAACTGACACACACCGTCCGGACGAAACACGTCCCGCCCGGGCGCATAAATTACGATGCCGCAAACAAACGGCTCCCACGGCAAAGAGACACCGCACGTGAAAGAGAGGCGGAAACACGGACGCAGAGCACGGACAACGAAGAAGCGGCACCCCGGGCATGAATCCAGCACTGCAGGCCCTTCCCATGCTTCTGCTGATGCACCACCAAGGACGCAACGTACCGCGGAGACGCAGGTAGGCACACACACAACAAGTGCACGCAAACAGCGCACACAGTGCAAGGGCGGAAAAGCGGACAACCCCCACCAGCGCGTGTACACCACACATCCACCATTGCATCCACATATGACACACAGGCCAAATCCTAACATCGCGGAACACATGTGTACACACCACCTGGGACTAGGAACCAACCACCCCGTCACGGCCCCAAAGCGCCGATGACGCCGCCACACATGCGCACAACGCAGAGGCCAACCGCAGCGCCATGCATGCGTCGCACACAGACACAGGGACACAACCAAGCAGCACACACACCAGCCCCACCCCGAACGCACATGACACGTGACAGGCCGGCCACAGACATGTCCCCAACGCCCAATTCACGGACAACACCCAACGCCACACAACCGACGCACACATGTCAGTTAAGTCACGCAACAGCAGGACACACCCCAGTGTAACAAACATGGCGAAGCACACAGCGGCGGCAACACCAACTAGGAGAAGCAGGGCCCCTTCGGGAAGAGGAACGCCAGTACCACACTGAAAAACCCATACCACCCTGCACATATGAACAAGACACATGAAACGGAACACCAAAGAGCCCGGGGACCGACAACAGGTGGCCCAAGAATTACATCCACACACAAGGCCCAACGCAGAGCGGAAAGGCAGCCTGCCGCCCACACAAGGGAGAGCAGACAGCACTGAATGACCTTCCATTCCAACACCGAAACCACAGCCCTACGACAGAAGCCGGTGAATACAGCCATTGTCCAAGAATAGACCAACACAGGCATGCCGAGGAGACCGACCACACGGCAGATAGCGCATATCACAGAAGCACACAACGGACGGGGAAGAAAGAAGAAAACACTCCCCATGTCGGCCACATGCAAGTTAATTGGAAGGAGTCACACAGCACCGACCTTGAACTGTCTGAGAAGCATGTGGGAAGAGGGCCCGTGTCCTCCAAACAAGCCAACAGAACACAAGTCCTGTCTCCCCACGACTACACAGAGCTCACAGCAACCCCGGAGCGTGCACATTGCAGACTGCACACACAGCCGGAGCACGCCACCTCTACGAACCGCTGCGAAATGGCAACCGCAACACACCTACCCAACTACGCCGAAGAGCTCAAGCTGTACCAAACCAGCACGATACATACATTGGGATGCGATCTCCTGTCCCTGCTGAACGTAAGTTACCGACTGACTTACCGCATCACATTGTTCAGCTGCGTCATGCCCGTCTTCTACTGTCGGAGGTGTCCCTACCAGCATCCCGTCGAGATATGCCTCTCCAACCCGGCATGTCTGAAGGCGGACCTGCTACCACTACTCCTCCCTCTGGACGCACACGACAGGGCCTGCTCTGCCTATGGGGGCATGGCGTATGTGGCCAACATCGCACGCGCACTGAAATGGAACCACTGTGCCTCCACACGACGGATCATCGAGAACAGCTACATCGAATGTCACCCAGCATGCCCCATCATGGTCCTCCAAGGGACAACCTACGAACAACACCTTGACAGCCACCATCCGCTTCATTGGCTGGCAAACATGTACACCACCAATGACATGGAAGCCCTACTGGACGGCATCGCATACCTGTCAACCTGTAAATACGTCGGACCACAACGCAGGTTCCCCGAGTGACCTATGAAGTCCAACCCCGCACCCATGCTCAGCTTCCGCACGGACTGGCCAGTCACCACCACAACAGCCATACCAAACGACCGGCAACTGTAACCACACCATCAACGACATCGCCATGACATCGGATATGACCGGGACATGCACACTGTTCCCCATCACATCCAGGAACACCGCATGCATCGTGGGAGGCAGTGGCATGGGCTCTGTGCATCGCACCCACATGGACGGAACTGCACGAACAACCAGGACACGACATGGATCCAGCGCACATGGACACACACACCGCTCAGTGGACATGAATAGCTCGCCTGGAGTCTGTGGGTGCTGCACCCCTCCCACCCCCGCCCCGGGAATCCCATACCAGGACCTTTGCATGGACGACAAGTGCATACAACAACAACACGACCCCAGTGACTGTGACATGTCCAGTAACCACCACAGTGCAACAACAAGTGGCACGCCGCTGCATGCACGCAAGCACATGCCCTGATGTCATCTCACATGCACGCGTGCATGAGGAACAACCGCAGCAAACCTGTCACATGGAACTGAGATGGACTGTGCCCATGATGCCGAGCGGTCTGGTAGGCTACATGTATACCGTCTGTGTCAAAGTCCGCAGCTCCGCAGCCATACGTAAATGTACATTAGCACAGCCTTGGCCAAGCAGATGTAACCCCACACCCTATCCCATTTGTAATCATGCTCAGTATATCCTCAACATGTATCCCGCTGCCAGTAGTGTCCACTATACTGCATCACAGAGGACAGAAGACTCAATATAATGTTTGAAACCAGAACTGTCTCCGCTGACTCATTTCACAAGTACGAATGAGAGAGGATGAGAGTATGTGAAGTACACGGCAGTCGTGACATGACCATGTAGTCCACTGGTATTGGATGTCAACGCAAATGAGTAGCACTACTGTGGAAGACACACATGTGTTGTGTGAAGTCGTATGGACGCAGTGCTCAGGTGGGTGGGTGCGACGGGTAGATGCGCACATGCCAAGTTGGAGCACGCCGTGTTGGGAGGGGTCATGAACAGTACACCACCGCTTCCCTGGGCATTGTGAGAGGACACCTGTCGGGGGGAGTGAACACGTGTGTGCACAGCAGCCGGGCACACGTACAAAGCGGTACCAGGCGCACCGAATGCCCACCCTCTGTGGACAAGCTGGATCCTGTTGTGCGCCCGCCATGCCCCTTGACAAGGCACACACAGCCCCAGTCGACCAGGTGTAACCCCAACATAGTCAATCCACACAGGCGATACAGGGCACGGGATGGCAGTGGAGCATGGTGTGTGAGAGGTCTCCTCGCGCTCCTCCTGGTCATATCACGCAGGCAATAGAACCTCAACGTCCAGCATGGCAAAAAGTCAAATGGAAGTGTAGGGGGACGCACCACAGCACGAGCAGCACTGACGTCACGGGAGGTGGCTCGCACCATCCCATCCATTGCCCATCATACCAACCACGCCACATGCCATTGCGACTAAGTGCAAGCGCGTGCGCCACCACCCCTGAGCCCTCCCCAGAGAGGCCAAAGAGTGAATGTGTGGGCCATCAGCCACAGACGGACGCGGCATGGCCACAAGGGCAGCCACAGCCACTGGGTGTCGCAGGTGGCGGATCCGGAAGGCGAAGACTGTGATGCATAGTCCATGCAGGCCGGGTCTCCATTTGGGGCACCACGCAGGTGGACGGCGTCCCGCCACACATCATACCCTGAGACAGCCCACTCGTGCAACTGGACCCACACATGCACTCCTTGCCCTCTCTGGTGCGAGCTTGGGGCTGCCTGTGCAAGCGCTAGCCTCGCAGGTGAGCATGCATATTGGGGGGCGAGGGGAGGACATGAGGGCTGGGGCGAAGATGACTGTATCACTGTCAGTTAGTACAAGGGATGACCCAGATGTGGAAAGGAAGAGACGTGTCCCGAGTGTACTGCAACTAGTCGCCAATCCAACTACCCCCATGTCCGGAATGTAAGCCCGCACCTAGGCCCGCCCATCCGCCACATCGAACATACCACCAGCACGACAACCTTCCCATTCGAAACACTGACTGGGGGTGGCGACCAGTGAACAATCATGTGTAGCCTACCCACGCGTACATGTGGGCCCTCCATGATCCATGTCACCTGCGGCAAAGACATGACATGCGCAATGAGGGAAGTGAGGAGAGCTGTCCGCCCCACGCGCAGAAGGTGCATCAGCTCCACAGACCCAGCAGCGAGTCCAGCAGGGGTCACATGTGCAGGGGCAGCTGTGCCTGGTGTGAAGGCACATGCATATGGACAGCACATCGACCAATGTGTAGTCTGCCCACATCCACAGTCCATCATCATGCGGACATAGGAATTGAACACAGGGCAACACATCTTAGCTGGTGCACCCACCGTGACCAGCAATGCGCAATCATCGACGTACCCGCCCTGTGCATGGCCCCCCACCCAACGGAGGCACATCCAGTGCCACCATCCCACACACACAAGCCTTCCACGGAACATGCTGTGTCCAATGGTCAGTACAGAGTCAGCGCCCATCTGGTGGATCCTGAACAGGAGACACATGCACACACATGCCAGCTCCCACTATGTACGACTGCCACCTGGCACGTGCAATGTAACCTCTCACCTGTGACGTGTGACTGCAAGCACACAGCCGTCTTGGCATGGGGCTGTCAATGTGGACACCAGTCAATGTTTCGGGAGGTGTGATCCGTACAGTGCTGTACATAGGGTGCAGTGCTGACACCTACTACTGTCTCATATCCCCTCGTGCCACAGGTCCCACTTGTATTGGCCGCTCAGCCCGTGCCCACATTGTCGTCGTCGTGTGCCATACTCATCCAGCCTCGGAAGCAGTTCCATGCTCAGCAGACACTCATGTTGCCGTGGCGTTGCCGCTCAGACGAATATGCAGTCAGTCCCCATCAGCACGCCCCGCAAGTCATTGGGGCCTAGATCCCCATGTGCATGCACATGGCAGTGGTATGTCTCACTTGCCATTGCCATTGTTGGGAGACCTGTGTAAGTGTATTGTGGCCGTGCCGTCCCAGCTTGACAGCTGGGCTGTGGCCCATGTGCTTGCTCAGTCATGTCAGTGATGTGTATGCGAAATTGCTATGTGCCGTGTTGCTTTGACATGTGTCCTCTGCCATTTAACCCAGGCGGAGACCGAACATTGACCGCCCATACCAATTGCTGGCGGACATGGACGATACAGAGGTAATCAGGAAGTTTCGGCTGGACAGGCCAACTCTGCATCGACTGTGTGCCATGTTAGAGCCCCATCTCCGTCCCCGCAGGGTGTATCCGACTGCTGTCACCCCCACGGCTAAGGTGATGGCCGCCATGCATTTCTTCGCCACTGGGTCATTCCAGCACACAGTGGGCAGTGGAGGAGGGATGTCCCAGCCCATGTTCAGCAAGGTGCTGAGGGATGTACTGGCAGCCATGATGCTGTACCGGAACAGGTACATCAGATTCCCCAGGGCTCGTGAATTGGCGGCAGTGAAGGGTGCATTCTATGCCCTTGGCAGAATCCCACACGTCGTGGGAGCCATTGACTGCACTCATGTTGGCCTTGTTCCACCACAGGCCACTGAGCACCTGTACCGCAACAGGAAGCACACGCACTCCCTGAATGTGCAAGTGGTGTGCCTTGCGGACATGGTGATCACCCACGTGTGTGCAAAGTTCCCAGGCTCGGCCCATGACGCACACATAATGCGCAACAGCATCTTGCCACGACTGATGGCCAATCTGCAACAGGATCGTGGCTGTATTGTCGGTGAGTATGTGGAGTGGTGTAGCGTGCTGGTTGTGCGATGCTGTCCCCTGTCCAGTTGGAATAGCAACGGTTCTCTGTGTCCCTCACACCCAGGTGACTCTGCGTATCCGAATGGGGCATGGCTGCTCAGTCCATTGAGGAATCCTCGCACCCCAGCAGACGATCGATACAATGAGGCACATGGGAGGACCAGACGTCTGGTCGAGCGTACCTTTGGCCTCCTCAAGTCCAGGTTCAGGTGCCTGGACCGCACCGAGGGTGCACTGGCGTACTCCCCACAGAAGGTGTGCCAGATAGTGGTGGCGTGCTGCATGCTGCACAATCTGGCCATTCGGAAGCAGATCCCCCTCATTGTGGATGACGGAGATCAACCAGGGCCCCAGCCCGCAGACCAGGACAGCTCGAGTGAGGTGGACAGCGGAGAGGAGGAAGCTGGGAATGTGCGCCAGCAGCTCATCGCCCGCTACTTCACTTGACGGTGAGTGTCCATGTACGACGGATGATGTGTCTGTATCTATGCAGGTGTGTGTGTGCTGTGTCAGGGTGGCCGTATGTTCACTGCGTGCAGTGTGTCAACGCTCCATGGCCAGGGTAGTATGCCACTGTTGGTGACTGTGGCATTGTGCCCTATTGCTCTGTGCGATGTGTGTACATTGCTTGTAGTTGTTGACATGTACTGTGTGATGGGTGTGTGACACACTCATTGAATGTGCTCCTGTTCTGTCTCCCACCCCTAGGTCCCTACAGGCCCTCCGGATTCCATTTCCATGCCACGCATCAGGTGCCTTTCCGCCCAAGGTGGCCGTTGTATTCCGTACAATAAAGACACAGGGCACAAACAGCAGTTAGTGAAAAAGGTGCATTTATTACAAACTGTGACATGTGATTGTGTGTAAGGTGATGACAAAAGTGGTGCGTGCAGTGACAATGAGCTGTCGGTCATGGCTGCGTGATGATCAGGGTGTACCCACTGGTTCTATGTCCATAGTCCAACACACACATGCCATCCAGATGGCTGTGTGGAGTGGGATCGTAGAGCAAGTCAATGCAGTGGCTGGTCAAGGAAGGCTGGCGGAAGGCTGGCTGGCTGCCTCACTTGCGACTGGAGCGTGCAAAGTCCTCCCGGGAGATCTGTTTCCTCTTCGGACGGCCCCTTCCACGTTTGGGAGGGGGTGTGTGGTGGCGACCTGCTGGTGGTGGGTGAGGTGTGCTCACTGGCTGTGGACGCAGGGGAAGTGGACACTGCTGCCCGAGCCTGCGCCCTAGCAGGTGGTGGCGGAGGTGGTGTTGCTGGCCTTGCCTGTGACCCCACCGCCACCACCAGCTGGCCCATGAGGTCCACGAGTTGGTCCATACGGGACACGAATTGGCCCATATGGGCGTCCATGGACCTCAGCACCCCCAGCACCTCCCGCGTGTCAGTAGCAGACCTGGCCCATTGTCCTTGGGCCTCTTCATAGGCCCCAAGGACTCTGGCCATTTGAGGCAGGGCATGGCTCCCAGGGAGGCTGGCGTTTCCCTGACCCTGCTCCTCCTACCAGTCCTGCTGCCACCGGCCTGCCCACTAGCCACATTGCTCACCACGGTCCTCGATGTGGCTCCCAGGGTGGATCAAGTCGGCCGGGCCACCACCTGCGCTGGGGCTGGTGCCAGCGAAGACGTGGTGGTGGTGGAGGCGGTGGTGGTCGGTGCGGCGATGGTGGCGGTTGCGGCAGTGGTAGTGGCCGCAATGACCGTGGGTGTGGCCGCAACGACAGTGGCAGCAGGGGACTGGGACTGTTCAGCATCCCTGGATGATGGGTTGGTGGGTAGGAGGGGTCCTGGGGAGCGGCTGGGCCCTGCCACGCCAGATGGGCCAGCTTGGTGGTCCGTGTCTGAAGAGGTGGACAGATCCTCCAGATCCGTGTGTCCTCGTTGGGGGCTTGTAGGCTGGCTGTGCTGGCTGCTGTCTCCATCCCCAGCGTCCAGCAGTTCGTCACCTGTGGAGAGAATGAGATTTGTTATTGTGTTGCACCTGGCGAAGTATGTATTAGTCGTCTGACATTGGCAGTTCGTGCAATCTCGTACATGGGTTTCCCGGAGGCGAGTGTGTGGCTGTGGCATCTGTAGGTGTGTGTGCTAGGCAATGGGACTGTGTGCTGTGCACATGTGGCATGGGACGGATTGGCCATGCCGATGGGTGTGTTGCTTTGCCCCTACTCATTGTGACTCTGGTGTATGCGGGCTCCTGGCCCATCCTGGGTCTGGTTTGTACTTTGCTTTTGGAGTTCAAATGGAACGCTTAGGAACGCATTTGGCAACATGGGGGCCATGCCCCAGATTCGCATTTGGGAGGGAATATGCTTTTGGGGTTCAAATGGAACGCTTAGGAACGCATATGGCAACATGGGGGCCATGCCCCAGATTCGCATTTGGGAGGGAATATGCTTTTGGGGTTCAAATGGAACGCTTAGGAACGCATATGGCAACATGGGGGCCATGCCCCAGATTCGCATTTGGGAGGGAATATGCTTTTGGGGTTCAAATGGAACGCTTAGGAACGCATATGGCAACATGGGGGCCATGCCCCAGATTCACATTTGGGAGGGTATATGCTTTTGGGGTACATGCTGTGAGCCATGGGTGCCGAACGTGACATGTGTTGTGGCAGCATGACAGTGCATGGTCTGAGGTGTGTGCATGCCTGACATGCCCTGCATATTTGCTGTCTGTTGTGGTTACTGGACATGGCATTGGACGCATCGTTATGAGTGAGTGATAGTTGTGTGCCAGCCAACGTATTGCAGTTGTCCCATCTCCTTGGTGTGCGTGCTGCCCTGTGCCATGTGCATCACTGCAGTGCTCGGGGGAGTGTGGCCCATGTTGTGTGTTGTTGCTCACAGTGTGTCGTGCGCTTAATTGACTTCTGGCACATGGTTGGTCATGGGCATGTGTCTTAGCGTGACTGCTGTATGTGTGGCAGCTGTGCGGATGACATGCCTTTCATGAGACTGGGGCTGACGGATGGGATGGATGGTATGTTGTATGTGCATGGTGTGTCTGTGTGTTTGATGGGTTCAGTGGTGTTCGTGTGCATTTCTGTTGTTCCGCTCTGTTGCGTCTAGTGTTGTTTGTCTTACATAGGCGTAGTTGTGGGGTGTGTGGTTGACAGGCAGTAGGGGCTACATGGACAGGACTTCAATGGTGTTTCGGTTGTGTGTGATGAGTTGCACAGTGGCTGCCGTGTGGGACTATATTCAGTGTGGCTTGTGCATGCAGACGTGGCTCCTTGGGTGTTGCTATGTCTGTGATGGGTCATGTGGGGTGTGAGTCTGCTGTTCATGTCCGTGTGCACATTGTTCACTTGTTCGTGATGGTGGGCGGTGCTGCGTGTTCGTGTGCTACGTGACATGTCCCATGTGTTGGTGGTGTTATGGTCCTCATGCCTCCAGTAATCCAGCCCTGTCCAGTTTCCCACCTGCAAGTTGTTCGTGCGTGCACTGTACTGGATGCCACATGGCTCTTAGCGGGGGTGCTCCATGTTGCAGGTCTGTGGGGGTGGGGGGGTGTAGTGGGTCGTGGGGGTGGCTGTACACCCACTGACACCGATTGCTGTGGACCGTGATGTCTGCCTTTCGGCTGTCGTTGTGCACTGCGGTGGCTGACACGTGGGTGTGGGGTGTGGGGGATGCTCCTCCTTGCTGTGCTGTGGGACTGGGGCCTGGTGTGTGTTGTACTTGGGCTGTCCACCGTCCCACCCACTGCACTTTGTGTTCCTGCCACTTACCTGTTACTTGTCGGTTGGTGCAGCTGTGCCTGACACATGGGTGTGGGGAGTGCTCCACCTTGCTGGTCTGTGGGAGTGGGGGCCTGGTGGGTGTTGTACTTCAGCTGTCCCCCCTCCGACCCACTGCACTTTGTGTTCCTGCCACTTACCTGTTACTTGTCGGTTGGTGCAGCTGTGCCTGACACATGGGTGTGGGGAGTGCTCCACCTTGCTGGTCTGTGGGAGTGGGGGCCTGGTGGGTGTTGTACTTCAGCTGTCCCCCTCCGACCCACTGCACTTTGTGTTCCTGCCACTTACCTGTTACTTGTCGGTTGGTGCAGCTGTGCCTGACACATGGGTGTGGGGAGTGCTCCACCTTGCTGGTCTGTGGGAGTGGGGGCCTGGTGGGTGTTGTACTTCAGCTGTCCCCTCCGACCCACTGCACTTTGTGTTCCTGCCACTTACCTGTTACTTGTCGGTTAGTGCAGCTGTGGCGGACACATGGGTGTGGTGGGTGCTCGTTGTGGCGCTTCTGGCATATTTGGGGACCTGTTGGTGGTTACGTGGCTGGCTTAGTGTACACATGTCCCCACGCATCTTACAGTTGTTCGGTTTGGCCTGTGTGTGGTAGTGTCTGTTGCATGTGCGTGTGATGTGTTGTGTATTGTGTGCTGGACATGGGGGTGTTTGTCCCTGGGAGCTGTGGCATGGTGGTTGCGCATGTGTGTACATAGCGGTGTGCTGGTATACATTAGTTTGTACTTACCAGCCTCCACTCCCTCTGCTAATCCGGCGAGGATCTCCGGATGGATTACGACTCGCACCTTCTCCTCCCACGCTTTGAAGGTCTTAAAGAGCGCGGGATTCCCTCCGCCAGTGACGGCAGCCAGCTCTCTGTTTTTGCCCTCCTTCTTCTTGACCAGGCTCTTTACGTCATTCCAACGTTTGTTTATCTCGGTTCTGTTCCTGGGCAGGGTCCCGACTGCATTGACCTGGTCTACGATCCGGGTCCACATTCTGTTTCTGGTGGCTAGTGGTGTGTGCTGGACCATGTTCCCATAGATTTGTGGGTACACCTTGATGATCTCGTCGACCATGACCGTCAGCTCCACGGGCGTGAACTTGGGCATCCTTTGTGGTGCCATGGTGTTTGTGGTGCTGGTGCGGTGTGTGTTGTGTAATGTGCAGGGGGTTTGTGGTGCCGGTGTTTGGTGGTGGTGGTGGTGGTTGTGATGTGTGCGTTTCTGTGGTGTGCTGCTGTCCTTGCTGTGTCACTGTGTCCTCTCCTCTCCTCTCTGGTTTGCAATGTAGCAAGGGGTTGTGGTCTGTGGGAGTGCTGCTTTTGTACTCACCTATGTGGGTGTGTCCTCATGGTCTGTTGTTTTCAGGTGTGTTGTGTCTGGGGTTCTGGCCTTTGTATTTTTTGTTTGTCCGGGGGTGTTTTCGGGATGTGTACTGTGCTTGTGTATTTGTGCGTGCCTTGCTGTGTGGACTTGTTGGCCATGTTGTGTGCTATTGGTTTTGTGTGCGGATGGTTTCTGTGCAGGTACGTGGGCGCCATGGCTTCTGCCGTGTCGATTCTCATCGGCGTTGTTTGCGCTGGCGGGCGGTATATTTGTTGTTTTTCCGCGCTCATGGCGGTGCGATCGTAATTTCACGTGCGGTGTGTCGGCCGTGTGGGCGGGCGGTTTTGTGTTGTCGTGCGTGTTTCCGTCCGTGGCGGGCGGTTTGACTCCGACTCGGACGATGGCGGGCGGTATTTTGTATGATTTTTCCGCCGATGGCGGTTTTCAGTTTGTGTACTCATAATGGCGTGGTCGGTGTTCAGGCGGTGTGTGCGCGCGGATTTTTGCCGCTTCCATGCCTGGCGGATTTTTTTACGCCGGGTATCGTAATGTGCCCCTTAATGTTTTAATTAATTATAGAATGTTTTCTTTTATTTTAAATTATTGGTATATGTATATATTTTATTTTTATATAATTTAAAAGTTTAAAAAATAAATAAAGATAAGAGTTAATAAATTATTTTAAAGTAAATATATATATATGTATAAATTATTATGTTTTTGTGTTTATATTTTTTTAATTAAGCTTATTTTTTATATTTAGTTAAAATGTATATTAAATTTAATTTATTTTGTTAAAGATAATGTTAATATTTTATTTATTTAATATATATTATTTTATTTTATTTATATTTTTAAATCGATATTTTTACATCTATATTTTTAACTTCGATATTTTTGATTCGATATTTTTTTACTTACCTGTTTAAGTATAGGGAGTCTATATTTTTGCATTCCATATTTTTTCATCTATATTTTTGTCATTTATATTTTTGCTATCGATATTTTGTCAGTGAACCCTGCTGAATGCCAGTGCCACAGATACCTTATAATCAAAACATTCAAATAAATATCCCCATTTGGATTATTCCACACCACTAAAACTGTAAGAACAGACTGGACGAGGTATTTTTATTTTTATTTGCATTTAGGGGCCGATTCCGATTCGGGCCGGAAATCTCTCCGACCGAGCCGGACTCGGAGAGATTTCCGACCGAATCGGACTCTGGCAGCCCGACCGAACGAGTACGATGCGCACGTATGCCATCGGACTCGAGTCGGTCGGACTCCCATTGAAGTCAATGGGAGCCGGTCGTACAACGCGTACGCGGGCTCCCATTCACTCAATGGGTGCGAGGCGGTCAAGGGCGCCCCTACAGCGGGTACGCGTCGAAGCGACTCGCGCCGTACACGCACAGGTAGGGGGACCCATGGGTCCCCCTGTGTGCGACTCGCGCGGCTACGCGTACAGGGGTCCGACACGGACCCCCAAAGTACGTCTCCGACTGCTCTTTGGAGCTGGAGTGCGCGGCTCGGTCGGACTGCTCGTGGCGCGCATCGTACTCACCCGGCCGGGGAACGTCTCCATTGCGCGGTGCGAGTCGAGTCCGAGCGAGTCGGTCGGTGCGGTTCGACCCGGGAACGAGTCGGTCGGAGCGGTCGGGACGCCCGGACGAGTCGGTCGGCGAAATCGCATCGTACTCGCTCGCCCGGACGCGGCGTACGAATCGGTCGGGAAATAGGGCTCCGAATCGGATCCGGTTAAGCCGAATCCGATTCGGAGCCCTACCGCCGAGATCGGAATCGGCCCCATAGTATGACATTTTATACAATCTATGGATGTGCTCTCCTCAAGAATAGACTGACAAGCTACGGTGTGGTGGATTGTCTGGAATAAGTGCCTGTGTTGAGAAATAAGTACCGTGCCAAACACTGTAAAACACCTGCACAAATTAAGCACTGCCTGATACTGAAAGTGTGAAGGAAGAGCGCATGAAACCCATGCTGCTAAGCTAACAATAGCAAAGATGACAATTGAGGGGGCACCATAATTAGGGTGCCCCCCTCCTATACCATTTCCACCGACATCCCTTCTTTTCAGGACAGACATGTAATAAATGGCAGTTTCGGGCAGAAAGAATCTTTAAATGACCCCCAGCGGATTAAGAGAAATTACTGTGCGTGGGGACATTTCCGAGGAGGACTATTGCTTTGGGCTATAATAACATAAGTGAAGACAAGTCCACTATGTTTGAAAGACCGACCTGCTTTCATAGATCTTTTACACAAAATCGCACGTATGTGGGAGTCATTTGGAGGAGAAAATATCATCCAAGGGGCAGACATATCTATTTCAGGCAGCCTAAATATAGATAGTGTACCATGGGCGCTGTTTCTGTCTCAACAGAGATTTTAGCGGATGGGCCGCCTATGTTTAAATGCATCCAACATGATTTCACACTTTATGCAATCTCGCCTCTCCTACTCGAAGTCATTCATAACTGTGTTATCAAACAACACTCTCCATCTTGAATCTGCACTCTTCGGTCCCAATGAAGGAAACATAGAGATGAACTGAACTAGATCCACCAGCTTCTGCTTCCTTTCGAGGGCTTGTGTCTCCACTCTGCTTTCAAAGCTGTCAGCCTGTACTTCATTGCAGTCAAAGACACTGTCTAGTTTCTCCCATGGAAGTAGGCACATGCAGCCAAGCAAAATGAACTTGATATAACATAGCACCGAAATGGAATATAGCCTTATCATTGGAATTCCCCAGAGCTGCACTATTTTTTATCATGCCAACTACTCCCTGTGTCACTCACATATTCCAGCTTTCCCCTTTGATACAAGGAATGCCGATCCCCAAACGCCTGCCACCCCTTAATATAACTCACAAGTGATTTACTGACAATGGCTACTGTGCAAATAGTCTCCCATGCTGGCCTGATCCTTAAACCAAGACTGAATTACATATAGCTGGGTCCAAACTGTGGTGACATGGTGTGCAAAATAACGATGGATTGGGATGCGGCCCAAGTAATTACCAATGGCTGAGATTAATTAAAGCAGTCCATCAATCACGCTTTTGTATACGTTAGGGTGTTGCCCTAAGTGGGAAGGGTATGACCAGACGTGGGTCTCATGTAAGCTGTGTCACTGGAACCAAGCTGTACCCGGCTGATGAGCCCATAACATAGGGTGAAACTGGTCCTTGGTTGCTTATGTTCCAGTTCAGGGAGGACCTGGCTTGGCAGTTCGGGCTGGACTGTTCCCAATGGAGCGGGGTCAAGACTGATTTGCATATAGGTGGGTCCAAACTGAGGTGAATTTTGTGTGCAAAATAACAATGGATTGGGATACGGCCGGAGTAATTCCCAGTGGCTGAGATTAATTCAAGCATACCATTCATCACTTTTTTGTATATGTTAGTGTGTGTTGCCCTAACTGGGACGGGTATGACCAGATGGGAGTCCCGAGCATGCTGTGTCACTGGAATCAATCTATACCCGACTGATGAGCCCATTACTGGGGCAAAACCAGTCCTGGGTTGCTTGTGTTCAGGTTCAGGAAGGACCTGGCTTGGCAGTTTGGGCTGGACTGTTCTGATTGGAGTAGGGTCAAGACAGATTTGCATATATCTGGGTCCAAACTGAGGTGACATGGTGTGCAAAATAACAATGGATTGGGATGTGTTCCTGAGTAGTTACCAGTGGCTGAGATTAATTCAAGCATTCCATCCATCACTTTTCTGTATACGTTAGTGTGTCGCCCAAAAACTAGGCAACCATCTTTGTATGCCATGCTAGCAAGGCACACTATATCTCGGGGCAATCTTAAATTTAGTTCTACATAATTGGTTGCCTTACAAATATAGGATCAGGAGTCCCTTTACAAATTCCACAAATAGAGATCCGTTGGCTTCATTGGTGAGTATTTTTAATACGTTTCAGATCGCCATTATAATGTTAACCAGTGCTCAGAACAGAACCCCCTCTCCCCCTAATGTTGCTATAGACAAACCACTTTAAACCCATTGTGCTGCAATCTTCAATTGTTGGCTTATAACTATGTATAGCAGTGTTGTTGCCTGCCATATCCTAGTACACCTGGCTCCTAGAACAGTCTAGCCAGTACTGCTTACCATTGCAACATTGTCCACATTCCTGAATCAGATCACCCTTTTGGAGATCCATGTCACAGTTTAAGATGAATGTCCTTGCAGATTATAGAATGCTCCCAGAGTCTATACTTTGAAAAGAAACATTTTTATGGGTTCCTTGAAGGAAGCATTGTGATATTTTCCTTATTGGGGTCCAAAGTTTGCTAGATTTGAATGAGAATGAAAAACTGTTCACTTATGATTTGTTGAAGCGTGGCGCTTTACTTTGTATCAAAGGATTGGTCTATGGAGTGTCTTCAGGTTGCTGAGCGTGAAAGTTTTGCTGGAGGAACCTTGGTCCAATTGATTGAAATTCTGTATGAGTTTTGCACATTGCCTTAAAGGCAATCCATTTGGGGTAGAGTGATTCCAGGATTTATGATGTACAATAAGCTGGCCGCTGAGTTTTGGGCCCATTCGAATCATGTCACCAGTGCTTTTAGAGCTGACAACAAGGAACATACATTTGGTAAGTATTACATTTAAACTATGTTCATTGCCTCACTGAATAAATATTTCTTTAAAAAGATTTGAACAGGAACAGCTGCCAGGCTGCCAATCCTACAGAACTGATTTTCTATCTAAAATACACAGCACATGAGTAAAACATAACTTCTTACCCTCTCTCTTCATCATACATTGTGCAAATCATTGTCTCCTTGCAAGAGAGCATAATGCATTGGAATTAGTTGGTGGTTCATCTAGAGACACGTCTGCAAACAAGTCAATAACTAATAAGTCTAACTACCCACAGTAGCGCTGAAATCAATCTCACTTGGGTGCATGTTTTCTTTTTACATCTAACAATCTCTGTAACCACACAAACAAAGGCCAAACTTCTTCATGTCTAAAGTCTTGAGTGTAGAATACTTTAATATGATGTCAATCACCACTGCAAGCTGCTATGCGTTGTAATCTCACACTCAGCTCCTTAAGAAGATGTTCAGAAATGTGACCAGATCATGTTTATACTTCTTTTTCTTGAGGAACAGTGGTAGACTAACTTTCAAACAACCAGTCTTCATGTCAAGCTGCATGTCCATGGGCTGTTCTCTAGCAGAGATATCATTTGCAAGATAGATCAGTGCCCCTCCAAACCCACCTTCACAGTTACCATTTAAAAAGCTTTTCTGACCTTGAAGAGTAGACTTATCATCTCCAGCTGGACTGTTGTTAGGGTAATATGACTTACAGCTGTAGCATGGTGTTTGAGGAACTTTCCAAACAAAAGCAATTACATCCAGTGATGTCCGCTAATTTGATTTGGTGCTTCCACAGATAGTGTTTCTACTGAC
Organism: Calotriton arnoldi; assembly: GCA_963921515.1. NCBI lineage: Eukaryota > Metazoa > Chordata > Amphibia > Caudata > Salamandridae > Calotriton > Calotriton arnoldi. The sequence continues at coordinate 27,683 of CAWUFW010003888.1, forward strand.
ATTCACAGACTGCCTTGTAAAGGCTATAGATTGGATTAAGAAGGTGCAGAACTCCTACATGAATCAGCATTTCATTCATAGTTAAGTTGTTAAGGAAGTGACTGACCACTGGATTGAGTACAGGTTCAAAACAAATGACGTCAGTAGCATCTGTTAGGCAATGGATGATGATACCAATATTTACTGCCACAAAGTTAAACTTCGGAAAACATATTAACAGCAACATGTCTATTGTCACCTCAAACAGTGTTAAATTGTATTTCCCTATCCCATGTTTTTTTCAATGAACCCAATTAATTCGATAAAGTTGTGCAATGTTATTAATGTGATGTTCTGCAGTAGAACCAGGATCCACCTGACAGAGAGTTAACCAAAAAGTGAACTCCAACTTAAATAAGGGTGGTGTTTGCCATGGAGGTGGTGTCAGCAAGATGACAGTTCACTTATCCATGCTTTTGTACTGAACTCTTTTGAGAAGGCAGCCATATTCTCTCTCTGAAAAAGCTCCATCCAGTACCCATATCTGAGGCAGCTTGTGTATCAATATGTGTGGGACATTTGTGGATCACATGTGTTTTGTGACATATGTTCTCTGCTGACAGACCAAATTACATCCCCTTTTAACTATAGCTACTTAGTGGTTCAGTGTGGGCAACCTACTCCAGGTCTAATGGGACATAGGAGTAGCTAAGCAAAGGGATAGCTGTCAAAATAAGAAAGGGGTGTTATGTGGTTTCTGGAGTCCTCTGTGTCTCTGCTGTTCAAGCCTGCCCTAACATTCCCATGGAAGCTGGCCCTGCTAGCTAGGACTACAGTGTGGAACCTCTAAGAATCACAAATAACATTGTGGAAAGGTGGGATGTATGAGCTTATGAATCTTAAGTATCAATATGCGTTTCTACGTTCCATGCTGTTCTTGTGGGTGACACAGACTGATCAGGACAGGAACATAGGGACTAATGGTGATAGGTATTCATATCTTATGAACATGTACATTATACAATGCAGAATCAAAAGGACATTAGAAGATGTCCTTCACCAGTGATGCAAAGGCTGCTTTACTAATAATGCATGAAAAAAAAAAAAAATCTCAATTTTACACAACAGCTCCTCTGACACATATTTTGTAGCCTTACAAAGATGGGATATTTTGTCAGCTCTCATAACAAAACTCAGGCACTTGTGCTGTAGTGCACTTTGATGTGTCCTCCAGTCAAACTACTTATTCGAAAGGAGGAAAATCTGTTCCTCCACATTCTGTTGTCTACACCCACTCATTCCCATCATAGTAGGAAGGTGGATGTCTAGTTTTTGCTGGATAAAACTTACATATATCCATAATAAGTAATTTTCATTTTACTAAAGTGGGTGGCATTAGACGAGGCACTTCAGGTCCATATGTCTTGTTCTGTCCGTCACTCCTCTCCTCTGTCCTGAGGTTATGCTGCTGCAGCTCACGTTGGCTCACATCTTGAGATGTGCTCCATCCCGATGTCACAAAATATAAGGAGTGGAGAAACACGAGGAAAAGACTTCAATACCATTGTGAGCCCCTTTGTGGTCTTTCTAATCATAAATGATTTTCTTTTGATAAACTATAGCAGTAAGGGCTCCTCTGCAATGGCGGAGGAGCGTCACCCCACTGGCTCAGAGCCAGCAGCTGAAAAATAAAACAATATTTTATTATCAATTTATTTTTCAGCTGCTGGCTGTGCCAGCCTGTGCAGGGAGGGGGGGCTGGGCCATGGGAGGGGGAGGAGGAGTGGTAGGTGCTCTTTTAAGTGCAAATGTCAATTTGGCTGGCCATCGAAGGCCGGCTAAACGGACATGCACACTTAGGTTTCTCCAACCGAGCTGTATTGCACAGCTGAGTTGGAGAAACAGCACAGATTACCTGTGCCTGAGCAAGCATTAATCCAGCCTGCTCAGGCCAATCCGCACGCTCCTCTCATGCTTGAGAGAAGTGTGGGGATTGGATGGGGAGTCCGTGATGCTGTCCTAAGGACTGTTGGGACCAGGAACTGGAAGCAGAGGAGCACGAGGCTGCCGGCAGCACCAGATAAGTCTTTTACATTTTGTTTTTATTATTAAACCTCCTGCTGCACGACCCCTCTGCCCCCTGTGTCGGCTGCCACTGAACTATAGGGAGAGGAGCCCTTAACAGATAGCAGTATTAATAAAGCCTTCCTCCCAGGCAGCATCTGTGCCTAAGCAGCAAGGGCCATCCATCTGAGGGAATTTAATTTTAAGGCATTACTAGGGCATGTCAGGCTGCACACTCATGTTGACATAGCCCTTCCTGTACTAGAGATGCCCTGACTCTGGTAGACAAAACCTGGACTCGTATTTGAACATACAGCAGCGGGTGCCTCCGTCCCAGATATGCTGCACATATATTGCACTTGACTAATCTGTCCTGTCATGCATTTAAAGTATGTTTTCATGTGTAGATACTTAAGTGCAGCCACTTATGTAGCCCTTTAAATATGTCTCATGCCTGCCATTGCAGCGTGTGTGAGCAGTTTTAAACTGCCATTCCAAAATGGCAAAATTAACATTTTGCTCATCCCAAACCTTCATTTTCAATACATATAAGACAATCCTAGGGTAGGCCCTGGACAGCTCAGAGGGCAGGGTGCAGTGTACTTAAAAAGTTGGCCATGTACCTTTAAGTTTTATAAGCCCAGGTAGTGAAAAATTCTTAAATTCGTTTTCCGCTACTGTAAGGCCTACTCTCCCATAGGCTGACATTGGAGTTACCTTATTACATTTAATAAGTGATAATTTCCAAATGGGAGCAGATAACCAGCTTTTGTGTCTTTGGAATTGTAATGAAACATCCTCTCTCATAGTGAAGTGGGATTTTACATTACCAATTATGAAAATGGCACTTTAAGAAAGTTGGTATTTTCCTGCCTTAGCCATCTAGTGCCTGTAGCCTGTCTCTGGGTCACATGACTGGGTGAAGCTGACAGCTGGACTTTGTGCATTCTTCCTAGACAGCCACACACACTAGAGAGCTTAGGTGTGCGTGAATGGGCCATCATTTGCAGGATCGGAGGGCGGAGCCAGGTACACTCGAATAGTCTGTGTCCTACACCACACAAAGGGTTTCATAGCCCCTGTAGTTAGTCTGGAGCCAGGGCAGGGAAGACAGCATGCCTGTGCACTTGAAAGAGAAATTCTAGCAGCCTTTACAGCCTTTCAGAGGAAGGGCATCAGGAATAAATATTGGAACTCAGACAACCCCTCTTCAGTACACTTCTGGACCCGTGGATACTCAGCCAGGAAGAAGGACTGTTGAAAGGACTGCCACTCTTCTAGACTGCTGGCCTGCTGGACTGCTGCCTTTCTGTGGTGACCTGCTGCCTGCTGTACTCTTGCCTGGGTGAGAAGGACTGGACCTGCATCTGTTGAACCCAGGACTCCAAAGTGACTCCAAGGGCTAGGTGGCCAGCCACCTGACTAGAGCCTCAGTGACAGAAGGCTGCAACAACCTTGAATCCTGCACCTGGACTCTGCCATCTGGAGTCCTACCCCGCCAAGTGGTGCCACGCCAGTCCTGGACCCGTGGGAGTGGGCCATGGTGGTGCTCTGCAAGCCCCTCTGTCGATTCAGTAGAACTGATGCATCTCCTCTGCGCAGCAGCGGAACTCCAAGGAGAACCAACGCATCATTTCTGCTGCAAGGGTTCTCCTGACGGAATGACTGCACACCAATATTGCAGCCTGCATCGCAACTGCCACCTGTGTGAAGCATTCCCAACACAGTCCCTCACATTGCAAATCCCTCATTGACAGCAGCCTCAATGACAATGCAGGATCTCGCATTGCAACCTTACAGCTCATTGGAACAGACGCATCGCCTCGACTGCGCAACGCAACCTCAATGCCGGACTTTGCACCGCAAGCATGCCCTCCGCTATGGGATCCTCAACGATGATGCAGGACCTCGCATTGCAGCTCTGCAGCACCTTGGAACTGACACATCACCTTGGCTGCACAATACATCCTTGGCGTAAAACCTCACAATGCTCCACAACCAGGGCCTAAGGTACTCTTGATTAGCAGGCCTAACTGGGTTCCTGGACCCGGCCTGCGCTCCATCGCAGTTGGCCTGAATTTGTGACTTTGTCCCAGTCCAGCATGAACAAATATCCACAGTTGGCGCTTTGTGCTTTATGGAGCTATTTTCACTGAAATCTTTAAACCTGCATATCTTCAGTTCTTCTGATTGGATTTTTGTTGTTTTGGTCTTCTTTTATTAATTAAAACATACTCTATTTTTTTTAAACTGGTGTGGGATACGTTTGTGGTGTGTCTTCAATTTGTTATTGTTTGAAGTGTTGCACAAATACCTTACACACTGTTTCTAAGTTAAGAGTGACTGCCCTGTGCCAAGCTACCAGGGGTTGAGCACAGGTTAATTTTAGGGTTTGCTTGTGACTTTTGTGACTTCACCTGACAAGGATTGTGGTTTCTGCTTGAGGTGGGCTTTACCCCCTCAATCAGCAAACCAATTTCTTACAAAAGGATTAAAGCAACAGTATACGCCAGTGGCGGCTCCTCCACTAAGGCGGAGGAGCGTCGCCCCACTGCTTTAAAGCAGTGCAATGGGAAAAATAAAAGGATAATAATGGAAGTTATTAGCATTTTATTTTTGTATTCTGGTTACGCCAGCCTGGAGCTGGGGTCCCATGATGTCAGGGAGGAGGAGTGGCTGGTGCTGCACCTAAAGTGCACATGACTGTTTGGTTGGCCGTTTCGGGCCAGCCAAACAGTCATGCGCACTTTGCATGTTTTCCACCCAGGCTGCATTGCAGCCTAGGTGGAGAACATGCCCAGGCTCCCTTTCCCTCTCTGAGCGCTGAACCACGGCACTCAGACCAATCATAATGCTGCCATCAGCAGTGTTGTGATTGTTTAGGGGAGTCTGGAAGCCTGGGTGCTTCCTGTTCCTGCGAGGAGAGACGGTGGCTGGCGACAGCGACCAGCAGGTAAGTTTTCTTTTTTTTATTTCCTAACCCCCCACACACTTTCCCCCACCCCCTCCACTGTCCCCCACATGCCGCCACTGGTATACGCCTTGCTTGGTCCAAAATATGACAATATTTGTGATATGCTCTCACTTGGTAACACTGCACTTTGTGATACATAAAAACATGGTCGTTTTCTAGTTCTTCCTTTGGTCCTGCTCTAATTTGTTTTCTCACTTGACACTGGATACACCATCCTGGCTGGCATCCCACAATCCTGGCTGATGCACCACCAAGGACGCAACGTACCGCGGAGACGCAGGTAGGCACACACACAACAAGTGCACGCAAACAGCGCACACAGTGCAAGGGCGGAAAAAGCGGACAACCCCCACCAGCGCGTGTACACCACACATCCACCATTGCATCCACATATGACACACAGGCCAAATCCTAACATCGCGGAACACATGTGTACACACCACCTGGGACTAGGAACCAACCACCCCGTCACGGCCCCAAAGCGCCGATGACGCCGCCACACATGCGCACAACGCAGAGGCCAACCGCAGCGCCATGCATGCGTCGCACACAGACACAGGGACACAACCAAGCAGCACACACACCAGCCCCACCCCGAACGCACATGACACGTGACAGGCCGGCCACAGACATGTCCCCAACGCCCAATTCACGGACAACACCCAACGCCACACAACCGACGCACACATGTCAGTTAAGTCACGCAACAGCAGGACACACCCCAGTGTAACAAACATGGCGAAGCACACAGCGGCGGCAACACCAACTAGGAGAAGCAGGGCTCCTTCGGGAAGAGGAACGCCAGTACCACACTGAAAAACCCATACCACCCTGCACATATGAACAAGACACATGAAACGGAACACCAAAGAGCCCGGGGACCGACAACAGGTGGCCCAAGAATTACATCCACACACAAGGCCCAACGCAGAGCGGAAAGGCAGCCTGCCGCCCACACAAGGGAGAGCAGACAGCACTGAATGACCTTCCATTCCAACACCGAAACCACAGCCCTACGACAGAAGCCGGTGAATACAGCCATTGTCCAAGAATAGACCAACACAGGCATGCCGAGGAGACCGACCACACGGCAGATAGCGCATATCACAGAAGCACACAACGGACGGGGAAGAAAGAAGAAAACACTCCCCCATGTCGGCCACATGCAAGTTAATTGGAAGGAGTCACACAGCACCGACCTTGAACTGTCTGAGAAGCATGTGGGAAGAGGGCCCGTGTCCTCCAAACAAGCCAACAGAACACAAGTCCTGTCTCCCCACGACTACACAGAGCTCACAGCAACCCCGGAGCGTGCACATTGCAGACTGCACACACAGCCGGAGCACGCCACCTCTACGAACCGCTGCGAAATGGCAACCGCAACACACCTACCCAACTACGCCGAAGAGCTCAAGCTGTACCAAACCAGCACGATACATACATTGGGATGCGATCTCCTGTCCCTGCTGAACGTAAGTTACCGACTGACTTACCGCATCACATTGTTCAGCTGCGTCATGCCCGTCTTCTACTGTCGGAGGTGTCCCTACCAGCATCCCGTCGAGATATGCCTCTCCAACCCGGCATGTCTGAAGGCGGACCTGCTACCACTACTCCTCCCTCTGGACGCACACGACAGGGCCTGCTCTGCCTATGGGGGCATGGCGTATGTGGCCAACATCGCACGCGCACTGAAATGGAACCACTGTGCCTCCACACGACGGATCATCGAGAACAGCTACATCGAATGTCACCCAGCATGCCCCATCATGGTCCTCCAAGGGACAACCTACGAACAACACCTTGACAGCCACCATCCGCTTCTTTGGCTGGCAAACATGTACACCACCAATGACATGGAAGCCCTACTGGACGGCATCGCATACCTGTCAACCTGTAAATACGTCGGACCACAACGCAGGTTCCCGAGTGACCTATGAAGTCCAACCCCGCACCCATGCTCAGCTTCCGCACGGACTGGCCAGTCACCACCACAACAGCCATACCAAACGACCGGCAACTGTAACCACACCATCAACGACATCGCCATGACATCGGATATGACCGGGACATGCACACTGTTCCCCATCACATCCAGGAACACCGCATGCATCGTGGGAGGCAGTGGCATGGGCTCTGTGCATCGCACCCACATGGACGGAACTGCACGAACAACCAGGACACGACATGGATCCAGCGCACATGGACACACACACCGCTCAGTGGACATGAATAGCTCGCCTGGAGTCTGTGGGTGCTGCACCCCTCCCACCCCCGCCCCGGGAATCCCATACCAGGACCTTTGCATGGACGACAAGTGCATACAACAACAACACGACCCCAGTGACTGTGACATGTCCAGTAACCACCACAGTGCAACAACAAGTGGCACGCCGCTGCATGCACGCAAGCACATGCCCTGATGTCATCTCACATGCACGCGTGCATGAGGAACAACCGCAGCAAACCTGTCACATGGAACTGAGATGGACTGTGCCCATGATGCCGAGCGGTCTGGTAGGCTACATGTATACCGTCTGTGTCAAAGTCCGCAGCTCCGCAGCCATACGTAAATGTACATTAGCACAGCCTTGGCCAAGCAGATGTAACCCCACACCCTATCCCATTTGTAATCATGCTCAGTATATCCTCAACATGTATCCCGCTGCCAGTAGTGTCCACTATACTGCATCACAGAGGACAGAAGACTCAATATAATGTTTGAAACCAGAACTGTCTCCGCTGACTCATTTCACAAGTACGAATGAGAGAGGATGAGAGTATGTGAAGTACACGGCAGTCGTGACATGACCATGTAGTCCACTGGTATTGGATGTCAACGCAAATGAGTAGCACTACTGTGGAAGACACACATGTGTTGTGTGAAGTCGTATGGACGCAGTGCTCAGGTGGGTGGGTGCGACGGGTAGATGCGCACATGCCAAGTTGGAGCACGCCGTGTTGGGAGGGGTCATGAACAGTACACCACCGCTTCCCTGGGCATTGTGAGAGGACACCTGTCGGGGGGAGTGAACACGTGTGTGCACAGCAGCCGGGCACACGTACAAAGCGGTACCAGGCGCACCGAATGCCCACCCTCTGTGGACAAGCTGGATCCTGTTGTGCGCCCGCCATGCCCCTTGACAAGGCACACACAGCCCCAGTCGACCAGGTGTAACCCCAACATAGTCAATCCACACAGGCGATACAGGGCACGGGATGGCAGTGGAGCATGGTGTGTGAGAGGTCTCCTCGCGCTCCTCCTGGTCATATCACGCAGGCAATAGAACCTCAACGTCCAGCATGGCAAAAAGTCAAATGGAAGTGTAGGGGGACGCACCACAGCACGAGCAGCACTGACGTCACGGGAGGTGGCTCGCACCATCCCATCCATTGCCCATCATACCAACCACGCCACATGCCATTGCGACTAAGTGCAAGCGCGTGCGCCACCACCCCTGAGCCCTCCCCAGAGAGGCCAAAGAGTGAATGTGTGGGCCATCAGCCACAGACGGACGCGGCATGGCCACAAGGGCAGCCACAGCCACTGGGTGTCGCAGGTGGCGGATCCGGAAGGCGAAGACTGTGATGCATAGTCCATGCAGGCCGGGTCTCCATTTGGGGCACCACGCAGGTGGACGGCGTCCCGCCACACATCATACCCTGAGACAGCCCACTCGTGCAACTGGACCCACACATGCACTCCTTGCCCTCTCTGGTGCGAGCTTGGGGCTGCCTGTGCAAGCGCTAGCCTCGCAGGTGAGCATGCATATTGGGGGGCGAGGGGAGGACATGAGGGCTGGGGCGAAGATGACTGTATCACTGTCAGTTAGTACAAGGGATGACCCAGATGTGGAAAGGAAGAGACGTGTCCCGTGTGTACTGCAACTAGTCGCCAATCCAACTACCCCCCATGTCCGGAATGTAAGCCCGCACCTAGGCCCGCCCATCCGCCACATCGAACATACCACCAGCACGACAACCTTCCCATTCGAAACACTGACTGGGGGTGGCGACCAGTGAACAATCATGTGTAGCCTACCCACGCGTACATGTGGGCCCTCCATGATCCATGTCACCTGCGGCAAAGACATGACATGCGCAATGAGGGAAGTGAGGAGAGCTGTCCGCCCCACGCGCAGAAGGTGCATCAGCTCCACAGACCCAGCAGCGAGTCCAGCAGGGGTCACATGTGCAGGGGCAGCTGTGCCTGGTGTGAAGGCACATGCATATGGACAGCACATCGACCAATGTGTAGTCTGCCCACATCCACAGTCCATCATCATGCGGACATAGGAATTGAACACAGGGCAACACATCTTAGCTGGTGCACCCACCGTGACCAGCAATGCGCAATCATCGACGTACCCGCCCTGTGCATGGCCCCCCACCCAACGGAGGCACATCCAGTGCCACCATCCCACACACACAAGCCTTCCACGGAACATGCTGTGTCCAATGGTCAGTACAGAGTCAGCGCCCATCTGGTGGATCCTGAACAGGAGACACATGCACACACATGCCAGCTCCCACTATGTACGACTGCCACCTGGCACGTGCAATGTAACCTCTCACCTGTGACGTGTGACTGCAAGCACACAGCCGTCTTGGCATGGGGCTGTCAATGTGGACACCAGTCAATGTTTCGGGAGGTGTGATCCGTACAGTGCTGTACATAGGGTGCAGTGCTGACACCTACTACTGTCTCATATCCCCTCGTGCCACAGGTCCCACTTGTATTGGCCGCTCAGCCCGTGCCCACATTGTCGTCGTCGTGTGCCATACTCATCCAGCCTCGGAAGCAGTTCCATGCTCAGCAGACACTCATGTTGCCGTGGCGTTGCCGCTTGACGAATATGCAGTCAGTCCCCATCAGCACGCCCCGCAAGTCATTGGGGCCTAGATCCCCATGTGCATGCACATGGCAGTGGTATGTCTCACTTGCCATTGCCATTGTTGGGAGACCTGTGTAAGTGTATTGTGGCCGTGCCGTCCCAGCTTGACAGCTGGGCTGTGGCCCATGTGCTTGCTCAGTCATGTCAGTGATGTGTATGCGAAATTGCTATGTGCCGTGTTGCTTTGACATGTGTCCTCTGCCATTTAACCCAGGCGGAGACCGAACATTGACCGCCCATACCAATTGCTGGCGGACATGGACGATACAGAGGTAATCAGGAAGTTTCGGCTGGACAGGCCAACTCTGCATCGACTGTGTGCCATGTTAGAGCCCCATCTCCGTCCCCGCAGGGTGTATCCGACTGCTGTCACCCCCACGGCTAAGGTGATGGCCGCCATGCATTTCTTCGCCACTGGGTCATTCCAGCACACAGTGGGCAGTGGAGGAGGGATGTCCCAGCCCATGTTCAGCAAGGTGCTGAGGGATGTACTGGCAGCCATGATGCTGTACCGGAACAGGTACATCAGATTCCCCAGGGCTCGTGAATTGGCGGCAGTGAAGGGTGCATTCTATGCCCTTGGCAGAATCCCACACGTCGTGGGAGCCATTGACTGCACTCATGTTGGCCTTGTTCCACCACAGGCCACTGAGCACCTGTACCACAACAGGAAGCACACGCACTCCCTGAATGTGCAAGTGGTGTGCCTTGCGGACATGGTGATCACCCACGTGTGTGCAAAGTTCCCAGGCTCGGCCCATGACGCACACATAATGCGCAACAGCATCTTGCCACGACTGATGGCCAATCTGCAACAGGATCGTGGCTGTATTGTCGGTGAGTATGTGGAGTGGTGTAGCGTGCTGGTTGTGCGATGCTGTCCCCTGTCCAGTTGGAATAGCAACGGTTCTCTGTGTCCCTCACACCCAGGTGACTCTGCGTATCCGAATGGGGCATGGCTGCTCAGTCCATTGAGGAATCCTCGCACCCCAGCAGACGATCGATACAATGAGGCACATGGGAGGACCAGACGTCTGGTCGAGCGTACCTTTGGCCTCCTCAAGTCCAGGTTCAGGTGCCTGGACCGCACCGGGGGTGCACTGGCGTACTCCCCACAGAAGGTGTGCCAGATAGTGGTGGCGTGCTGCATGCTGCACAATCTGGCCATTCGGAAGCAGATCCCCCTCATTGTGGATGACGGAGATCAACCAGGGCCCCAGCCCGCAGACCAGGACAGCTCGAGTGAGGTGGACAGCGGAGAGGAGGAAGCTGGGAATGTGCGCCAGCAGCTCATCGCCCGCTACTTCACTTGACGGTGAGTGTCCATGTACGACGGATGATGTGTCTGTATCTATGCAGGTGTGTGTGTGCTGTGTCAGGGTGGCCGTATGTTCACTGCGTGCAGTGTGTCAACGCTCCATGGCCAGGGTAGTATGCCACTGTTGGTGACTGTGGCATTGTGCCCTATTGCTCTGTGCGATGTGTGTACATTGCTTGTAGTTGTTGACATGTACTGTGTGATGGGTGTGTGACACACTCATTGAATGTGCTCCTGTTCTGTCTCCCACCCCTAGGTCCCTACAGGCCCTCCGGATTCCATTTCCATGCCACGCATCAGGTGCCTTTCCGCCCAAGGTGGCCGTTGTATTCCGTACAATAAAGACACAGGGCACAAACAGCAGTTAGTGAAAAAGGTGCATTTATTACAAACTGTGACATGTGATTGTGTGTAAGGTGATGACAAAAGTGGTGCGTGCAGTGACAATGAGCTGTCGGTCATGGCTGCGTGATGATCAGGGTGTACCCACTGGTTCTATGTCCATAGTCCAACACACACATGCCATCCAGATGGCTGTGTGGAGTGGGATCGTAGAGCAAGTCAATGCAGTGGCTGGTCAAGGAAGGCTGGCGGAAGGCTGGCTGGCTGCCTCACTTGCGACTGGAGCGTGCAAAGTCCTCCCGGGAGATCTGTTTCCTCTTCGGACGGCCCCTTCCACGTTTGGGAGGGGGTGTGTGGTGGCGACCTGCTGGTGGTGGGTGAGGTGTGCTCACTGGCTGTGGACGCAGGGGAAGTGGACACTGCTGCCCGAGCCTGCGCCCTAGCAGGTGGTGGCGGAGGTGGTGTTGCTGGCCTTGCCTGTGACCCCACCGCCACCACCAGCTGGCCCATGAGGTCCACGAGTTGGTCCATACGGGACACGAATTGGCCCATATGGGCGTCCATGGACCTCAGCACCCCCAGCACCTCCCGCGTGTCAGTAGCAGACCTGGCCCATTGTCCTTGGGCCTCTTCATAGGCCCCAAGGACTCTGGCCATTTGAGGCAGGGCATGGCTCCCAGGGGAGGCTGGCGTTTCCCTGACCCTGCTCCTCCTACCAGTCCTGCTGCCACCGGCCTGCCCACTAGCCACATTGCTCACCACGGTCCTCGCTGTGGCTCCCAGGGTGGATCCAGTCGGGCCGGGCCACCACCTGCGCTGGGGCTGGTGCCAGCGAAGACGTGGTGGTGGTGGAGGCGGTGGTGGTCGGTGCGGCGATGGTGGCGGTTGCGGCAGTGGTAGTGGCCGCAATGACCGTGGGTGTGGCCGCAACGACAGTGGCAGCAGGGGACTGGGACTGTTCAGCATCCCTGGATGATGGGTTGGTGGGTAGGAGGGGTCCTGGGGAGCGGCTGGGCCCTGCCACGCCAGATGGGCCAGCTTGGTGGTCCGTGTCTGAAGAGGTGGACAGATCCTCCAGATCCGTGTGTCCTCGTTGGGGGCTTGTAGGCTGGCTGTGCTGGCTGCTGTCTCCATCCCCAGCGTCCAGCAGTTCGTCACCTGTGGAGAGAATGAGATTTGTTATTGTGTTGCACCTGGCGAAGTATGTATTAGTCGTCTGACATTGGCAGTTCGTGCAATCTCGTACATGGGTTTCCCGGAGGCGAGTGTGTGGCTGTGGCATCTGTAGGTGTGTGTGCTAGGCAATGGGACTGTGTGCTGTGCACATGTGGCATGGGACGGATTGGCCATGCCGATGGGTGTGTTGCTTTGCCCCTACTCATTGTGACTCTGGTGTATGCGGGCTCCTGGCCCATCCTGGGTCTGGTTTGTACTTTGCTTTTGGAGTTCAAATGGAACGCTTAGGAACGCATTTGGCAACATGGGGGCCATGCCCCAGATTCGCATTTGGGAGGGAATATGCTTTTGGGGTTCAAATGGAACGCTTAGGAACGCATATGGCAACATGGGGGCCATGCCCCAGATTCGCATTTGGGAGGGAATATGCTTTTGGGGTTCAAATGGAACGCTTAGGAACGCATATGGCAACATGGGGGCCATGCCCCAGATTCGCATTTGGGAGGGAATATGCTTTTGGGGTTCAAATGGAACGCTTAGGAACGCATATGGCAACATGGGGGCCATGCCCCAGATTCACATTTGGGAGGGTATATGCTTTTGGGGTACATGCTGTGAGCCATGGGTGCCGAACGTGACATGTGTTGTGGCAGCATGACAGTGCATGGTCTGAGGTGTGTGCATGCCTGACATGCCCTGCATATTTGCTGTCTGTTGTGGTTACTGGACATGGCATTGGACGCATCGTTATGAGTGAGTGATAGTTGTGTGCCAGCCAACGTATTGCAGTTGTCCCATCTCCTTGGTGTGCGTGCTGCCCTGTGCCATGTGCATCACTGCAGTGCTCGGGGGGTGTGGCCCATGTTGTGTGTTGTTGCTCACAGTGTGTCGTGCGCTTAATTGACTTCTGGCACATGGTTGGTCATGGGCATGTGTCTTAGCGTGACTGCTGTATGTGTGGCAGCTGTGCGGATGACATGCCTTTCATGAGACTGGGGCTGACGGATGGGATGGATGGTATGTTGTATGTGCATGGTGTGTCTGTGTGTTTGATGGGTTCAGTGGTGTTCGTGTGCATTTCTGTTGTTCCGCTCTGTTGCGTCTAGTGTTGTTTGTCTTACATAGGCGTAGTTGTGGGGTGTGTGGTTGACAGGCAGTAGGGGCTACATGGACAGGACTTCAATGGTGTTTCGGTTGTGTGTGATGAGTTGCACAGTGGCTGCCGTGTGGGACTATATTCAGTGTGGCTTGTGCATGCAGACGTGGCTCCTTGGGTGTTGCTATGTCTGTGATGGGTCATGTGGGGTGTGAGTCTGCTGTTCATGTCCGTGTGCACATTGTTCACTTGTTCGTGATGGTGGGCGGTGCTGCGTGTTCGTGTGCTACGTGACATGTCCCATGTGTTGGTGGTGTTATGGTCCTCATGCCTCCAGTAATCCAGCCCTGTCCAGTTTCCCACCTGCAAGTTGTTCGTGCGTGCACTGTACTGGATGCCACATGGCTCTTAGCGGGGGTGCTCCATGTTGCAGGTCTGTGGGGGTGGGGGGTGTAGTGGGTCGTGGGGTGGCTGTACACCCACTGACACCGATTGCTGTGGACCGTGATGTCTGCCTTTCGGCTGTCGTTGTGCACTGCGGTGACTGACACGTGGGTGTGGGGTGTGGGGGATGCTCCTCCTTGCTGTGCTGTGGGACTGGGGCCTGGTGTGTGTTGTACTTGGGCTGTCCACCGTCCCACCCACTGCACTTTGTGTTCCTGCCACTTACCTGTTACTTGTCGGTTGGTGCAGCTGTGCCTGACACATGGGTGTGGGGAGTGCTCCACCTTGCTGGTCTGTGGGAGTGGGGGCCTGGTGGGTGTTGTACTTCAGCTGTCCCCCTCCGACCCACTGCACTTTGTGTTCCTGCCACTTACCTGTTACTTGTCGGTTGGTGCAGCTGTGCCTGACACATGGGTGTGGGGAGTGCTCCACCTTGCTGGTCTGTGGGAGTGGGGGCCTGGTGGGTGTTGTACTTCAGCTGTCCCCCTCCGACCCACTGCACTTTGTGTTCCTGCCACTTACCTGTTACTTGTCGGTTGGTGCAGCTGTGCCTGACACATGGGTGTGGGGAGTGCTCCACCTTGCTGGTCTGTGGGAGTGGGGGCCTGGTGGGTGTTGTACTTCAGCTGTCCCCCTCCGACCCACTGCACTTTGTGTTCCTGCCACTTACCTGTTACTTGTCGGTTAGTGCAGCTGTGGCGGACACATGGGTGTGGTGGGTGCTCGTTGTGGCGCTTCTGGCATATTTGGGGACCTGTTGGTGGTTACGTGGCTGGCTTAGTGTACACATGTCCCCACGCATCTTACAGTTGTTCGGTTTGGCCTGTGTGTGGTAGTGTCTGTTGCATGTGCGTGTGATGTGTTGTGTATTGTGTGCTGGACATGGGGGTGTTTGTCCCTGGGAGCTGTGGCATGGTGGTTGCGCATGTGTGTACATAGCGGTGTGCTGGTATACATTAGTTTGTACTTACCAGCCTCCACTCCCCCTGCTAATCCGGCGAGGATCTCCGGATGGATTACGACTCGCACCTTCTCCTCCCACGCTTTGAAGGTCTTAAAGAGCGCGGGATTCCCTCCGCCAGTGACGGCAGCCAGCTCTCTGTTTTTGCCCTCCTTCTTCTTGACCAGGCTCTTTACGTCATTCCAACGTTTGTTTATCTCGGTTCTGTTCCTGGGCAGGGTCCCGACTGCATTGACCTGGTCTACGATCCGGGTCCACATTCTGTTTCTGGTGGCTAGTGGTGTGTGCTGGACCATGTTCCCATAGATTTGTGGGTACACCTTGATGATCTCGTCGACCATGACCGTCAGCTCCACGGGCGTGAACTTGGGCATCCTTTGTGGTGCCATGGTGTTTGTGGTGCTGGTGCGGTGTGTGTTGTGTAATGTGCAGGGGGTTTGTGGTGCCGGTGTTTGGTGGTGGTGGTGGTGGTTGTGATGTGTGCGTTTCTGTGGTGTGCTGCTGTCCTTGCTGTGTCACTGTGTCCTCTCCTCTCCTCTCTGGTTTGCAATGTAGCAAGGGGTTGTGGTCTGTGGGAGTGCTGCTTTTGTACTCACCTATGTGGGTGTGTCCTCATGGTCTGTTGTTTTCAGGTGTGTTGTGTCTGGGGTTCTGGCCTTTGTATTTTTTGTTTGTCCGGGGGTGTTTTCGGGATGTGTACTGTGCTTGTGTATTTGTGCGTGCCTTGCTGTGTGGACTTGTTGGCCATGTTGTGTGCTATTGGTTTTGTGTGCGGATGGTTTCTGTGCAGGTACGTGGGCGCCATGGCTTCTGCCGTGTCGATTCTCATCGGCGTTGTTTGCGCTGGCGGGCGGTATATTTGTTGTTTTTCCGCGCTCATGGCGGTGCGATCGTAATTTCACGTGCGGTGTGTCGGCCGTGTGGGCGGGCGGTTTTGTGTTGTCGTGCGTGTTTCCGTCCGTGGCGGGCGGTTTGACTCCGACTCGGACGATGGCGGGCGGTATTTTGTATGATTTTTCCGCCGATGGCGGTTTTCAGTTTGTGTACTCATAATGGCGTGGTCGGTGTTCAGGCGGTGTGTGCGCGCGGATTTTTGCCGCTTCCATGCCTGGCGGATTTTTTTACGCCGGGTATCGTAATGTGCCCCTTAATGTTTTAATTAATTATAGAATGTTTTCTTTTATTTTAAATTATTGGTATATGTATATATTTTATTTTTATATAATTTAAAAGTTTAAAAAATAAATAAAGATAAGAGTTAATAAATTATTTTAAAGTAAATATATATATATGTATAAATTATTATGTTTTTGTGTTTATATTTTTTTAATTAAGCTTATTTTTTATATTTAGTTAAAATGTATATTAAATTTAATTTATTTTGTTAAAGATAATGTTAATATTTTATTTATTTAATATATATTATTTTATTTTATTTATATTTTTAAATCGATATTTTTTACATCTATATTTTTAACTTCGATATTTTTGATTCGATATTTTTTTACTTACCTGTTTAAGTATAGGGAGTCTATATTTTTGCATTCCATATTTTTTCATCTATATTTTTGTCATTTATATTTTTGCTATCGATATTTTGTCAGTGAACCCTGCTGAATGCCAGTGCCACAGATACCTTATAATCAAAACATTCAAATAAATATCCCCATTTGGATTATTCCACACCACTAAAACTGTAAGAACAGACTGGACGAGGTATTTTTATTTTTATTTGCATTTAGGGGCCGATTCCGATTCGGGCCGGAAATCTCTCCGACCGAGCCGGACTCGGAGAGATTTCCGACCGAATCGGACTCTGGCAGCCCGACCGAACGAGTACGATGCGCACGTATGCCATCGGACTCGAGTCGGTCGGACTCCCATTGAAGTCAATGGGAGCCGGTCGTCACAACGCGTACGCGGGCTCCCATTCACTCAATGGGTGCGAGGCGGTCAAGGGCGCCCCTACAGCGGGTACGCGTCGAAGCGACTCGCGCCGTACACGCACAGGTAGGGGGACCCATGGGTCCCCCTGTGTGCGACTCGCGCGGCTACGCATACAGGGGGGTCCGACACGGACCCCCAAAGTACGTCTCCGACTGCTCTTTGGAGCTGGAGTGCGCGGCTCGGTCGGACTGCTCGTGGCGCGCATCGTACTCACCCGGCCGGGGAACGTCTCCATTGCGCGGTGCGAGTCGAGTCCGAGCGAGTCGGTCGGTGCGGTTCGACCCGGGAACGAGTCGGTCGGAGCGGTCGGGACGCCCGGACGAGTCGGTCGGCGAAATCGCATCGTACTCGCTCGCCCGGACGCGCGTACGAATCGGTCGGGAAATAGGGCTCCGAATCGGATCCGGTTAAGCCGAATCCGATTCGGAGCCCTACCGGCCGAGATCGGAATCGGCCCCATAGTATGACATTTTATACAATCTATGGATGTGCTCTCCTCAAGAATAGACTGACAAGCTACGGTGTGGTGGATTGTCTGGAATAAGTGCCTGTGTTGAGAAATAAGTACCGTGCCAAACACTGTAAAACACCTGCACAAATTAAGCACTGCCTGATACTGAAAGTGTGAAGGAAGAGCGCATGAAACCCATGCTGCTAAGCTAACAATAGCAAAGATGACAATTGAGGGGGCACCATAATTAGGGTGCCCCCTCCTATACCATTTCCACCGACATCCCTTCTTTTCAGGACAGACATGTAATAAATGGCAGTTTCGGGCAGAAAGAATCTTTAAATGACCCCCAGTGGATTAAGAGAAATTACTGTGCGTGGGGACATTTCCGAGGAGGACTATTGCTTTGGGCTATAATAACATAAGTGAAGACAAGTCCACTATGTTTGAAAGACCGACCTGCTTTCATAGATCTTTTACACAAAATCGCACGTATGTGGGAGTCATTTGGAGGAGAAAATATCATCCAAAGGGGCAGACATATCTATTTCAGGCAGCCTAAATATAGATAGTGTACCATGGGCGCTGTTTCTGTCTCAACAGAGATTTTAGCGGATGGGCCGCCTATGTTTAAATGCATCCAACATGATTTCACACTTTATGCAATCTCGCCTCTCCTACTCGAAGTCATTCATAACTGTGTTATCAAACAACACTCTCCATCTTGAATCTGCACTCTTCGGTCCCAATGAAGGAAACATAGAGATGAACTGAACTAGATCCACCAGCTTCTGCTTCCTTTCGAGGGCTTGTGTCTCCACTCTGCTTTCAAAGCTGTCAGCCTGTACTTCATTGCAGTCAAAGACACTGTCTAGTTTCTCCCATGGAAGTAGGCACATGCAGCCAAGCAAAATGAACTTGATATAACATAGCACCGAAATGGAATATAGCCTTATCATTGGAATTCCCCAGAGCTGCACTATTTTTTATCATGCCAACTACTCCCTGTGTCACTCACATATTCCAGCTTTCCCCTTTGATACAAGGAATGCCGATCCCCAAACGCCTGCCACCCCTTAATATAACTCACAAGTGATTTACTGACAATGGCTACTGTGCAAATAGTCTCCCATGCTGGCCTGATCCTTAAACCAAGACTGAATTACATATAGCTGGGTCCAAACTGTGGTGACATGGTGTGCAAAATAAAGATGGATTGGGATGCGGCCCAAGTAATTACCAATGGCTGAGATTAATTAAAGCAGTCCATCAATCACGCTTTTGTATACGTTAGGGTGTTGCCCTAAGTGGGAAGGGTATGACCAGACGTGGGTCTCATGTAAGCTGTGTCACTGGAACCAAGCTGTACCCGGCTGATGAGCCCATAACATAGGGTGAAACTGGTCCTTGGTTGCTTATGTTCCAGTTCAGGGAGGACCTGGCTTGGCAGTTCGGGCTGGACTGTTCCCAATGGAGCGGGGTCAAGACTGATTTGCATATAGGTGGGTCCAAACTGAGGTGAATTTTGTGTGCAAAATAACAATGGATTGGGATACGGCCGGAGTAATTCCCAGTGGCTGAGATTAATTCAAGCATACCATTCATCACTTTTTTGTATATGTTAGTGTGTGTTGCCCTAACTGGGACGGGTATGACCAGATGGGAGTCCCGAGCATGCTGTGTCACTGGAATCAATCTATACCCGACTGATGAGCCCATTACTGGGGCAAAACCAGTCCTGGGTTGCTTGTGTTCAGGTTCAGGAAGGACCTGGCTTGGCAGTTTGGGCTGGACTGTTCTGATTGGAGTAGGGTCAAGACAGATTTGCATATATCTGGGTCCAAACTGAGGTGACATGGTGTGCAAAATAACAATGGATTGGGATGTGTTCCTGAGTAGTTACCAGTGGCTGAGATTAATTCAAGCATTCCATCCATCACTTTTCTGTATACGTTAGTGTGTCGCCCAAAAACTAGGCAACCATCTTTGTATGCCATGCTAGCAAGGCACACTATATCTCGGGGCAATCTTAAATTTAGTTCTACATAATTGGTTGCCTTACAAATATAGGATCAGGAGTCCCTTTACAAATTCCACAAATAGAGATCCGTTGGCTTCATTGGTGAGTATTTTTAATACGTTTCAGATCGCCATTATAATGTTAACCAGTGCTCAGAACAGAACCCCTCTCCCCTAATGTTGCTATAGACAAACCACTTTAAACCCATTGTGCTGCAATCTTCAATTGTTGGCTTATAACTATGTATAGCAGTGTTGTTGCCTGCCATATCCTAGTACACCTGGCTCCTAGAACAGTCTAGCCAGTACTGCTTACCATTGCAACATTGTCCACATTCCTGAATCAGATCACCCTTTTGGAGATCCATGTCACAGTTTAAGATGAATGTCCTTGCAGATTATAGAATGCTCCCAGAGTCTATACTTTGAAAAGAAACATTTTTATGGGTTCCTTGAAGGAAGCATTGTGATATTTTCCTTATTGGGGTCCAAAGTTTGCTAGATTTGAATGAGAATGAAAAACTGTTCACTTATGATTTGTTGAAGCGTGGCGCTTTACTTTGTATCAAAGGATTGGTCTATGGAGTGTCTTCAGGTTGCTGAGCGTGAAAGTTTTGCTGGAGGAACCTTGGTCCAATTGATTGAAATTCTGTATGAGTTTTGCACATTGCCTTAAAGGCAATCCATTTGGGGTAGAGTGATTCCAGGATTTATGATGTACAATAAGCTGGCCGCTGAGTTTTGGGCCCATTCGAATCATGTCACCAGTGCTTTTAGAGCTGACAACAAGGAACATACATTTGGTAAGTATTACATTTAAACTATGTTCATTGCCTCACTGAATAAATATTTCTTTAAAAAGATTTGAACAGGAACAGCTGCCAGGCTGCCAATCCTACAGAACTGATTTTCTATCTAATATACACAGCACATGAGTAAAACATAACTTCTTACCCTCTCTCTTCATCATACATTGTGCAAATCATTGTCTCCTTGCAAGAGAGCATAATGCATTGGAATTAGTTGGTGGTTCATCTAGAGACACGTCTGCAAACAAGTCAATAACTAATAAGTCTAACTACCCACAGTAGCGCTGAAATCAATCTCACTTGGGTGCATGTTTTCTTTTACATCTAACAATCTCTGTAACCACACAAACAAAGGCCAAACTTCTTCATGTCTAAAGTCTTGAGTGTAGAATACTTTAATATGATGTCAATCACCACTGCAAGCTGCTATGCGTTGTAATCTCACACTCAGCTCCTTAAGAAGATGTTCAGAAATGTGACCAGATCATGTTTATACTTCTTTTTCTTGAGGAACAGTGGTAGACTAACTTTCAAACAACCAGTCTTCATGTCAAGCTGCATGTCCATGGGCTGTTCTCTAGCAGAGATATCATTTGCAAGATAGATCAGTGCCCCTCCAAACCCACCTTCACAGTTACCATTTAAAAAGCTTTTCTGACCTTGAAGAGTAGACTTATCATCTCCAGCTGGACTGTTGTTAGGGTAATATGACTTACAGCTGTAGCATGGTGTTTGAGGAACTTTCCAAACAAAAGCAATTACATCCAGTGATGTCCGCTAATTTGATTTGGTGCTTCCACAGATAGTGTTTCTACTGACATTCACAGACTGCCTTGTAAAGGCTATAGATTGGATTAAGAAGGTGCAGAACTCCTACATGAATCAGCATTTCATTCATAGTTAAGTTGTTAAGGAAGTGACTGACCACTGGATTGAGTACAGGTTCAAAACAAATGACGTCAGTAGCATCTGTTAGGCAATGGATGATGATACCAATATTTACTGCCACAAAGTTAAACTTCGGAAAACATATTAACAGCAACATGTCTATTTCACCTCAAACAGTGTTAAATTGTATTTCCCTATCCCATGTTTTTTTCAATGAACCCAATTAATTCGATAAAGTTGTGCAATGTTATTAATGTGATGTTCTGCAGTAGAACCAGGATCCACCTGACAGAGAGTTAACCAAAAAGTGAACTCCAACTTAAATAAGGGTGGTGTTTGCCATGGAGGTGGTGTCAGCAAGATGACAGTTCACTTATCCATGCTTTTGTACTGAACTCTTTTGAGAAGGCAGCCATATTCTCTCTCTGAAAAAGCTCCATCCAGTACCCATATCTGAGGCAGCTTGTGTATCAATATGTGTGGGACATTTGTGGATCACATGTGTTTTGTGACATATGTTCTCTGCTGACAGACCAAATTACATCCCCTTTTAACTATAGCTACTTAGTGGTTCAGTGTGGGCAACCTACTCCAGGTCTAATGGGACATAGGAGTAGCTAAGCAAAGGGATAGCTGTCAAAATAAGAAAGGGGTGTTATGTGGTTTCTGGAGTCCTCTGTGTCTCTGCTGTTCAAGCCTGCCCTAACATTCCCATGGAAGCTGGCCCTGCTAGCTAGGACTACAGTGTGGAACCTCTAAGAATCACAAATAACATTGTGGAAAGGTGGGATGTATGAGCTTATGAATCTTAAGTATCAATATGCGTTTCTACGTTCCATGCTGTTCTTGTGGGTGACACAGACTGATCAGGACAGGAACATAGGGACTAATGGTGATAGGTATTCATATCTTATGAACATGTACATTATACAATGCAGAATCAAAAGGACATTAGAAGATGTCCTTCACCAGTGATGCAAAGGCTGCTTTACTAATAATGCATGAAAAAAAAAAAATCTCAATTTTACACAACAGCTCCTCTGACACATATTTTGTAGCCTTACAAAGATGGGATATTTTGTCAGCTCTCATAACAAAACTCAGGCACTTGTGCTGTAGTGCACTTTGATGTGTCCTCCAGTCAAACTACTTATTCGAAAGGAGGAAAATCTGTTCCTCCACATTCTGTTGTCTACACCCACTCATTCCCATCATAGTAGGAAGGTGGATGTCTAGTTTTTGCTGGATAAAACTTACATATATCCATAATAAGTAATTTTCATTTTACTAAAGTGGGTGGCATTAGACGAGGCACTTCAGGTCCATATGTCTTGTTCTGTCCGTCACTCCTCTCCTCTGTCCTGAGGTTATGCTGCTGCAGCTCACGTTGGCTCACATCTTGAGATGTGCTCCATCCCGATGTCACAAAATATAAGGAGTGGAGAAACACGAGGAAAAGACTTCAATACCATTGTGAGCCCCTTTGTGGTCTTTCTAATCATAAATGATTTTCTTTTGATAAACTATAGCAGTAAGGGCTCCTCTGCAATGGCGGAGGAGCGTCACCCCACTGGCTCAGAGCCAGCAGCTGAAAAATAAAACAATATTTTATTATCAATTTATTTTTCAGCTGCTGGCTGTGCCAGCCTGTGCAGGGAGGGGGCTGGGCCATGGGAGGGGAGGAGGAGTGGTAGGTGCTCTTTTAAGTGCAAATGTCAATTTGGCTGGCCATCGAAGGCCGGCTAAACGGACATGCACACTTAGGTTTCTCCAACCGAGCTGTATTGCACAGCTGAGTTGGAGAAACAGCACAGATTACCTGTGCCTGAGCAAGCATTAATCCAGCCTGCTCAGGCCAATCCGCACGCTCCTCTCATGCTTGAGAGAAGTGTGGGGATTGGATGGGGAGTCCGTGATGCTGTCCTAAGGACTGTTGGGACCAGGAACTGGAAGCAGAGGAGCACGAGGCTGCCGGCAGCACCAGATAAGTCTTTTACATTTTGTTTTTATTATTAAACCTCCTGCTGCACGACCCCTCTGCCCCCTGTGTCGGCTGCCACTGAACTATAGGGAGAGGAGCCCTTAACAGATAGCAGTATTAATAAAGCCTTCCTCCCAGGCAGCATCTGTGCCTAAGCAGCAAGGGCCATCCATCTGAGGGAATTTAATTTTAAGGCATTACTAGGGCATGTCAGGCTGCACACTCATGTTGACATAGCCCTTCCTGTACTAGAGATGCCCTGACTCTGGTAGACAAAACCTGGACTCGTATTTGAACATACAGCAGCGGGTGCCTCCGTCCCAGATATGCTGCACATATATTGCACTTGACTAATCTGTCCTGTCATGCATTTAAAGTATGTTTTCATGTGTAGATACTTAAGTGCAGCCACTTATGTAGCCCTTTAAATATGTCTCATGCCTGCCATTGCAGCGTGTGTGAGCAGTTTTAAACTGCCATTCCAAAATGGCAAAATTAACATTTTGCTCATCCCAAACCTTCATTTTCAATACATATAAGACAATCCTAGGGTAGGCCCTGGACAGCTCAGAGGGCAGGGTGCAGTGTACTTAAAAAGTTGGCCATGTACCTTTAAGTTTTATAAGCCCAGGTAGTGAAAAATTCTTAAATTCGTTTTCCGCTACTGTAAGGCCTACTCTCCCATAGGCTGACATTGGAGTTACCTTATTACATTTAATAAGTGATAATTTCCAAATGGGAGCAGATAACCAGCTTTTGTGTCTTTGGAATTGTAATGAAACATCCTCTCTCATAGTGAAGTGGGATTTTACATTACCAATTATGAAAATGGCACTTTAAGAAAGTTGGTATTTTCCTGCCTTAGCCATCTAGTGCCTGTAGCCTGTCTCTGGGTCACATGACTGGGTGAAGCTGACAGCTGGACTTTGTGCATTCTTCCTAGACAGCCACACACACTAGAGAGCTTAGGTGTGCGTGAATGGGCCATCATTTGCAGGATCGGAGGGCGGAGCCAGGTACACTCGAATAGTCTGTGTCCTACACCACACAAAGGGTTTCATAGCCCCTGTAGTTAGTCTGGAGCCAGGGCAGGGAAGACAGCATGCCTGTGCACTTGAAAGAGAAATTCTAGCAGCCTTTACAGCCTTTCAGAGGAAGGGCATCAGGAATAAATATTGGAACTCAGACAACCCCTCTTCAGTACACTTCTGGACCCGTGGATACTCAGCCAGGAAGAAGGACTGTTGAAAGGACTGCCACTCTTCTAGACTGCTGGCCTGCTGGACTGCTGCCTTTCTGTGGTGACCTGCTGCCTGCTGTACTCTTGCCTGGGTGAGAAGGACTGGACCTGCATCTGTTGAACCCAGGACTCCAAAGTGACTCCAAGGGCTAGGTGGCCAGCCACCTGACTAGAGCCTCAGTGACAGAAGGCTGCAACAACCTTGAATCCTGCACCTGGACTCTGCCATCTGGAGTCCTACCCCGCCAAGTGGTGCCACGCCAGTCCTGGACCCGTGGGAGTGGGCCATGGTGGTGCTCTGCAAGCCCCTCTGTCGATTCAGTAGAACTGATGCATCTCCTCTGCGCAGCAGCGGAACCCCAAGGAGAACCAACGCATCATTTCTGCTGCAAGGGTTCTCCTGACGGAATGACTGCACACCAATATTGCAGCCTGCATCGCAACTGCCACCTGTGTGAAGCATTCCCAACACAGTCCCTCACATTGCAAATCCCTCATTGACAGCAGCCTCAATGACAATGCAGGATCTCGCATTGCAACCTTACAGCTCATTGGAACAGACGCATCGCCTCGACTGCGCAACGCAACCTCAATGCCGGACTTTGCACCGCAAGCATGCCCTCCGCTATGGGATCCTCAACGATGATGCAGGACCTCGCATTGCAGCTCTGCAGCACCTTGGAACTGACACATCACCTTGGCTGCACAATACATCCTTGGCGTAAAACCTCACAATGCTCCACAACCAGGGCCTAAGGTACTCTTGATTAGCAGGCCTAACTGGGTTCCTGGACCCGGCCTGCGCTCCATCGCAGTTGGCCTGAATTTGTGACTTTGTCCCAGTCCAGCATGAACAAATATCCACAGTTGGCGCTTTGTGCTTTATGGAGCTATTTTCACTGAAATCTTTAAACCTGCATATCTTCAGTTCTTCTGATTGGATTTTTGTTGTTTTGGTCTTCTTTTATTAATTAAAACGTACTCTATTTTTTTTAAACTGGTGTGGGATACGTTTGTGGTGTGTCTTCAATTTGTTATTGTTTGAAGTGTTGCACAAATACCTTACACACTGTTTCTAAGTTAAGAGTGACTGCCCTGTGCCAAGCTACCAGGGGTTGAGCACAGGTTAATTTTAGGGTTTGCTTGTGACTTTTGTGACTTCACCTGACAAGGATTGTGGTTTCTGCTTGAGGTGGGCTTTACCCCCTCAATCAGCAAACCAATTTCTTACAAAAGGATTAAAGCAACAGTATACGCCAGTGGCGGCTCCTCCACTAAGGCGGAGGAGCGTCGCCCCACTGCTTTAAAGCAGTGCAATGGGAAAAATAAAAGGATAATAATGGAAGTTATTAGCATTTTATTTTTTGTATTCTGGTTACGCCAGCCTGGAGCTGGGGTCCCATGATGTCAGGGAGGAGGAGTGGCTGGTGCTGCACCTAAAGTGCACATGACTGTTTGGTTGGCCGTTTCGGGCCAGCCAAACAGTCATGCGCACTTTGCATGTTTTCCACCCAGGCTGCATTGCAGCCTAGGTGGAGAACATGCCCAGGCTCCCTTTCCCTCTCTGAGCGCTGAACCACGGCACTCAGACCAATCATAATGCTGCCATCAGCAGTGTTGTGATTGTTTAGGGAGTCTGGAAGCCTGGGTGCTTCCTGTTCCTGCGAGGAGAGACGGTGGCTGGCGACAGCGACCAGCAGGTAAGTTTTCTTTTTTATTTCCTAACCCCCACACACTTTCCCCCACCCCCTCCACTGTCCCCCACATGCCGCCACTGGTATACGCCTTGCTTGGTCCAAAATATGACAATATTTGTGATATGCTCTCACTTGGTAACACTGCACTTTGTGATACATAAAAACATGGTCGTTTTCTAGTTCTTCCTTTGGTCCTGCTCTAATTTGTTTTCTCACTTGACACTGGATACACCATCCTGGCTGGCATCCCACAATCCTCCCTGGCTCTCCTCTAACTTCTTCTTCACTTAACAGCTCTTGTCCTGTATTGTCAGCAGATTCAAGCATATCACAACCATCAGCCAGAGGTCTGCCAAAGCCATGCATCTAAAATTGCCTCCATCTCTGGATGAACGTATTCACTTTTCAAGAGGCGAAAGAGGTCTACGAAGGAAAGTCTTAGGTTTCCATAAAATACTGAAATACAGAAACTGAAGTGTATAAAACCACCTTCTTCTGGCACTTCCTCCCCACACAGTCAGGATATTTAGGATACGACCGAAAAGCACCTCCTTCCTCTACTCCAGAACAAGCCTAACAAAATAATCTAAATCTCTAACCTCTTCAGTAGCTGGTATTACCCAGTACCAGGAGTGATTTCTCGATGCGTTTCTGTTACACATCGCACCGTCTCCAGCATCCAGGCATGTTTAACACTTCCAATGTAAACAGTTGTCTCGCGGGCCCATTACTGTCCCCCTGCTTACTTGTTCTCTGTCTGTCCTAATATCCCCTAAAGAACACTACCCAATCACACCGAAGAAGCTCTGTAAAGAACAGCAAAACAAAATCATAAAAATTCGGTTTGTTACTGGGAGATGTGTCAGGCACGTTGTATTTTCATCAAAGTGTGCTCAAAAAAACGTATCTACATTCTTAAATACTGTTATAAGGTGTATGTTGTGCTCACTCTGAAGGATCATAAAAGTCACCAGGCATGTGAAAGGGAAGAGCAATTCCATGTTTGACGTAGGTTCCTGGGTTTGATGTTCCTCAATATGAAGGCAAAATAGTTATAAGTAAATGTGAGGAATCTTTTCGAAAAGATTTTAGAAAATGTTGAGTCACAAAAAGGAACCAGAATTAATAAATATTGCTAATTATTAGTTGTTTTTTTAAAAAAGATGATTACCCAAATAACCAATGCTTGAATATTTTCTACTTTTATATCTACATTTGGTCGACTCCTTGTATCCCTTGAATAGCACAATTTTCCTCCCTAAAACCCCATTTTTGTTCAGCTGTGAGACAGTGTGAATGCCTTCGCAAGTTGGGAAATATGGAAATATGGCTACAACTCTTTTGTATCCTGTCAGTTTTGGGCAGCAACAGTTTTTTTCAGTTTTCAGGATATTGTACTAGCTTGCTATCTGAGGCTGAAGGTAATACCTGAATGGCCGTCACAACTCTTCATCCCCCAATCCCTGAGAATCTCAAAGTGGGGCTCAGTCGTTCCTTGCCGACAGAACCTGACTGGCCATCTAGAATCGCCAGAGATTGAAATCGTCTGTTTTAATTAAATGACTTTCTGCTACGGGCAGCTAACTAATTCTGCAATGGAACACATGAAATCTTGCCTCCCTTCTTGGTCAGCCGAATTTCTCTGAAAACCAGGACATTAGTTGAATTTACTGAAATCTCTAGGGGAAGATGTCTAAAAATCAAGGCTGTCCTGGGAAATCTGGGACTCCTGGTCACCCTACACATATCCCAACAGTCGCTTTCAAAAACAACTGGAGTGATTCGAGACTGGTATTTTAATGTCTATGGCTGCAGCCTCTGTTTGCCAGCTCCAAGGCATTTATGGCAGGAAATACAGAAGGAGAAAAAAAACAGTGAAAAAGAGAGCAAAGACACAGCAAAGACAGAAAGAGAGAGGGAGAATGGAAAGAAAGAAACATGAAAAAAAATGAAACAGCAGAAGTGTGGCTGGTTTGAACATTTTTGTTAGGGCTGCTTTTTGTTCCCAGCCTGGCCCTGTTGGGCGGGACACTGGTCAAGGGATGAGGGAAGGCCACATTCAAGGTTGCTATGGGGGTGCGCTGCATGGCAACATCGTGGCACCCCTCTTTTTAGGCTAAATCACGCTTTAACCTACATTGTGGGGCAGATTTACAAGCCCCTTGCGCCACTTTTGCGTCACTTTTCCCATGTTAAAAGTGACGGAAAAGTGGCGCAAGGGGCTTGTAAATCTGTCCCTTTATGTTTAAGTAACCCACGTGCAAAATTCCGTGTGTTCCATTTTAAAAAGTTACTTTTAGAGAGTCTCATTCCCAGCTCTTCAGTTTCAGACTCCACCGTCAATTTATAATTTTGAAGAGTTCAATAATCCAAAGCAAATGAAAGCAATGAATAGGTCGAACAGTTGTAGTCTTGCCGAGGATGGGAATGGATGTTAAATATTTTGCTGCACATAGATGTATATTATGTGTTTTTTTGTTATTCAACGTGATCTGTAAAGTCAGAATGTTTTTAGTTTCACAGAACGTAAAACAAATATAACAACAGATAATGCTCATGATGCCGTTGATAGAAAATTCATACCAATTACACACAAAAAAATTAAAGTGTCTGCATGTTTTAGGTCAGTTGGATGGTGTTAGCAGGAGGGTAAAAAAAAGCTATTCACAGAGGAACTGGATACTGAAGATGTATTCAGTTCCATTCTAGGGTTGATGATAGAATAATTGTTTTCCATCAAGCTTACCAAAAAAAAAAATCATAATAAAATTTTACAAGTTAGCTGCCATCAAGAATAAAGCGGAGAGCACTATATGAAATGAAGTAGGTGCCCTAACCGAATCTTCGCTCAGGACAATAACTCTAATGCAGAGCTGGGGTCTGGGGAGGTCGCCTGCAGGAAAGCCTCACAGGAACCCCGGAGGAATAGGAGAAAACCCTCCTTCCTGTCAAAACCGCTTCATGTCCTGCTACGTCAGGGCCCTGCATTGAAAACATAATAGACAGACCCGCATTAGGAATCAAGGTCCAGATAATGAGGACCATTAAGACGACTCTGGGGGTCATCTGTTTAACCCTTTGTGAACACGAAGAGGAAGGCAGGCCACTAATACAGGGAATAAGCAGGCTTGAGGCTAATTGCGCCTGATCTCGGATGTCATGTGGCATTATGTCCAGTCTGTTTGAAAGATAATAATACTGCTCTTAAAATTCATATGGGAGCTTAGAGCTGGCAGTCATTTGATATAATGTATGATGATTTCTTCTGATTGAAGCGGCGCGCTGGCTCATCTGCCAGTGTGGCTCTTTAAAGATGTCCAGGTCTTCTCTGCTGCCTCTCTGTGCCAGTCTCGGTATTGATTCACTCCAGGTGGACAGTGATGCAAAAAATGGCAACTTTGCATCTGAATGACTGTCGGTGAATGACATGTGTCTGTATCTCTGTCTCAACAGGGGAGGGCTGGGCTCAAAGACTGATGGGCAATTTCAATATTTCATATTTACTGTGCTCTATTGATTATTATTATTCTTAGTAGTAATAGTAGTAACACTAATAAAAACCATTATTGGGAGTAGTATTAGTTATAGTAGTGTCATTAGTAAAATTGTTCGTACTAGTACTACCACCAGTATGACTACTACTACTGCTACTGTTGCAACTACTACTAGTGCCACAACTAATAATAATGATAATAATAATAACAACTATTATTAATAAATTAGTATCAGAGTTCTCTTTATTAGTAGTAGCAGTAGAAGTAGTAGTGGTTGTAGTAGTAATATTAATGGAAATAGTAATAACATTATTATTGGTACTAGCGTTAAAATGTCACTCCTGGAAGAAAATTGACAACCTTAAAGTAAACAATTTGTTGTGCGAATCCAAGCCAGTGATTAATGATGATGTGGAGCAAGCTGCCGCCATGTATGATGCTTGGGTTGGTGCAGCAGTCGCCCAACTAGCGCCTTTAAAAATAAGGCCAAGCTATCCATGATGCCATGGTATTCTCAAGAGCTCAAAGAATTTAAAAGGAAATGCAGGCACTAAGAACAACTCTGGAGGAACAAGTATGGCCCTGGGGAAAAAATAAAATACAACAATATGATAAAAGAGTATAAAACACTGAAACAGGCAACTAAAACTACATTTTTTACAGACAAACTCAGAGCAGCTGAAAACCTCACTAAGGAGCTTTTTAATACAGTTAAATCATTATCCTCCTTTGGCAATAAAAAGGAGGTTACTCCCAACCAAAGGCTTTGTGATGAAATAGCTGACTTCTTTTTTACTAAGGTAAATAAAATATTTCTGGATTTTAAGACAATACCGGACAATACGAATTTGTCCTCAAGGACAGTAACGGACAAGGAACACATAAATTAACTGATTGTCCCTTGGTACTGAACACTTTCACTCCACTAACTGAAGAGAAGGTTGCTAGTCTCATCAGAAACCACTAAATCAGGAGCGCCAACGGACCCATGCCCTACACAGGTACTTCATCCGGTTTCTGAAATCATATCTGCTCATCTTTCCCTGTTAAATAAGATTCTTGAGTCTGGCTGCTACCCAGAAGCCTGAAGAAGTCAGCCATTTTGCCGCTTTTAAAGAAAGCTTCCCTTGACCCCTCAGAGGTGAAGAACTATAGGCCTATCTCACACCTTTCCCTCCATGCTAAGATCTTGGAAAAGGCCATGAATCAGGAAATCACTACCTTCTTTGAAATTACAAATTGTCTTGACCCTGCAAAGCATGGGTTTAGACCTAATCACTGCACAGAATCCGCCTTATTGGCCGCCACCAAAGAGATCAGAGCCAGCGCTGATAGAGGTGACAATGCGGCCTTGATCCTATTGGATCTGTCAGCCACATTTCATACAGTTGACCACTCCTCTTTGGTCAACCCTCTTGAAAGGACAGGCATCAAAGGCACAGCTCTCAAATTGATCAGGTATAACCTGTTAAATAGAAGCAAATGGTGGCCTTGGAGGATTTTACTTCCGCCCCCTTTATGCTTCCCTGAGGGGTCCATTAGGGATCTTCATTAAGTCCAATCCTATTTAATGCCTACATTGCTCCACTAATCAAACTTATTTGATCCTGTGGGTTCTCTGTATTCTCGTTTGTCGATGATATCTAAATAGTGATAACTATTTCATTGAAACCTGATAAAGTGGCCAAACATTTCAAAACCTTTATGGTAGCATTGCCAACTGGATGCAGAAAAACTATTTAAAGCTTAATGCGGAAAAAACAGAAGTGTTGCTATTTGGTAACAACTCCTCCTTCTGGAACACCTCCTGGTGACCACTCAACTTCAGGCCCCTTCCACTCCCAGTACAGTAGGCAAGAAATATGGTGGAATTCTATGCCCAACCATCTAAGAGCTCAGCCTAAACTCTTAGGGGCAGATTTACAATGAAAGTGACTCAGTGCATTCCGCAAGCCATTTGGCTGCGCCACACTAAGTCACTTTCAAAGCACAGGGATGCAACATATTTACAACAATATGTTGCATCTCTGTGCTTCCCCCTGTGCTGGCGCACAAACTGCAGCCATGCGCCGGCGCAGGCACCCTTGCACCATGGTGCAAGGATGCCTGCGTCGTGGTGAGATTGTTTTTGTGCAGGAAGGGGCTCCTTCCTGCACAAACACAATCACTACAGGCATTTTCCTCTTTCAATGCGTGCTGCAGAATGCAGCACGCATTGAAAGAGGAAAAAAACGAGAAGAAATGAAAATATTTCTCCTCGTTGCGCCTCCCTACGCCACCCCTGGGGAGGCGTAGGATTCACACGCATTTCCAGATTTTCGATTCCTCGTAAATCTGGAAATGTGTATCGTTCCATGGGTGTTGTGTGGGAACACCCACAGCAACACCCATGAAACGCCCCTTCCACGCAAAGTGCTGCGTGTAAAGGGGCCATATTTACAAGGACAGGAAAAGCCACGCAGGGTGGCTTTTCCTGTCCCTGTAAATATGGAGCAGTAAGATACGCCACCAGTACGTCACAAAAAGTGACGTACTGGTGGCGCAGGGGGCTTGTAAATCTGCCCCTTAAAGTTCAGGAAGGAACTAAGAATGCATCTTTTTAGCTCCTCTTCTCCATCTCCATCTTCTCCTAAGTGCTCAGCAATTTTTTGGGGATTCCTGGCCCCGGGTCTAGTACATAATCCTGCCCTTGCACTGTATTTGTCTGATTCAGCTGACACTAGCGCCAAGACACCGTTTGGTATTCACACGCTTTATAGAATTATTAACATAACATAACAGTAGTGGTAGTGATAGTAGTATTATTGGTATCATTGTTCTTTGTAATAATAATACTACTACTTTTACTACTACCACTACTAATACAACAGTTAATAATAATATTAGCATTCTCTTGGTGGCTATTACTATGATTCTTAATGCTATTATTATTATTTTAAGGTTATATTTAATTGTGTTATTCCATACAAACGTATTTAATCATGACTACCTGTTTAAACATCATATGCAAAAATGTAAACAGACCTTTTCACATTGCTCTCACTCCCCAGAACCCAGCACAGCTTTACCCCGAGATCTAGCCCCTCCAAATCAGCTAAAAATTATCTCCTGGAATATTGCTGGCCTTCCCAACAAACTTTCGTTACCAAATTGGAATGAGCTAATAGAGGGCTATGACATATGCATCTTCCAGGAAACATGGAGCTTGGTCCCACTATACAAATCTGGCTATAGCTGTTATCATATTCCGGCTACCACCGTAGGGAAGGGTCGTCCCTCTGTAGGGTTGATTGTGTGGGTCAAAATCGCCCTAAATCTTAGAATAACAAATCACTCAGTATCGTGTCTAGACATCATGAGGCTTACAATCAAGCGACATAGAGGGTGGGAACAAATGGACTTGTTTAATGTCTATATAAGGGGATTAGCTGGGGGCAAAGCCTCACCTATCATCACTTAGCTCGAACAAGGTTTGACAAGTTGTTCACCCGAGTCCAGGATAATAGTGGCAGGCGACCTAAACAGTAACTTCGAGCCTCTTGGCATCGAAGATTTAATTGGGATAGAGGAGGAGGACAGGAAATGGGGCATCCCCTCACTAACCTTACCCCCGGTGAAAAGATGGTCACAAAGGGCCATTCAACTAAATGCATTCACCGTGGAGTACGGCCTAAGAGCAGTGAACGGTAAGACAAAATCTGACTTGCAGGGAGCCTTTACTTACAATAAAACATCCTGCCCTTCCCTCATCGACTATATTCTAGTAGATGTCGGCTTCTGGGGACATGTTTTAGACATGGTAGTGGAGAGTACATTAGATAGTGATCATAACCCTCTATGCATGTTATTAAGGTCGCCTTGGGCAGTTGCATGCCCCTCATCGATTACTTCTACGCACTGCGTAACCAAAGACGTGATATCTTCCAATTCCGGAAGAGCACTTAAATGGCACAAGGTTGCCCTACAAGATACTAAACTAGAGGCCATTAGACAAATATTGTATGTAAAAACCACTGAGCTAACCGAGGAGACAGTGGAGGATCCTACAAATGCACTCTCTATACCTACCTGTACTATTGAGGAGATCAGTTCCCATTTCCAAGCACCAATTAGACCCACTGGCTCTGCACCTTACAGTGGGAAAGCCCAATCATGGTTTAATAAAGAGTGTAGACTCAAAAGGAGGGCCTTGGCAGCAGCTATTAGAACAAAGAAGGGTATAGCCATTACACTGGCTAGGAAAGAATACAGAGAGGCGCAGCGAAGAGCAAAACTAGACTGGGATGAAGCTAGATGGCAAAAGTTAAAATGTGCGAGTCTTGCAAGGGACACTAATCTATTCTGGACACTGGTCAGGAGGACAAATAGAGGAGAAGCAGACCAAATCCCCAATCATATTACCCCTGAAGCTTGGTGTGATCATTTTGGCAACCTCTATTCTCGGTCTAACAACACATGCATAGATAGTTACCCTCCAACTAATTCTAGGACCAATGATAGAAGCATAGGTGGTGTCCCCTTGTTTAATTTTAGGCCTGTCGAGGGTGATCCTTTCACGCTAAAAGAAGTAAAGGTGGCTATAGGTAGGATGGTTCCTGCAAAGGCCCCGGGACCAGATGGCCTACCTGGCGATCTGTTTTTAGCTGACCAGGACAAGTGGGCCGAGTACATCCTCCTCTTAATCAATTCCATCTCTAGAGGATGCCCAGTCCCAGAATCATGGAAGGGGGCAGAGGTAGTGCCCATCTACAAAAAGGGAGAAAGAGAAGACCCTTCCAACTACAGACCAATTAGTCTTATAGACTCAATGCAAAAGGTAGTTGGGAGGGTAGTCTTACAGCGAATCCAGGCCTGGGCTGAGGAGGAGGATATCCTCTCCGAGTATCAGGCGGGTTTCCGGTCCAATACGAGCACGGTGGACCAGGTTTTTAGATTTCTCATGATCCTTGGGAAGGTGGTAACGGTAGGCAAGGGCAGTCTTTATCTTGCTTTTATCGATCTGAGGACTGCCTTTGACTTGGTTCCTAGGAAAAGATTATGGGAAATATTGCGAGAGATGGGTATCCCTCTAATAATCCTTAATCTCCTAGAGAGGCTTCATGAGGGCAATTATGCCCAGGTAAGATGGGGGTCCCAAGGGCAGCTCCCTAGAAAGATCCCAGTAAACAGGGGAGTTCGCCAGGGCTGCGTGATGGCACCCACCCTGTTTTCTCTATATGTAAATGGGGTGGTCAGCTTTTTACAAGAAACACCAGCCGACACCCCTGCCCTGGCAGGCAAAAAAGTGCCAACTCTCCTGTTTGCTGCCGATACACTGCTCATCTCTAAGACCCCTGCAGGTTTGCAAACCCTCTTAAATAGGTTCCAAACCTTCTGTAATTCCCGGGGGTTGATTATAAATACAACGAAAACAAAACTAATGACCTTTAACCCCCACAAATCGTTCAGGAACAATTTCACTCTAGATGGGACTCGACTGGAGAGGGTTTCCACCTTTGATTATTTGGGGATTCGGTTATCAGAAAAAGTACAGTGGAGACCCCATCTTGATAAAATGCTACTAAATCACAAAAGGGTTGCTGGGGCACTGAGCAGAGAACATCGCTCTTCCTTTAGTAGACCTGTTGCCCCAGCACTTATTGTATATGGAGCCAAGGCCGTTAGCTCGGCTCTTTACGGCGCCGAGCTATGGGGCTTCGAAAACCTCGACGAGATTAGCAGATCGGAACACAAGTTCTTTAGGGACTTGATTATGTTACCACGAGGAGTTCCTCTAATCCCTTTGTTCTGTGATCTGGGTAGGCGTCATTTTAAAGATTTGGCCAAACTTCGACCTTTGCTTTACTGGGCCCGTCTCAGGAGGACCCTAGAACTAACCAATTATGCTGAGGCACTTACAGAAATAATGCGTATCGACACCAAGAAGGCGATCAAATGGATCGCCAACCTTAAATCATTAATAATTGCTCTTGACCTTAAGGACTCTTGGGATACCCAAATTCCACCAAGTAAAGAGGACCTCAAACGGTCCTATTGGGCCTGGATTGAGGCTAAGGAACTTAGTAATCCTAACATGGGAAGACTCACGGAGGAGTTCTTCCAACACAAACTCCATAGAGGCTTAGAATCATATATGGACACAATCCAGGTTCCCAGAGACAGGTCACTGTACATTCAATTTAGGTTTGGCTCCCTCCCAGTTCGTGAATTTACTGCAAAATGGCTACCACCGCACTGCACTACCGCTGAATGCCCTTTGTGCGGCACCACAAAGGAGAGCGATGCCCACCTCTTGTTTGCGTGCCCTGCACACGCAAGCGCAAGGTCCAGGTGGCTCGTGCCCATATGCAAACAACTAGGCTCTCTGGACTACAGAGTTGCTTTACGCATACTTAAATCGGACACGAGCACCCTGTTTGTTTGTGGAGTCGCCAAGTTTTTGGGATGCGCATGGATAACCAGGTGTAGGGCTATACAGAGGGCAGCCCCTTCTGCTGAAGAGTAGCTGGTGAATCCGACATGTAGGGCCAAGGACCCATGGTACAGAATATTTGGGGACTGATCTTGAACACTATTCAGTTGATTTTAATTATTTTAAACCTTTTAAATGAATTTAGAATCCAGAGAAAATAGCTTTATGTCTTAACGGTTTTAGAACTGTACTTTCCTATTTTTACTGATTGTATGTGTTTGTATTCTCTTTCTCTTTTAACTCTATTTGATATATCTGATGAATTGGCCGATGCTTTTATGATATTCATATCGAAATAAAGCTATTTATTCATTCATTCATTGCTCTCAATGTACTAGCGTTTTAGCTTCTAAAGTTTAATTATTTAGTTGGTTAGTTGCTCTGATTGTTCTTAAAGCTTTTGTTTCACATGTGTTCATTAGTAACAAGCTTGCCAAAGCTGGAAGTGCGGTTATTTTCTGATTGATTTTGATACTTAGTAGATCTACAGTAAAACGATTTGCTGATCCTAAAAACTTTAATCACAAACAATCGGTTTTGAGGTCTACAACAGCTGTATTATATGTTTTGCCATAGAAGTAAAGAAATATTACCTCTTCTTTCATGTACTCCTTGCAGCAGCAAATTTCTGGAGCTAATCATGAAAAGGCGCGCTGGCGTGAAGCAGAACTGCCCGATTATTTGGGACTAAAGCACCTAAATGATGGAATTAATCTCATACTATGGCCATCATTCAGAGTTTAAATTCTAATTCCTAGATAAACACAAGTTTGCATATGAAACGTAATTTTGGGATGTGTGCAGGGACATCTTAAGGATTTTGGGGGCCCTGGGCCCAACGTTTTTTGGGGCTCCTGTTCAGAACAGCTGTGAATTTATGATCCAATTTCAGCTTTTTCATGCCCTTCTTGGCCAGGTGACTGACTCTGCACAGGCACAATGGTCCAAATTCTAAATGTGTTTCTATCTAATAGTCAGGGATTGTGATGTGCGTTTTTTAATATTGTAATATAGCAGCAGCTCACTAATATTATTGCAAATAATCTCTGCAACAGACTGCCATTTCTCATATGAACAGTCCTTTTTTGATCTAAAAGGAACTATTTAATGGATGCTGTATGAGGCTGAAAGACAAACATTTCCCTGCAACACATCTGCAATAGACTCCCACACATCACTCATATTAAAGCTAAATTAAATTCAAATGGTATTTAAAACAATCGACGTTTAAGAATCATTATATGTCATCAGAAGGGACTGTATTGAGAACAGAGCTGGATCTATCAGGTTGGCCCCTGAAAGGCTTGGGTCCTGGCCAGAGCCCACTTTGCCCATGCCTTAAAAAGTCTCTGGATTTGTGATAACTAGTACACCCTTGCAATTGTTTCCTGATAGATTGCAACAGGTCAAACCTGCTGGAATTTTCCTGGGGAAAGTCCCCAGTAAAAACTGGCAGATGCAGATTTTGGTGGGGAACACAACTAAATTTGCATGTGATGCATCACTTTAAATGACGAAACATGTAAAAGATGTTAATTATTGCGCATGGCATTACAATTGGGTTCTACCCATAAAGTACGCCCAGAATTTTAGCTTTTTGGGTCACCTAGTTTTGGACTTTTTACTGTGGGTGAGTCTCACTACATATGTCTTACCCACGGTAATCACATGGCAAATGAACTGCTTGTGTTTACCGCCAGTGTCTGCCTTTTAATATAAGGCAGTATCAGACTACAGGAGGTAGCCCATATACCCCAAGGAGACTAGGGCAGTAATCTGTAACATACAACAGTGTCTCAAAAGGGGTATTATTTAAAGGTCAAATACATGTAGCACAATTAATTGCTGAGAATTAAATCCAAAGGGGAGAAAACCAGGGAGACATTCTTTTTGTGAAATAAATTATATTTTAGTAAATATACATGTTTGACATATTAAACTTCATATGTACAAGCACATGGAACCGTAGCACTGCGTTACATTGAATGGCAAGTAACCTATAAAATACTGTGCACAAGTGCTTGTGAAGGATTGTGACAGCGCAAGTGACACGTGAGGTAGTATGTACAGCGATAGTGACGGGCGCAACACGAAACAAGTGGGATTAAAATTCTTTACATATTTAGGATACCCTAACAGTTAATGGTATAGAATACAAAAATAATCGAATGGGGTATCCTTGAAGGGAGCGCCAGGAGTTCCGCTGTGGAAGTCGACGGCGTTTCAGCCTGTAGAAGTATTAGGCCATCATCAGGACCAGGTTACAGTTACTTATATTACAGTGCTGGTGATAGAAGGGTACATACATTTCTATATATATGTTTTTTCAACTCGTGGTGGACCAAGAAGAATAGATAGGGCAAAGTAAGAGCGTTGCTTAAAGTTGAGCCCAAAACAGGGGAGGGGAAGGGGTAGACAACATATAATGGGTGCTGCAGACAATTACTGCGTGACTAGGCTCAGAGTAGAAAGATGTAAATCATAGCGCTAGTCCCGTCGCGGGTAGGCAACTTACTCAAGATCCAAAATTGGGATATAGGGCCAGGTCCAAAGTGAATAAGAATAGAACCTGCAGATGAACCTAGGCGCAATGGGGAAGGAAAGGAAAAATGAGTCGTGTTGGGGAGGCGAGGGGTGTGAAGGGAAAGGACAGGACTGCTGAACATACTGAATTGGATGTCAGTTGGGGTCCAAGAATTGGGTGCTAGGCATCACTCCAAATGCGAAGACCAAGAAGCTGCTGGTAGAATTACCTGTGGAGTACAATGAATCTAATGAGCAGGTGTCCAATGTGGGGGCAGAGAGGTGGGCTGATGAAGGACCGGACCGTACATGTCGCAAATAGCAAGCAGGTGGAGTGAGGGGATCAGTCTGTGGTGAAGAACGGCGTGGAGGCTGGCTTACATGAGAAGGGCTGTGCATGCGTGACAACCGGGCTGAGGGGAAAGCTACGTGGATGAATCGGGAATGCGGGAGGCATGGGACCAAGGCGATGCAAGGGAGCAGGCTGGTGGGAGAAAACAGAACGATGTTTGTAACACTCGGGCAGAAAAACGAGGAATAATTAAGGTGAGAGTCAGGCGTAATTGCTAATCACTTCACGGAGTGTAAACACAGGGGAGAGGCTGGGTGGAAACACACGCGGCAAGAGGGTTCACTGCTCCTACAGAGTGGGCTATCTAAACTAGAGTGTTAAGAAACAGGCGTGTCAAGGACGGGCCAATCCGTCGAGGACACGTGGCGTGTGGGACGCGGTCCCGGAGGGAGGAGAGTGTGTGAAGGGAGCAGCAATCACGGGGGCACTTACTTGAAGCAGTCAGCAGAGGCGAGGCACGTCAAGGGGCCGGCAGTAGTCAGGCTCAGATTGTGTGTCTCGCAGAAGTCGCAGCTAAGTACGCGTGGCGGGTCATGTGGTGCGTGTCAACTAAGGAACACTAGAGCGCGTGCTGGGATATCAGCCAGGGTAAAGGATAGTTAGAGAGGGAAAGGGAAGACAGACTAGGGAAGTTAAAAAAACCAGTTTATAAATAGGAGGGCATAAACCATAATAAATTGAAAGTACAAGTAGGTACTGAATACAAAGAATACATATAGAGTGGGTCTGTCACGAAATCGGTTGGAGTGTGTACAGGACCCCTCAGAGGTGCACCAGAATAGCACAGTAGTTTCTAGGGGGGTACACATGAAGTATTGACAGTTTGGTTGGTACAAGGTATTGGAAGTGATTCATTTAATTATAAACAGTTATATTGGATGTGATACATTTAATTGTCATAATACAAACAATGTATAGGAAATTAATCAGATGGTTTGATTAGGTATTGACAGTTTGGTTGGCGCAAGGTGTTGGATTTGATTCATTTAATTATAAACTGTATACTGAATGTGATTCATTTAATGGAATAAACAAACAATGTAGAGGAAATTAATCAAATGGTTTGATTAGGTACGACCGTGTGGAAAAGGAATGATTACTCGGGTACAGACTGATGGTGGTGGTTTAGGAAAGGTAGGTACAGATTAGTAAAGGGAGAGCTAGATGGTAAAAGCGCTCCGTATGGGCAGGCGGAACCAGTTGGCTCGAGGATGACTTATGTGAGTGTGGTATTCCATTCGTCCAAAGTGTTCAAGCCATGTTCAATGGTATTGCAACAAGCTATCCAGCAGCATTCGCATCTGTTCAGGAGCCTTTGGATATCACTCCCTCTGATCGGTATGGACGGTTGGTCAATAACCATGCAGGTAAAGTCAGTGTCATTATGATTATGTTCTTTGAAGTGTGTGACCAGGGGTGCTGTCAACACACCGCACCTTATACGACTGCGGTGTTGTATGATTCTGTCTTTGACCATTTGTGTGGTCTGGCCGATTTATAGGAGATTGCAAGGACAGCGTATTGAATAAATGACATTTTGGGATCAGCAGTTGATGAGGGATCTTAGTTGATGTTTCTGTCCGTTGTGTTCAAAGCATTTTGTGTTGAGTAAAGTGGAACATGCTGAGCATCTTTGGCATTTGTAGTGTCCAAGTAGAGGTGAAAGACCACATGGGCCCCTAACAGATTCATCTCTGGTGTAGGTCTGTGGCCATGTGATGGCGTGTACCAGGTGGTCTGAGAGGTTTTTTCACCTGCGGTACGAAAACAATGGCGGTTCGTTGAATATGTTTAAAGGAGCCAGCGTATTCCAGTTTCTTTTAATTACTTTGGAAAGTCTGTTGCTGGTGGGAGAAAAAGTAGAGACAAACGGGATGCGAGAGTTCACCCTCTTTTCCTTAGGTGTGAGTAATGTATCACAGTGGTTATACCATGCACGTTTCCTTGCTCTGGATACCAATTTCTTTGGGTAGCCCCGTGAGATGAGCTTCTCAGTCAGGACCGCGGCTTCCTTAAAGAAGTCCTTCCTCCATTTGCAGTTGCGGCGGATCCGTAAAAACTGCCCAAAAGGTAGGCATCGCGTAATCCCCGCGGATGGTAGCTGGAGTAGAGAAGTAAGGTATTTCGCTCGGTCGGTTTCCTGAATAATGCTGTTCCGATTTTGTTGTCTTCTACTTGTAGTGAAAGATCAAGGAATGGTTAGTGGTTTCTTTAGGGTCAATGGTGAACTTCAGGTGATGTTGGCAGGTGTGTAGCCAATCCACGAATTGTAGTAGGTTCTCAATGTTTCCTGACTAAATGAGCAGAATATCATCTATGTAACGACGCCAGAAGGAGATGTTGTTCCTGAATGGGTTGAGGTCGGTGAGAGTCATGGTTCTTTCCAGGTGGTGAACGTAAAGTATGGCGAAATTTGGGGCAAAGCAGGCACCCATTGATACCTCTTTGATTTGAAGATAGTAAGTATCTTTGTATAGAAAATAGTTGTTTCCTAAGGCAATTTCCAGGAGGGACATCACAAAGTCAGTCGGGATCCTCGCGGGCTGTGGTCTTGTGTCAAGGATTTCCCTTATTAAAGCCAGGCCTTCCCGGTGGGGTATATTGGTGTATAATGATTCAATGTCCATCCCAACCATTAAATCGGTACCTGGTGTGAAGGGGGTGTCCTCAATAAGATTGATTAAGTCCATGCTATCACAGACGAAAGTATCCGTGAGAGGAATGAATTCTTTGATGATTCTGTCGATGTACTTTCCAATTGGTTCGAGGATCGAGCCACAGCCTGACACAATAGGTCTGCCTGGAGGATTCTGTTGGTTTTTGTGGATTTTCGGTAAAACATAGAGCACAGGGGTGCGGGGATGATTGTTGTTAAGGTAGATAGCTTCTTTGTCTGTTATGATGTCGATGGATCTTGCTAGTTCTGTGACTAGATGGATTTTGGCCCTTATCCCTGGTAGTGGGTCAGATAGTAGGGTACGATAGTGATCCGTATTGTCCAGTTGACGTAGGATTTCGGTGTCATATTTGGTTTGATCTTGAATGACGATGCCTCAGCCCTTGTTGGCGGGCTTGATGATTATGTCTTTGTTGGTTTTGAGATTGTTGAGTGCTTGTTTCTCAGGTAGTGAGAGATTGTAAGGTACATACTCATGTTGTAATTGGATGATCTTCATTTCGTGCAGTACCCTTCTCTCAAAGGTCAATATCTCTGCAGGCATAACTACTGATGGATGGTTGAAGGTAGAGGCTGGTTGAAATGGTGAGCGGGTTGTTTGATCACGTGGGGGTCTTTCAGAGAAGAACTGTTTGAGTCTTATCCTCCTGAAGAATTGAAGCAAATTCTCCTGTATTTCAAAAAAATTGCTTTTGTCAGTCGGGACGAAGGATAGCCCTTTGCTTAGGAGGCTGATCTCATAGGAGGACAGGTCATGTTGAGATAGGTTGAAGATAGAGAGCGACTTAGTGGTATCCATGTTGATGGTTTCTGTTGTTAGTTCGGGCCCCATGATAGAACTTGCGTCGGGTTTGGCGCTCCCCCAAGTACTGGTACATAGTTCCCTCTCGATCGGCCCCTGCCTCTGCCTTGGTTTGTGTCTAAAAAACTAACAGGGAGCAGTGTTTGGGGTCTTGGTTGTTGGACTTTCTGTGGTCTTGAAGTACTTGGGCCCTCTCCAGGGCTGGAATCTTCAGCTGAGGTGTTTGAGGATTCAGAAAAAGACACTTGTTGATGATTGCGGAATCATCCCCAATTCTTTTGTTGTCGAGGTGGTTGGTAGCGTGTATCATAGAAGTCGTCCCTCAGGTAAGGATAGGTCTGTCCATTGTTGTAATTCCGGATGTCCTTTTGGATTTTGTTTATTTTCTTGTTCTGTTCAAATGCGTCAAAGTTAGAAATTGTTGCGTTTATTTTATCCAGAAGGGTTTTTGCATCTGCAATGGCACTATCCTCCAAGATAAGTTTCTACAATTCGGCTATTTCTGCCAGTTCCTTGCGCCTGTGTTCAAGGGCTGTGTCGATTCCCAAGACCATCCAATGTCTGGAGCAGGTCGTGGCCAGGTGGCTAAATCCTGACCTGAATTTTAGGTCTTGGGTGAAGATAGCGGGGACGTTGCGGATTTGTAGTCCCAAAGGTATAACGTTGCATTTTAGGTACTCCATAAGCATACGGGCATGTAGATCAGTGCGGATTTGTTTTTTCCTCAGTTTTTCAAGTCTCTCCAGTAGAACACGTGAGGAGCTTGCTCCCGTGGAAGAGGGGGTGGTGGTGGAAGAAAGGAGGGAGGGTCCACTGAGAATTCTCTGTATATATTCGTCTGAATAGTTAGGAGTTTTCCTGGAAACCATGCTGTGTGAAGACTACACAGGTGGTCTGTGATTCAAATCAATTAAGTAAGTCCCAAGGACAACTTCTCGCAACAAGCAGTTGCTCAAAGTAAGCAGTATCAGACTACAGGAGGTAGCCCATATACCCCAAGGAGACTAGGGCAGTGATCTGTAACATATAACAGTGTCTCAAAAGGGGTATTATTTAAAGGTCAAATACATGTAGCACAATTAATTGCTGAGAATTAAATCCAAAGGGGAGAAAACCAGTGAGACATTCTTTTTGTGAAATAAATTGTATTTTAGTAAATATACATGTTTGACATATTAAACTTCTTATGTACAAGCACATGAAACGGTATCACTGCGTTACATTGAATGGCATGCAACCTATAAAATACTGTGCACAAGTGCTCGTGAAGGATTGTGACGGCGCAAGTGACTCATGAGGTAGTATGTACAGCGATAGTGACGGGCGCTACACAAAACAAGTGGGATTAAAATTCTTTACATATTTAGGATACCCTAACAGTTAATGGTATAGAATACAAAAATAATCGAATGGGGTATCCTTGAAGGGGGCGCCAGGAGTTCTGCTGTGGAAGTCGACGGCGTTTCGGTCTGTAGAAGTATTAGGCCATCATCAGGACCAGGTTACGGTTACTTATATTGCAGTGCTGGGGATAGAAGGGTATATACATTTCTATATATATGTTTTTTCAACTCGTGGTGGACCAAGAAGAATAGATAGGGCAGAGTAAGAGCGTTGCTTAAA
This sequence comes from Calotriton arnoldi, assembly GCA_963921515.1. Classification (NCBI taxonomy): domain Eukaryota; kingdom Metazoa; phylum Chordata; class Amphibia; order Caudata; family Salamandridae; genus Calotriton; species Calotriton arnoldi. The sequence continues at coordinate 71,907 of CAWUFW010003888.1, forward strand.
GTTGAGCTCAAAACAGGGGAGGGGAAGGGGTAGACAACATATAATGGGCGCTGCAGACAATTACCGCATGACTAGGCTCAGAGTAGAAAGGTGTAAAACAGAGCGCTAGTCCCGTCGCGGGTAGGCAACTTACTCGAGGACCAGAATTGGGATATAGGGCCAGGTCCACAGTGAATAAGAATAGGACCTGCAGATGAACCTAGGCGCAAAGGGGAAGGAAAGAAAAAATGAGTCGCGTTGGGGAGGCGAGGGGTGTGAAGGGAAAGGACGGGACTGCCAAACATACTGAATTGGATGTCAGTTGGGGTCCAAGAATTGGGTGCTAGGCATCGCTCCAAATGCGAAAACCAAGAAGCTGCTGGTAGAATTACTTGTGGAGCACAACGAATCTAATGAGCAGGTGTCCAATGTGGGGGCAGAGAAGTGGGCTGATGAAGGACCGGGCCGTACATGTCGCAAATAGCAAGCAGGTGGAGTGAGGGGATCAGTCTGTGGTGAAGAACGGCGTGGAGGCTGGCTTACACGAGAAGGACTGTGCATGCTTGACAACCGGGCTGACGGGAAAGCTACGTGGATGAATCGGGAATGCGGGAGGCATGGGACCAAGACCATGCAAGAGAGCAGGCTGGTGGGAGGAAACAGAGCGATGTCCGTAACCATTTGATTTGTTTCCTATACATTGTTTGTTTATGCCATTAAATGAATCACATCCAATATACTGTTTATAATTAAATGAATCACATCCAAAACCTTGCGCCAACCAAACTGTCAATACCTAATTAAACCATTTGATTAGTTTCCTATACATTGTTTGTATTATGACAATTAAATGTATCACATCCAATATAACTGTTTATAATTAAATGAATCACTTCCAATACCTTGCGCCAACCAAACTGTCAATACTTCATGTGTACCCCCCTAGAAACTTCTGTGCTTTTCTGGTGCACCTCTGAGGGGTCCTGTACACACTCGCAACCGATTTCGTGACAGACCAACTCTATATGTAGTCTTTGTATTCAGTACCTACTTGTACTTTCAATTTATTATGGTTTATGTCCTATTTATAAACAGTTTTTTTTAAATTCCCTAGTCTGTCTTCCATTTCCCTCTCTAACTTTACCCTGGCTGATATCCCAGCACGCGCTCTAGTGTTCCTTAGTTGACACGCACCACGTGACCCGCCACGCGTACTTAGCCGCGACTGCTGCGAGACGCACAATCTGAGCCTGACTACTGCCGGCCCATTGACGTGCCTCGCCTCTGCTGACTGCTTCAAGTAAATGCCCCCTCAATTGCTGCTCCCTTCACACACTCTCTTCCCTCCGGGACTGTGTCCCACACGCCACGTGTCCTCGATGGATTGCCCGTCCTTGACACGCACGTTTCTTAATGCTCTAGTTTAGATAGCCCACTCTGTAGGAGCAGTGAACCCTCTTGCCGCGTGTGTTTCCACCCACCCTCGCCCCTGTGTTTACACTCCGTGAAGTGATTAGCAGTTATGTCTGACTCTCTCCTTAATTATTCCTCGTTTTTCTGCCCGAGTGTTACGGACATTGTTCTATTTCCTCCCACCAGCCTGCTCCCTTGCATGGCCTTGGTCCCATGCCTCCCGCATTCCCGATTCATCCACGTAGCTTCCCCTCAGCCCAGTTGTCACGCACGCACAGCCCTTCTCGTGTAAGCCAGCCTCCACGCCGTTCTACACCACAGACTGATCACCTCACTCCACCTGCTTGCTATTTGCGACATGTACGGCCCGGTCCTTCATCAGCCCACCTCTAGGCCCCCCATTGGACACCTGCTCATTAGATTCGTTGTGCTCCACAAGTAATTCTACCAGCAGCTTCTTGGTTTTCGCATTTGGAGCGATGCCTAGCACCCAATTCTTGGACCCCAACTGACATCCAATTCAGTATGTTCGGCAGTCCCGTCCTTTCCCATTCACACCCCTCGCCTCCCCAAAGCGACTCATTTTTCCTTTCCTTCCCCTTTGCGCCTAGGTTCATCTGCAGGTCATATTCTTATTCACTGTGGACCTGGCCCTGTATCCCAATTCTGGATCTCGAGTAAGTTGCCTACCCGCGACGGGACTAGCGCTCTGTTTTACACCTTCTTACTCTGATCCTAGTCACGTGGTAATTGTCTGCAGCGCCCATTATATGTTGTCTACCCCTTCCCCTCCCCTGTTTTGGGCTCAACTTTAAACAACGCTCTTACTCTGCCCTATCTATTCTCCTTGGTCCACCACGAGTTGAAAAAACATATATATAGAAATGTATATACCCTTCTATCCCAGCACTGCAACATAAGTAACCGTAACCTGGTCCTGATGATGGCCTAATACTTCTACAGGCCGAAACGCCGTCGACTTCCACAGCGGTACTCATGGCGCCCCCTTCAAGGATACCCCATTCGATTATTTTTGTATTCTATACCAGTAACTGTTAGGGTATCCTAAATATGTAAAGAATTTTAATCCCACTTGTTTCGTGTTGCGCCCGTCACTATCGCTGTACATACGACCTCATGTGTCACTTGCACCGTAACAATCCATTACGAGCACTTGTGCACAGTATTTTATAGGTTACATGCCATTCAATGTAACGCAGTGATACCGTTCCATGTGCTTGTACATATGAAGTTTAATATGTCAAACATGTATATTTACTAAAATACAATTAATTTCACAAAAAGAATGTCTCCCTGGTTTTCTTTCCTTTGGATTTAATTCTCAGCAATTAATTGTGCTACATATATTTTACCTTTAAATAATACCCCTTTTGAGACACTGTTGTATGTTACACATTACTGCTCTAGTCTCTTTGGGGTATATGGGCTACCTCCTGTAGTCTGATACTGCGTACTTTGAGCAACTACTTGTTGCGAGAGGTTGTCCCACTCGGGACTTACTTAATTGATTTGAATCACATACCACCTGTGTAGTCTTCACACAGCATGGTTTCCAGGGAAACCCCTAACTATTCAGACAAATATATACACAGAATTCTCAGTGGACCCTCCCTCCTTTCTTCAACCACCACCCCCTCTTCCACGGGAGCAAGCTCCTCACGTGTTCTACTGGACAGACTTGAAAAACTGAGGAAAAACAAATCCGCACTGATCTACATGCCCGTATGCTTACGGAGTACCTAAAATCCAACGTTATACCTTTGGGACTACAAATCCGCAACATCCCCGCTATCTTCACCCAAGACCCAAAATTCAGGTCAGGATTTAGCCACCTGGCCACGACCTGCTCCAGACACTGGATGGTCTTGGGAATCGGCACAGCCCTTGAACACAGCCGCAAGGAACTGGCAGAAATAGCTGAATTGGAGAAACTTATCTTAGAGGATAGTACCATTGCAGTTGCAAAAACCCTTCTGGATAAAATAAACGCAACAATTTCTAACTTTGACGCATTTGAACAGAACATGAAAATAAACAAAATCCAAAAGGACATCCGGAATTACAACAACGAACAGACCTATCCTTACCTGAGGGACGACTTCTATGGTACACCCTACCAACCACCTCGACAACAAAAGAATTGGGGACGATTCCGCAACCATCAACAAGTGTCTTTTTCTGAATCCTCAAACACCTCAGCGGAGGATTCCAGCCCTGGAGAGGGCCCAAGTACTTCAAGACCACAGAGAGTCCAACAACCAAGACCCCAACCAGTGCTCCCGGTTGGTTTTTAGACACAAACCAAGGCAGAGGCAGGGGCCGATCGATAGGGAACTATCAGTACCAGTACTCGGGGGAACGCCAAACCCGACACAAGTTCTATCAATGGGGCCCAAACTAACAACAGAAACCATCAACATGGATACCACTAAGTCGCTCCCTATCTTCAACCTATCTCAACATGACCTGTTCTCCTATGAGATCAGCCTTCTAAGCAAAGGGCTTTCCTTCGTCCCGACTGACAAAAGCAATTTTTTTTAAATACAGGAGAATTTGCTTCAATTCTTCAGGAGCATAAGACTCAAACAGTTCTTCTCTGAAAGACCCCCACGTGAGCAAACAACCCGCTCACCATTTCAACCAGCCTCTACCTTCAACCCTCCATCAGTACTTACGCCTACAGAGATATTGACCTTAGAGAGAAGGGTACTGCACGAAATGAAGAACATCCAATTACAACATGAGTATGTACCTCACAATCTCTCACTACCTGAGAAACAAGCACTCAACAATCTCAAAACCAACAAACACATAATCATCAAGCCCGCCGACAAGGGCGGAAGCATCGTCATTCAAGACCAAACCAAATATGACACCAAAATCCTACGTCAACTGGACAATACGGATCACTATCGTACGCTACCATCTGACCCACTACCAGGGATAAGGGCCAAAATCCAACTAGTCACAGAACTAGCAAGATCCAACGACATCATAACAGACAAAGAAGCTATCTACCTTAATAACAATCATCCCCGCACCCCTGAGCTCTATGTTTTACCGAAAATCCACAAAAACCAACAGAATCCTCCAGGCAGACCTATCGTGTCAGGCTGTGGCTCGATCCTCGAACCAATTGGAAAGCACATCGACAGCATCATCAAAGAATTTGTTCCTCTCACGGATACTTTCGTCCGTGATAGCATGGACTTAATCAATCTTATTGAGGACACCCCCTTCACAACAGGTACCGATTTAATGGTTGGGATGGACATTGAATCATTATACACCAATATACCCCACCGGGAAGGCCTGGCTGTAATAAGGGAAATCCTTGACACAAGACCACAGCCCACGAGGATCCCGACTGACTTCGTGATGTCCCACCTGGAAATTGCCTTAGGAAACAACTATTTTCTATACAAAGATACTTACTATCTTCAAATCAAAGGGGTATCAATGGGTGCCTGCTTTGCCCCAAATTTCGCCATACTTTATGTTCACCACCTGGAAAGAACCATGATTCTCACCGACCTCAACCCATTCAGGAACAACATCTCCTTCTGGCGTCGTTACATAGATGATATTCTGCTCATATAGTCAGGAAACATTGAGAACCTACTACAATTCGTGGATTGGCTACACACCTGCCAACAACACCTGAAGTTCACCATTGACCCTAAAGAAAACCATTAACCATTCCTTGATCTTTCACTACAAGTAGAAGACAACATAATCGGAACATCATTATTCAGGAAAATACCTTACTTCTCTACTCCAGCTACCATCCGCGGGGATTACGCGATGGCCTACCTTTTGGGTAGTTTTTACGGATCCGCCGCAACTGCAAATGGAGGAAGGACTTCTTTAGGGAAGCCGCTGTCCTGACTTAGAAACTCATCTCACGGGGCTACCCAAAGAAATTGGTATCCAGAGCAAGGAAACGTGCATGGTATAACCACTGTGATACATTACTCACACCTAAGGAAAAGAGGGTGAACTCTCGCATCCCGTTTGTCTCTACTTTTTCTCCCACCAGCAACAGACTTTCCAAAGTAATTAAAAGAAACTGGAATACGCTGGCTCCTCTCAACATATTCAACGAACCGCCATTGTTTTCGTACCGCAGGGGAAAAAACCTCTCAGACCACCTGGTGCACGCCATCACATGGCCACAGACCTACACCAGAGATGAATCTGTTAGGGGCCCATGGGGTCTTCCACCTTTACTTGGACACTACAAATGCCAAAGATGCTCAACATGTTTCACTTCACTCAACACAAAATGCTTTGAACACAACGGACAGAAACATCAACTAAGATCCCTCACCAACTGCAGATCCCAAAATGTCATTTATTCAATACGCTGTCCTTGCAATCTCCTATACATCGGCCAGACCACACAAATGGTCAAACACAGAATCATACAACACCGCAGTCGTATAAGGTGCGGTGTGTTGACAGCACCCCTGGTCACACACTTCAAAGAACATAATCATAATGACACTGACTTTACCTTGATGGGTATTGACCAACTGTCCATACCGATCAGAGGGGGTGATATCCAAAGGCTCCTGAACAGATGCGAATGCCGCTGGATAGCTCTTTGCAATACCATTGAACATGGCTTGAACACTTTGGACGAATGGAATACCACACTCACATAAGTCATCCTTGAGCCAACTCGTTCCTCCTGCCCATACAGAGCGCTTTTACCATCTAGCTCTCCCTTTACTAATCTGTACCTATCTTTCCTAAACCACCACCATCAGTCTGTACCCGAGTAATCATTCCTTTTCCACACGGTCGTAACAAATCAAACCATTTGTTTCGTTTCCTATACATTGTTTGTTTATGCCATTAAATGAATCACATTCAATATACTGTTTATAATTAAATGAATCACATCCAACACCTTGCGCCAACGAAACTGTCAATACCTAATCCAACCATTTGATTCGTTTCCTAAACATTGTTTGTATTATGACAATTAAATGTATCACATCCAATATAACTGTTTATAATTAAATGAATCACTTCCAATACCTTGCGCCAACCAAACTTTCAATACTTCATGTGTACCCCACTAGAAACTTCTGTGCTATTCTGGTGCACCTCTGAGGGGTTCCTGTACACACTCCCACCGATTTCGTGACAGACCAACTCTATATGTATTCTTTGTATTCAGTACCTACTTGTACTTTCAATTTATTATGGTTTATGTTCTCCTATTTATAAACTGGTTTTTTGAACTTCCCTAGTCTGTCTTCCCTTTCCCTCTCTAACTATCCTTTACCCTGGCTGATATCCCAGCGCGCGCTCTAGTGTTCCTTAGTTGACACGCACCACGTGACCCGCCATGCGTACTTAGCCGCGACTGCTGCGAGACGCACAATCTGAGCCTGACTACTGCCTGCCCCTTGATGTGCCTCACCTCTGCTGACTGCTTCAAGTAAGTGCCCCCGCGATTGCTGCTCCCTTCACACACTCTCTTCCCTCCGAGACCGCGTCCCACACGCCACGTGTCCTCGACGGATTGCCCGTCCTTGACACGCCCGTTTCTTACTGCTCTAGTTTAGATATCCCACTCTGTAGGAGCAGCGCACCCTCTTGCCGCGTGTGTTTCCACACACCCTCTCCCCTGTGTTTACACTCCGTGAAGTGATTAGCAATTACGCCTGACTCTCGCCTTAATTATTCCTCGTTTTTCTGCCCGAGTGTTACGGACATCGTTCTGTTTCCTCCCACCAGCCTGCTCCCTTGCATGGCCTTGGTCACATGCCTCCCGCATTCCCAATTCATCCACATAGCTTTCCCCTCAGCCCGGTTGTTACGCACGCACAGCCCTTCTCGTGGAAGCCAGCCTCCACGCCGTTCTTCACCACAGACCGATCCCCTCACTCCACCTGCTTGCTATTTCCAACATGTACGGTCCAGTCCTTCATCAGCCCACCTCTCTGCCCCCACATTGGACACCTGCTCATTAGATTCGTTGTACTTCACAGGTAATTCTACCAGCAGCTTCTTGGTTTTCGCATTTGGAGCGATGCCTAGCACCCAATTCTTGGACCCCAACTGACATCCAATTCAGTATGTTCGGCAGTCCCGTCCTTTCCCTTCACACCCCTCGCCTCCCCAATGCAACTCATTTTTCCTTTCCTTCCCCTTTGCGCCTAGATTCATCTGCAGGTCCTATTCTTATTCACTGTGGACCTGGCCCTATATCCCAATTCTGGATCTCGAGTAAGTTGCCTACCAGCAACGGGACTAGCGCTCTGTTTTACACCTTTCTACTCTGAGCCTAGTCACACGGTAATTGTCTGCAGCGCCCATTATATGTTGTCTACTCCTTCCTTGTTTTGGGTTCAGCATTAAGCAACGCGCTTACTCTGCCCTATCTATTCTTCTTGGTCCACCACGAGTTGAAAAAACATATATATAGATATGTATGTACCATTCTATCCCCAGCACTGCAATATAAGTAACCGTAACCTGGTCCTGATGATGGCCTAATACTTCTACAGGCCGAAACGCCGTCGACTTCCACAGCGGAACTCCTGGCACCCCCTTCAAGGATACCCCATTTGATTATTTTTGTATTCTATACCATTAACTGTTAGGGTATCCTAAATATGTAAAGAATTTTAATCCCACTTGTTTCGTGTTGCGCCCATCACTATCGCTGTACATACTACCTCACGTGTCAGTTGCGCCGTCACAATCCTTCACGAGCACTTGTGCACAGTATTTTATAGGTTACATGCCATTCAATGTAACGCAGTGCTACCGTTCCATGTGCTTGTACATATGACGTTTAATATGTCAAACATGTATATTTACTAAAATACAATTTATTTCACAAAAAGAATGTCTCCCTGGTTTTCTCCCCTTTGGATTTAATTCTCAGCAATTAATTGTGCTACATGTATTTGACCTTTAAATAATACCCCTTTTGAGACACTGTTGTATTTTAATATAAGGCGGCGGTGATGCAGCTAGGGTAAGGGGCACTTGGCTGGTTACACATGAACACATGTGGACATGCATGTGCACATGTGTGAGGACTGTTCGTGTGAAACTACTAATGTGTGAGCTTGGTAACTGCGCACAGGTAGCCTTGTGCAGGGGGGACTCTGCATGATTAGATATTGACTTGGTGAAGGCCTTATAATGTTAGTCTACACTCATAGGGAAAGGATGTAGCCTTACGGTTAGAGCAGTCGACCTCGAAGCTGAGGAACCGGGTTCGAGTCTCGGCAACGATGCTCAACATCCTCTGATTCTGGGCAAATCACTTAATCTCCCCGTGCCTAACAAAAATGAATGTGTCCTTGTGTAACGCAACTGGTGCTGTGTAAAGCTCTCTGATACCCGATATCTTCGGGTCTAGTTCATGCTATATAAAACTGTAGTGGGAAAACTGTCTTAGAGCACAGCTTTGCTTCCTTTTGGCCTACAAAGTCCTGTCACATTTCAAAACGAGATGGAACATGTTCGAGAAAACCAAATCTAAGAGTTCCAAGAGAATATCTGTTCAACTTAAGGGTGAGCCAGGATTGTCATATTTCTCTGACTCAGCTTAAGATCGTAGCCCAGGCCCTTTGTCACTCTGCTGAGACAAGTTAATTACATTTCTCTCCAGCAAGAGGAACAACGGTCATCCCACATAAAAGGAGTAATTAATAGTGCTTCCCTCAGTTTCTGAGCAGGAAAGGTTGGGGATAAAAATCAATATTTGATAGTTATTTGCCACACTGCACGAGGGCTGGGGACAGCCAGGCCCACTGAACATAGGAAGAAGCCCAGATAACTCAAGCTAACAAAGGAGGGGGCTCCCCTTTGAACTTTTAGTGGGAAAGGCCCTGGCAGTGAAGTCAATGAGGGGCGGAGCTGAGCCCCCAGGTGCAGATGTGACCAGTGACTCATGGATAACGCTATCCTGAACTGTCCCAGCATGCTGTGCAGGAGGGTTGGGACAGGGTTGGAGAGGTGATGTGGCACCCTAGGATTGGCCAGAAGTGCCTGCCTTCTAGAACCTTCCACCCTCCTTTAAAATCTGTTGCACAGGGGCATACTCTCTCTTGGTTGGAGCTGTTTGTGCTTTTTGCTGCTGGACCCTGGGACTGCGACAGCCATGGACAACTGGACAGAGAATACCCCTGATGCCCAAAAATAACTAAGGACTCTGACCCAGTTGACCCTAGGACCAGTGGGTCTCCCCGAGTGAGGCTGGCTCAGTTGCACTCCCTGATGACCACTTGGAGGAAAGCCTGAATTTCTGCATCCAGAGACAAAGACCAGGAGGAAAGCTGGCACAGAGAGCCAGTGGAACCAGCTCCCTGCAGATTACACCACTTTGGAAGTAAGGAGATCTGCTTAAACTGCTCCTGGTGGCTAGATCTGCCCAACGAGGTACGAGTTATGGCATTTTTATGATTGACGACCTTTGACTTTTTGAGAAAAAATGGACCGTGGGAGTTTTGCCACATTTCCTGACTTTACCCCCGGGGTGGGCCAGGGCCTGGGGGTCACTGCAAGATGGATTATTATTTTTTCCAGGCAGGAGGTGTGCATGGGGCCCCCGCATCTGGCTCTCTATTGGCCAAGGGACCCTGACCCCGGGCAATATGTACTGTAAAGGGGGCCGGAACCCCATCCCCAATACAAAAGCCAAGGAGACAAGGGGAGCTCCGTCGTGCCCCCCTTCCAGTGATGGTGTCCTTGCCTGTGCTCTCTGTGCCCACCTGGGTGAGAGGGGCGGCCACCAGGAAATAACACTCTGCCTGCATGGCGCAGGCAAAGAGGAACATAGCTGCCGGCTCCTGTGGCAGAAATAAGAGAGGCTGCCGAGCGGGTGCTGGCAGGGCAGCCAGAGGTGGCTCCCTGGGCTGCCCCCAATGTGGGAGCCATGTCGGCATTGTCCCAGGTGGGACTGGACACCCTAGCTCTAATAAAACAAAAGAAAACACAAAAAGAAAACTTGGCGGCTCTGCTGGCACAGCATGAGAGGTGCTAATAAAATATTCACAACTCCTGGATAGAGCCCCCCCCATAATGCCCATGGGGCTTCCTCATTTGCATATTTTTCTTGCCTTGCAGTGGCCCCAGGACAGCAGGGGCACCATCAACGAACTTGAAAAGCATTGCAGGGGATTGTAGGACTTACAGCAGCCCCCCCAGGAATAATGCTTGGGCAACTGACCCTACGTTTGTGGGGTCAAGGAATTTTTGACCCTCTGGGAATTTCCACATAATTTTAAGAGCATTCCCAAAGCTGGAGCTTTTGCTCTATTGCTGGGAGTACTACACTCTCTAGTAGCTAGTTCTATGGTTATATTTTATGTAGCCTGGAGCTTGTTCTATGGTTATATTTTATGTAGCCTGCAGTTGTTTTAAAAAAAATATATGGAATAAGGTACTCTCTAGAGGCTGTATCTGAAGATGCATTGTTTATGTGATCAGAAAATGATGCTCTGTAGGGGTTGTTTTCGTTATTCTGTTTTTATGGCTTGAAATTAAAACACACAGACACGTTATACTCATTTTAAAAGGCTTCATTGATATAATAATATTTACAGTGAATAGTGATCAAGGTGAATATGTTTTATTGTCATTAATAAGTGCATTTACACATGGTTATTATTAATTATTGCGTTTATGCACAAAATCATGTTGTTTTTAACATATAGTTTGTTGGTCTTGAACCTTTGACCAAGCCAAAAGACTTACCTTATATGTTTGTATGACCCTTTAGGGGGTCAAAGATGATTACGCAATGTCATCTATGGTATTTCACATGTGCTTAATGTATATATTTGTACATTAAGGCATAGAATTTAGCAGTGTGTGTGTAATAAATGCACTTTTCCTTTTTCTAAAGCATAAGCACTGACTGGACGATCATTTATTGAGTGTTATTATTGTGTACCAGCGAATGGTGATTACTAGCCCACATCACCTCCAATGAGTAGGCCTTGGACTGCTCTGCTTCGCTACCCTTTGAGAATCAAGTGCTAAAATGAGGTGCTTGGTTCCCAGTATGGGGACAATATGGAACTATTTACTTGTGCAGGCATCCTGCACTAATAACCCAATTTCCTACACATGATAAATTATGATCCCAAAGTTAAAGGAGTATAACTAGTGCTATAAATATCACATTGCCATATAGCCCACGCCTCTCCCTGGCCAGTCATAATGATGGCCGAAATTTCAGGGAGCAAGACAAAATATCACTCTGACTCAGTTTGATAAATTGACTCCATGTGCTATGTTTATGAAGAGATCATTGTAGTTAGGAGAGACCCATGTGTAGGCAATGGCTTAAAAAGGGATGATGGGGACTGTATTTTGGTCGACTTTAGAGATCCCCATCTTGTTGGATACCTATTATATAAGTTAAGCTGTGCCCATGCATTACAAGGTAAAATCAGGACTGGAACTTTGTGCTATTTTTATAAACCCAGGGATTGTTTCAATGTTCCAGGGTCTTTAGCCCTGCAGAGAGGTCCATGATTTTTTAAAATCATATTTCTACTTCAAATAGATATGTGCACATAGCCTATCTTGAACAGGTTGATTGATTTTATTGAGAGTTTGGTTCTTCATCTGAGAAGTCTGCCTTTTTCCCAATGTGATTATTCTTTTGGCACTCTGCTTTGTGACCAAAATCTGTTCATCACCATGAAGTTAGTGCCAGATACCCCCAATATTGAAATGGTAGCCTTACTCTCTAGTCCAATACTAGTTGGATGTTTTCTTCTTTAACTCCTGCCCCTGATATTGTTTTGTCAGGACCCTTTTTCACTGCAACAACAGAACTGCTTTTTCACAGACTATGCCCATAAAGAATGGCGAACATCAATTTGGTCTCATGGAATGTGACTAGATTAGGCAGCAAGATGGATAACACAGATTGGGTCACATTTATGAAGACCTTTATTGTTATATGGAGACCTGGGAACTTGAAAAGCACTGTGTGGATGGCTAAATTTATTTCACCACTCCAGCAGTCACCTGTAGGCCAGGGTGCCCACAGTGTGGTTTTTTGATTTTGATTTCAGTTTCCTTTTCTGGGAACATTTTATGATTTTGCTGTGGCACCCTGCATTTCCAAGTTCTTTGCATTTAATCACAAGGTGCTCAGAAAATCCTCCTGGTTAATTTTTATCACAATAAATTTAATCAGCACAGTCTGAAAATTGTAAAATCTATTGAGTCTGCATTTGGTATTATTACATCAGATATAAGTGACAATTGCTCATTGATCTAGGTATGCAATTTCAATGCTTGTCTTTGCAAGGTATCCTCTAATGCAGTATGTGGTGATCTGGGCAACAAAGGGGTGGACTTTCTGCACTTCTTGTGGCGAAGTACTAAATTATGTAATGACAAAGTGCAATTTAATTCTTGTACTTGAACTTGATTCTCCCACTTCCATAGTACAAACCCCTTTAGAGGGTGGGGTAGAAACTGCATGATTGATTCTATCTTTATTTAAAAAAATATAAGTCATTTGGTTTGAAACCTTCTTATTAGTCCAAATTGCATTACTGACCACAAACCTTTAATACTTACTATAGCTATCAGAAGCAGGCCGACAAAAATACCAGCAAGGTCAGGTGCTCATAAAGCCCATAAAACAAAGGTATCTTAGTCAAATGTGGTTCAGTTAATCCTGCCCTGCTTTTGTCCACACCTAGAAAAATAGAATATGGTGGATTTAAATACATGCCTGGGAGCTGGTGGGGATGTAGCTGGTATTTTGAGTTCCTTTGATACTATTCGCAGAGCAACATCTAGTCTGATGACAGTCTCCTACAGACAAACAGGTATTAAGCAAGCAAGATGATTTCCCGAGGCCTGTTCTAAGGCATACCAAAGACTTATGGCTGCCCTTAAGAAATCACCCTGTGGTGTGGGGAAAATTAAGTTCTGTAGACTTTTAATGACTCAGTAATGGGAGAAAAGGACTTATTGGGCAGGAAGCATGGGAGACACTAAGGGTAACCAGCCAAAGAAATGACGCCTATTTTGGTAAACAGTCAATGCACCTTATTTTAAAAATACTCACAACTCTGTGAGTGATGTATTTATATCTGTTGTTGCGTGGACAGAGCGCTTTCCCCGCATTTATGAACCAACCACTTTGGAGGGACACTCTTACTCAGCAGAGAATGAAGTAGCAATAGGAAAAGATCCTGCTTGATGTTTGAACCTACAGAGGTGGTAGCAGCCATTAAAAATAGCTTATTCAATAAGGCCGCTGGACCCAATGGAGTCCCTATTGATGTTTTGTATTAAAATACTGATTTTTGGGCTCCACTGTTGACAAAAGTACTGAGGAGTGGCCCCAACTTGGCCCACCAAAATCTTATTCCCAATCAATATTCACCCCTATTTATAAAAACGGGGACGGGGGGGTTCCCAAAGTGTTATTGTGCCATATCCCTGTTATATTCCACAGTGAAGGTCATAGGCAAAGTCCTTCTTGATTGACTTGAACTATGGGCTTAGGAGAATTCCATCATCTCTGATGTACAGTTCGGCTTTCGTGAGGTGCTCGGTACCACAGAACAATGTTTACAAGGTGAATAAGAGCTATTTGCATCTAGCCTTTATGGATTTAAGCTCGGCCTTTGACTGTGTGAATAAATCAAAGGTATGGGCAATGATGTCTTTGATGGGTATGGAAGGCAATTACATACTGATGTGATGGAACACATCAACTATTGACCCACTAGTGAGTGTTCTGATTCAGTCAAACTCGGGAGAGGGGTTTATTCCTTACATCAATGATCTAAAACATTCACTGAGTCCAGGACTGATACACTGCAATTGGGAAATTATCTTTTCTCAACTTACTTTGTGAAGATGATTCCATACTGATGAGAATGGCCATTGTCTGGCAGAAACTATTGGATTCAGTCACCTTGTTTATGGAAAGGCTAGATATAATGAACAGCCTCTCCAAGTTTATTTGTCATGATACTTCCCTGTAGGAGAATAAAAGGCATGGCCGTAGGGCGTGTCCCTTCCACCTTATTGTTATGCTATGTTATGTTAAGTGCTCTTATAACGCGCAACAGCTACTCCGAAGAGTGTCCCGGCGCGGATCCAAGAGGAGTCCCTGAACTACACCACCAACAATTACGTAAACAGGTGAGTTTTTAAAAGTTTCTTGAAAGCTAGCGGGTCTTGAGTGTTGCGTAGTAGAAACGGAAGGGCATTCCAAGCCTGTGCAGCCTTGACAGCCAGAGAGCAGCCGCCCAGCTTGTGGCGGATGAAGCGGGGGACCCTAGCTAGGAGGAGGGCTGAAGAACGCAGTTGTCTCAAAGGGACATAAAAGGTAAACCGCTTCTGTAAATAGGCGGGCCCACGACTGTAGAGTGCTCGGTGGGCAATGACCAGGGATTTAAATTTGACCCGGTCCGCCACGGGAAGCCAGTGGAGTACGCGAAGATGTTCACGCACGCTGCTCCTCTTAGCAATTCCCAGGAGCAGCCTGGCGGCTGCATTCTGAATGACCTGGAGTCTATTCAGAGAGTATCCAGGGATGCCTATGTACAACGCATTAGCGTAGTCCAATCGAGAAAGAATCAGGGCACGGATAACCGTCTCTTTGGCAGACCTGGGAAGGAGAGGTAAAAAGCTCCTTAGGGTTTTGAGAAGGCCAAAACAGCTGCCTGAGAGCTTTTTCACCTGAGCAGAAAAGGAGAGGTTATCCTCAAACCACACTCCTAGGTTTTTTGCGGATTTCCCATTGGAGGTTGGTAGCGGGAACCCAGGAGGCCAGATCGAGTTTCTAAAGCCAGGGGGGAAATTACCATAGAGAAGGATCTCTGACTTGTCTTCATTGCATTTGAGTTGGGCCGCTGCAAGCCACTCGAAAACCGAAGACAAGCAATGCTGTACAAAGGATACAGAGTCCTCATCCTTTCTCCACATGAAGAGAAGCTGGGTGTCGTCAGCATAGGCTATCACCTTAGCCCTCAAGTCCTCGGCTATATAGACCAGAGGAGTAACGTAGATATTAAAAAGAAGGGGGCTAAGGGAAGACCCCTGTGGGACGCCAGTGGTGACCGGCTGCGGGGTAGAAGTGGCCGGTGGCAACCAAACCTGTTGGGTCCGCCCTTCAAGGAAGGACCTCAGCCAGTCCCAGGCAGTGCCAGAAACACCAATCTCCGTGAGTCGGGCGAGCAGCAGGGAGTGCGGGACCGTATCGAATGCTGCCGACAGGTCGAGCATTACCAATGCTGCTCTCCCACCGGCATCTAAACAGTCGCGGATGGCTTCGGAGATCTCCACCAACGCTGTCTCGGTGCTGTAGGTGGAGCGAAACCCAGACTGCGCTGGATGCAAAACATCATACCCTTCCACAAACTCAGTCAGTTGTCTGGTCACCACCTTCTCACAGACTTTAGCTAAACTGGGCAGGAGGGAAATAGGGCGATAGTTCCCTGGGGTCAGGGGGTCAAGAGTAGGCTTCTTTAAAAGGGGAAGGATTTTTGCCTGTTTCCAATCCTTCGGTACCCGAGCCTCAAAAAGGGAGGCATTTATGATTGAATTAACTTCAGGGTTAATAATCTCTGCGACTGCAGCAAGCAGTCTCGCCGCACAGGGGTCCGCGGGTGACCCCGATTTCAAGCCCTTCAGGATTTTAAGAGAACTAGACAGATCCACAGAAGAGAAGGCTTGCAGAGCGTGCCTGGGGACAACAGGCGGAACAGCAGGGGCAGAAGAAGGACTGGGGCAGGCAGTCAAGGCCGCCTGAATCGTGCGTATTTTATCCATGAAAAAATTGGATAGAGTGTTGCACCAGCCCTCAGTGGCTGGGAGAGAGCATGCTTGTGCTGCAGGGGACGTGAAACTCTGAACTATAGAGAAAATCTCCTTGGAGTTGTTATGAGCCTGCTCAATGCGGGTTGTAAAGTACTGCTTTTTAGCCAGTATTATAGCCGCATAGTAGAGTTTTTGCCTGCCCCTGAGAGTGGCCTTAGCCAGGGGACAGTACTCACTGAGACGCCAGGCCCGTTCAAGTTTTTTACACTCCTGCTTAAGCACGCTCAAGTCCGGGGTGAACCAGGGTTTGGAGTGTGATTCCCTGGAGAACCTGGACGAAGTCGGTGTGGCCAGCGTGGTCATAGAATTGGATAGCCAATTGGTAAAGCCCGCAAGACTCCCATCTAGATCCGGGGTAAGAACGGGTCTAGAATCCACCAAAACCGTAGCAAGTTTGTAAGGATCAATTTTTTTAAAGGCTGGTTTCCGGTAGCAGGGGCCCGCAGGGCAGGCCGAGACTAGCTCCCAGGAAAAGTAGGTAAGAGAGTGGTCAGACCAGGCGACTGGCAGAGGATCATCAGCCGCGATAGCGAAATTGGAACAGATAGGGTCAAGAATGTGACCGCCTTGATGAGTAGGGCGGGTGACCCATTGAGACAGTTGGGCGAGCTGGAGGGTGTCACCAAAAGCCATTGGTTGGATCCAACAGGCCCATTATCATGCCTTTTTGGGTCCTGTTGAACTTTCAACAAGCCCATTGGCTTGAGGGTGGTGAGGAGTGAAGAACTTGTAGGTTATTCCACACTCCTTCCACATGGACTTCATATACCCTGACATGAAGTTGGCACCACAGTGTGATACCACCTTTTTGGTGAAGTCCACACGGGTAAGGAGCCCCGTCAGTGCTCTGGCCACCACTGTTCTTAGAGGGATAGCCTCTGGGCACTGGGTGGTATGGTCCACCAAGACCAGGATGAACCTGCTGCCCATGGCTGATGAGGGGTCCAGAGGCCCAAAACCTTGATGCCTACCCTTTCAAATGGGATGACAATGACAGGAAAAGGTTGCAGGTGAGCCTTGTGCTTCCCTCCAGACTTGCCATTGGCCTGGCAGGTAGGACAGGACCTGCAGAATGCATCTGAGACCCTCCTCATTTGAGGCCAGTAAAAGTGGGTGGCAAGCCTGTCAAAAGTCTTGTTCTGCCCCAAATGACTTGCCAGGGGTACATCATGAGCCAGCTCCAATAGGAAGGTCCTGAGGCACTGGGGTACCACCAACACACAGGTTGCAGCAGTCTTAGGAGCCTCAGGCTCACTATACAGGAGACCATTCTCCCAATTAATCAGGTGATCACCAGAGGTGTCGCCAACTGCCTGGGCTCAGCCTGCTACCGTAGGCCCACAAGAGTAGGGTACTCCCTCTGCGCCCTGCAGAACTCCTCCCTCATGGGACACCTTTCCTTCTGCCAGTTGGCCAGCTCAGGTAGGTTCCTCAGGGCAGCAACATCCTCACCTGTAGGCTCCAGGGAGTCCCCCTCAGGTTCAAGCTCCTCCCAGA
This sequence comes from Calotriton arnoldi, assembly GCA_963921515.1. Taxonomy (NCBI): domain Eukaryota; kingdom Metazoa; phylum Chordata; class Amphibia; order Caudata; family Salamandridae; genus Calotriton; species Calotriton arnoldi. The sequence continues at coordinate 89,658 of CAWUFW010003888.1, forward strand.
CCATGGGAGTTTCAGGATTGGATTTCCCAGGCAGGCACCTGGGCTGTTCTTCCAGGCTCCAGGTCTTCCTGACACCCTCTCAGGTGGCCATGGACCGTGTGGTCAGGCATACCCACTCAGCCAACCCTAACATCTCCAAGTGGGACCTGAGCTCCACCTCCTTCCAGATGGAGTGCTCCAGATCATTGCCAAGCAGACCATCCATAGGCATGAACGGATTCAGAGCTACCCTCAAGGAACCTGAAACCCCTCCCCCAATGAAAGAGAACCAGAGCCAGTGGATAGTGACTCTCATAGTTGTCAGCTGCAACTACTTGGTGGAATGCATTAGAGACTACCTGCTCTGAGGTCACCAGATGGACTCTGGTGCTGACCCAGCTGTCCGCCTCCTTAGGAACTCCCTGGGGTCAGAGAGCTTACTGTCAATAAGGTGTTGGTGCAGACCTGCGAAACAAAGACTTAACATGTTCTCCTTTGCAATCAAATTGTACAGTCACTGATAATCCTTCACTTCACTGCCCTTCACCCAACCATCCAGTGCCTTGCAAGAGGAATCCACAAAATCAACCTCAGTCTGTTGGGCCAGTTTATGGCTGTCCCTAAATGTCTGTCTGTACTTTTCTGGGGTCAGGCCATACTTCCTTCATGGGGGGATACACCATCCTGTCTCCCTTCTCTAGGGCTAGTTGGCCAGTTGTCACCATATGACATCTGATGGTTGTCATGCTGGATCTAGTGTCTCTCAGAGCCTCCACCCTTCGCCCATTGATGGTGACCCATTTCCTGTGTTTCCTAGTATTACTAGGCATATGATTTCTATGCACCATCTCTCTATCACCCAGGGACTCTAGGGTAACCTGTACTGTGCCCCCCACACTATCTGGGACAAACTCTTCCCCAAGGGCTACACTAGCCAACCACAGTGACTGCCCACCGGTGGGTGGCTGTGCCCACTTGGGACACTTGGCATCCCACTTGAAGTGCCCTCCTACTTGGCACTCATAGCACTTGGGGGGGGGTGTGCTTTCCTTGAAGACTTACTGTCAGGGAACCATCTCTTTTTTTCTCAGTTGAGGGATGGGAGCCCTGACCAATAGAACTAGTGTGGGGCCCTTCAGAGAAGTCCTTGTTTTATGTTTGCCCCCTTCCTTCTTCTAATGGGGACCCTTCCCACCCTTGTGGTGAACACCCAGATACCCTCTTGTGGACTCTGGTGCTGACCCAGCTGTCCGCCTCCTTAGGAACTCCCTGTGGTCAGAGAGCTTACTGTCAATAAGGTGTTGGTGCAGACCTGCAAAACAAAGACTTAAAATGTTCTCCTTTGCAATCAAATTGTACAGTCACTGATAATCCTTCACTTTACTGCCCTTCACCCAACCTTCCATTGCCTTGCAAGAGGAATCCACACAATCAACCCCAGTCTGTTGGGCCAGTTTATGGCTGTCCCTAAATGTCTGTCTGTACTTTTCTGGGGTCAGGCCATACTTCCTTCATGGGGGATACACCATCCTGTCTCCCTTCTCTAGGACTAGTTGGGTGTCTCCCCCTCTCTAGGGATATGCCTCCACAGACTAGCCCCCAATCCTCCACAATGATCTTGTACATCTGTAAGGCAATCTCATAGACCTCAAATTACTTGTCAATATCATCTCCCACAACAAAGTCAGGCACCAGACCTTTAGTAATATGGGGCATCTTGTCTCCAGAGGGCACTGTAGGTATGCTACCACCACTACTGCTGCACTCCACCTCCTTTGCTCTGACGTCTAGCTCTCTGAGACTTAGTTCATAGGCCATTCTCCTTTCTTCTATGGCTAGTCTCTTCTTCTCCAAGGTTCTCTCAGCCTTGCCCTTCTCTTTCTCCAGTTTAACTTTGGCCAGCTGAGCTTCCTTTCTTGCCTCTTGTCCTCCAACCCCTCTGGGGTCAGGCCCCTGGAAGACTCACTGCTCCCTGCATGGGGAGGGATGTCCAATCCTGGGAGTTGGTTGCCACTCTCTGCAACAGACTGCATTCCAAGCTCCTCCTTTTGGTCTTACTCTCATCCTTCCTCATCCTCCTCTTCCACCTCTTCATCGGTTTCTGTTGCTGTCGCCAGTGATTGGCGGACATCCGTCCAGGCCCTATGGGCTTTTTATAGCTCCATCTTCCTGGAGGTGCTCTTTGCAGGAAGCCCCCTCTCTTTAGAGAACTCCTTGATCTGGGCCCCAGTGAATGACTCCAGTTTATCCAGCTCAAACTCCATGCTTTTAGAGGTGGATTCAGGCAGAACATTCAGAGAGAGAATTTATAAAAAGCAAAAAGGCCAATTAGGGAGAATTTAAACTCGAATTGGTCTTAAATATGGGACGGTAGTGTAGACCAAATTACTGTATCGCACTGCACAAACACAATTCCTAAACTCACCCCTGATCACTAATGTTAGAAATTGGGTGACTGGTTGACTGGGGTGTGAGTCCTGGTCAAGCAGCAATCACATTCCTTGTCAGGGTAAGGCACAAGCAAGCCTAAAATTAACCTGTGCTCAATCCCCCTGTAACTTGGCACAGAGCAGTCATGCTTAACCTAGAGGCAATATGTAAAGTATTTATGCAACACTTCAAACAGTAAGACAGTGAAACATCACACAAAAAGGACACCTCAGCAGGTTAGAAAAATAAAGCTTAATTTAATAAATTAAGCAAGACCGGAACGGCAAAAATCCAATTAGTAGACCCTGAGATATTCAATTTTAAAATTTTAGGTCAAAATAGCACCAACACCCACAAAGCGCCAACTGTGGATATCTGGCCGCGTCGGACCAGGACAAAGTCACAAGTTCAGGCCGGCCACAATTGAGCATGGGCCGGCTACAGGGATCCAGCTAGGCTCACTGATTAGAGTACCTTAAATCCTGTTGTGTGGAACAGCGTCAAAGATGCGCCACGCAGCTGTAGCAATGCTTCGGTTTCAAGATGTTGTAAGGCTGCACTGTGAGGCCCTGCTGCGTTGTTGTTGAGGATCCCATCGACATGGCTTGCGATGTGAAGACCGGTGTCAGGAATCTGGTGATGTGTCAGTTCCGAGATGCTGCGAGGCTGCAATGCAGAGTCCGGCATTGTAGTTGAGGCTGTCATCTGCCTTTGGGGTGATGCGTCAGTTCTGCAGACTGTGGAGATGATGAAGGTCTTTTCAGTTGGTCCAAACCATGCAGCACTGCCAATGCATCGGTTCTGCTCAGAGATACACCTTTCAGCAGACCAAATGCATCAGTTCTGCTCAGAGATGCAATGCTCAGCAGAGGAGGTGCGTTGGTTCTGCTGGCAAGCACCTTAGGCCCACTTCCAAGGGCCCAGGACTGGAGTCGCACCACTTGGAATGATAGACTCACACATGACAGAGTCCAGGTGCAGGTGCAAGGTTGTTGGAAGCCTGGTATTTCCCTAAGGCATCAGATCAGGAGGCCAGCCAACTAGCTCTTGAAGTCACCCTGGGTTCTGCTGTCAAGAGATGCAGGTCCAGTCCTTCTCAACCAGGCAAGAGGGCAGCAGGGCAGCACAGCAGGGCAGCAGTTCCTTCAGACCAGCAGTCCAGCAGACTGGCAGTCCTTCAGCAGCACAGCAGTCCTTTCTTCCTGGCAGAGTATTCATAGGTCAAGAAGTGTACTGAAGTGGTGGTGTCTGAGGTCCTCTTTTCATACTCAGTAGTGCCTTTGAAGTGGGGAGAAACTTCTAGGGCATGCCTTTGAAGTGCACAGATGCCCTGCCTTCTCTGCCCTGGCTCCAGACTAATTACAAGGGATATGCACCCATTTGAGTGGAGACAGGACACGGCCTATTCAGGTGTAAGTGAGTCTGGACCCACCTCCTCCCTCCCATCATGCCATTGATGGCCCATTCAGTCACACCTAAGCTCCCATTGTGTGCAGCTGTCTATAAGGAGTACACAAAACCCAACTGTCAACTACACTCAGTTATGTGATCAGAGACAGGCTGCAGGCATCAAATGGCTGAGGCAAGAAAATGCTAACTTTCGAAAAGTGTCATTTTCAGAATTGTAACTTAAAATTAACAAACATGAGCCAGTTATTTCCTGCAATTTGGAAATTAGACTTATAAAATGTAATAATGCAACTCCAATATTATCCTATGGGAGAGATAGGCCTTGCAGTATTGAAAAACGAATTCACGAGTGTTTCACTACCAGGACATGTGAAACTTAAAAGTACATGTCCAACTTTTTTACATACACTGCACCCTGCCTTTGGGGCTGTCTAGGTCTTACCTTAGGGATGACATGCCTGAGACATTTTTAAAGTAAGAGTGGGGGATACATTCTGCTCTGCCACTGCAGTTAGGGGGGTTTTGACCTCTCCGCATTTTGCATGTGACACGGAGTTCCAGCCAAATTTTGCAAACCACAGCATGGTGGAGTTTTCCCCACGTACAGCTCACCAATGGTAAGTTTGCGAGCACGAGCAAGAACTAGCATCTCCTAGTATGATTTTCTAGTGCTAGTAAAGCACCTGGTAAGATTTTCTCTACTCTGGCAGTAGCGACCATACACGGTGCGGAAGCTGCCGCTCAAGTAGAAAATCTACTTGAGCGGCAGCAAAGGAGCAGCATCATTTGGCGTACCACATGGTGCCATTCATGGTGATTTTGCACAGAACACGTTCCCACTGCTAAAATCAGCACGAGCAGCATGGGGTGCCGATTTCCGTCTGTTCGCAGAAGTCATGTAACTCCACAGAATTCTGCTGAGTGAAACTCCCTGAGTTCTGCCCACCCCTAGTTTAAAGGGATACTTAAGTGGGTGGCACAACTAGTGCTGAAGGCCCACTAGTAGCATTTAATTTCCAAGTCCTGGGCACATATAATGTCCATTAATAGGGACCTATAAGTAAATTAAATATGCCAATTGGATATCAGCCAATGTTGTAATGCTTTCTGAAACGAGCACAAGCACTTTAGCACTGGTTAGCAGTGGTAATGTGTGCAGAGTCCTAAGGCCAGCTGAACAAAATCAGCAAAAACAGGAGGTCTGAAGGCATAAAGTTAGGGGGAAAACACGCTAAGTATGCCAGGTATAACAAGCCCCTTCTGTTATGTGAATTATGGCAGTGCAATTAGTGTGCAGTGCTTCATTTGTAAAACAAATAAGTACTGGGCCCTCATCAGGAGGCCACTTACGCTTACACGTGCATTGCCGGTGTCAACGATGCCAATTACAGTAAAAACACAACAACTAATCATCACACTCTGACATGTATGACAATTCAGATTAATCCAAGCCCCCAAAGCTATAAGAATGGCTTTGGCAGCAGGTATTAGTCATTTTTAATGTATATTGAAATAATAAACAACTGTTGTGCTTGTCTCTAAATTAGACAAACAGTGACCCCATGGGGCAGACTGTCATAAGTGCTGGTGCTCACAATTAAGTGCTCATGCCGAGCACCAGAAACCAATAGTTCAAATTAAGCACTTCTGGTGTGCAAGCAGGATCTCCAGGAACATTCCCTCATTTACCTCGGATTGTGGCCCAGTGCAAATGAGGGAACACTTTGCCTCTGAACTTGCATCTCATTATAGACACAATCGCACAGGCAAAGGAGCTGATGGGGTGCACTGAATGTGTACCACAAAGAGGTGGCAGACAGTAAGTACAACCCTCTACCCCACTAAAGGGGGAAAGAGGGTCCCATGGACCCCCCAGAAATCCCCCTGAATGTAAGTGCATTCACTCACTGAACCTGTCTGCAGAGACATCTCTGGCCTACTTTGAAAAGCAGACTGCTTTGACACATTTAGTGTGAATGACACACATGGTGCTTCAAACAGCTGGTCTGCTTTTTACTAATGGGCTGACCACAAGGCAGCTGCAAGTTCACAACTGCACTGGGAGCAGTTCATTATCTGTGGTAGGGTGAACTGACAAGGTTGGCCCCCAGGGCAACCAGTTAAATGTGCTCGGCAGTGCAGACTAGGGTAGAACACCCTAGACTGGCTCAAGGTACGCAAACCATTATGGTGCAAATGTAAAACTAAGGAATGATAGAATTATACTTTTGCAAAGTGTATTGATTAACTTGTACAATTTGCCAGTATGGTGATTTTACACCTTCTTGAATGCAGATGAATGAGCAGGATCTTTTTGGCACTGGGAGGAGCATCCTACACCTGCAAACAGTACTACTACAAGAGTTGTAGGGGAAGATGAATTTAAGAATAGCGCAGCACCGTGTAGCAACCAAAGTTGCTGTGCTGTGTTGAGCTAGAAGGAGAGAATAACAAACAGCCATATGTACTATATATGGCCTGCTGCTGCTCTCTTACCCTGCGCTGGTCCACAAACAGGCTGCCTAGGGCGCTCACATACTTTTGTTTCATAGTGCAAAGGTTTGTGCATAATGTCTAGCCTATGCACGGACAAAATTAAAAACAGATCAAACAGTGGTGCACAAAAAAATGTGTGAAAATGTTAGCAGAAATAAATACATTTATCCTACCTAACATTTATCTCAAAGAGGTGTAATTTTTACGCAAAGCCAAGCCTGAGAACCTCTGTCGACATGCCTCTGCATCAAAACCCAAGGGGGATTGTGTTGAAACATCCAAGCAGGGCCATAGAAGCCACCCTGATGCAAAGTAGCACAAAGCAGTACAAAGCTTTACTTTAAGGCCAACTTTCCCGCGGAAAAAAATAATTCTCAGGACAGGAACTTTCACAGCTTTGGGTCATGTTGTGGCGGCACAAAGTCTTGATAAATCTGCCCCGTGGTGTTGGCTTTTTGGGTTGTGTGCACACACACACACTATCTGACAAACTTGTTTCCTTTCATGCATCCCTTGCAGTAAGTTTTCAATTCTCGGGAAGGGGTTTCACCGAGAGGAAACTTATTTCTTGTTGATGGCAAAAAAGTGACATATGCAAATGCATATTTCTGTCAAATGTATGGAAACATAACTTTTCCACCTCGGGGACAATTTTAATGCACAAATTTTAGCAATTTGGGTAATCGTGTAAATTAATGACAAGTAGGTGTGAATGAACACCAAAGTTCGTATAGATGTGTGTGTTCGCAAATCTCTTGCGGGCAGTTTCCAATCCTGAAAACAAACACTAGTAGAACATCCAACCTTTAGATGAACCAACTTTTCAGCTGGTGTTTTCTCTAACTTCAGTGCAGGTCTCTTCTTAGCATGGCCTAGCAGGGTGCAATCTGCAACACATTTCGTTAGCAAGCTTTAAGGGATTTTATAAATGAACTGGTAACACAAAGTACGCTCCTGCTGTTGTTTTATCTGCACTGCATGCGTTCCATTTTAGAGGGAAAGTGGCCTACCAAGTTAGGATCAACTGCCCTTTTTCAGACTGGCTCAAGACTGTTGTGCACATGCCTGGTCCTTATATGGCAGGGACAATTTAAACAAGCATTTTCAATGCAAGAGGTCTCGCATTTGCAAGCTTTTGAGCTATTTTTATTTATGTGTTTTAAGAGCAACACATATATAAAAGGCATTGTTATTTTTAATGCCAATAGCTCAAAATCTCGCAAATGCGAGAGCACTTCAATGGTGGACGCACCCCTTTCTGTAGATGCTGCTCACGTATTTAGGTTACAGTGAACAGCGTCTAAAGAAAGTGACGCGGCCAATATTAAAGTGAAAGCGTGTATGGGGCGCTTTCACCCAAAGTGAAAAAATATATAATTAATTTAGATAGGTTCTGTAGCGCGGCTTATAAAGTGAAAGCAGCCCATGCTATTAATAAAATAAATAAATAAGCGCAGCCGCTAATGTGAAAGCGACCGCATTATAAAATAAATAATTAAATTAGCGCGCCACTATAATTAAAGCAAACCGCGCTGTAATTTAAATAAATACATTAGTAAAAGTGTGTGGCATGCTGCGATGTCGTGGGTGGAATAGGGGAAGATCATTAAAGAAAATAGAGCTCACCAACTTATAAAGCAGACTGTGTAACAACAGAAGTAAAAAGTCTATTCGTTATGGGAAGTTACAAATGCAGAAGAGGCGGTACCAAGGAGGGATTATTACGCCTATTCACAAATGAAAAGCAACGATATTGCAAGGACAGAAACAGGAGCCAATTGAAAAGATGGGCGGGACATGGGCGGAGCTTCTATGCCATACCTCAATACAGCATGCCTCGCAGAGTCATATGAATCCTTAAAACCAAGAAAAAGCAGACAGGAGTCACAGGGCCAGTATCACAAGCGAAAAACTGTGAAAGAATCCTGGTTTGAATTCCAAGAACATTTCACAACAAACATGTGCATTAGTGTTGAGTGACAAATTCAATGTAGTTAGCCCCCAGTGAAAAAAGCATCAGGCACCACCCTAGTGATGTGTTCCAGGAAAAGTTTGTTTTTCAAATGAGGTAACAAAATTCCCATGTCCACTGTCACCCTCAAACTTGCTTTCCAAGCCCAGGCTGCCTCCATGACTACCGTGCTCCTGGCTAATGTGCACCATGGCTGATGTGCATCAGTACAGACTTACAGAAAAACAAGCATTTGCAATGCAATAGGTCTCGCATTTACGAGAGTTTAAGCTAGTGGCATTGTAAATGACAATGCCTGTTGTTTTTGTTTTTTAAAACGTAAATAAAAGGCATTGTCATTTACAATGCCAATACCTTAAACTTGCGTAAATGCGAGACCTATTGCATTGCAAAAACTTGTTTAAGTGTAAAACTGAGCGCGGCGCCGCTTCAAGGACACCGCGCGTGGTTTCCTTTTTTTTTTCTTTTTAAACTTTAACACTGAGCACTGTGTCCTTGAAGCGGGCGCCGCGCTCAGTGTTAAATTTAAAAAAAAAATAAAGAAACCGAGCACGGTGTCCTTGAAGCGGCGCCGAGCTCAGTTTTACAGTTAAAAAAATAAACAAACAGAGCGCAGTGTCCCTGGAGCGGGCACTGCGCTCACTATAAATGTTAAAAAAAAAAAACAATTAAACAGAGCGCAGCGTCCCAGAAGTGGACGCCGCGCTCAGTCTTAAAATAAATAAATAAACAGAGTGCGGTGTCCCTAAAGCGGGCGCCGCGCTCAGGATACAAATAAAAAAAAATAGCTGCTGCCATTGTCCTTATAAGTGGCCATAAACAAAATAGTGCTCACCCCCTAGATAAAGCCGACCGTGTATGGAGCCAAGTAAAAGATCCAGTCGTCATGGGCGGTCACAAATGGAGACAGGGCGGTTACAAGGAGGGACTAACAAGCCTCATAATGAATCGAAAGCCAGCATTTACCAAGGACAATGACACCAGCCAATCAAAAATATGGGCGGAGAGAAGGCGAGGCTTACACAGCATACTCGACTACTGCATGCCTCGCAGAGCGAGCAGCGCATGCGCGCTGCTGCTAGGCTCGACCTAAAAACATGCTTGAAAAAAGAGACATACACTCTTCAAGTCCTTATGGCCAACCTAATGTGGGCATTTAAAAGATGCACATTAATCTATCAAAAAAACTGTGCAGGACATCTATAAACCAATTTGGACACCCGTGGATGTACTATTCTACTACTGAGCAATACAATTAAAGTAGATTAAAAGTCTACTAAAATAAAAGAGGTAATTGAGCAAATCAAAGCTGATACAGAGCAAGGCATCGCCTACCAACAATAACATTTGCTTACGACCTGAGGAGCCCCAAACAGTTAAAGAAAATTTTACTGAAGCATTACTCTCACTAACTGGCAATGGCATTTGCAAGACATTGTTCTACTTGTTAGTCTGGAACTCTGCGCATTAGCTGGAAATGTGTAGACATTAACTATGTGCTCCTTTGAAGAAGGAAAGAACTGGGATCGCCTGAGACTTCTTGGAATTTGAGGCACTTAAATCTTGAAATTAATTTTCAAGACTCACAAATAATTCTGAGAAGGTTTAAATATTTGCAAAGTAAGAGTAAGAAGAAATATTTGGTTTATTCAATTCCTCGGGTCGGGGAGTGAATTTGATAAATGACTGAATGTGGCTGCAGATGGAAACTGGGGGTCATCAATGATTTACTCATGGCCAAGTTCAAGGGTTTCTCATCTCTGCTAATGCAGTCTGTCCGTCACCTGCTCTGCGCGGCTCCTCTGGTGCGCGCGCTCTCCTGCTGGCTGTCCGCTCGGATGGTAATTGGGTAGGTCTCCAATGGGGCCCCTGTTGCCTGTTCCCTTTTACTTGCCTGGCATGCACTTGTGCAATTTACACAGTGTTGTGTTATCCTCTGTCCCTGTACTTTTGTTCGTGTTAGTGAGTTACTTCTCGTTTAAAAAATGAACACTTTCAGAGTAACTGTCAGCACACACAGATAAAGGCATGGTACCTACAGCGAAGTCTACAGCTTCGAGCCCGGCCGCTGTAGTTTGCATGTTCTGGTAGGTTTAGCTGGTGATCCCTGAGCAAAGACCTGATGCCACCCAAGGTGTAGGTGCAATTGGATGCAGAGAGATGCCCTATGACCTCTTTATGCACATATCACTCCTACCCAGAGCACTGCCCACAGCGCCGTGAAATGCCCCCAATAGTTTATTTTAACAAAACACTGGAGAAAGACTGTTTGTCAAAGAGGTGAAGCAGGTCCATGAAGAAGACTAGCGCTGTGCTATGACGCTATCGTTGCTCACCGGTTCAGCCCAAGCAGTCAGGGCTCCGTGCTTTCTGCGGAAGCCTGAGTGGTTTTGCGGAAAGAGGAGCCCTTCCGTCATGAAGTCCCAGTTCTTATTTATGATGTCACTTTCTTCTTGTTAAACTACTGATCCAGCGCAATATTAGCCAACAACATTCATACACCATATACTCACTTGGGCCCATACATTCACACTACACTAATACTTACGCTGGGTGTAAGATGTACTCTTTTATCAAAGTCACTGCTACCAATTACCTTCTGATTGAAGAGTAATAACTTACCAATGGATCCTTTGCTAATTGGGAAGTTTAAAATGAGTGACATTCATTATAGTACATAATCCTGAAATAATCACTGAGTCAGGAAGTTTTAAAATGTTTATCTAAAGTTTTAGCAGAGTAAAATACAGAAAACACGGTAGTTGATTGAAATACCCAAGAAAAAGCATAGAAATGATTTTGCTAATCAAATGACAGTGTTTAAGGAAGAGGAGAATATAGAGACAGCAGCGCAACTAAAGGTTGCAGTATAGTTACCTAAATGCGAGAACCAAGCCCCTTGGCCAAGGAGTTGGAAAAGATAGGACCCAGGAAGGATGAAGAGCAAAGACTTCTTCCAGGATCAGGACAGGACCGGTGACCTCTCTACAACGACGCCTGCGCCGTTCCCCTCTCTAATACTCGATTTCTCTCGATTCTCCCGTGCCTTCCTTCTAATGGACTCCGCCGCCCCCTCCTCAGGACCTCTTCTGGACAGGGATTCAGTCAGCAACCGATCAGCATGGCAGTCTGGAGATCTTCTGCGTGTTCTGAGAGTCAGCTCTCGCAGCATGGATGCCTGTTCTTCGTGAAAGTATGCTCTGACTAATTAACTAATGCTATATTCTATTATACCCTTCTACGCCCATGTACCTCCCCTTAATGTTGCTAAAATATGGGACCACTACTTCTGATTGGACAGGGACAGGGGGTGGATTCTCGCACCATATCGATTTGGCCTAAATTGTAAAGCATATTGTCTTTACGATCGCGCCCCTTCAAATGAATACATTCGCTTTATTTCCCACCCGTCTCACGACAAATGTTATACAATTTACAGGGGAAAAGTATCATTTTTGTCCTCCGGAAACATGAAGTACAGCATCTTCGGCCAATGGGTCATGGCCTTGGAAGACGTCCAAGTTGACTTCACTTGGCAGGCACACAGGACACATGCGCAGAACCATCTGTCTCTCGAGTTTCAAGTCACCAACCCAGGCCCAAGTTTATGAATTACTAAAAGTGTAAGAAGAAAATATTAAAATCACAAATAAAAAGTTTCACTGTATGCCCACTTTCCCTACTCTTATTCCCAATTAATTATAATACTATCCTGCATTAGTAGCATTAAGAAAACGACAATTTAATAATGACATGAGAGCAAGCTGAAGCATGTGAAAACATTTAGCGGCCATTTTAGTGCACACTGCGCAGAAGCAGAAGTTTCACCCCAAGCAAAGAAAGACGTCACACCATGTGATCAGGTTGCGACATGCGCATTGAGGTTCCCGCGCTTTAGCGGACATTTTGGATTACAGACAAGCGTTATTCATTAGTAAAACACATAAGCAAGCTTCTGTCCCTCTTGTGTTTGTGAATGCAAAGTTTAGTTTTTGACAATACAAGTTTAATAAATTAATACTATGAGGAAGATTGCGTACAAGCAAGTTTCATTTTTGAAACCTTGCTCCATCAATCCCCTCTCTGATGGCGTTTCTGAGCCATCAAAAATACTACCCTCAATCAGATGCCAACTTCTAGCAATTCGTTTCATTCTCATTTTTACATTTTCTGTTTTTCACTTCCCCTTTCAACTTTTTGTTTAAATCACTTCTCCATTCTTCAAGTTCTATTTCATCTAGTTTTCTTTTCTTTCCTTTTCCTGTCACTTTATATGTTCCATTCTTTCTACAGCATTTGCACCATATTGTTATTGCCAATATTATTATTGCTATCCCTGCTAGGGGTACTAATATTTGACCTATAAGTACTTTCCCTATATTAGCAAACCAGGTTCCAATTGACAAGATACTATTTGTCAATCTTTCCCATACACTATCAACTTCCAGTGGTTTAAGTTCTTTCTCAAGTTTAGTTATGTTCTTAATATACGTTCCAATTTCTGCACTCTTATCAGGAATATAAGTGCAACAATGTTTCGTCTTCAATAATTTACAGACTCCTCCCTCTTTTGCCAATAGAATGTCAAGAGCAAGTCGATTTTGCATCACCATAGATCTAATCGCAACCATCTCCGTATTAATCATTAGAAAACCTCCAGCAGTATCCGTTGATAAACGATCAACCACTGTAGACAATTTACATATTTTCCTTGAGTTCAGAATTATTCCCACTGAAGGTATCAATGCACCAAATATATCACCTACAATTTCTGAAAAACTAGCTCTTTTACTACGTATTAATTCATTATTGTTTTCATTGCTTCCAGTGTTTCTTTTTACGTGGTATATCTTTGGAAAAACTATTCCAAAATAACAACTTCCATACCACCGTGCAGGAAGCCTAAAATAAGCCTTATTCCCGCATACATAATAAATTCCAGGAAAAACTGAATCTGTTCCTCCTTTTAGTCCCCAACCTCCAAGAATTAAAAAATTGTGTTCACATTCACTGATACCGATGAAAGCATTGTTATAATCAGTCTTTAACCTATGAAGACAAATTTTCCCTTTCTTTACGAAATCCAGAGCCATTGCAGCTTGAGCTTTACCAGGTGTATAACTCCCTTCCTTCTCCGCCCAAGGTGGCAACTGAGCCTTATGCTCTGAAGCTTTCTTTTGAAAATCATGTCTTCTATCTTCTACTAAATTCAAAAATATCTTTTCTTCTTCTAGTAAAGAACATGTTAGATTGTGTCTATGTGCATGTGTTATGTCTATCGATTTCATTGTTAAGAAAAATTCTCCCATAAACTGTGCGTCTTGACTACTAAGCACTGGGTTCATACTCTTGCGAATCGGAACCTCTGAAAATATCACATCTAAGTTTGAATAATAATACCGTAGCCTACCTGTTCTATAAAATAAACTTGTTAATACACTACATGAGATGCCATATGTCAGTGGTAAATGATGGTATGTTAATCCTTCCGCTACTGATTCAGGTAACTTCATACAGACATAACAATTACTAACTTCCATTGTGTCTACATACTGAAACAATAACTTTGTGAAAACATTTAAACTAGTGTCGTTATCAGCTATTTCATGATGAATTTCTGCCTCATCTTCTGCCATTAATTCTACTCTATTGCCCTTCATGTTTGCTGTCCTCCCTTTAGTTTCATTATTAATCTTCTTATCTATTATCATAAGGTAAGGAATTGCTACAATCAGGACTAACCATACTATAAGCACCAATACTAGACTACATATGCATATTGCACAGCATCTCCTACAACAATTTCGTTTTGGTCTCCCAGTAACTCTATCGTCAGGCATTTTTCGACAAGGAAGATTGCTCTACTTATCTCTTCTTCTTTTCTTTAGATGATTCTTTTGTTTAGTCAGTGTGGTCTTGTTTCTTCTTCGTATGTTAGTTCTGCACTTGTTCCTTCGCCACCACTGTCACTTGACTCTGAGTTTTCAAAATCTTCAAGAATGATATAAGTCCAGTCAGGACCCTTGAATTTGTTATTCACAAGTCTCAGTCTTTTACTTTTTATTTTTCCTGACTTTTTCTCTTGTTCAGTTTGACTTGTCACTTCAGGTACTTGTTCTGGATCTTCACTTCTGGTTGTTATGTGGTATTTTACTCTTTTAATGACACTTGGCCAATGATCTCCTTTTCTTGTTTTCTTTGTTGGCACTGTTTCTCTGTTTACGTCTTCAGAGATCTCGTTATTTTCACTACTCAATACTGTTTTGTTTTCTTTGATTACTGCCTCTTTTGTTTGTTCTTTTTCAGGTCTCATTGGTTTATCTTCAGTAGCTCCACAATGACTTTCAAGATGTTGACTTTGTTCTTTTTTTATTTCTTTATGTTCATTTGTATCAACCCCTTTTTCTTTAGTGAATTCTTCTTGATCTAACTGCTTCTGATCAGGGCTTATTGCACTGTGGACTTCTGCAGCCTGACCAGATTCTTCTAAACCTGTCTTTCCCTGTGTAAAGTCAATTAAATCTTCACTGTTTTGTGTCCAATTTTCTTTCCCTATCTTATTTTGTTCAGGATCTTTTACTATCTTTTCTTCTTGATCCTGAACTGCTTCTTCTTCACCTATCTGATCTTCTTCAATTTCTTCCAATTTTGTTTGATTTCTCGTTCTGTAATATACTTCAGGAACTTCTACCACTGGTATCCAATCCTGACTTGTGCTCGGTTGTTCTCCGTCAGCTTCCCTCGAACCTCTAACTTGAGATTCTTCTGCTGGGCAACCTTCAGCTTCTTCAGTGATTGGTGTTGTCTGTGAATTCTCCTCTTCAGGGTCTGGTACTCTCTTTGTGTGGCTTACCTGAATCCAATTAGGAAATCTTGCACACTTCACTGCTGTATTGGTGGTCAATATAACTTGACAAGGTCTGCTCCACCTGGGTGATAGACACGTTTCTCTGGTGTGATTCCTCACTACCACCCAATCACCAGGATTCAGATCATGTTCTAGTTCAGGCTGCCTGGAAACTGCGTCTTCTCCAACCTGATGAGAGACAGAACGCACTAGGTCAGCTAATCCTTTGCAATAATCCAGAACCATATCATCAGATATATTTACTAATTTGTTTGTGGGAACATGTGTTTGTCTCATTGCTCTTCCCATCATTATTTCATGGGGGCTCAATCCTGTCGTTCTGTCAGGTATGCTTCTTATTCCCATCAAGACAAGTGGCAATGCGTCTGGCCACTCTAATGATGTTGATGCACACTTTTTTCCCAATCTTGACTTTATAGTGCCATTCAATTGTTCAACCACTCCAGAAGCCTCTGGGCGATATGCACAGTGCAATTTCTGTTTTATTTGAAATGCTTCACAGATTATCTGGATCACTTCGCTATTAAAGTGTTTTCCTCTATCTGATTCCAAAGATACTGGGAAACCAAACCTAGGTATGAGCTCACGTAACAACAGTTTTGCAACTGTAATACTGTCATTTCTCCTAGTAGGGTAAGCCTCCACCCACTTGGAAAACAGACACACTATGACTAGTACATATTTTAGTCCTCTGCATGGTGGTAACTGTATGAAGTCGAACTGGAGTCTTATAAATGGGCCCTCTGCTTTTCCAATCTTTCCAAACCCAATTATCGTTTTCCTGCCTGGATTATGCATTTGGCAAGTTAGACATCTCTGGCAAAGACTCTCTGCAACAGCCCTGAATTTGGGATTGTACCAATTTTGTCTGAACAGCCTAATCATTGCAACTCTCCCTATGTGTGTGTCTCCATGATGCATTCTGGCCATTTGTGAGAGTAAACAGTCTGGCATGACTGGTCTGCCATCTGCACTGATCCACACTTCATCTTCTCCTCTTTGGGAGCAACCCACTTTGATCCACACATTTTTCTCACTTTCATCAACCTCATCTTGCAATTTCTTCACCTCATTCCAAGTTTCAGGTGGCATATACAGCATAAGTTGGCAGCTGATTCCCATTCTTTCCACCCTCTTATTGACTGACGTTCTGGTTTTGGCACAATGTTGAGCCACCAGGTCTGCATATCTGTTGCCGACTACCACCCAGTCATCTCCTGACTTGTGTGCGGCACATTTCACCACAGCCAATTCTTTTGGTGATTGTATTGCTTCTAGCAATTCCCTTACAAATTGTCCATTTTTAATGGGGGATCCTGAAGAAGTCATGAAATCCCTCTGCATCCACAGTTGGCCAAAATCATGCACAACCCCGTAACCATATTGACTATCTGTAAATATGGTCACTCTCTGATTCCTCCCAATTTTGCAAGCTTTTATCAAAGCAATCAATTCAGCTACTTGTGCAGATTTTACTCCTGGTAAATAGGATGCTTCGATTATTCCAGTTAATTCACATACCGCATAGGCAGCAGTTAGTTTACCATCTTCATGTCTTTGACATGAACCATCGACAAATAGCTCCCTGTCTGGCTTTTTAAGAGGCTGTTCCTCTATGTCTGGGCGTGGTTTTGTACATAATTCTGTAATTTGTACACAATCATGTTCATCTTCTTCGTCATCTTTATTTGTTTCATGATATGGGTCCGGCAATAGAGTTGCTGGATTTATTATTGTACACCTTACCATGGTCACATTTTCAGCACCCATTATTATCCTCTCATATTTAGTCAGCCGACTAGGAGTAAGATGCTGAGTTCTGGTTCTTGTCAACAGAATCACAACTGCATGTGGAACATACACTTTTACAGGATGTCCCATCACAATTGACTCGCTTTGTTCAATGCTCAAACAAGTTGCTGCTACTGATTTTAAACATCCTGGCAACGCGGCTGCTACTGGGACCAATGTTGCAGAAAAATACGCTATAGGACGTCTGTCTAGTCCATGTCTCTGAGTTAGGACAGAAAGTGCACAATTTTCTCTCTCTTGACAGAATAATGCGAATTCTCTTTTATAATCAGGCATGCCTAAGGCAGGTGCTGAACAAAGTCCGTTTCTCAATTTTACAAAAGCTTCTACACATTCATCCTCCCACTCGACAGGGTCCTTTGCTTTCTTTTTCGTCATGTTAATTAAGGGCTTAGCTAACATGGAGAAATTTGGTATCCATTGTCGACAGTAGCCTACTATTCCTAGGAACATTCGCACTTGTCTTTGGGTTACAGGCATTTGCATTCTCTTTATTAATTCTACTCTTTCAGACGTTACTCTTCTTTTCCCCTCTCAATTTGGTGTCCCAGATATTTAACAGCTGTCCTGCAAAACTGTAACTTTTCAGGTGAGACTTTATGCTCTTCCTCAGCCAAAAGATTTAATAATGCTATGGAGTCAACAACACAGTCTTCTCTGGTGGTCGACGCCACCAATAAGTCGTCGATATATTGGACTAAGACTGAGCTTCCTGGCATCACTAGTTTTTCCAGGCACTTTTTCAGTATCTGGTTGAAGATGGAAGGACTTTCTGTGTACCCCTGAGGAACACGATTCCACACATAGACTTTGTTCTCAAATTTAAATGAGAAAAGATACTGGCTGTCTGGATGCAATGGAATTGAAAAGAATGCTTGACATAAATCAATTACTGTGAACAATCCTGCATTCCAAGGGATCTGGTATAGAATTACTGCAGGATTTGGTACTATGGGACAACATGGTTCCACAATCTTGTTTATTTTACGCAGGTCCTGAACAATCCTATATTTTCCACTAGGTTTCTTTAGTCCCATGATTGGTGAATTACATGGGCTACTCATTACTTCTTTTAGAATGTTCTGTTCTACCATTCGTTTTATTTCTTCAATGACTCCTGCTTTTACTTCTGCACTCATTTTGTACTGTCTGGTATTTGGGAAAATTGCACCTTCTTTTACCGTAATTTGAACTGGAGCTATTTTTGCCATAAGTCCTACTTCTTTTCCGGAGAAATCCCATACTATTGGGTTTACTGTACCTTTTAATTCTTCTGGTAACTCATCTCTTGTTATTAACGAAAACATTTCGTCTATTTCTGTACCTTGTTTTGCAACCATAATTTTATATACATGGTCCTCATCTGGTGTCTGAACTGCCACACCATCTGGCGTGCAGAAAATTGTACAGTTCATTTTGCACAATAAATCCCTACCTAATAAATTTACTGGGCTAGAATCGCACACTACAAATTGGTGCATTTCTCTGAAGTTTCCTATTTTGACTTCCATTGGTTCTGTAAGAGGCGTTCTAATTCTTTGATTAGCTACCCCTACTACTTGGATATCTTCACCAGAGAGAGGAAGGTCTGGGATGTCTGCTGATCTCACCGTAGACCTGGTAGCACCAGTGTCTAAAAGGAAAGTAATATCATTACCTTTCACATTTCCTTCAACATATGGACCAGACTGATCTACCTGTAAGGATGCGCCAAGTACGCACTCCTTCTTCCCCTCTCCTAGGCACCGTCATGAGTTGAATTCACAGTAATTGTCCTGCAAAAGAAATTGTGATGTCATATAATCATTCTTACCACTCCCTCCTGGGTATCCAATGTCTGTACCATGCTTTGCTCTGCTTACATTACCCTGAACAGGTGGAGGTGGTAATTGACTCTGGGGATTTACACCCTGCTGTGAGTCATTCTGTGTCTGTGGATTTAAGTTTTGATTTGGGCCATTATTATTCCGAATCTTTTTACATTCGTCCTTCCAATGCCCCAATTTTCCGCATCCATGACAAGGAAATTTCTTTTTAGCTTCTTCTCTACTCATTCGTCCTCTACATTTTCCACCATTTCCCGTATCACCACTCATTCCAGAATCTTTTCCTTGATTTTCATTCGGATTTTCCAAATTAATTCCCTGCTTTTCTGCCATTTTCACCTGTGCCCACATCACCTTTTCTTGTAATTTCTTGTGTCTATCCTCAATATCGTCTCCACAATATTTTGCATACTTCAGAATCTCATCTATGGGCTTTCCCTGCCAACACAGCATGTGTTGTTTAATCATCTGGCAAATCTCTGGCTTCAGACCGTAAACAAACCGATACACAAACTGACTCATGTTTTTGTCTCCAATGTCCTCAAATCCACTATACTGTTTAAACACCTGCAATAGACGCTCATAATAAGAATGTACTGATTCACTGGCTTCTTGGGTGGTTCGATCTATTTTTACCCAATCTGTTTCTTTCAGGGGTATTTTCCCTTTCAGGTATGTTATCACCTGCTGATACTTTTTCATCACATCATTTGACGGGGCACCTGTTTTCGGATCTCTAGGATATTCATCACTAGGCCAATCGACTGTGATCTTACAATCTGTCCATAAATCGGCAGGTACCACTATGTCAAACAGACCATCCAAATCCTTCAACAATACCTTTGACACCTTCACAAACCTTTCAACCTGCTTGTACCATTCAATTGGTT
This sequence comes from Calotriton arnoldi, assembly GCA_963921515.1. Classification (NCBI taxonomy): domain Eukaryota; kingdom Metazoa; phylum Chordata; class Amphibia; order Caudata; family Salamandridae; genus Calotriton; species Calotriton arnoldi. The sequence goes on from CAWUFW010003888.1 coordinate 109,341, forward strand.
TTTCTCTCAATTTTGGAAAATCATTTGTAAATGATAAAATATCCTGTCTGCTCCATGGGACATGTACATATCCTCCTCCCGCAACTTCTCGCATTGGATACATCTGGTCTGCTTTCCCTGTTTCCTTCATCACATATTCTGATGCTGTTCTACTTGTTCGTGCTTCTTCCTTTTTCTTTGCCCACCTAGTTTTCCATTTATCTAGGTCTCCCCATTTTTGTAAAACTAACATTAATTCTCTTATTTGTAGTCTTTTTCCCCGAGGCATTCATATTTTCTAAGTCTTTGTCTGAAAATTCTGCTCTATAGGGTTTCTGTAGTACCTTTGATCTCCCTATTTCTATTCCCATCTGTAATGCTAAATTGGTCAATTTTTCATGAAATATCCTTACATTTCTGGTGATACTCCTACATAGGAACAATAATTCTTCTTCATCATAGGTATTTAAGCGTTCTAGTCCTACATTTCCTGCTATTATTTCTTCTAATTCGACTTTTAATTTATGAATGTCCATTATTTTCGGAGGTGTGCACTGTTTAACTGACCCTTGCACCCATCTTTCTAGATCTTCAGGTGTTACTATGGTAGCACTTTTTGCTCCCGATGAAGTTACTAAACTTACATCTTTTGAACCTCCAGGTACATCTTTTCTTGGAGTACTATTTACAGAACCTCGAATAGGCAAGTCCATAAGTGATATTGTGGATTCACAGTCACTAAATTGATCCTCAATTATAACTGGAGCTTCAGGTTTGGGATTACTCACAGGAGTAGGTGCAAGTATGGGTTGAGGACAATTTCCCTGAGTACCACATAATGGAACTACTGGACCAATTGTTACAGGTATGGTTAACGAATCAGGATGTACTTTTATCTAAGTTATTTTCTGTATTAATTCTGCTCTGGTTTTTTCTATGGCTTCTTTTTCTTTATCATGTAGTATTCTATTCGGGGTGAATTCATGCATTACCTGTGGCACTAATGGAGTTTTTGGTGGTGCACTTGGGGTGCATCCACTTGTCCCTTCCTGATATGGTGGGGGATTTCTTAACATTTCTTCCATAAATTCGTCTTCAGACTCCTCATTTCTCATTAAACGTTTTGTCTTTTCTGTACATTTGCCTCCTGATTTCTCTCCTTCTGTGAATAATGGATACAGTCCTTCTGTAATCATTGCACTTCTCCATTGTTTCATCTGACCCTCTCTAGACTCACGTAGATATCTGGGGAAAAATCCTGGGTAACTCCTATTACTTCTAGATCTATCCCGCTCAAATGCCTCGGTTTCCCATTCTTCTAGAGCTTCGTACTGGGTTAATCTAGGTCTGGGTTCTAAATCGTTCATCCTCAATCTCAAGTTTTGAAGAATTCTTCCATTGAAGGTACCATTCTCGTGAAATGCTAATACTCCATCATTTTTGGTGTATTCTATCCAATTCTCCATCCATACACAAGTATGATAACCTCTCTCCATCATCATAAATGATGCTGGCGTTTTAGCTGGTGGAATAATAATTCCTTCTCTAGTTTTGATTGGTTTGTCCTTTTTAAAATAATTCTTAATCTTTTGTAAGAATGACATTTTTCTCCTTTCTCCGTACATTCTGTCTAATCTTCTGTGTACAAAATTATATTCTGCAAAACCTAGGAATCTCCTATCCGGACGAGTTCCTGTTAAAGTTGGATCACGTTTTAACATGCAATCCTTATCCACTAAGAATTTTGCTTCTATATTTTCGACCAATCAAATGTCTGCTATCTTTTATTTCCGAGCCAATCCTTGCGCGGCCTTTTGATGACGTTTCTCTGTCAACCCCTCCTTTACAATCTGCTCTTTTCTGTCCTCGCTGGTTTAACCAATCCCAGCGCGGCACCTGTGACGTCAGTACTACTCCTGACTACTGACCCCTCCTTTACAAGGGTTTTTCCACAGCCGCTGTTTCAACCTACCATAGCGCGGCGTTTTGTGACGTCAGCTCCCTCTCCGGCAACTGACCCTCCCTTTACAAAACTTTACGCAAACTTATTTTCTCTATAAATCTTAATTAAATTTCAGTAACAACATAAAACATTCGCTATCGTGCCAGTTTCCACTAATTTTGAAAAGGATAGTTTCTTCCACACTTTAGTAAAACCTTTCCGTTTACTAAAACATATACTACGAGTAAAACACTTCCGTCTACTCTTCACACAAGCTCCAGAAGTACCTGTTACTTCTCCAATGTTACCCTTACTAGGTGATATAACATCAGATTTTTATCAGCGTACCCTTTTTGCTATTACTCACACGCATAGAGTCCCTAACGAGTACTAAAAGTCCTGCTTAACTTCTCAGTACTATTTCTGCCTGACAGATAACCTCACTGCAGTATGGCTTCCACTTGCCACCCACTATTCTTTTTACCTACCCCAGGGTATTCTGGACAACATATAACAAAACTCAAAAATAAGCGGATGTTAGTTAAAAAAAATACAAATAATATTCTCATTACCCAATTAACAAAGAGTAACAAAAACCGTCCTCTGCTTACCAGAAAACTGATCCAGCGCAATATTAGCCAACAACATTCATACACCATATACTCACTTGGGCCCATACATTCACACTACACTAATACTTACGCTGGGTGTCAGATGTACTCTTTTATCAAAGTCCCTGCTACCAATTACCTTCTGATTGAAGAGTAATAACTTACCAATGGATCCTTTGCTAATTGGGAAGTTTAAAATGAGTGACATTCATTATAGTACATAATCCTGAAATAATCACTGAGTCAGGAAGTTTTAAAATGTTTATCTAAAGTTTTAGCAGAGTAAAATACAGAAAACACTGTACTTGATTGAAATACCCAAGAAAAAGCATAGAAATGATTTTGCTAATCAAATGACGGTGTTTAAGGAAGAGGAGAAGATAGAGACAGCAGCGCAACTAAAGGTTGCAGTATAGTTACCTAAATGCGAGAACCAAGCCCCTTGGCCAAGGAGTTGGAAAAGATAGGACCCAGGAAGGATGAAGAGCAAAGACTTCTTCCAGGATCAGGACAGGACCGGTGACCTCTCTACAACGACGCCTGCGCTGTTCCCCTCTCTGATACTCGATTTCTCTCGATTCTCCCGTGCCTTCCTTCTAATGGACTCCGCCGCCCCCCTCCTCAGGACCTCTTCTGGACAGGGATTCAGTCAGCAACCGATCAGCATGGCAGTCTGGAGCTCTTCTGCGTGTTCTGAGAGTCAGCTCTCGCAGCATGGACGCCTGTTCTTCGTGAAAGTATGCTCTGACTAATTAACTAATGCTATATTCTATTATACCCTTCTACGCCCATGTACCTCCCCTTAATGTTGCTAAAATATGGGACCACTACTTCTGATTGGACAGGGATAGGGGTGGATTCTCGCACCATATCGATTTGGCCTAAATTGTAAAGCCTATTGTCTTTACGTTCCCGCCCCTTCAAATTAATACATTCGCTTTATTTCCCACCCGTCTCACGACAAATGTTATACAATTTACAGGGGAAAAGTATCATTTTTGTCCTCCGGAAACATGAAGTACAGCATCTTCGGCCAATGGGTCATGGCCTTGGAAGACGTCCAAGTTGACTTCACTTGGCAGGCACACAGGACACTTGCGCAGAACCATCTGTCTCTCGAGTTTCAAGTCACCAACCCAGGCCCAAGTTTACGAATTACTAAAAGTGTAAGAAGAAAATATTAAAATCACAAATAAAAAGTTTCACTGTATGCCCACTTTCCCTACTCTTATTCCCAATTAATTATAATACTATCCTGCATTAGTAGCATTAAGAAAACGACAATTTAATAATGACATGAGAGCAAGCTGAAGCATGTGAAAACATTTAGCGGCCATTTTAGTGCACACTGCGCAGAAGCAGAAGTTTCCCACCAAGCAAAGAAAGACGTCACACCATGTGATCAGGTTGCGACATGCGCATTGAGGTTCCCGCGCTTTAGCGGACATTTTGGATTACAGACAAGCGTTATTCATTAGTAAAACACATAAGCAAACTTCTGTCCCTCTTGTGTTTGTGAATGCAAAGTTTAGTTTTTGACAATACAAGTTTAATAAATTAATACTATGAGGAAGATTGCGTACAAGCAAGTTTCATTTTTGAAACCTTGCTCCATCACTACTTTCATGCCAACTCGAAGTGACAACTCGTGTGACCTGTCCATGTTTTGGCTCATTTTACCTCTCTCACAGGCTCCTCATGAATTCCGCACTTTAGCAGCTTGAGGGGGGGGGGGTGGTCACTGAAGAGCTCCGTGTAATGTAAAGCATTTAAAATGATGTTTACTCTTCTTTACCTTTAATCGAGAATCAGGTCTCCATAGAGACGCTCATAAATGGCAATGAAAGAGAATTGTATGAGGGAGCAGAGGGGGTAGGAGGTGGGGGAACAGATGGATGGATGGAGGGAAGTATGGAAAAAAATGGATGGAGAGAACGAACACGGGAGGGAGGACTAAAAGAGATGGACAGAAGGAAAAATACAGAACGAAGGATAGAGTGACGGATAGATGGGTTGGAGGAAGAGTACATAGACAGATGGAAACAGACAGAACGAGTGTGCCTTGAACAGCCCTCTCTACTCGGGACGAGGCAGCGTCAGCACAAGTGAAGTGATGGACAGAAGAGACGGCAGCGTCAGAGAGGAGCGGGGGCGAGCGAGCGCGGCAGCGTGCTGAGCTGACCACACGCTCGTGCACCATGGCCTATTGCTTGCGGTTATCCGCACGGGCGCCATGTGTTTTCAATTATCGCACCCACGTCTGGGCACGATAATTGGAAACAGATGGCGGCCGTGCGGGTAACCGCACGGAAAAGGCTATTGTGCACAAGCGTGTGGTCAGCTTTTAAAACCACCTACATAAAGTCTCGCAGAGCAACACATGCGCGCTACTCTAGGCTCGACCTAAAAACGATGGAATCGAATGATGTCTAGAACAATTACTAGTGGTCATAATTGATTCAAGGATTTTTCTCACACGTTTTTGGAAGTTTTTAGTGAGTCATCGATATTGATATGCCTGATGGATAAAAAGCTCGGTGTGCAAGAGGGCCTCAAGCACAACGTCATTAATCAGGTTGAAGAGGCCAGAAAAGTGCCTTGGTTTCATTGTGTGATTTTAAGAGGGAATGTGGGCTAGCGGTGTGGGCTGGTCTGTCTCTATTAGGGCAGGGTCAGGACTGAACTGTATGTTATTGACTTCAATCTGTAATGCCCGAGATGAATGCTAAAAATGGAATATTCTGATCTCAGTGCAATTTCCAGAGGCTGAAACCGATTCATCAGCCACCCATTTGCATCGATTAGTTACAAGGTGCTAGCTATATATCCACTTCTTTGTTGTCTATTAACAACTTTCTGTTTATGTAGCTGTGTTTGAACTACTAGAATCATTTGCAAAAGCGTTATTAAAAGAAGCTATTAAAAAATATATTAAAATACTGGTACTAAAGGTATATATGTGCAATGAGCTGAAGAACATTTTTTCACTCATATTCATTGCATTTGAAGATCTTTGGCATTAGTGGCCCATATATAAATGAACACTTGCTCGGGCAGGTCATAAAACCATATCTCCCCTTTATCCAGGGAGGAAAACGACTGGTGATCAGATTACGGGTAGAAACACATGACAATTTACATTGGAAAGGTGATCTTAATAGGGTTAGGCACTGTAAAGAGTGGGATATTATCATCCAAGATACCACCTGAATCTCTGTACGGAGGAAGAAGAAACTTGCTAATAGAGAAATAAACCCTGGGAAAATGGTGTAAGGGAGGAGAGGGAGAGGGAAAGAAAGAAAACGCAGTGGTCTTCTGTCGTGGTTCGGGGGGTAACATCTCTCTAACATCGGTCAGGATCTTAATACATGGAAAGTAGGTCTTCACACTACACTACAGCAGAGAAGAATTTGATAAAATAAGTTTCAAGCAATCATTATAGTTATAAATAAAACCACTGATATATTGGTAACCAGTCTCTGACAAGGAACAAACTGCTGCCAAATTCCAAAAATACCAGAAGCCTTTCGAGTATCCCGGGCAATGTAGGAGATGGGCGAGGAGCGGGTATGAACTGAGATATCAGTGGAATACCCATGGAACCATGCAAAGCGTTGGCAGGTTCAGACTGCATGGGAAGGCAGACTTTTATACTGATTCCACTATTGCCCTGGAAGTATTGTTCACAGTCTGGAAGTGTGATGGGCAACAGCCGGTCACCAGTCCAGTCTTTGTGTGTCTGGGAAACCACTCCATCAACCTGTTCTCCAAGCCTCCAATCCTAATGCTTTAGGATGCAACAGTGATTCCTCACAATTTTGCCTGTACTTAGTGGAGTGTGTACAGTTCGCATTATTGCACCCTTGTCATGATTTCTGAGATCCCTAACAAGAAAGCAGACGTTGTTTGGATTTTGTCTTAGACTAAGACATGATTGGCTCCTTTCTCTGGCACAGACACATGTCTGTGTCCCAGCAAGTGCTACGCTCATTTCGTAGGCACAGAATTGTGTGATGCACATACTCAGGGGCATATTACCAAGGAAGTGGCGGAGAGAGGTGTTAGCCGTCTTGGCTTAACGCCTCTCTCCGCCACTTCGGAAACGCCAGGCTGCACCATATTAACAAGGATATGGTGCAGCCTGGCGTTTCCCCCTGTGATGGCGCTAAGTTACACAACTTAGCGCCAGCGCAGGCACCATTGCACCAGAGTGCAAGGGTGTCTGCGAGCAGGGAGGTTTGTTTATGTGTAGGAAGGAGTTCCTTCCTGCACATAAACAAACCTAAAATGCCATTTTGTAACTTTCATGTGTGCCCGCTTCGTGCAGCACACATGGAAGTTACAAAATGGCATTTTGAAAAATGGTTTGTTCATGTACAGGAAAGGACACCTTCCTGTACATGAACAAACCATGGCATTTGCTTTTTCCATGTGTGCTGCACAAGGCAGCACACATGGAAAAAGCAAATACGAGGAGAAATAAAGCATTTCTCCTCGTTTCGCCACCTTAAGACCAGGATTTTTCTGGGCTTAAGTTCGGCGCTGCCACCTATTATCGCCAAACTTGATAATAGGTGGCAGCGTCGACTTCAATGGGTGTTGCGGTGGAACGCCCACCGCAACACCCACTGCACGCCCCCTTTCATGCTAAGTTTAGCGTGAAAGGGGCCCTATTATCAAGGCAGCGTTAAGCCACTTAACGTGGCTTTAAGCCACGTTAAGTGGCTTAACACTGCCTTGATAATAGGGCGCTGACCCTATCGCCACCACAACGTCACAAAAAGTGATGTTGTGGTGGCGATAGGGGCTTGATAATATGCCCCATAGTGTTTGTAGGTTCTGCACAAGTCTACGATTTCCATACCCCTCTAATGAATACAAATTTGAATTCGATACAAACAATGTATTTTCAAATTGTTCTCATAATTCTGAGTATAGGGATAAGACATCATTTTAACCATTTCAAATTCTGGATAACCCATAGGCATTTTTGGGAAAGGCTTCTGAAAACAGTTTTAGAATCACTGACTTTACAATAGGAAGCCAAAATATTGGAAAATTTAAAAGACAAGTCACATGGTTGGGTGTATCGGAAAGGCTTGAGAATGCAACTATGGAAAGCACACGAACAGAGCTTGGAATTCTGTTGAAGGTACAATGTTCTGTTTAAACCCTTGATGGATACCTTATAAAGTAAAATCGAGTTTTTGATCAAAGTCAACTTTGAGGACTGTTTGAAGAGACCGCAGGGGATTGAACACTCTGTTGGGGTTTTACTTGACAGGTTATTTCAAAATGGTGTTTTTCCCAACACAAATCCCACAATCAGGAGTTTCGAACATTGCAGGGAGGTTCATCCACCCAAGCCAGGTCCGACTGTTGATACTTATAGACCAGGATTGAAGGGGGGAGGTGGGGTGGATCAGGCTGGCGGTGTTCCTGCTACTACTTGATCCACCAATGGACCCCCATCCTTGGGAGCACTCTGGAGTTGGTCTCGCCTGGTTCCTCTTCCTCTCTCCTAGAGGGTCAGAAGGTTGTTCAGCCTAATGGTATAAGGGTACTTTCTGCACATGAGGTGGGTTGGTCCCCACATTTGAATGAGATGATGAGATTGTCACATTTGATCCATCCCGGTTGGGTAAAAAAGACACCTCACTTAATGTCTCCTTGGTCTTGTCCTGGTTCAGTGTTTAATCTCCTTCCTGAGGTAACCCCATATGTAGTGGTGCTGGGGGATACCCCCCTCAAAGAGGGGGGGAGACTATTTTGAACTTAAAATGAGGTTCTTAATTGGCTTGATAGTCGTTTAGGAGTGGGATGCCGGGTTGCAAAAGCTGATCTGTGAGATGGGTTGGTTCGGACCCAAAGTATTTTGAAGGGGGTTGTCTTATTATTCATTTTATTCATCTGGGAGGGCAGAGTCTCTGTTGTTTGAACTGACAAAGTATTGTTCCCCCTTCTCTACTATTCAAGCTCTCCCTTTAGAATTCATATATAAACCTCCCACTGCAACCTTAATATCTTCCCTCTCAGCCTCAACATATAAGCAAAGGTTTGTGCCACTAAAGTCTATCAATGTTACTGTCTATAATAGGTTTGAGACCTTGAGCACTCTGGATCATAATAATTGGCTGTTGCCCATTAGGGATGCTTTACCTCCTCCTAAACGTAGTCTCTCAGACTCCCATGGTGATAATAGGACAATGGACTTAAATTGTGTAAACCTTATGAGATGGAATATAGGCATTGTGAAAAATATTAGAACAGACACGTTTTGGCTTGATTACATTTACAAATATGACCGTTTTTGTTTTCAGGAAACTTAGGCTGTGTCAAATAATTTTGTGTTAGATGGGTTTAGTTCATTTTATGTTCCAGCGGTTTCCTATTTCTGGTCGAGCTAAAGGAGGCCTTATGATCCTGAGGTCACTTTCAATTGAGGGCCAATGGCATGCGATTAATACAGAAATATCTAATTTGCAGGCAGTGGTGATCTGTCCTCCTAATGGCATCCTAATATAAATTTTTTACAATGATACATCTAATAAAATGGAACAGCTTCAGTTTATACATGCTTTCTTGGAGGTTTATAGAGTAAAAATCTTCATATGTTGTTTTGGATGATTTTAATATTCATTTGTGTAAGGGTGTTGTTTCACATGCCCCAAATGGCTCTACAATCTGTTCAACAGATAGCACATTGCATATGGAGCACTCTGGTCAAGGACTAATTTTAGACTCATTAATTTATGATCTTATTCTCATTCTCCCTTTTGACAAGATTGGCTTATATCATCAGCACCCTATTGCACCTACTTTTATTGGGCAAAGTTGCTCATCAATAATAGATTTTACTTTTGTTTCTGTTTCTTTAGTAGGTTTTGTAAAGATTATCCAACTACCTTGTTTACGTTTTACCGATCAGAATCATATTGTAATCACTCTAGAATGATCTAAAGCAGTTAGGGCTCTATTGCGCCAGGGACGGGGTTCCCTGAACCCCTCAGACAGGGGTCGGCGTTTGAAATGGGCAAAGGTAAAAGTAAAGGATTTTACAGCTAAACTTACTTTGACCAGGGTTTTAGAAGGTAAGACTTGTCTTAATGAAGATTCCACCAATACTTACATTCTTAGTTCCTTTACCTCAATCTCATAAAATATTGGAGAACTCCTAATTGTTCTGGGTCCTAACACAATTGAACCACTTTATAGGTGGTTTGATGGCAAATGTTCTAGCTCTCACCAGGAGCTATTGAAAGCTCTTAAGACTTCCCCTAGGGAACAATAATTGGTTTCTAGCTCTTGGCATAGTTATACAACTGAGATTAAAAACCAACAGAAAACCCTTTAAGAAGAAGAAGCTTGGAATAAGCTTCTGCGGGCAAGCTCCCTCTCTAATAGTTTCAAATGTTGGGAAAATATTAATTGATCTCTGTTTTCTCAATCGGAGGAGGGCTCTTCATTTTAAAAAACATGAAAGGGTCCCTGATTGTTTAATTAATAGGGAGAAGAAAGCAGGGAAAACACAATAAATAACAACAAAAGCTTCTCCCTAATTTTGCTTTTTAAACATGGTAATGCATCCAAAAGTATACAAATCCCATAGACCAATTAATTATCAACATTTATTATCAAAACAATATACACTTCATATAAATCACTTCATTTTCAGATATCACAAATGTTTATAAAAATATGATCAATACTTCAACATGAAGAGAGCCCCACAATAATGTAGATGAGGAACAATAAAATACAATATACACGTCAACAAAGGAAAAAAGAGGTTGAAATATAGACAAAAGACAAAACAGATATAAAAACTGAACATAACATCATATAAACACGATATAACCTACATACAAATATATAATACAAAATAATCAATACAAACTACAAAAAAGACAGAAATGCGCCGACGCGCATTTCGGAAAGTGTGATGCACACGAAAAATTCCTTCATCAGGGCGCTGGGAGAGAAACAATACATCAGTGGCCGCAGGCCATCTATGTCTCGTACACTGTAGATGAATGTACAGAGTCAGGGGCTCAATATCGAGTGAACATTTTGTTTAGGTCTGTTTAATAAAAAATATGCACCACTATATACATTGGGCACGATGTCATAAAAAAGGAGGTGAACTTCCAAAGCACAGCGTGCAATATCACGAGGCAGATGGCTAAGAATAAAAACGGACCAGTTCCTGCGTTTGAATAACGCTGCTCAATACGATGGAGAGCACGGGAATGTATACCCCAGCCGGGGTTTACTGTGAAGCCCTACGGATCAGTTCCTGCTTATGCGCTATGCTGCTCAACGCGATGGAAAGCACGATAATGTATGCCCCAGCCGGGGTTTACAATGAAACCCTACACTTAGGCGCCAAAAGGTTCAGTAGATTCTCGACTTTTAAAATTCGAAGGATACTACACTGGACATAGTATATACTCGTGAATTAACGTTATTTCTTCGTACGGATGTGAATTCGGGGGCCCGTCTGCAATGCTCAAAATCCGCTAGCGGACGGGCCCCCGAATTCACCCCGGCTGGGGCATACATTATCGTGCTTTCCATCGCGTTGAGCAGCGTAACGCATAAGCAGGAACTGATCCGTAGGGCTTCACAGTAAACCCCGGCTGGGGTATACATTCCCATGCTCTCCATCGCATTGAGCAGCGTTATTCAAACGCAGGAAGTGGTCCATTTTTATTCTTAGCCATCTGCCTCGTGATATTGCATGCTGTGCTTTGGAAGTTCACCTCCTTTTATGACATCGTGCCCAATGTATATAGTGGTGCATATTTTTTATTAAACAGACCTAAACAAAATTTTCACTCGATATTGAGCCCGACTCCGTACATTCATCTACAGTGTACTAGACATAGATGGCCTGCGGCCACTGATGTATTGTTTCTCTCCCAGCGCCCTGATGAAGGAATTTTTCATGTGCATTACACTTTCCGAAACGCGCGTCGGCGCATTTCTGTCTTTTTTGTAGTTTGTATTGATTATTTTGTATTATATATTTGTATGTAGGTTATATCGTGTTTATATGATGTTATGTTCAGTTTTTATATCTGTTTTGTCTTTTGTCTATATTTCAACCTCTTTTTCCTTTGTTGACGTGTATATTGTATTTTATTGTTCCTCATCTACATTATTGTGGGGCTCTCTTCACGTTGAAGTATTGATCATATTTTTATAAACATTTGTGATATCTGAAAATGAAGTGATTTCTATGAAGTGTATATTTTTTTGATAACACATTTTGATAATTAATTGGTCTATGGGATTTGTATACTTTTGGATGCATTACCATGTTTAAAAAGCAATATCAGGGAGAAGCGTTTGTTGTTATTTATTGGGCTCTTCATTTTGCCATATCTCTCCTGAGTCAAAAAGCATTTTGTTTGCATTTATGAAGATATAATGCCAGAGGCCTTGTCTAGACCTTTGATGCCTATATTGGGTGTTTTGAATATTTTTTCATACTGGATGTTATTTTTCAGTTATCTAACAATACAGCACCAGGTCCTGACAGGGTGCCAGCAGATGTTTTTTTATCCAAACCTCAGGTCTGGACACCAATCGTAACACAAGTGCTTCAATGCTAAGGTTAAAGCGGGTTACCCACCCTCCTAATCTAAAACAGTTATTTTACCAGTTTAAAAAAAAGAGGATAGGTCTAATCCCTTGTGCTTGTTAAACCGATTTTTTTAATTGACTCAACAGTGAAAGTCACAGGGCAAATATTCTTGACTAGACTGACAACTTGGGCAGAAGATAATCACATTCTCACAGACATCCAATATGGGTTCAGGCCTGGATTGGGGACAAGCGATCAATGGCTTAACCTGTACTTATTGATAAACAGGTATGTGTGTGCAAATCAGGTTCGTTCATATGGCATTTATGGACCTTGCCTCGGTTATGTGAACAGGGATAAACTTTGGTCTGCTTTTTGGAGGTGATCAAGATATATATATATTTTTTTTACGGAGTTTTATATAGCGCAAACTTGACCCAAAGGTATCGGGTATCAGAGCGCTTTACATAGCACCAGTTGCGTTACATGAGGACACATTCATGTGTGTGGGAGATTAAGTGATTTGCCCAGAATCACAGGATGTTCAGCGTCATTGCCGAGACTCGAACCCGGTTCCCGAGATTCGAGGTCAAACGCCCTAGCCGTTAGGCCAAGTCCTCTCCCCCCTACTTGTTTTCCTGCATGATTTGCACATACATATGTCGCCCGGGATAAGGTACAATATTGATGGCCCATTAAAAAAGTCAAGCAAGGGTGTTTTTTAGCCCTGTTCCTATTCACGTTCTTATTCATGTTGTATATAAATAATTTAGAATCTGTTTTATTGTAGGGCAGGGTTGATTTTCCTTGGGTGGGCGCTGTTCTATTCCTGTTGTATTATATGTGGATGATGCGATTCTGCTAGCCAGAACTGCATCAGGACTCCAAAACCAGTCGAATAATTTTGTTAGCTTCATGGATTCACTAGAGCGGACAATGAATTACTCTAAATCATATCTTATGGTGGTGGGCCCCAGAACAACAAAGACAAGGCAATTTAGGGTCCAAGAAAGTGTTGTGTCCCTCGTTGACTCATTTTTCTATTTAGGTATTTTGTTTGATTCCATTGTTGGCCTCCAAGATAAACTTTAGATTGAGGCAAATCGAGGGAGTTTTTGACTTTGCTAAAAAACTTGAAAATAAACCTGTTAAAGCCAAGCTACAGATTTACCAGGCTAAGTGCGTACCCGCTTTGTCTTATGGATGCAATATATTTGAATTTAAGGACCTTTCTAATCTACAGGTAACCATTTTACAATGCATCTCATGAACTTGCCAACATCCATCTCAGCATGCGTTACACACCAACAGATAGGGTTGCCCTACTGTTCAGATATTTTGGCTTTACACCTGTTGACTAGATGGATCTCATTATGGTCTCAAAAGGAGCCCAGGTTAAATTGATTAATAATCAGGGACTGTTGAAACATGGATAGAGCCATGCATAATCTTAGGTTTAACACACAAAAATGTTTAGTTGTCATGATTCCCGCACTCAGAGAGCTATTGGTTGGGTCAGGAAGGCTTTCTTTTTCCACAGAGAAGTTGAAAGAGAATGTCTTGAAATTTCAAAAAAAATCTGTGTGTGGGTTTGTATTGTTAAAAACTATACCCTTTACCAAACCATATCTTAAATTTGTTTTAAACATCAACCACCGCTACTCATTAATAAGGTTTCAGCTAATCCTGTTACACTCTTTGTTAGCGGTTTCTAAGGGGCGGAATTTGGTGAAAAATCTTGCTTCTTGAGGTTGTGACTCTGGGTCTGCACCAGACACCCTTCATTTTTTAATGTTTTGTAGATATTATAGTCATCCTCATACTGTTTTTACTATATCTGTTTTGAAAAGGTTAGGTTTTAGGCAACTACGTTCTGCCTAATTGTTTTTCCAAATGTTAAATGATGAATTCACATGTTTTTCTATTGTATGTTTTTTAAAAGAGGCAATTAAGATAAAGCAAAGGATGAACTTTTTCCTAACACTCAAAAAATGAATTAGAAACTTTTTCATTGTTATTAGCTAATTGTTTTTTTATTATATATCTGATTTGTAAGACATTGTCTGAAGATGGTTATGAATTGTTTGGTGTTTTTGAACTTATTATTTTCTGGATGAAGTCTATATAATCATACTGTTGATTTTACAATGTTTTCATGATTTATTCTTTTTGTGGATTTTTATTAATTAGAAATTAAGATAAATGATGATGATGGTGAACTACTTATTCAGGTAAGAATATGCCTAAAGTGAACATGCGTCAAACGAAGGTCTTAGTATATGAACAAAAATAGAATTGCTGAAAAGATATATTATGGGAATTATATTTGATCCCTCAAGCATTTAAAATATATTTGCTTTAACTTTGTGTTAGGGTACTCACCTTTTAACCTAGTGCCAGATTGTGATGGGTGTGTGGTTTGATGATTTTTTTAAGACTGAAGAGGCGGGGAAGTGAATTGAATTTTAGTGTGGTGTAAAGGATGAACATGCATCTCACATTGACTATGGGTTGGTTAACTATGGAGATACTTGGAATCAACTAAGTTGCAGAAAAACTGTGTCTTTCCTCTTTATATAAGCTATGTAATCCACTCTAACAAAGATTGTAGCATTGTGTGATTTTAGTAACCCTGGGCAAAGCACTACGCTACGTCGCGTAGTTTGCGAAGTTTGCGCTACTTCGCACTACGCGAATTGCACGTAGCACAGTGCAAACACGCATAGCGTAGCATAGTGCAGCGGTCATTTTTTGCTTGCTCGCGGTCCTCAACGTCAAGTTGGCGACCGCGAGCAAGCAAAATGACATCCCGGCGATACTTTTTCCTCGTTCGCGATCAGCAACATCAAGTTGCCGATCGCGAGCGTGGAAAATAAACCTCCCGGCAAGATTCTCAACGCGGGGCGGTCAGGTTTCTCATTGTGAGTGGTCGCGTATGCTCGCGACCGCTCGCGATGGGCCTTCATCTGGGCCTGCTCCTCGTCGGGTCGGCGCCCTGATCTTGGCCCATTATAGTCAGATAGACGCCTCTCCTTTTTCTATTTTAAATCAGGCAGGGGGCCTACCAAGAATAAAATATGTTCCATAAGGCACCCTGACTTGTTTTAACTCACTTCACATACTACTACATCCACACAATCAAAAGGGCCCTTACACCCACGGCACCCACCGGCAAGGAACAAAAGATCTCCGATAAAGAGCCCCTTTTTGGGTGCCCGTCGGGTATTGCAGCGCCGACCCGACGAGGAGCAGGCCCAGATGATGAAGCATGACACCTAGCTTGCTGGCATACACACATCTCTCTCTCTATCTCTCTCTCTCTCTCTCTGTCTCCCTCCCTCTCTCTGTCTCCCTCCCTCTCTCTATCTCTCCCTCCCTCTTTCTATCTCTCCCTCCCTCTCTCTCTCCGTCTCCCTCCCTCCCTCTCTTTATCTCTCGCTCTCTCTCTCTCACTCACTCTCTCTCTCTCTCTCTCTCTCTCCCTCTCTCTCGCTCTCCCTCCCTCTCTCCCTCTCTCTCACTCACTCTGTTTGTCTGCCTCCCTCTCTCTCTCTCTGTCTCCCTCCCTCTCTCTCTCTGTCTCCCTCCCTCTCTCTCTCTGTCTCCCTCCCTCTCTCTCCCTCCCTCTGTCTGTGTCTGTATGTCTCCCTCTGTCTCCCTCTGTCTGTCTCCCTCCCTCTGTCTCCCTCTATCAGTCAATCAATCAATCAATCACAGAATTTGTAAAGCGCACTACTTACCCCTGAGGGTCTCAAGGCGCTGGGGGAGAAAAAGGGGGGGGGTGCTGCTACTGGTCGAACAACCAGGTCTTGAGTAGCCTCCTGAAGGTCAGCAGGTCTTGGGTCTGTCGTAGGCTTAGTGGAAGGGTGTTCCAGGTCTTGACGGCGAGGTGGGAGAAGGATCTGCCGCCGGTGGTGGTTCTTCGAATGCGAGGGACGGTGGCGAGGGAGAGGTCGGCGGAGCGGAGTTGGCGGTTGGGGACGTTGAAGAGGAGTCGTCTGTTGAGGTAGGCTGGGCCAGTCTTGTGGAGTGCCTTGTGTGCGTGGATGAGGAGTTTGAAGGAGATTCTCCTGTCGACGGGGAGCCAGTGCAGGTTCCTCAGGTGGGGGTGATGTGGCTGTGGCGTGGTACATCGAGGATCAGACGTGCGGAGGCGTTTTGTATGCGTTGCAGTCGCTTGATGAGCTTGGCCGGGGCTCCCGCGTAGAGGGCGTTCCCATAGTCGAGTCTGCTGCTGACGAGGGCCTGGGTGACTGTTCTTCTCGTGTCTGTCGGGATCCACCTGTAGATCTTGCGAAGCATGCGGAGGGTGTTGAAGCAGGAGGATGAGACTGCGTTGACTTGCTTGGCCATGGAGAGAGTATCAGTCTCCCTCCCTCTGTCTGTCGCCCTCCTCCCTCTGTCTGTCTCCCTCTGTCTGTCACCCTCCTCCCTCTGTCTGTCTCCCTCTGTCTGTCTCCCTCCCTCTGTCTGTCTCCCTCTGTCTGTTGCCCTCTGTCTCCCTCTCTTTGTCTCCCTCTGTTTCCCTCTCTCTCTCTCCCTCTCTCTCTCTCCCTCTGTCTCCCTCCCTCTGTCTGTCTCCCTCTGTCTGTTGCCCTCTGTCTCCCTCTCTCTGTCTCCCTCTCTCTCTCTCTCTCCCTCTGTCTGTCTCCCTCTGTCTGTCTTCCTCCCTCTGTCTCCCTCTTTCTCTGTCTCCCTCCCTCTCTCTGTCTCCCTCTGTCTCCCTCTCTCTGTCTCCCTCCCTCTGTCTCCCTCTGGCTGTCTCCCTCTCTCTGTCTCAATCTGTCTCCCTCCCTCTCTCTCTCCCTCCCTCTGTCTCCCTCCCTCTATCTCCCTCTGTCTGTCTCCCTCTCCCTCCCTGTCTCCACCTGACTCCCTCCCTCTGTCTCCCTCTGCCTCCCTCTGTCTCCCTCCCTCTGTCTCCCTCCCTCTGTCTCCCTCTCTCTCTGTCTCCCTCTCTCTCTGTCTCCCTCCCTCTCTCTGTCTCCCTCTGTCTCCATCTCTCTGTCTCCCTCTGTCTCCCTCCCTCTGTCTGTCTCCCTCTCTCTGTCTCCCTCTGTCTCCCTCCCTCTCTCTCTGTCTCCCTCTGTCTCCCTCTCTGTCTCCCTCTGTCTCCCTCTCTCTGTCTCCCTCCCTCTATCTCCCTCTGTCTGTCTCCCTCTCTCTGTCTGTCTCCCTCTGTCTGTCTCCCTCTGTCTGTTTCCCTCCCTCTGTCTCCCTCTATCTCCCTCCCTCCCTCTGTCTGTCACCCTCCTCCCTCTGTCTGTCTCCCTCTGCCCTCCTCCCTCTATCTCCCTCTGTCTGTCTCCCTCTGTCTGTCTCCCCCTGACTCCCTCCCTGTCTCCCTCTGCCTCCCTCTGTCTCCCTCCCTCTGTCTCCCTCTCTCTCTGTCTCGCTCTGTCTCCCTCCCTCTGTCTGTCTCCCTCTGTCTCCCTCCCTCTCTCTCTGTCTCACTCTGTCTCCCTCCCTCTATCTCCCTCTGTCTGTCTCCTTCTGTCTCCCTCCCTCTGTCTCCCCCTGCCTCCCTCTGTCTCCCTCCCTCTCTGTCTCCCTCTGTCTGTCTCCCTCTGTCTGTCTCCCTCTCTCTGTCACCCTCTGTCTCCCCCTCTCTGTCTCCCTCCCTCTGTCTGTCTCCCTCTCTCTGTCACCCTCTGTCACCTCACCCCGCATGTGTCAGCCCCGGCTGAGACAGCTTCCCGGAAACACACACAGCCGCACCCGAGTACTTCACAGGTCTTTAAAAGACCATTCACTTGTTAATGAGGCTTTGTTGTATTTCACCTCTTCTTAGCGCCCCTGCATCTCCACTCAGTCAGAGTGGAGATGCAGGGGGCTAAGAAGAGGTGAAATACAACAAAGCCTCATTAACAAGTGAATGGTCTTTTAAAGAATCGCCCGGCCCCCATAGAGCAGAGTCTCTCAGAGTCCGCGCTGCTCTGCTGCAACCGGCGGTGTTTGCTGACACTTTAAAAAAAACAAAAAACACAGGTACGATGTCTGCAAGGTCCGCGGGCCGCCAAGGAAGGCTTGCCGGGCCGCTGGCGGCCCGCGGGCCGTACTATGAGAACCCGTGGCCTAGGGGGTATTCAGAAACTGCAAAGGCTATTCACAAAGGAAGCTTACACTTTTGAGTAATTTAAACATGCAATTTACTTCTACATTTTTAGGCAACTTCACTACTTTTGACAATCAACAAACTCAGATTGTAAAGTTGTTCAAAAGTAAATTGAAAGTATAAATTACTCAAGAGTATAAGATACCTTTGTGAATAAATCGCTTAATATGCGACTATGGGGCATATTTGCAAGGGGATTGTGGCACCGGAACGTCATTTTTTTTAATGTTCCGATGGCGCAATGCCCTGTACCATATTTACAAAGTGGTATTAAGCCACCTTTTGTGGATTAACGCCTCTTCATAGATATGGTACCCTTTCACGCAGGTATCTGCGTGAAAGGGGTGTGCAATGGTGTTGTTGTGGGTGTTCCACTGCAACACCAATTGCTTTTTGATGCTGCCCCAGAGGTGTAAATCTGAGGCAGTGACAAAAACTAACGCCATCCAATAGCAGGCGTTAGAATGGAGCAATGAGTTGAAATACTTTTGTTTCTCCTCGATTTTGCTTTATCTATGTGTGTTGCACACTGCAGCACACATAGAAAGAACAAAATGCCATTATTGATTGTTTATGTGCAGGAAAGGACACCTTCCTGCACGAAAACAATCATTCCCTGCAACGCAGGCACACTTTCACTATGGCGCAAGGGTGTCCGCATTGGCGCTAGGCAGCTATTTTTAGCACCAGTGCTAAGGAAAACACAGGGGTGCACCATATTGTTGTAAATACACGCATCTCTGCACTTTGGAAATGTCAGAGTGTGTCGCTGCAAAATTTGCCTCAGCTCCGCGCTCCATCATTTCCTTGTAAATATGCCCCTATGTTTCATGTTTTGGACTTGGATGGGCTTTTATGGAGAGAAGAAAAACGTGTTAAAGATATCGATACCTGAAGCCATTTGTATTTTTTATTTTGTTAAAATGTGAACCAAATTAAAGCACAATCGACTGTCCGCTGGTTCGTGCCGACTTAATTTATTATACAGTGTCCATTTCAAGGTTGTGCCAATACTGTTTGCCTCTGACCGCATCTGCTCAATGCCAGACACTTTATTGTCATTTTTATGCTTCTATTAGTTCAAGGCCATGAGAACTGTTTTAATAGGAGCGTGCTGAAATACCGAAAAACTGCTGATGTAAAGGCGAAACGGACTATAGCATACTACAAGAGGGAAAGGTTTCTGGCAACTGAACGTCCCCTTTGGTATTTTATGATGCATTGTTTGTGTCATTTTAATAGATCGCAATTAACCTTTGCATCTTAACTAAAAGATTCATCATTTTAATGAAGCAAACCATAAATATATAGCTGCATTTCAGACTGCTGATAATCTAAGGAGTTATTTTGCTGGAGAGAGGAAAGAAACTGCTTGTGTGTTTTAACTGCTTGTTAAATCTACGAGAAATGCCATTGCAGGGCAAAGCATTTTGACACAGGCAATGTATGGGCCTTAGGCAGATAAAGGCATAGGGAAAAATAGCTTAACTGTCTGGGGTGGTCATTTTTTGTGCACAATTTGAATCAAGATGTTTTTTAGCACCCTGTTTCACATAGATAAATGTTAGTTTGCCCTATTTATTGTTTGTTACTTCTAAACTGCTCACTACAAAACTGAGGACCACTGTTTTCCTCTCTCTCTGCGCTAGTGCACTTTAGGCTGCCATGCACCAATGCACACACCCTGGCGCCATAGTGCAAGGGTTCTGTAAACTATCCTTTAACAATTTTCCTGATTTGCATGTGCCCTATACAATCTGACATGTGTGCAAAGAAAGAAAAACAAGGAGAAATTAAAATATTTATCCTTGTTATGCCTGCCTCGAGGAGGTGTAAGATTTTGGCACAAATCCCTGTCTACAAAAGTTTGCAGATAGGGATTTGCATCAAACCCCGTGGGTGGTTGCATGAGAATGTTCTTGCACCATCTAATAAACGCCCCCTTGACACAAAGTAGCGCATAGCACAACTTTGTGTTACTTTGGGGAAACTAAACAACGCAAATTCTGATTTTGCGTTGAATAGTAAATCCCAGCATAAAACTTTGCATTGGATTTACTTAACAAAAATAACTCAAACCTGATGCAAAGTGTTAGTAGATCTGGGCCTAAATTTCTTCTAGGCATTGAGGCATAATATACCAGCACAAATGGTTAAGGAGGTTTCATAGCCTCAGGACTAATCAATCAATCAGGGAATTGTAATCGCGCTACTCACCCGTGAGGGTCTCAAGGCGCTGAGGGGGGGAGGTCCACTGTTCTGTTTAGCCGAAGAGCCAGGTCTTGAGGGTCTTCCTGAAGGTGTTCAGGGAGGGAGCACGTCTGATGTCTGCCGGTAACTCGTTCCAGGTCTTGGCTGCAATGTGAGAGAAGGATCTTCCGCCTGCTCTGGCTCTGTGGATGCGCGGGGTTTCGGCCAGTGCAAGGTTGGAAGATCGGTGGTTTCTTTTGGGTACGTGGAAGTTGATTCTGTCGTTGAGGTATTTGGGTTCGTTGTTGTGTAGGCATTTGTAGGCTTCAGTGAGGATTTTGAAAGTGACTCTTTTCTCCATGGGGAGCTAGTGGAGACTTCGTAGGTGTTGGCTGATGTGTTTGTGTCGGGGGATGCCGAGGACGAGTCTGGCGGCGATGTTCTGTATTGTCTGGAGTTTGTGGAGTAGGGACTTGCTGATGCCGGCGCAGAGAGCGTTTCCATAGTCCAGTCTGCTGGTGATGAGTGCGTGGGTCACTGTCTTCCTTGACTCAGGGGGGATCCACTTGAAGGTCTTGCGGAGGATGCGGAGGGTGTTGAAGCAGCTGAAGGTGACGGCGTTGACCTGTCGATTCATGGTGACTGATGAGTCGAGTAAGATGCTGAGGTTCTTGGCGTGGTCTGAGGGGGTAGGTGGGCTTCTGAGGGCGGTCGGCCACCAGGTGCTGTCCCATTCAGAAGGGGTGGTACCGAGGACGAGGACTTCTGTCTTCTCAGCGTTGAGCTTCAGGCAGCTGTTGGTCATCCAAACTGCGACGTCTTGCATTCCTTTCTGGAAGTTGAGTTTGGCAGTGGTGGGGTCTTTGGTGAGGTAGAGGATGAGCTGGGTGTCGTCGGCGTAGGATACGATGTTGAGGCCGTGTTGTCGGACGATGGCTGCGAGGGGGGCCATGTAGATGTTGAAGAGGGTGGGGCTCAGTGATGAACCCTGTGGGACTCAGCAGGTGATTTTCATGGGGTAGGAGAGGAAGGGTGGGAGTCTGATCCTTTGGCTTCTTCCGGTGAGGAATGATCGGATCCAGTCCAGGGCTGTTCCTTGTATGCCTGCGTCGTGTAGTCTGGCGACTAGTGTGCGGTGGGAGACGGTGTCGAAGGCCGCTGATAGGTCGAGTAGGATGAGGGCTGCGGAGTGGCCTTGGTCCAGGAGGGTGCGGATGTCATCTGTGGCGGTGAGTAGGGCGGTCTCTGTGCTGTGGTTGCTTCGGAATCCGGATTGGGACGGGTCGAGGACGGCGTTTTCTTCAATGAATCGTGTCAGTTTCCTGTTGACTGTTTTCTCTGCAACTTTGGCTGCGAAGGGGAGGAGCGAGATGGGCCGATAGTTCTTGAGGTCAGTGGGGTCAGCAGTGGGCTTCTTGAGCAGGGGTCTGACTTCTGCGCACTTCCAGTCGTCTGGGAAGGTGCCTGTTTTGAAGGTGGTGTTGATGGTGCGTTGTAGTTCGGGTGCGAAGGCGGCCGCGGCTCTGTGGTAGATGTGAGGGGGCAGGGGTCAGTGGGGGCCCCCGAGTGGATGCTTTTCATGGTCGAGGCGGTGTCTTCTGTCGTGATCAGTGTACAGTTGGAGATGGTGGGCTGGCTGGTGTTTCTGGGGGGCGGGGGGCCGTCTGTGGCGCCTGGTGGATGGTCGATGAAGTTGTCGTAGAGGTTTTTGATCTTGAGGTGGAAATAGGTTCCAAGCTTGTCGCAGAGGTCTTGGGATGGGATGATGTCTGTGGCTTCGCTGTGTGGGTTGGTGAATTCTTGAATGACACTGAAAAGTTCCTTGGAGTTGGCCAGGATGTTGTTGTGGATGAAGTTCCTCTTGGTGGCTCTGATCTGGTTGTGGTAGTCCGTCATGGCGTCCTTGTAGGTGGTGTGGTTTTTGGGTGTCTTGGTGTTTCTCCAGTTCTTCTCCAGGCATCTGCAGGTGCGTCTGGCTTCTTGGAGAGCAGTGGTGAACCAGGCGGCTTTCCAGGGGCGTTGTCTGTTGGGGTTGCGTAGCGGGCGAGCTCATCTGCGCAGTTGGAGATCCAGGTGTGGAGTTCTCTGGCTGCGTCATTTGCGTCGGGTGCCCAGGTGTGGTTGTCTCGGGTGAAGGTGGAGTTAAGTTGCTCGTCCAGTTCCTTCGAGGTGGGCGTGGGGCTGGTTTGGGTGCCTTGGGTTTGTTGATAGCGAAGTGTACGCAGTGGTGGTCGGTCCATGGCGGCTGAGTTGTGAGGCTGAATTGGACGCTGTTTCCTGCCGCGAAGATCGGGTCGAGGGTGTGTCCTGCTCTGTGAGTCGGTGACTAACAAAGCAATCATGGTTTATGGCCAATATACATAGGTCAAGTTTAAAATGTTAAATAGGAAAAATATGATGCATGATTATATTTGCTACAAAGTACTTACACTTTCAAGTTATTTAAAATTTGGCCTGATGGCTTTTGCATACGGAAAATTAAAGAAAACATAACAAGATGTGATGGGGAAAAAGCACAAAAATGGAAAGTTAAGGAAATAAAATATTATGCGCAAGAAGTGTGAGGGAAACTAGTAAGACAGCACCTAGAAACTCATCTCAAACATATGCAGTTAGCTGCTATTGTATGACATTGTTTCCCAAATTTTAGCATTTGGAGGCTTATTTATGAGAGGCTTGCGCCACCGGAACATCACTTTTTTTGATGCTCCCGCGTCGCAAGCCTCTCAATCACATCAGTGAGGCAACGCAAAGTCCCCCTCCGTGGCTTTGCATGGCCTCAAAGATATGAGGTAAGACAAAGCAGCGCAAGTTGCAGCGTTGTCTTACTCTTCGTCAAGGAGGCGTTCCATGGGCATTATGGTGGTTGTTCCCACGCAACACCCATGGATTTTGATGCTGCACCAGATTTACTTAAACACGTAAAGCTGGGGCAGCATAAAAACCTTGCGTCTACTCAGAACAAGCGTTACGAGGAGAAATATTTAAATTTCTTCTTTTTTTTCCTCTTTCCATGTGTGCTGCATTCTGCAGCACACAGAGAAAGAGGAAAACGCCTCTCTAGATTGTTCTTGTGCAGGAAGGTGCCCCTTTGTGCACAAAAACAACCCTGACTGCAATGGAGGCACCCTTGCACTGTGGTGCAAGGGTGCCCATGTTGGCGCTAGGCAGCAAATTGTGCACCAGAGCTGGAGGAAAGGACAGGAATGCACCATATTTCATAAATACGGCGCATTCTTGCCCTTTCACATTGGCGGAGGGCAGCTCAGCATGAAGACTTGCGGGGCTGCCTACGCCAATTCCTCATAAATGAGGCTGTTGGTGGTGTTTCCACACAGTATCACAATGTAGTCAGTGGTTTGGTGTCCCTCAGAGACACACATCCTTTATGCTGATGCTTGTTCTTGTATTAAAAAAGGTGTGACCAAATACTTCAATGAAGTCTTTTACCTTACATTTTTCGTTTAGCTCATTTTTACTTGCGATCTGCAGCAATGCTGGGAGCCCAGCTTCAAAGCACTAACAAAAAAGACAAAAAAAGCATGAATCAGAAAACATAAAGGCAAACGAAACAGTAGGAGAAAACACAAATTACCATAAGAAATCAAGCAAATGCATGGTGGCACAACCTGCAAAAGACAAAGAAACTAACTCAGCACTTGAACAGTCAGTGGCAATCAGCTGTGTTTTTTTCATGGTTGCAGCAGGTGCATTTTGAGGCTCCTTTGAAAGCTGCCTGGTCATGCTCCAGCCTGATTCTTTTTGCATGGTCATACCAAATATGGACTTGAGCAACTATCAAGGATTTACCTCCAAATTTAGTTAAACATCATTTTGGGATTTTGATCCTGATGATAGCAAAGAAGCATAACTGGTTGATGGTGAGAGAAAAGGTCATCACAGTACCTTGAGGTTTTGCAGTTAAGTGACTTCCAAACAATGCTCGTTATTCTGTGTGGATTTGTTGATCTGCTGGTAGGCAGTGAAGTTCATGTCTTTTAGATAACACATGGTAATCTTTCCTTAAAATGCAAATGGTGCATGCAACCTTATTTTGAGAACTGTGCAACTCCTAGATTTCCCTTTTCTGGAGGTTTTAGTATTCCACAATACAGTACTGCAAACTGAATATTACCGTGGCATTGAACAACAGCTTACAGTGATAAACTGTCAACCTGTTAGAGATTTTTGTCAAGATGTACAAATGGTAATTTGCTGATTGAACCACAGCCTCTATTTAAGAAGAAAGTGATAAAAGGGTATCAAGCATAATTCCTAGATTGCAGGCCCCGGTGTCAGTGGCAGGCACTGTGCCTATATTGGTGAACAATTTAAACAAGCATTTGCAATGCAATCGGTCTCGCCTTTGAGACCTTATATGTATTTAGCTATGCAGCACATTAGCCTGGGTGCTGAAACATCTACTGTTCTTTAACATGGAGGGAAAGTAAGCACCAAACTGTGTGACACGCCAGGTATGGGAACACATGGAGAGAAATATTGCCTTTCAGCTGGAAATGGTATAGTCCAAAGCTCTGTTTTTAATATAAAATCAGGGCCTTCGGTGGTCATATCACTGAAAAAACAAGATTTGAAAAAAATATTATTGTCTACAGGTGCTCGTGGAAGACAATTTCTATGGACTGGAATCTAGAGAATGCTAAAGTGATTCTGGTATTTTACTGACCTCTGCTGGTCGTTTTCTATCAAGAAAGTTAAATAGAGGCAATTGCCAGAAAAATAAAAAAGAAAGTCCCTCAGCAGAAAGTAATTCTGGTATTTTACTGACCTCTACTGGTGGTTTTCTATCAAGACAATTAATTGAACAGAAAGAACAGTCCCTAAGCGGAAGCAGATAAGTCCTAGGGCTGATCTCCAGAGCCCACAAAGTACATACACATATAAATATATAATAAAGTATATACAAGAGGTCTCGAATGCTCGACCTAAAAATGAGCATGAGTCAGGTCATTGCTCATAAGCAGAAATTTGGTTTTACCACTATTGAGACATAGTCTAATTATGTGCACCCATCTATTTATTGACATAAAACATTACAAAAATGCAAGATTATAATTGTTGTTTACTGCTAAGATCAACTCGTAGTTGGGTGTAATAAACATGCAATTAGCAACTACTCCCTCTGTTTTAATCAGTTAAACTAGGGGAAGAATGTACAGTTTGAAAAGAAGGAGCACTGAACTGAACTCTCAGCCTCTCCACATTCAAGTGTAGTGGGTACAAAATTGAGTACACAAACAATGACCTAGCTTATTTTACTGCAATTATCTTTGACTGTGACCAGGATCCAAAATATTAAACCATCATTCTGGGGAAGAATCTTATGGTCTCCAGCATCAGACGCTGCAGACAACCCAAACAGGACCAGGGTTACTGAGTTTCTATGGTACCAGAGTTTCAGGGCCTTTTTCATAATATCTATAAAGGCAAAAGCCAGATTGAGTGCCTGCCAAAGAGTTGCTGTTCTCTAAACAAAAAAGTACAGGGAAGCAAAGATTGGCTAGGACCCATACTAGAGGCTCTAACTGATGAAATATGTGAAAGAGGTCTGTTTATCTAGCCACAATGGAACCTCTGTGAGCCCCAGAAGGGTATTCCGGTGAGTTTCTGAATGCAAGGGTGTCAGTGAATGAACATGAACTCATTTTCCTACCTACCCCCAAAAGATCCAGACAAGAACAGCTGTTAGACCCACTCATTCTCTTCTTACACTTATACTCCACCCCCTTCATAGGGTGAGCTGTGACTCATGGCTGACAGACACCTAACTGTGTACCTGGCTGTCAATGGGGGTGCGGTAAGGAAAATGGGGAAGATAAATCAAAACTGGAGAAAGTCCCAGAAAAGGCGACTCCTGTCCATGTGATATACCACGTGTATTACAAGCACACATGCAGGTCTATTGAAGATTGTGTAAGTTCAATAGAGGTGAGGATAAGAAGCATTTGACAGAATAAGGTACCTTTGACATTAAGGGCTTGAATAACCTTAAGAAATGATTAAACGATCCCAGATAAAAATCTAGTCCATAACAATTGCCAGCCTTTTTAAATTAGTATGAAGAAACGACACAACAAAAGAAGGAATCTCAGCTACAAGTATTGAAATAGACCAACGACAAAATGAGATACCAAATCAGCCACAACCACAGCACACACCCTCCACCGCTGGATCACAAACTGCGCCGACACACTCACCCCTCTCAAGAAAGCCACAGGAAGACACATAAAGAAAGCATGCTGGTTCAACCCTGCACTCCAAGAATCCAAACTCACCTGCCGACGACTCAAAAAGACATGGAGGAACAACAAAATCACGGAAATATGCCCCGCCTACAGAGCTGCCACCACTGCACACCACCATCTCATCAAATCCACAAGGAAGAAATCCCTCCATGACAAAATCCTCACCAACGCTCACAATACCAAAGAACTCTTTTCCATCATCAAGGAATTCGCCAAACCCTGCAGTGAAACAACAGACGTCCCACCCTCTGAAGACCTCTGCAATGGACTCAGCACCTTCTTCCACCCTAAGATCAAGATGATCTACGACAACTTCGAAAACCAAGACCTCCACACCACTCCTGTTCTCCCTCCAAGCAACGCCACCCGACAGACCCTGCTCAACTGGACCCCTCTCACGACAGAAAACACCTTGAAGACCATGAAAAGCATCCACTCCGGAGCAGCTTCAGACCCCTGCCCACCCCATATCTTCCATATAGAGCTGCCTCGGCCATCGCACCCGAACTACTTCGGATGATCAACTGCTCCTTCGAAAGCGCCACCTTCCTCGAGGACTGGAAACACGCTGAAGTCAACTCCCTCCTGATGAAACCCTCTGCTGACCCGACGGACTGGAAAAACTTCAGGCCCATCTCCCTGCTTCCTTTTGCAGACAAAGTGATCGAAAAGGCAGTCAACACCTAGCTAGCAAACTTCATTGAAGCTAACAACCTGGACATCCCCCAATACAGATTCCGCAGCAACCACAGCACTGAGACTGCCGTACTCTGCGCCACTGATGACATCCGCTCCCTCCTCGACCAGGGCAAAACAGCAGCCCTCCTCCTCCTGGACCTCTCGGATGCCTTCGGCACCGTCTCCCACCACACCCTAGCCACCAGACTCCACGACGCCGGCATCCATGGCAAGGCCCTCGACTGGATATGCTCATTCCTCACCAGCAGAACTCAATGAGTCAGAGTCCTGCCCTACCTCTCAGGACCGACAGAGACCAACTGTGGAGTGCCCCAGGGCTCCTCCCTCAGCCCCACCCTCTTCATCATCTACATGGCCATCCTCGCAACCATCATCAGGAACCACGGGCTCAACATCGTCTCTTACGCTGACGACACCCAGCTTATCCTCTCCCTCACCAACGAACCCAATATCAACAAAAACTTCCAAGAAGGGATGAAAGCTGTCGCCACCTGGATGAAGAACAGCTGCCTGAAACTCAACTCTGAGAGAACAGAAGTCCTCATCCTTGGCTCCACCCCCTCTGCATAGGATGACTCCTGGTGGCCCCCTGCCCCCTGTAATACCCCCAACCCGACGGACCACGCACAAAACCTCGGAATCATACTAGACTCATCGCTCACAATGAACAATGTATCATCGACCTGCTTCAACACCCTCCGCATGCTTCGAAAGACGTTCAGATGGATCCCATCCAAATCCAGAAAAACTGTCATGCACGCTCTCATCAGTAGCAGACTGGGCTACGGCAACGCTCTCTATGCCGGAATCAGCAAGAAACTCATTCGCAAACTCCAGACCATCCAGAACACCGCAGCCAGACTGATCCTCGACACCCCCGTAGGAATATGCCATCTTATCACGCGTGCAATTACAATGCATGCAATTACAACGCAGTCGTTACAATGACCGCGTTGTAACAACGCATACCATTACTCCGCAAGTCGGAACAGCGACTTGCTGTAGGGGGGGCGCTGGATGTTGGAATAGTATAATTTACTATTCCAACTCCAGTCTGTGCAACAGTAGGGAAGGTGTTGGATTTTAAATCCAACACCTTCTGACCCCTCCGCAAGTCGTTGTTTTGATTTGCAGAGTAATGGTATATGTTGTTACAACGCGGTCGTTGTAACGACCGCGTTGTAATTGCATGCGGTGTTCCAGATTAGTGGTAAACGATGTTTACACCCCTGCATCCACATCACCCATCACCTCTGCGATCTCCACTGGCTCCCAGTCAAAAGAAGAATAACCTTCAAACTCCTCACCCATGCATACAAGGCTCTTCACAACACCAGACCAACATACCTGAACAACTGCCTTTCCTTCCACTCACCCAAAGACACCTCCAATCAGCCTACCTCTCTCTGGTCACCATTCCACGCATCTACAAGACCAAGAGGGAGGAAAATCCTTCTCCTACCTTGCAGCCAAGGCCTAGAACGACCTCCCCCTCCACCTCCGGCAAGCCCCACACTGCCCCAGTTCAGGAAGGACCTCAAGACATGGCTGTTCCGATGACCCCAGCACTCAAAGGGGCCACCCCCTCCCCCCCAGCACCTTGAGACCCTCGCAGGTGAGTAGTTGCGCTTTACCAACCCTTATTGATTGATTGATTTATTGACTTGAGGGACAAAGTTAGGGCACGTGCCCCCACTGCACTGTCCCCTCCTTATATGTTCCTCCAAATCAATAGTGGAAACTCAAAAGTTGCAGAAGAAAAATAGGAGGATATATCAGGTGTTCTGTGCTTCCCCATAACAGCATTAGATGTAACGGTGCACCTCAAGGCATGTCTAGGAATGGAGCAGTCAAAGGGCCCGTGGGAGATGCACTTGCAAAGCTCATGCAAGCGAGCATTGTAAGCTAGTTGAGCATGGTGACTGCAGACAGCATAATCATCACAAGAACAAGAAGCTGACACGCCAATACCCCACTTGCCAACCACAATGTGTTCTGATGAAGTACCACACAGCTTTGAAGTGATTCATCAAAGTGGTTAGGCTTGCAGGTGAAATTCCCTGAGATAGTTTGAGGATAACCGCAGCATGAAGATGGTAGAGACTGACAGAATATCCTAGATGGAGGTACGCACTCCTTCAGCTACTGAGAAGGAATGGGTTGAACCCAACAATACTGACCAAGTTGAACCAGATGCTCTTCTAACCCTGAGGAAATATCTGGGCTCTGAGATGGGGGAAGAGTCAACATTCATTTCCACTGATTCCAGACGATCTTGCAAATATCATGTTGCATTTTCCCTGTATATGATGACATCCTGAAAATGTCATTAAAGAATTGAAAACTGTATTTGAATCTTATAAGCCAAACATAGCTGATGTCAAATCAATTGTTTTGTGTTATCATGCCAAGTAAAGTAAAAAGAGGATTATTAGGCAGGGCCAATTGGTCGCCATAAGTATCCATTAATGAAGCTACTCTTTTTGCTGCCAGAGATGCACTGTTAAAAGCTATTGTTGAAGTATATCCTGTTAAAAATCACTAGACCAAGATAATTGGATGTAAACAGAACAAAGAAACTCCTGCTAATTGCCTTGGTTTTTTAAAAGATGGGCTTGATAATTATTCTGGTATACTGTAATGCTATGGAAAGTGCTCAAGAAGCTGTTGAAGAGGTATTCATTCAAAGGTGATTGCCCAAGTTAAAGGAACGGCTGCTACAATTTGTAGGGAGTGGCCACTAAAGGTCTTTTCGACTTGATTTAGGTTGCAAATCATTGCGTTACTGTACAATAAAGAAAGAATCCACTGAATACGAGCTATTATCTTTACAAATGAAATATTTCCAACAAATGGCCAAAGGGAATGGGAGAGGAATGTGACAACAAAATGATAAAGGGGGACAGGAGGGAGGGAGGTCTAGGTGAAGCCAGAGGTGGGGAAGGGAAGAGTCTACCCCAGGTAGTGATTCCTCTTGTTTCAATTGTGGCCAGTTAGGACATTGAAAGTGATAATATTCAAATATCTCCCAGAAGTCACATGACCTGCCAGAACAACATGAATTCATCTCTCTTCCTTAAAATCTTGAACAGCCCAGTGGTAGCCAACTACTCTGTGAATGCATACATCCCTGTAGATCAGTAGTGAATGTACCTGCAACATGTCATTAACTGAAAGCTCTCCTCATTCCTTATTAATACTGTTGCTAGTAGATTTGCATCGATTGTGTGTCTATTTGTTTGGACTCAACTACTAACCAACAGGCATGTCTCTAAGGGCCAGATGTATGACCTTATTTAGCGGTCGCAAACGGTTAATCAGCCTTTTGCGACCACTAAATAGGTCTGTGCATTGTACAAACCCTATTTTGCAAGTTGGTAGCCTATCACTGACTCGCAAAATAGGGTTTGCGACTCACTAGTAGGAAGAGGCGTGCCAAGGGCATCCCTTCCTAATAGCGAGTTGAACTTCTATGTACGATTGTTTTGCAACCGTAGTTGCAGTCGCCAAACACTCCAAATTTACCACCTACTTCAAGTAGGTGGTATGCCACTCGCAAACGGGAAGTGGCCCCCAGGGGACCGGTCCCCCCTTGTAACTGGCAGCGAAAATATTTTTTAAGAGCAGGCAGTGGTCCCACGGACTCTGCCTACTCTTAAAAAATGAAACAGAAACGTTTCATTTTTCTTTTTTAAATGTATCCCTTTTCCTTTAAGGAAAATGGGCTGCATTTAAAAAAAAAAACTGCTTTATATAAAAAGCAGTTCAGACATGGTGGTCTGCTGACCCCAGCAGGCCACCATCCCTTTGAGTGCTGGCCACTCCCAATAGGGTCGCAAATTGCGACCTGCCTCATGAATATTAATGAGGCAGGTCATTTGCAACCCCATTGGGAATCGCAAACAGTATCTGAGACACTGTTGTACATTCCAATTTGGAAGTCACAATTTGCGACTCTCAAATTGTAATGGTCGTACATCTGGCCCTAAATCCCTACCTCACCCACAAATTCGCCTACGGAGGAACCTCCTGCACACATTATAATACATTGTATAAAGTACTAGTGATGGTGTCTATTTGAATGTCCCTGCAGAAAACACTATTCTGGCAGTTTTGTGTGAAAGCACTGATTAGTGTGAAACTAATGATACTGCAAAAACTTAACCTCTATCAATGTCTGATGTGTTTGCTCAAGTTCCTTCCACTCTCTAGTCTTAACAAGCTAATTATGCAGGTCAGCAGTTCACCTCTGACTAAGCAATTTCTATGTTTTGAACCTCAAAACTGTGCTACAAAAATACAGAAATATTTACACACCAAATACACAAATTATACATATCTTATCTAATTTACAAATGTAAAAGTTTATGAAACTCAAAAGCTTAAGTTTAATGGGAAGTTTGGAGCTTTTCAAAGTGTAGCTCTATTTCTAGAAGATGGCGGGGCATATTAACAACCAGGCGATAGTCAATTATCGCCGCTTTAGCGTCCGTTTTCGGACGGAAAGCGGCGATAATTCTATCGCCTAATCAGCAAGGTCACGCTATCGCGTGAATCCCTGCACTAACGCCCTTTCCCCCAACGCCCATCCTTGCATCTCTAATGAGATGCAAAGTGGGCGTTACTGGCGTACCCCAGATGGGCTACGTTGTAAATATCGCCGATGTGCACATCGCGATATTTACAAGGCAGCCCACAGGACTATAGCAGACGTTAGATTTTGGCGAAAACGGCCGTTTTCGCCAAAATCTAACGTCTGCTATAATCCCGACTTAGCCATCCCTAACATAGGGGTGGATTGTGCTGATACGACCACAGGGTCGTATCAGCAAGGTTATCGCCGTTTTGCAGGGAACATCGCTGGAAAACCAGCGATGTTCCCTGCAAAACAGCGATAACCTCGCTATCTCTGGGATTTTTATCGCCCTGGAGAAGCGTGTTGTTAATAACGCGCTACCAGGGCGATAATTTCCAGAGATAGCCAGCGATAAGAAATCTATCGCTAAGCACGGCCAGCGATAATTATCGCTGGCCGTTGATAATATGCCCCGGCGTTTTATGCTAAGTCCTAGCATATAACCTTGTCTTTTTTTGTCCTAGTAGATAATCTCTTTTTGTTGGAGCATACAAGTGTTGCTTCAGTGGAGGCCACCAATCATCCATACTAGATTCTGTATGCTATACTTGTGTTGCACCCATCATTCAAGATAGGGATAGTAACTTAGGGGCATATTTATAAGAGACTTGAGTCGCATTTGCACCATGCAACGTGGTACATGCATGACGCAAACCTCTAAGTCAGATTTTTGAAGCCATGCAAAGCCACTTTGCATGGCTCTGAGTGGTTAAAAAAATCTGGTGAAACGCAACACAGCACAAATTGCTGTGTTACATAACTCTGCCTTGGGAAGGCATTCCAAGGTCATTACGTGGGTGTTCCCTCGCCACTTCCATGGATTGTGCTGCATTCCCAAGAATTTGTAAACTGGGAACGCGCCAAATCTTACGCATTCCCAGGGGAGGCGTGACAGGGAGAAATATCAGAATTTCTCCTAGTTTCTTCCTTTTTCTATGTGTGCTACATTGTGCAGCACACATAGAAAGGGAAATATGACTCCCAGGATTGGTTTTGTGCAGAATGGTGCCCCTTCCTGCACAAAAGCAATCCAGCATGCAACACAGGCACCCTTGCTTCATGGTGAATGGGTGCCTGCATTGGTGCTAGGCATCCAATAGGGTGCCAGCGCATGGGAAAGGACGGTAATGTGCCGTGTTGCCTTAAATACGGTGCATTACTTCCCTTTCCCAGTCACGCAATGCAGCACAGCAAGATGACTTGCGGCGCTGCTTGACTTCTTCATAAATGAGCACCTGGATTTTTAGCCAACATATTTTCACTTGCTCATTTTCCAGGGGATAAAGCATGTGGTCTTGTTTACCTCAAGGAACACCTTCCTGCACAAAAACAATCCTGAGAGGCTTATTCCTCTTTCTATGCTTGCTGCAGAATGCAGTACACATAGAAAGAGGAAGTAACAAGGAGAAATAAAGATATTTCTCCTTGTTACACCTCACCTGGGGAGACGTATCTTTTTGGCACATTCCCAGGTTTACCAGTTCTAGTAAGTCTGGGAATTCTTCAAAAGCCATGGGAGTTGTGTGGGAAAACCCATGCCACGCCCATGGAACGCCTCCCTGGTTCAGAGTAGGGCAATGTAGCAATTTGCGCTGTATTGATTTACTTGAGATTTATGAAGTCTCTAAGGACCACGCAAGATGGCCTTGCATGGCTTCTTAAATCTCTTTTTTGTGCTGTGTCGTTCTTGCACCATGTTGTGTGGTGCAAGAGTGACGCAACTGGGCTCGTTAATATGTCCCTTAGTGAATAGACTAGTCTCCCAACCAAAGATTTATGTGAGTAATTCCGACATCGCTGAGTTTCTTTTAACTCAGTAGTCAAGACATTTGTGGACTTTGAATTGGTCTAGAGCAAGTAGCACTTTGATACTAATGTGTTAACAGTATTATGCTTGCATTAGTGAACCATATGCCTGGGTTCCCATAGTGAATCCTATGAATAGCCAATCCAGAGAAAACCAGAAAATCAGGCCTATGGCACAACGGCACAACTATTGGAAGCCAGAGAATCTTTGTCCACCCTTCCCTCTGTCACCTCCAACCCCCTTTCTCCATGGAGACAATTGCCAACACCTGTGCATTTTGTTTGTTGAGGGATGTTTGAGGAGGGCAGGGGAGGACTATCTTCTCTCCTGCAGATCCCTGCTTTTCAGGTGAGCGGAGTCTTGACACATACCTTTTCAACTGCTCAGAAAAACAGACTAGATGAGGTCAATAATTTGATTTTTCCAGAACATTGCTGATTTTTTTAGCAAAATAATATATATAGCATTAGACCTCTTTCATAAACAAATGTCTGTCAGATTTCTATTGCATGGGAGGACCAACTTATGCAGCAAGGTTGTCTAAATCATGCAACAAGATAAGTCATATAATGCAGGGAAATTCTGCCCATTTTGTGATAGTGTTACTTTCAACCACTAAGTTGAGTTGCTTCCTTTTGTTCCTCCTCTTCTAACAGTTATTTAACTTAAGAACATACTTTTATTCCATGTAAAAAACACAAATAGATTCCATGAAAACAATGATATAATTCCTTTTCAGTGGTCCAGAACCTAATGAAACAAGGTTTGGGAAGCACTAAGTAAGCCTTCATGAACACAAAACAATACTGTACAGTAGTTTCTCAACTGAAAAATCATGAACAATGTAAATAAATTTTTTAAATTATCACAAAAATATAATTTGCTTAATCATATCCTATATTTAAATATCGTTCTGTATTAATATTCACATATTCCACTACTGAACCTTAATAATGCAAGAATCTGTTGCATGATAGCCAATGGATTACTGCATTAATTTCCATCTACTCCAAAATGTTTTTTGTGATAATACTAAACACTCAATCTCCTAAATGTCTATTTTCCAAATGCAATAACATTGAAACATCTGAAATTGTGACTTTAATTCATTTTTTAAATAGAAAGTGATTTTTAGATGAGAATATAAGCATCCTTAGATTTCAATTCAACATAAACCTAAAACGAATCAGACTTTTCCCTGTTACTGTCAATTGGACAATGTATCTTTATGTATAACGAGACAAGTGATATTCATTTCTATGTTATTAATCACAACCATATAATCATATCTTTAACTTGGCATTTAGTTTATTTTATTTTATTAGCCATCCCTATGAAAATACGAACTCAAAACAAATATTAATATGGCGAATGGAATATCCATGGGATATCCATCACGTTTTGGAAGCAGTAAATCATTCATAAAACTCTCAGGGGGATATTCTCAATGAGTTATCGCCGCGTTAGCGGCACTTTTCTGCCGCTAATGCGGCGATAATTTAATCTCCCTATTCACAAGCTGTCACTACAGCCATTAGCGACAGTTTTAATGTGAAAACGTCTGCTTAAAAGATCGCCACTACTGTTAGCGCTAATCATATGCAGGAGAGGCGTTCCTGGGCAAAAACGCCCGCAAACACCACTACTCCATATTATCAAGGGGATCCTTGAACATCTGAAGCCACAAAAAACTGGCTCTAACTGCAGTTAGAGCCAGTTTGTTAAGACCAGAAAATAGCAGGTCTTAAAAATGGAGCCAACACCTGGGGCCTCATCTCCGCAGGTTTTGGTGCTGGACAGCGCTGCAAGCAATGTTGCAGCGCTGCCCTACGACAAAACTACAGTGCAGGAATGCGCACCATCAACAAGATAGTGCGCATACCTGGGCCCTAGTCATGAAAAGTGTTGCATCGCTGCAATAAGACAGCGTTGCAACACTTCTCACTACGCCCTCCTTGCGACAGCATGGATGCGCTGTAGTCACTGTACAGCACTCCATGACGCAAGTAATGACAGATATGTCTGGAATCCTGATGTATCTGTCTGCGCTAAAGTTACGCATTTCTGCAGTCGTGTCACAACCATGACGTAACTCCATCAATTCATGGGGCCAGCCTATCCCTGTGGCACTGCGTCACTCTCACGCCTGCCATCAGGCAGGCGGAAGGTACTGACGCAGTGCCGTTTATGAGGGGTGCACGAATGTTGGCGCTGTTGGTGATCCATCGGTGGTGGTTGCGCGCTGAGTTGTCATCATTTGGTAGCATTGGCGGAGTGTTGGAGTGGAGGGAGTCAACGAGACGTCCTCCGGTGGCCTTGATCCAGCTGTGAAGGGGTGCAATGAAGGCGGTGGCGTCCCGGTGGGCAACGTGAAGACGCAATATATCCAATGATGGTCGGTCCAGGAGAGTCCGGTGTTGTGGCTGTAGTTGAAGTTCCCACTGGCATAGGTGATGTGCTCGACCGTGTGTCCTGCTATGTGGCTTGTTGAGGTGACTTGATGCTTGCATCTGATGTTGGGGACCTTCCCCAGAAGGCGGTGGTATTCTGGTCACTGGGGTCATCCTGGTGGAACTTGAGTTCACCGAGCAGGATGTTGTTGTTGGATGGGAGACCCTGGGGTGCAATGAGGTCTAAAATGGTATTAGAGAATGGGGGGCCAAGGGCCGGGGAGCCTGCACATGAGGGTGCCGCAGAGGATGTGCTTGGGCTTGGTCCGGATCTGGGAGTTGAGGTAGTCCATGGTCACCCTTGGGTCATTAGAGTGCGTGGCCAGTCATAGTGTGCTTTGGTAGGTGATGGCAATGCCTCCTCCTTGACGGTCAGGGTGCTCCTTGCGGGTGATACTTCATCTGTCAGTGATGGCGATGGCGATGTCCGTTCCGGAGCCGAGGTTGGTCCTGGCAGGCGAGGTGGCAGCCAGGGTTGATGGCGAGGAGGGTGCTGGCGTCGTAGCGGTGGAGTGTCCAAGAGGAAGGCTCCTTGGTGCTGAGCGCGGTCCAGGGGCAGACGGACGCAAACGGGCTAGCCTATGGGTTGCCTTTGGCACGGGAGACCTCCATTACAACACTGGCAGTACATCATTAACAACGCAACTCTGACAACGCAGGTGCCTTTACATCGCATCTGATTACAACGCATTGTGAGGTCAGTAATGGGGTAGTTTTAATTTTTGGGGTGGGTATGGCTTTTGGATGTCGGATCAGGAAATTGGGGTGTGTTTTGTGGTAAAATATGAAAATTGGGGTGTGTTATGGGTTAAAATATGAAAATTGGGGTGTGTGATGGGGTAAAATATGAAAATTGGGGTGTGTGATGGGGTAAAATATGAAAATTGGGGTGTGTTGTGGGGTAAACATGAAAATTGGGGTGTGTTGTGGTGCAAATATGATTTTTGGGTGTGTTTTGGGGGCTCAAAAAGGAATTCCAGGGTTCATGGTTGGGTTTGGGGTGCAAAGGTAACTTCAGGGTTGCACTCACTGAAGTGTGAATAGTGATATTTATGTCTCCACTATGCAACACCTACCCTACTGTTGCAATGTGCCTAGTATTAGTATGCATCGGAATGAAATGCGATGTTATGGCATGCGTCGTAACTACGTATGTGCCTTTGGCACACGAGTGGTACGCCCGCTGTGCATGGGTGCACAGCGACCACCATTGAGAAGTGCTGGGGGGGGCTGGACAGCTGTGAGGTGGTAAACGCCTGAAAGAATACTGGATGGGACGTGGACGCGGGGAAGTGTGTGTGAGCGGGTGTTGTGAATATTTGAATGAGGGAAGTCTTACCTCGAAGCCGGGCCCGTGTCTTCGTAGCTCCTGCTCTCCTGCGTCT
Source organism: Calotriton arnoldi (assembly GCA_963921515.1). Classification (NCBI taxonomy): domain Eukaryota; kingdom Metazoa; phylum Chordata; class Amphibia; order Caudata; family Salamandridae; genus Calotriton; species Calotriton arnoldi. The sequence continues at coordinate 147,010 of CAWUFW010003888.1, forward strand.
GCTTCCAGGAACAGGAAGTCGTCAGCCAGGCTCCCTCCACTGAGTCAATCACAACGCTGCGATGCGGCGGTGGAATTGGTAATTGGCAACGGGACAAGGCATGCAGCCAGGGGCTGGAGGGGTGGGCATGTTCTCCATGCAGGCTGTGATGCAGCCTGCATTGCGAACAGGGAAGTGCGCATGACATCTTTGTGCAGCCTGAGTGGGCCGACCAAACAGTCATTACGCACTTGAGTGGGCAAGCCACTCCGCCCCTGCCCTGCTCCGTGAGTGGAGCAGTCCTACCCACCCTCCCACCCCCTAGGATACATAGCATGATAACATCAGTAAATAATCTTCATGTGAAGATAGTCCCTCTTCTGCACTGCCTGAAGGCAGTGGGGCAAATCTCTACAGCCATAGCGGATGACCTGCCACTGGGGGTGCGTCATCTACGTGTGATATGCCTGAGCGACTCGCCCCCCGGCAATTCCCACTCCCGGCTCCCAGCTGTGCCTCCCTCCCCCTCCCCTATTTAATGCTGTGCGGCTGCGCAGCTGACGTGCGCAGCAGGCGTGCCACTGGCGCGCCAAAGGCAAGCCCGTCTGCACCACTCTGTGACCCGACCGTGGCCAGCGCCAGGAACCCTGGATCTACGACCTTCCACTGTTACAACTCCACTACCCTCCTCGCACTCAACCCCGGAGGAAACAACAACTGCCATAGATTTACGCCGAACAACACCCTCCTTGACAAACTCAGCCAACCTCGGACTGAAGCAGCTCGTCACCACCCCTACCCACAGAGCCGGACACACCCTCGATCCCATCTTCGCAGGAGGGACAAACATCCACTTCAGCCACACCACAGAGCCCCTCTGACAGACCACCACTGCGTACACTTTGCCTTCAACAACACCACCGCACAGCACCCACCTCGAAGGAACAGGAGCAAGATCACAGAGGAACACCTCAACACCACCCTCCTCCACGACCCCCCCTCTGCCACGACCGACGCCAACTCCGCAGCCAAAGAACTACACCGCTGGATCTCCAGCTGTGCTGACAAGCTCGCACCCCTCCACCACCCCATCCAACAACGCCCCCTGAAGGCCGCCTGGTTCACCACCAAACTCCAAAAAGCCATGCGCTCCTGCAGATGCCTCGAGGAACTATGGCGGGACAGGAAAACCACTGAAGACCAGAACAACTACAGGATCGCCATGAATGAATGCCACCAGTGCATAAGAGCCACCAAGCGGACCTTCATCAAGACCAAAATCCACACCAATGCTAGTAACGCAAAGGTACTCTTCAACATCATACAGCAGTTCACCAAACCACCCAGCAAAGCGACAGACGTCACACCTTCCCAGTACCTCTGTAACAAGCTCAGCTCCTACTTCCACCTAAAAATTAGGGCCCTCTACGAAAACTACAGCGAACAGACTCCGGTCAACACCCCCCTCCCCACCACCAACAAGCAACCGACCATCACCACCTGGAAAACCGCAACTACCGAAGACACCTCCACAACCATGAAGAGCACCCACTCAGGAGCCCCCACGGACCCCTGCCCGCTGCACATCTACCACAGAGCCGCCATAGCACCCGAACTAGGCCAGACCATCAACGCCTCACTCGAATCCGGCATCTTCCCCAATGACTGGAAGCGGGCAGAGGTCAAGCCCCTCCTCAAGAAAGCCTCGGCCGACATGATGGACCTGAAACACTGCCAGGCCATTTCTCTCCTTCCCTTCGCAGCCAAAGTCACCGAGAGATTCATCAACGCCCAGCTGACATCCTTCATCGAAGAGACCACCCTCCTCGCCCCCACCAATTACATCTGCATGCTACTCGACCAGTGGCCCTCATCCTACTAGACCTCTCCGCAGCCTACGACACCTTCTCACACCGCACTCTCGCAGACAGACTCCACGACGCCGGTATACGAGGAAGCGCCCTCGACTGGATCCGCTCCTTTATCTCCGGCAGAACCCAAAGGATCAGACTCCCCCCTTCCTCTACGAACATACAGAGATCAACTATAGAGTACCCCAAGGATCCTCGCTCAGCCACACGCTCTTCAACATCTACATGGCCCCCCTCGCCGCCATAGTCAGACAGCATGGGCTCAGCATAGTGTCTTACGCTGACGACACCCAGCTCATCCTCTCTCTCATGGAGAACCCCGAATACACCAGACTCAGCTTCCAAGAGGAATGGAAGACGTCGCAGCATGGATGAACGACAGCTGCCTAGAAACTGAACTCGGAGAAGACTGAGGTCCTCGTCCTCGGACCCTCCCCCACTGCATGGGACAGCTCCTGGTGGCCCCCTGAGCTCGTAAACCCACCCACCCCGACGGACCACGGCCGGAACCTCGGCATCATTCTAGACTCCTCCCTCACCATGACCCGCAAGACCAATGCCGTTGCCTCCACCTGCTGCAACTGCCTCTGCAAGACCTTCAAGTGGATCCCCCCGAATTCAGAAAGACCGTCACCCACGCACTCATGACCAGCAGACTGGACTACCGTAATGCCCTCTACGCAGGAATCAACAAAACCCTGCTACACAGGCTCCAAACCATCCAGGACAACGCAGCCAGACTTGTCCTCAGAACCCCACGACACAAGCATATGACCCAGCACCTACAAGACCTACACTGGCTCCCCATCGAGAAGAGAGTAACATTCAAGCTACTCACCCACACCTACAAATCCCTCAACAACCTTGCACCCAAATACCTCAACAGAAGAGTCTCCTTCCACGTACCCAAAAGGAACCTCCGCTCCACCGACCTGGCCCTGGCAGAGACCCCACGCATCCATAGAACCAGAGAGGGTGGAGGGCCTTCTCCTACCTCGCAGCTAAGACCTGGAACATGCTCACAGTCAACATCAGATGCTCCCCCACCCTGCACACCTTCAGGAAGAGCCTCAAGACCTGGCTCTTATAATGATCCGGAGCTGCACCCACCCCCTCCCCAGCACCTTGAGACCCTCACAGGTGAGTAGCGCGCTCTCTAAACCCCTGATTGATCAATTAATTGATGGACATTTACACTGTGCCGCAATCCACTGCACTCTCTCAACATCTGTGAATCAGCCAGCAGGAGCCTCAGCCAGGTGTGATTTCACTAGGCTGGGTACAGCAGTCGCCAGCTAGTCCGCTGGTGGACCTCCCGATGCAGTTGATGCAGCAGGGCCCCTTTAGGCGTGTAGTTGCAGAGCTCACACCACACAAGTTCGGCATAGCACAGGGGCCTCACCCTCCACAGCGTACGGCCAGCCCAACATCATCCGGCCTGTGTTGCAGGGAGACGGCACCCTTCGTTGGTAATCCCCTCCATGCACCCTGGTGTAGTGGTGGATCGTAGTATGCGATGTGGACCTCACTACATTGGTGCGCAGGAGCGCCTCTACCATTAACAGCTCCAAGGGACGCAAGGCGGTCTTCTCACACAGCTCTGCAACGTGTCTCCATGTGACCTGCCAGACTTCACCACCAGGTACGGGTGATCGTCGCACCTCAATGTCTACCGCCACGGCTCATTGACTCCACAGCTCCTCCACATCCCACTCCAGGCTCCAGACGCAGGTCCAGCAAGGCATCCAGGCTCCAGACGCAGGTCCAGCAAGGCATCCAGGCTCAAGACGCAGGTCCAGCGAGGCATCAAGGCTCCAGACGCAGGTCCAGCAAGGCGTCCAGGCTCCAGACGCAGGTCCAGCGAGGCATCATGGCTCTCATCCTGGTCATCCTGGATGTTGGCTGGATTGCAGGGGTTGTTGATGTGTGCTGCACTTGGCCCCGGCTCCTCCATTCTGCATGTCATTGTATTTTATGCCTATTTACTATTGCAGGTTGACTGATAGGCAATTTTTTGCATTAGAGGCAAGAAAACTAAAGATGGGCTGACTAACGTGAGTTTGCTTGCCGCTAATGGGCCTTTCGCTGGTTATCGCCCGCTAATGCCGGAATTCCGATCGCCATCGCGCTGATGTTAGCATGAGTTTTCACCCCCGTTCCCTGTTACTATCGCCATATACCGACGGCTTGTTAATACGCCGCTAACATGGTGATGGTTTTCAGGGTTAGGCGGCGATACATAGACTGCCACTAACTGGCGTTGGTGATAGGTATCGCCAGTCCTTGATAATATGCCCCTCAGTGTCGCAGGCAACAGATCGTTGGGATGAAAATCTAACATTTTCTGCCGCCTCACCTAAAGAAAATCAGATGGTCTGTCTGAGGAGTTCATGAGATCTTCAAGTGACACATTTATCTTCTGTGGGAGGAAGCAGGGAAACATGGAAGCAGGGTGTGTTATTTTATTTATTGATTCGCTGGTGTGTTGCATGTTTCCGTGATGACATGTATTGTTTGAGTGTGCCTTGAAGCCTGATCTTTGTCTGGCACGTCTGCGCATCATAAATAAAAGAATAGAATATTGTGGGGGGATGCACTGTGTGGGAGATGCGACTAGCTTCAGATGGAGTTTGGAAACCACAAGAAGGCAAGGGAAGGGCAGGTGGGGCTGATGGTCTCAAGGCCTCATTAGAGAGCAGAGCCTTGTTGCCAAAGGCCATAGACTGGCCTACATCCTCTCAGAAGTAAGGATGCAAAATGAATTCACCCCTCCTACTCCAGGCGCTCTGCTGCCACTAGGATTCATTGTGAACATTAGTCCACATTACTTGAATTATGAAAAGTGCACTTGTCAATGGAGATGTATTCATTTGTTCATCAGACATGTATGTACATGGCCTGTATCTCGCATGGAAACTGCACACAAAGGTATGTTTTCATGCAACAGTCACACGAGAGGCGGGTGGGAGACTCGTGTGAACAGAAAATGCTGTGCACCAACAGGCACACATCAGCTTCACACTTCCGGGAGTCAGTTTCCATTCAAACCAGCCGCCCGCAGGAGACCATTACGCAAAACTGCTAAAAAAGAAATGAAGTATTACCAAAAATAAGCAAACTCGTATAATCATGAATGACGTAAGATTAGGTGTGTGTAATAAATGTTTCAGCAGGGCCTAGCTAGGAATTGCTACACGCCGCCATTCACTGTAAAAAGCAACAGAGATGTGTTTCTGAAAGCATTCTTAATTTCGTTTATTATTTTTTTAAATGCTACAAGCCATGAACTAGTGGAAAGGAGTGAGGCGGAGTGAGAAGCACACATCTCTGAAAGCTGCTTAGCAGCCTTCGGTTTCTGAAGGAGCCATGAAGAGGGTCAAAAGTTCTAGGGGCATATTATCAGGGATTTATCGCCGGGAGGGGAGAAGGGACTTTTCTGCCGCTAATGGGCCGATCGCTAGTTAACGCCTGCTAACGCTGGTTTCCCTATCGCCATCACGCTGATGTTAGCGGCAGTTTTCACCGCCGTTCCCTGGTACTATCGCCATGTAGCGACGACTTGGTAATACGCCGCTAACATGGCGATAGTTTTCAGGGTTAGGCGGCGATAAGAATATTGCCGCTAACTGGCGTTAGCGATAACTATCGCCACTTCTTGAGAATATCCCCCTCAATTTCTTCTTGTGCTATCTTTCTTCATTTAGTCACTCACTCTTATTTCCAACCTTTCTTTTTTAATTTATTTTATATCTATGCAAATAAAATGATACTTATTGTACGCAAAAAATAATAAAGGAAGTTTTTTTATTAATGTTCAAAATAACACACAATTGAATCTTTTACTCAAAACATTTGTTGGCAATTTTCAGTAAAAACTGGCAATTTTCTGAAAAAATAAATCTAATATTTATAGAACTTATGCTGGAATTATCAATATTGACCTCATCAAGTTTGTTTTTCTCATATGAATTTGCAGTGTTAAGGGTCAGAACCACTGCCCAGATGAGGTTGTGAGCTTAACAATCTGGCTTCAGACACCAGAAAGGAACAGATTCATTTTGGTGACCAAGTTGTCTGATTTTTAGCTTATTCAAGACACTTGAAATGCTTTGGCCTTAGTCATTGTAGATATTTCCACAATTTTGTTCATATTCCATTGTGACATCCAGTGCTTTAAATGGGCCGGTACTCGCCGGTACTGAGTACCAGCACTTCTGATTTTTTTTGCCGTCAGTACCGGCACTTCTCTGTAACCAGGAGAGTACCGGTACCCTGATCCATGACACGGCAGGCGCAGGTTAGGTTTCTCCTCCAGTGCAGGGCAGATGCCACTCTGCTTCCGAGGAGCTTGTAATGAACTGAGCCGTAATGTAGCCTTTTGCAGAGTTGCAGCGCCCATTTGAATGTCCCCAAACTGCAGGGGTTTAAAAGGGCTTGTGTCACGCTGTGATTAACAGGACAGGATCTCTAGACCAGAGGACTTCAAACTGGGGGGCGCGCCCCCCTGGGGGGCATGGATGGGTTCCCAGGGGGGCGCAAATGCCTCTGCAAACACATGTAAATGAAGATGGCCTGGAATTACGGCGTGTATTTGCAGCATTTCCAGGCTGTCTTCATTTACTCAGTGCCCTTGAAGTGAAAACTGTGATCCGAGTGCCTTCGGGTCAGAGGTCACGGAGTGTGCTAGCAGGGTCAAAGATGTTGCTAAAAACAAAGTCTTGGTTTTGTGTATTCACAGTAATTTAAGTGCATTATTGCTATTTGTGGGTATTAAACTGGTACTTATGAAGGGCAGTATGCCAGGACAGTGTTAACAAGTGTAAAAATGGCAAAATAATTCAGTAATGCTATCACAAAATGTTGAGCATTATTTAGCATAAATCGCCTGTGCTTGCTGCAAAATGTTGTTAACCCTGCTACATAATTTGGCCTTCTCCTGCCACATAATTTCAGTGGCCCTGTTTATAGTGCTATGAGGTCCCAGCCTGTGGCAGAAAGCACTGTAAATATGTAAGTCATTATTTTAAAATGGTATTTCACATAGTCTAAGCTAGGCTACTGCCAATTGATGCAGTGTTTGAGATAAAACAAGTTTTTTCACAAAATATAGGGGGATATTCTCAAGAACGTGTGATAATTATCGCAAAATTAGCTTAACGCAACTTTGCACATCGCAGTCCATCGCGGGAAAATAACGCTGTGTTAGCGTTGTGTTCTCAACACGGCTGTACCATGCGATAGTCTCACGCTAACGCGTCAAATGACTGCGATAAAATTACAGTGACGGCAAAAAAACGCAAAACACCAACGCGAAACAAGTTGCGATGTGGCCAACCGCGATAAAAAAATCAGCGATAACCAGTGACAGGCCTGCAATTCCCATTCGTCATGCGGGAAAATGCACTATAAAAGTACAGAAAAACACAAACAAAATAATTCAAACTGCGTAGCACCATGGAGGAAGCCGGAGCAAGTACAGAGGACTACCGGAACCCCACAAGCCCCCAGGAGGACCAGCCTGGGAACTCGGGGTCACAGAAGGGCAAGGAGAAGAAGACAAGGAAGACGAGGTTCAGTCTGCAGGAAAACAGGATCATCATCACGAAGGTGATAGAACACCACCAACAACTGTTCGTCACCTCCAACGTGTCATTGGCAAATAAAAATGCAATATGGCAGTCCATCCTGGACAAGGTGAAAGCAGTCGGAGTGAGGAGGAGGACAATTGGAGAGGTCAAGAGGCGCTGGAATGATGTGAAGCGCAAAACCAAGAAGAAACTCGCTGACAACCATCAGGCAGCAATGCAGACTGGAGGTGGCAGTCCAGCGGAACACCAGGAGCTGGATGAGATGGAGGAAATGGTGGCCACAGTCATCAGTGGGGAGACGGTGGCAGGAGTTGGGGGTCAGGACACTGCTCGACATGACCTGACACAACAGCACCAGGGTGAGTACCGAACAAGGACTGGGGGGACGGGGGGGAGATGGGCGCAATGGCACACATGCACAATTAAGTAGAGCACACTGCACACCCACAATGACTCTGGATCATGACCCTGATCCCCTTGGCACACTGCAGCACACATACAAACAGCAAGTAGGCCCCCGTCCACTATGGGCACAAAGGGGTCCCTCCCCACACAGCACCAATGTTATGTTATGTTATGTTATATTATGTTATGTTATGTTATGTTACAGTGATTTATAACGCGCACGGCTACTCATGAGTGTCCCGGCACGAAAGCCAAAATTGGAAACTGTAGGGAACTGAGAGAGATTACCGATTAAATAAACAGCAGGGTTTTTAGTCTTTTCTTGAACAGGCAGGGGTCGTGAATGCTGCGCAGTTCGAGAGGGAGAGAATTCCAAGCTTCGGCCGCTTTGAAAGATAGAGAGCCAATCTCACAACCAACCCATGCATACGTGTCAAAACCAGCAAAGCTGCGTGTCTGTGAGCCACACTGAATATGCAAGTGACACTGCATGACGAACAGGATGGCTGCAGTCCAATTATCATGACATGGTGCACGCCACGACACTGAGGTGGCTGAGTGTGGAACACATCCGTAAAGGAGCAGGTCACACTCTGACATATCCACGTGCACAAACAACCCCTGACGTCAACAACACATCTGCGGATAAACCATGCCCAAGAGTCCAAAATCCGAACTAGAGCCAAAATTAGCCAAGTCTGCAACATCTCAGCACTGTAGAAGCACAGACGTCAAAGGCACACCGCCTCAAAGGGATAAGGGGCAGCAAAATCACAGCGCAGGGGTGACTCTCCCACAATGCAGCACACACACATAGCAATAACAGCACATCATCATTGACGACAATGTGGTCCAAAGTGCAACACTCTCACTACAGAACAGAGGACACAACTGGTTCCGCTTGTGCGTAGAAACTGGCCAATCACATCTGGCATAGCAGGAAACTGTGAGATGATAATGTACGTGTACACCCTCACATCCGTGATGTAGTTCAAATGTCCACTGTCCCTCATCAAATAGTCAGCTCCTCCCAAACAGTCACAATGTACATTGTCATGCAGTCTGTATGTAAACTTGAACAATGCGTCAACATACATGTCAACACAATGTTAAAATGCATCTCCCCTTCACATTGTAGAGGGACAATCAACACCTCCTGCAGAGCAGACCAGACAACTCATCAGTGATGATGAAGAGGACCTCCACACCTTCAACACCAACGCCCTACAACAGCTCATGGACAGCTACAGCAGCCACCTCCAGGAGCAGGGCAGCCCAGCTGCATCGAGGAGACCCCACCCCCTGCACAGACCACACAGCAGGAAGCACCCACCACCACGGCTGGCTCCCAGCACCTCACCCAAGAACACATCGCATTCCAAGGCCATGTGCTAGACTGCCAGAAGGAGGTGGCTGAACAGGTGCGGGTGGGGTTCGACCTCATGCCAGCCAAACTAGATGACATACGTGGGTGTCTAAGTCCCATCAGGGACCACTTACACTCCCTAACGGACACCCACAGTTCGCTCCATGATGTCCAACAATCCATGCCCGACATCGCTGGAGTCATGACTCTGAGAGGAGAACAACTGTCTAGTCAGAGTGGCCTCAGCGATGTCAGCCGAGAGTTGGCACAGATGCTGAGGATAATGGACAACATGGAGCGGATGCATGCAGAAAGAATGGCTGCCACGGATGCACACCAGCGAAAAGTTGTTGGGATTTTCCATGCCCTGCAGATCCTCGTCATCACATTGCTGCCACTAAGGCAGTTGCTGATGAATGCTGCTGGTACTTCTACACACACATCTCCGGCCCCTGATGTGTCAGTGGCACACAGTGCTGCAGACCAAACATCAGCACCCACATGTCAGACAGATGACATAGAGGACGAAGATGCGGGTGATTCCACCTTTGTAGTAAGAAGGAGCCAGTAGCATTCTTCTCCGCCATATGCCCTGTTTCAGCTTGGTTCTGCCCTCTGCATCATGCCCTGTAACAACACCTCCCACTGCCCCCCGAAACACTCTGCGACACTCACCTTGGACCTCGACATGGACTGCCATATTTTGTTTGCTTACCAATGACACAGCAATCAGACTGCGGACTGTACTCTTCCTCTTCTGATGTACTTGTCAATCCCTAAATGACTCTGGCTGGCCCTCCACTGGGCTACAATGTAATATGGGGTTTGCATGGCCATGTACTGCTCCAGCTCCGACACTCCACCGAATGTGAATAAATCATTCAAATTCACACAGATGTGTCATGTCCATAATCGATCAAGTATGAAAGTATGGATGAATGTAAGGACATTGATTGCCCAAAAAGGTACACCCTGGGAAATGAAAGCAATGCGCATGTTTGACCGTGACACACATAGGAAGTGAGATGACTGGGAATGTGTGCACTAGCTGTGGCCTCATTGGTCTGAAACAACAATCGCGCAATTCCTCAACTTTGCCCCACGCAATGTTAGAAATAGGGCTGGGTAGGAAATGTCAAAGTCGTTGGCAGGCCTAAAGTAGTGTCCCCCATCACATTTGACAACAGAACATCTCTTTGCATACCTACTCACACTCAACTGGGTGGACACAGCCTGTAGTGATGGATCACATTGATCCACATGGCAAGAATATGGACACCATACTCACATTGCTGAAGACACGTAAGAGCACAGGTCTATCAGCAACTATCCCAACCACTATGTCTGGCTCACAGAGGTGGAGCAGGCAATAGGGACTCACCCCTAAGTGAAATGTGTCAGTCAGTCCCTCACTGTGTACGGACAATGCTCATTGAGGCACACGATTTGTCATTCTAATCAACACTCATCACAGTTGAACACTAGTGAAGTTGTGTAGTCTTTATTGCCATGTGCTTGTCAGTATGGGCAAGACAAGGGCCACAACATGCAGACCAATGCATCAGACACTAAAAGGCAGCATTTGGTCACGGTACAGTTCCACGTGACAGGCGTTGTGCATGTGCCCGGGATGTTCTGCCATTGCGTTGGTGGCTCTCGTAGAACCGGCACTCTTCTGACCTGCGGCAGTTATGTGGATGATATGCCACAGCTCGGAGCAATGAGTCGTATGTGTGTGCAACGTTTGGACGTATGGGTTGTTGTGTATGTAAGTGTCAAGGGTATTCCATGCAAGAGTACCTCGAGCAAGAACTTCTGTGTGTGGGGTGTGGATACGTTGGTCTTTCATTAGCGCTGTGCGTTGTGTGGGAGTCGTCATCATATGCTATGGTATCTCTCTCAGGGGGTGCCTGCCGCATGAAAGACCAAGGTCGGAGGTGCAGATGTCCTTCCGCCTTATGTATTGAGATGAAGGAGCTTTCATCCCTACTGTTAGTCTGACTACTGCTTGCATTCTGGGAATTTGATGTGGCTTTTGCGCTGCAATTGAGGCTAGGCCTTAGGCTTATGGTGCACCAATAGCGATACACACACAACAGTTGTCATGCATGAGCCAAGAGCCCGAGCGGCCTTGTGCTCCTTGTACAATCCCTTCGTGCGCGGCCGCCCTCCGGGTGCATGCAACATTGCCGATTGCGGGCCATGTGGCGCAGACACTGCAACAGAGACACACGCATCAGTTGGTTTCCTGTCCAGCCCAGAAATGAACCACGCCCAGAGCCCAGGGATAATTATTCACACCCCTACGGTGGCCTGGCGTACGCCGACCCAGCCCACTCGGCTTACGTATAAAGGGGGGGACGACGACGCTACGTGTCCCAGTTCTTCCCCACTGCCGGAGGTGACATGGCTGCGTCCGCCTGGCATATCACGAGACTCAATCTTAAAGGGTCCATGACTTGCCTTGCACAGAGTTGGTGGCACCGGATACACTGTGGCCGGCACGGGCCTACCACCACGGGACGGTGACTTTCGGTGCTCTGAGGTATCGGCACCTTAAGTGCTGAGCGGGTGTGCAGCCTGCGATGATGCGCCGTCCTGGCGGTCCGGACTGGTAAGGATTTGTGTGAGCCCTGCTGGACTGCAGTGTAGGCCTGAGCCAGCGGGCAGCGCAGGCCTACCACCACGTGGCGTTGCCTAGCGGTTCACAGAGTTAGTGGTACCTATAGAGATGAGCGGGTGTGCAGCCTGCGATGATGCCATGTGCACTGATATGATCTCTGCCATTGTGAAATCAAGACCCAGAATCACGTGTGTGACCTGGTGGCCTGCGGGGCGGGACATGATATGGAGGCTGCCAAGGTCGTGGGCCCCGGGATTGGAGCTTGCACCAGCACGTGGTGGGCCCTCTTGGAGACACGCTGGTGGCGGAAGGTGAGCAGTGACGCCTGGGTGCGCAGGGACGGGCAAACACCGCTGGGCGGCGGGAGGGGCTGGGGTGCAGCAGCCTGTGTGCGCAGGGGCGGCCAAGCGATGATGGCGTGTGCAATGATATGAACTCTGCCTTTCATGAATCTGGACTCTGTTTCAGATGAGGGACCTGGTGGACTGCAGTGTATACCGGCACGTGGTTGGAGACACACCGGTGGCAGCAGGTGAGCAGTAAGGCCTGGGTCAGCAGTGTCGGCACTCTCTCTCCCTCTCCCTCTCTTCCTTTCACTCTCTCTCTCTCTTCCTCTGTTACTCTCTCTCTCCTTCTCCCTCTATTCCTTTCACCATCTCTCTCTCTCTTCCTCTGTTTCTCTCTCTCTCTCCTTCTCCCTCTCTCCCCCTTTCTCTCTCTATCTCTCTCTTCCTCTCTTTCACTCTCTCTCTCTCTCTCTCTCCCTTTCTTTCTCTCTCTCTTTCTCTCTCTCTCTGTCCTTTGATGAGCGCATGACACACCTTCTTATCTTGAATTTTGACTTGCAGGCTGTGTCTTACAGATTGTCCAGAGAAGACCCGCCATGACTCTTCCGAATAGTTGTTTTGAGTTAAATTTGAATAAAATAATTTGTTTGAAAATCCAAAGATGAATGTATGATTCTCCTTTTTCTGACCACACATGAATGTTAATTGTTGTACTTGTGCGACATCAGGCGAATTGTTTTGTTCATGATTTCGTAAAGTTGATGTAAAATATGTTTGTCCGGGGTACGGCCCCGGGGGGGATCCTACGAGGGGGGTGGCGGTGGGTGTTATGGCCCTCTTGGGTGTCCGGCTGCATGATCAGTAGCTCCATGGCATCTGTTGTCCTTCTGGTGTGGCTGTGGGCTGAGCTCCCATTTCTGGTGCAGGTTATCGTCCGACTTAATACCAGGAAAGAGCAGGAGTTAATTCCCTGCTGCTAACGCGCCTTATCGCATGTTTTGTGATCTTATCGCCGATCTGGCTGGTCGTTGAGAATGTTGCGAAGTGGTGTTGTCACGGGTTTTTGCACGGGAACGCCTACTCTGCATCTCATTAGCGTTAGTTGCCGGTGTCATCCGTGGCGATGTTTTTTGCGGCTGCTATCGCAGGAAAACTGGCGATATCGGCTGTTAGCACCAGCTTTTGAATAGGGCGATAAATCTATCGCCACTTTGGCTGCGATAAAGTGCCACTAACTCAGCGATAAGTCCTTGAGAATATGTCCCATAGTTTTTAGTAATAAGTAATCAGACTGTATCTAATGCAGACATTTTTATGTGTCTCCATTATTCCAGAACTCAGCTGATAACACCCCAACATACACCTTAAACATAATAAATATTTGCCACCATGAAGCTTTAAGCAGAGCTACTGGAATTATTTAGCAGGAGAGGACCACATTATGTGGCAGGGTTGAATAAATTATGCAGCAAGAAAAGATCAATTATGCGGCACAATGCAGCACATTTTATGGTTAGCATTACTTTATTATTTTGACATTTTAACTCATGGTTACGCTGTTAGGGGCAATATTTCACCTCATTAGTACCAGTTTAACACCCAAATACAGCTATAAGCAGCTACAAGATTACCAGTCAATCTTTGCAAAAGGCCTTATACTGCTCCTGAACACTTTGTCACGTTTTAAGTAACTTTTGTTCCATTTGAGCTGGAATAAAAAAATGTTGGGCTAAATTCTGCAGATTATGCAGCAGATGATGGATTATGTAGCAAATGTGGTAAACTCATAATTATGTGGAAAACGCTGCTGCTGCAGAAACTCCTAATTCTGGTGACCCTGGCTTTAAGTGACTCAATCAATTAAGGTTGGTACGAAGGCTGGTTTCTTATTTAACTTTCTGCACTACCACCACACCCTTCACTTTCAGGCAGCGGCACCTCAAAGACAGCATTAGTTGTTCAGGGACAGTTTTTATTGTGATAGCTAAGTCCATAGGGAGGCAGATAGAAGGCCAGCTGGATTGCATTCAGATGCAGAGCCCTAATCCTCTCGACCCCTGGGGCCACAGAGTATTAGTCCAGGAGAAAGAGGAAAGGAGCGAGATTCATGGATGTTGACAAATAGATGGCCCAGAATAGAGAGCACTGTATGGGGACTAATGATTATGTTTACAAATGGCTAGAGACAGCTTCTTCAGAGTGATACCCCAAAGAAGGGGACAATATAAGTGGCCTTTCTTTTTTTTTTAAAGGGATATTCATCAGTGCAGCAGGTACTACTGCCAGGTGTTTAAGTGGCTACTGTTGGTTATCATTAATGAAGCAGATGCAGCAGGGCTGGGACCCAGGGGTTTTAGGGGCCAACTGCTTCACAATTATGACTGTCTACCTTTAAAAAAGGGGCATGGGAGATTATTTTCCTTTCTAGCATTACGACCGGGGGAACCCATGCAGAAAAAAGGGATACAACATAGGAGCTCTTTTTTCAAATGGGACAGAGAGCCTGTTTCAAGATTGGAGTGATGGTCAGGCATGATGGGGAAGAGGTGAAAGATGCAGAGGAGATGGCCTGCTACTCAGGACTGCAGTTATCATTAGTACAGTAGGTGTAGTTGCATTGGGGTTCAAAGGTGTGAGGGGCTCACAAACACCCCAATTCTGAGGAGCAGTATTTTTGGGACAATACATGTTTTTGTTTGATGCATTTGCTGTTTTATAAGCCTCATATTTAGTGTGGTTTATGAACTACAGAAAAAGTACTCCTGAAATCATCTCATAAGCCCCACCTCCTTCACGCAGCCATGTCCCTCCTGCTCTCCATATCCTTGCCATACAGTTTTGGAGGGGGGCCCGACCTCAAAACATTTTGCTTAGGAGGGGCTCAGAGCATAAAAGTTTGAAGACCTCTGCTCTAGACAGAACCTGCACTGTCAATCAGGTGCGCAGCGACCATTCCGGTGAAAGTGCAATCATGGCCATTATGTGTAATGAGTTCATCTGTTTTATTGACATAAATGCACTTCTCATTACTAAGTTGAATTGGTGAGTGGTGCAAGAGAGTATTTATATTACCTACTGGCAGTCACCAGTAGGTAGTTATGGTTAGGACCCAGATTCCATAGGAAAAGCGTTTTTGTTCTGATAACAACTTTGGCGCCATTTTATGAATCTTCACAGAATTTTCAAAACTAGTTTGCCAGTCACTTCAGCTGCTGTCTGAAAAGCTTCGGGGTGATCTGTCAAGCAGGTGCCAAGAAAAAGTGGGTTTCAAAATGCATTACCCCCATGCAATTTCATGTAGGGATTTGAGACACGACTACAGCCCTTACCATTAAGTGGAATGACATCAAATTTGGTAGAAAGCTAGATCTTGGTCCTGAAAGAGTGTTTTTTGTAATTTGGTGTAAATCTCTTCAGTTGGTTTGGAGTAATTAAAGTAAAAAGATTTATGTATATCTGGAGACGCTGATATTCAGGTGGATCTGCGGATCCTCATGGATTGAGGTGTATCCACGGAGCCAGACCCCACTTAAACAAAAGCACATACACCCACTCACAGACCCAAACACCTACTCACACACTTACTCACAAACCCACTCATGCACCCATACAGCCACTCATACACCCACTCACAGACCCATAAAAAAATCACACACCCTCTGACAGACCCACACAGCACTTACACACCCACTCTTACACTCACACAGCCAGTTACCCACCCACACAACCACTCAAACACCCATACAGCCACTCTCTTACACCCACTCACAAAGCCACAAAACCACTCACACATCCACACAGTCACTCACACACCCACTAACATACCTAGACAGCCATTCCCATACCCACTCACAGACCCAGACAGCTAGTCACACACACGTACTCACACACCCAGGTTACAGAGACATTACAGTTAGGAAATAGCATTAATAAACCATGGAAATTCACTGAAAAAAACAAAGGTTATAGGGACATTATAGTTAGGAATTTTTTTTAAATACTTTAAAAATTAACTTTAAAAACTGAGGTTACATGGACGTTATAATTAGTTTCAGATTTTACACACACACAAAACCATAGAAATTCAGCAGTTAGTGTTATAGTTATCTCAAGTAACTATAACTCACCCCCTCGCCAAGCACTGCTAATTACCCCACATATTACATCACTCATGACATCTTCTATGACATCATTGATAATATCACTGCAATATTTGCAGTAAAGTAAGGTAACTGTGCATGGCGAGGGTACGAGTTAAAGTTACCTTATGGCATGAGTTATAATTACTTGAGATAACTATAACTGTAACTGCTGAATTTCTATGGTTTTGTGTGTGTAAAATTTGAACCTAATTATAACATCCCTGTAATCTTTGTTTTTTAAAGGGAATATAGATAGATAGATAGATAGATAGTGTCAGGTTCCTAGTTCCTCAGGAGCAGTACCCTCAAGTAGCCCACCTTCCGGTAGCTTTGACTCTGCACACAAAACACCAGAGGATCAAAGTGGCCAGACGAGGGGAAGGGAATTAGGGAGGGTACTGCGGGGAGGGAGATCTGGAACGAAGATGTTACAACAAATGAGTTCTGGTTCTCTTCTTTCTTTAGTAAAAAGAATATATGCAGAGAGTTGAAACAATCTTTACCTGTAAGAAAAAACACCATAGAATCCAAGAAATGAAACTGTCATTTGGTCGCTCAATATATTGAAAGTGCTTTAACTGTTTTCCTATATAGCACTTACCAAGTATTTGACTTTGGTTCATGAATGAAAACAAAATAAGTTCGTACATCAAAATTCCCCAAATGTTCTGTTTCTAAATCAACATTAGTCAATAAACTTTCATCCTTTGGAGCTTTAATTGAGTACTTTCATAACATAATTCTTTACTTTCAAGAACTGAATAGCCTTTGTGACAAGAGCGCCAAATTAGTTCTGTTCTTATCAAGTGCCTTGAATATTATCCCAACAAAACATCACAGTTCAGTGTTCTCATGCGCTAGTAGTCTTAGTTCAAACGTTTCCCAAAAAATGTCACACGTTGAATTTCACTTGCGCATTACGTATTTAAACATGTGAGCGCTCCGACTTATTTCTCGAAGATTGCCAAGACAATAACCGTTGTCTCCTACCGAAACCTGCCAAGTTCTAGAGGGCTCAGTCAAACTGGAATACTTTTTCCCCAAACGGACAACCAGTCCGCTACGAATAACGAGCAACCGGAAGCAAGGATTCCTCCGGGAGCTGGAGATCTATGCACGCGAACTGAAGGCAAGCAATAATCCGCGAGAGGCGGATGGGTGTGGCCGCTATTTATGGAGGCTGAATAGCGTACGGCAACGTCTGTGGCTCAAAAGTAAGCGTAATGCGAAACCAAAGAACACCTGCTGTCTAATAAAAGAAAACAAACGCATTCCTTAGTAATAGCGTAGCGCGTGTAAAGCCTGCATTCACCAGTTTGTGTATATTGGCAACGTGATGAACAGAATCATGAGATAAAAAGGAAAGCAATAAAGGTTGTAGCAAAACAATACAAAAGGTTGTGGCAAAACAATACAAATAACAACCAAGGCAAAAATACAGCAGCTTAATGTGGCTGAATGTGGTTGCTGCAAACTTTGAATTCACACAACACTGACAAGGGTCGTGACAGTTTTGGAATACACACAACACTGACAGAAATCACACAATCATTGGCAAGGATCGAGGATCGTGACAGTCCTCCCCACCAAAACAGAGCCACCCAGTTAGGCCGGTGCATGAGGATGTTGCCTGTGAAATTGACGAAGCAAGCGTGGGGCATGAATGGCATCTCGGGATCCCCATGAATCCTCCTCAGGGCCATACCCTTTCCATGAGATTAAATACCATACCTGACGTTCTTATATTTACTGTCCTTAATTTGCTGAACTTCATACTCCAGCTGATCCCCCACCAATAGTGGAGGAGGTTTAGTTCTTGTTATAACACGTGCTGGCTTAAGTAAGGAAGTATGAAACACCGGGTGTATTCTCATAGACTGTGGGAGCTGTAATTTAAAGGATACTGGATTTATACACTTTAGTATTGCAAAAGGTCCAATAAAACGTGGATGGAAAGGGTTTCTTTGCTTAAAGTGTAGGTTCTTTGTGGACAACCATACTTTATCACCTGGTTGATACTTAGGACCTGGTTGTCTCTTTCTGTCAGCAAATATTTTATATGCTATCTTGGCGTTAGTTACATTACGTTGTAGTGTTTGCATTATAATTTTCATCTTTTGCAACTTGGCAGTAACATGTGGGGTTTGTGTGTCAATTGAACCCATTAATGGCAGTGCCTGAGGGTTCCAGCCATGCGTAGCAAAAAACGGTGACATTTTAGTGGAAGTATGCAATAAGTTGTTGTATGCAAATTCAGCTTCCCACAACAAGTCCACCCAAGATGAATGTGTTTGAGCCAGGTAACAACGTAGATATTGTTTGAGCACTTGGTTGACACGTTCAGTTTGCCCATCCGATTCCGGATGGAAACTGGTAGACAAGTTGCTTTTAATTTGTAAGGCTGTACACCAAGTTTTCCACAGTTTGGAGGTGAATTACGATCCTCTATCGGTAGTTATGGATCGCAGTAACCCATGTAAATGTACCACATGAAATAAGAGCATGTCTACCTAAGCAGCTGTTGTCGGTAGTCCTTCACAAGCCACAAAATGTGCCATTTTCGATAGGCGATCCACAATGACTAATATGACAGTTTTGCCTTTATCTTTCAGTAAGTTTGTGATAAAATCTAAAGAAATGTCTTCCCACACGTGTGTAGGCGTGGGTAACGGAAGCAAATGTCCTTTTTTTGCAAGTGGTCTGATTTAGCTCTGATACAGGTATCACAGGTCTTTACATACGTGATGACATCTTTTTTCCAGCTGGGCCACCAGAAGTTTCGACTTACCAAGTCTAGAGTTTTTGTACAACCTGGATGACCTGCTAAGGGATGAGTATGACACCATAAGAGCACCTTTTGCTGTAATTTCTTTTGTGGGACGTATAGGAGGCGTCCTTGGAATGGAAGTCCATCAATCATTTGTCTTTTCTTGTCTAAATTCTTCCAACATATTATTTTATGTAAAGGCATAATGTTTTGAATCTCTGTCAGAAATTGTCCAGACATTGTTACCCCTATGATGTGGTCTTTTGGAATCATGGGTCTTGCTTCTTGTTGGTCACAGGAGTTAAGTGATTCCTCATAACGAGAAAGAGTATCTGCCTTTTTATTTGCGCTACCTGGTCTGAAGGTGATGTGAAAATTTAATTCCGCAAAAAAGAGGGTCCATCGCAATTGTCAGGGAGTTAGAGCTTTAGCACAGCGTAAGAATTGTAAATTACGATGGTCTGTGTAAACAGTGATGGGATGAATAGACCCAAGCAGATAATGACACCATTCCTTGAAAGCTAGGCGTATAACCAATAGCTCCTTTTCGGCTATGGTGTAATTCTTTTCCCCTGGTAAATATTTCTTTGATAGAAAGGCTACTGGATGGAGGTGATTTGTTACATCATCTCGTTGTGACAGTATTGCTCCTATAGCGGTGTTTGAAGCGTCCGCTTCCACAACAAAAGGTTTAGAAAGATCTGGGTGTCTGAGTACAGGGGCGGTAACAAAGGCTTTTTTTAAATCTTGGAAGGCGTTTTCAGAGTCAGAGGACCATTGGAATTTTCGTCCTTTTTGTAACAACCGTGTCAAAGGTGTGGCTCTAGCAGAAAACTCATGAATAAAGCGCCGATAAAAATTGGCGAAGCCTAAGAACCGTTAAATGTCTTTCACTGATTGTGGTTGTGGCCAATTTTGTATAGCTTGTATTTTACGGTCTGCCATGGTTATTCCTTCAGGTGGAAGAATGAACCCCAAAAATTCAACACGAGTCACATGAAACTCACACTTTGGCAGTTTACAATAAAGACCATGCTTTCTCAGTGTGGTTAAAATGGTTTTTAGATGCTGTTCGTGGTCTGTATGTGAATTGGAATATATTAGTATATCGTCTATATAGACAATGACAAATTGGTCCAGATATTCTCTTAAGACATCATTTAGGAAGAATTGAAACGCCGCAGGGGTGTTGCAGAGCCCAAACGGTATCACACAGTATTCAAATAGGACATATCGAGTTCGGAAAGCGGTCTTCCATTCGTAGCCTCATCGAACACGAACCAAATGGTATGCTCCTCGTAGATCTAATTTTGTATATATTTTCGCTGTCCGAACTTGGCCGAGGAGTACTGGAATAAGAGGTAGTGGATACCGATTTTTTACAGTGATGGTGTTTAATGCCCTATAATCAATACACGTGCGAAGTTCACCATTACTCTTCGGCACGAAGAAGAGGGGAGAGGCAGCAGGTGATTTAGAGGGTCTAATAAACCCGTTTTTGAGATACTTATCCAGATAGGAACGAAGATGTTGGCTTTCAGCCTCAGTGAGGGCATATATTCTGCTACACGGTATTTTAGCTCCGGGTTGCAACTCAATCTCACAATCGTAGTCACGATGTGGTGGTAATGTTTCCACACTAGCTTCACTAAACACATCGTGAAAGGCAGCATGTTGTGGGGGTAGTTCAGTGTCTTGCTCGGCAGCTGTGGCTATAAGGTGAGCTCCGGTTAAGGACTGTGACTCTGTCTCTATTGCTGTGTTCTGGGACTTAGGTTGAGAAAGACATTCCTGGTGACACCAAGTGGAAGTGAAGGTAATGCACCTTTTGGTCCAATCTATGGTGGGGTTATGTTCAGTGAGCCAAGGCATACCCAGAATGACTCCAAAGTGGGGTGCGTCAATGATGTCAAAGTGTATTTCCTCGGAGTGCTTACCTTCTGTAGTGTAACAAACCATAGTGATGGTAATGGTGGCATGTGTGATAGGACCGGATGTGAGAACTGAACCATCAACTGTATAGACCGACTCAGTTTTGTTCTTCTTGATAGTAGGAATTTGAAGTTTGGAACAATAGGTGGAGTCGATGAAGTTTCCGGTGGCACCTGAATCGACCATAACCACCACTTCCTGGTTAATAATTCCTGGCTTAATAAAGAGCACATTTAACCCATTCGATGCGATCGGAATTCCGCTCAGGTGCTGGACATTCCGATCGCGGGCGTGGTCGTGACGAGCTCAGCTTGTCATGCGCACACGCCCACCGCGCAGCATGACGAGCTGAGCTCGTCATGAGCATCGAAGAGGTTAAGGTTAAATGTGGAACCGAGATTTGAAGAGTATTAGCTAGACTTTGATCAGAGGAATCAGGTAAGATACTCGAGCAATTCCCCTGTTTGTTACTCGAGTTATTTAGTTTTCCTGTTTTGGAGGGTATGTTTCCATACCTTTCTGTCCTTTGGGTCGAATCGGACATTCCCAAACAAAATGCCCTTTTTTTCCACAATATAGACACATGCTCAACTTTCGACACGTATCTTTTTCTTCCTGAGTAAGGGGTTTACGAATCCCTCCAATCTCCATGGGTTCACTATGATCATTAGTTACTGGGTTGGTTCTTTCTCTAAATTGTACTGTGGGTCTAAATTCAAGTTTCTTTTTATCACCTTTTCTTTCGGACAAACGGTGATCAGGCGAAGCGTTAAAGCTATTAAGTCAGCACAATCGCGAGGTTGTGGGTCGATAGAGGCTAGTAAATCCTTTAAATCGTCTTTCAGGCCTTGGTAAAAGAGAGCTGCTCTTTTTTCTTCTGGCCAATTGGTTTCTGAGATCAATCTGTTGAATTGTGTTAGATAGTGTATAAGATCTTTGTTACCTTGTTTAAGTCCTAGGAGTTCCCGGTCAGCTGAACCAGCTATTGTGCGCCTGTCAAATACTTTTTCGAATTCTGCTTTGAAGTTTTGCCAATTATATAATATTGGATCATCGGCATTGACTAAGGGTACTGCCCACATAGCTGCGTCACCACTTAAATATGAAATTAAAAAGGCGATGCGGGATTGGGCATTAGGGAATTATGTTGGTTTCACCATAAAATGTAGTTGGATCTGGGTCAAGAAGGTTTGAAACTTGGTAGGATCACCTGAAAAACGTTCTGGGGAAGCTAAAGGCACTGTGGACGGCACTTACACTGAAATTGTAGGTGTAGCGGACTCTGTAGAAACCCCTCCGCTGGAAACAGAGGAGACTGGACTGGCCTGGAGTTGCGCCTGCATGTGAGCCACCTTACCAGCCAAGGTAGCCGTCTCTAAGTGTGTAGCAGTTAAGTCCTTCTGCATATTACCTAACATCTTACAAATATCCTCTAATGTGGCCATCTTGTCGGTACTGCTCGGGAGGAACAAAATCCATGGGCGGATTATTCTGTCAGGTTCCTAGTTCCTCAGGAGCAGTACCCTCAAGTAGCCCACCTTCCGGCAGCTTTGACTCTGCACACAAAACACCAGAGGATCAAAGTGGCCAGACGAGGGGAAGGGAATTAGGGAGGGTACTGCGGGGAGGGAGATCTGGAACGAAGATGTTACAACAACTGAGTTCTGGTTCTCTTCTTTCTTTAGTAAAAAGAATATATGCAGAGAATTAAAACAATCTCTACCTGTAAGAAAAAACACCATAGAATCCAAGAAATGAAACTGTCATTTGGTCGCTCAATGTATTGAACGTGCTTTAACTGTTTTCCTATATAGCACTTCCCAAATGTTCTGTTTCTAAATCAACATTAGTCAATAAACTTTCATCCTTTGGAGCTTTAATTGAGTACTTTCATAACATAATTCTTTACAAGAACTGAATAGCCTTTGTGACAAGAGCGCCAAATTAGTTCTGTTCTTATCAAGCGCCTTGAATATTATCCCAACAAAACGTCACAGTTCAGTGTTCTCATGCGCTAGTAGTCTTAGTTCAAACGTTTCTCAAAAAATGTCACACGTTGAATTTCACGTGCACATTACGTATTTAAACATGTGAGCGCTCCGACTTATTTCTCGAAGATTGCCAAGACAATAACCGTCGTCTCCTACCTGAACCTGCCAAGTTCTAGAGGGCTCAGTCAAACCTGGAATACTTTTTCCCCAAACGTACAACCAGTCTGCTACGAATAACGAGCAACCGGAAACAAGGATTCCTCCGGGAGCTGGAGATCTATGCACGCAAACTGAAGGCAAGCAATAATCCGCGAGAGGCGGATGGGTGCGGCCGCTTTTTATGGAGGCTGAATAGCGTACGGCAACATCTGTGGCTCAAAAGAAAGCGCAATGCGAAACCAAAGAACACCTGCTGTCTAATAAAAGAAAACACACGCATTCCTTAGTAATAGCGTAGCGCGTGTAAAGCCTGCATTCACCAGTTTGTGTATATTGGCAACGTGATGAACAGAATCATGAGATAAAAAGGAAAGCAATAAAGGTTGTGGCAAAACAATACAAAAGGGTGTGGCAAAACAATACAAATGACAATCAAGGCAAAAATACAGCAGCTTAATGTGGCTGCTGCAAACTTTGAATTCACACAACACTGACAAGGGTCGTGACAGTTTTGGAATACACACAACACTGACAGAAATCACACAATCATTGGCAAAGATCGAGGATCGTGATAGATAGATAGATAGATAGATAGATAGATAGATAGATAGATAGACAGACAGACGGACGGACGGACGGACGGACGGACGGACGGACAGACAGACAGACAGACAGACAGACAGACAGATGTGAGTGAGTGTATGAGCATGACTGTGGTGCATGTGTTGACATTTTACAATTATCCTAAAGAGAATAGGTTCAAACTGTGAAATAAAAGGAAGGAATGGGGGCATACTGGGAATGTATTAAAAGTCGGAATTAGTAAATTGTTTAGCATTGGGGTAATTAAGTTTAGGGCACATTGGGACCTAATAAAGGGAACAAACTGGGGTAATAAATAGACAGCTGATTTCGGCACACTGCACCAATATGGAAGCCTGGATGGAGAGTATACCAGGACGTTATGAAAAATGAGACTACATCATGATGCAATATGTACATGAGAAGGGGGTACAGAGGGGCAATATGGAAAATGCTGCATTTGGCATTTCAGGAAAATGGGTGTGAGATGTTCCAGGTTATTAGTGAAGACAAGGGAGGTGGGCATACTGAACAAATTTCAAATTTGGAATTGGGGGAATGTTAGGACACAGAATTATGAGCCGGCTTCAGTACTACAGGCATAGCATAAGTGTAATGGGCCACTATAAAAATGTAACAGACCTTTCTAGAGGGCATTATGGAAACCCGTTTGAAGGCATGTGATGTGTAGTTGATACATTGTGGGCATATTAGAGAAATATTGCAACAGAAAAGTGGCTCATGTTAGGCAACTTAACCAGTGCTAAATTTGCAAAAGAATGAGTGCCGGTGCTCAAAGCTCTGCTAAGAAGCCAGTGGCCTGTGCCATTAAATGGCAAAACCAAAGGGGATGATGGATGGAGTGTTGAACATTGCAAGCACTCACCCCCAGTCAACTGATCTGGGTTTAATCCATCATCATTCTTTAGCTCACTCTGCCACCCCAGTTCAGACATGGCCATATGCAAATCAGTCTGACCCTGTGCCTCATGGGAACAGTCCAGCCCGAACTGCCAAGCCATGTCTTCCCTGGACCGGAAACAAGCATCCTGGGACCGGTTTCTGGCTTACAGCCGTCATCAGCCAGGCTATCTTGTATCCAGTGGCAAAGTGAGCAAGGGACCCACGTCTGGGCATACCCTGCCAACTTAGGGCGAACATAGCAAAACCAAAGGGGATGATGAACGGAGTGTTGAACATTGCAAGCACCCACCCCCAGTCAACTGATCTGGGTTTAATCCATCATCATTCTTTAGCTCACTCCGCCACCCCAGTTCAGACATGGCCATATGCAAATCAGTCTGACCCTGTGCCTCATGGGAACAGTCCAGCCCGAACTGCCAACCCATGTCTTCCCTGGACCGGAAACAAGCATCCTGGGACCGGTTTCTGGCTTACAGCCGTCATCACCAGGCTATCTTGTATCCAGTGGCAAAGTGAGCAAGGGACCCACGTCTGGGCATACCCTGCCAACTTAGGGCGAACATAGTAAAACCAAAGGGGATGATGGACGGAGTGTTGAACATTGCAAGCACTCACCCCCAGTCAACTGATCTGGGTTTAATCCATCATCATTCTTTAGCTCACTCCGCCACCCCAGTTCAGACATGGCCATATGCAAATCAGTCTGACCCTGTGCCTCATGGGAACAGTCCAGCCCAAACTGCCAAGCCATGTGTCTTCAATCCACCTCATGCCTCTTTAGTCCACTAGCAGAAACTCACTGATCTTTTATCTGCCTCTTGCAGGTTCCTGCTTTCTCTCTTTCTAAAGGTTTTTCCATCTTTCTCTTCTCTCTGTCTTTCCACTTTGTGTGTTTTTCCCTCTCTTGCTCTCAGGAAACGTCTGATGAGGAAAGTGAAGGTGTTGGTCCCCAAACATGAGTGTTAGTTCCCCCACCAGCAACCACTGCCTCAAATTAAGCACTGGCTTTAACATAGTTTGATGTGACATATTAGGGCCTAAAGAAAACTTGAAATGATGAACCAGAGGGGTGCTATGGAACCAATCTATGGTGTATACTATGTCATTTTGAAAACATTTGGAAATTTGCCTTGGGTGCAAACTGGGACTTTATGGTGGGTGGAGCAGCGACGGCTCGCACAGGTAAACGCTGTGGGTGGTGTCGGGAATTCGACATAAGACGGAAATGTGAAAACTAAATAAATAAAACCACTTACCTTGCGCTCGCTGCATCGCTGACTTTGGCGATGCGGCGAGCGCAAGGTTAGTGGTTTTATTTATTTAGTTTTCACATTCCTGTCGTATGTTAAATTCCACTACCCCCCCCACCCCACCCCTCCCCACAGCGTTCACCTTGCGAAGCAAAGCGCCGCTGGGGAGGAGATATGTTCACAATTTTAGAATGTGAAATGGGGGAACACTGAGGTATCTTGGTAAATGGAAGTTTACCATATCTGGGCATTATGCACACTTGTAATTGGTCTATGCAGGGGATTCGTGGAAAATAGTTAAGGTGACATAATGAGGCTTTACATAAACTGGTAAAATTCCCATGGAAATGGAAGTAAAAGCATTCTAAGGTAAAAGTGAGACCGAAAGGTGAATGCTCTGTGAGAGCAGAGCGGGACTGCAGCATGGCAGGTGTGGCTCCCGCATCCAAACGGCGATATCAGAATTTATCTGATGCAGCTAAGAGATAGGGTGACCAGGCGTCCCGGATTTGCCCGGACAGTCCCGGTTTTTCACCAGCTCTCCCGGCAGATTTCAGGAAATTTAGCTCATGTTCCGGTTTTTAGAGAGGGTCGACCTGAAAACCTTCGGAGGTATATTTTTATGTTTTGCAAAGCAGAGAGTACGCAGCTGTTATAAGAAAGCAATTTAATTAACAGGCGAGATACTGGCTTTAAAAATTGCATTTTATTTATGTTCTTACTGCCTCTTCTGTAATTCTCTGCTAAGGAGCGCTGTCATTATGTGCACTAGGTTGAAGTAAAATTGTAAGTCCTTCTTCTATTTTTGGGAAATGTCCCGGTTTTTGGCTTTACAATTCTGGTCACCCTACTAAGAGACGAACATCGTGCAGAGCTGAAGACCACGGATTGTGTGTACACCAGAAAGGCACAATATGTGTTGTTTGTTTGTTCCATATGCGGCTACTTGTGTGGCTAATAATAATTAGTGAACTGAAAAGAAAGATAAAACAGAGATATTTCACTTCTGATGTCAAGGAAAAAGCCTGATAAAATTGATTATATCTTGGAACAGGCTGTTATGCTACAAAGCTTTAAATGACAGAGAATATGTTTTTGCTTTTCTAGCCAAGCCAGAACAACACTATTTTTCTTAAATTTGCATACTGAACTGATGAACAAGTGGCTTCCTGTAATGCATTCGCCTTTCTTATTTGTTCTGAAATGTTTTCACATTGTATCATCTCAAAAATGCCTCAGGATAATCACGTTTTTAATTCTTTCTTATTCGTCGTTACCCGTGTATGGAATAACATGTGTAAACTTGATTGTGATTAATTAAGAGGTCTCTAGAAAATTATGTTTTATTTCCCTCCATCTCAGACTGCCATCTGTTCCGAAACGCATGTGAATTAAGCAAGTACACTGTGATACTGAGGACTCACTGAGTAATACACCAAGGAAAATACAGGGAATACTGTAGCAAATCATCCCTTTTGTCTCATGTCGTCAAAATATTGTGGGGCATATTTACAAGCCCCTTGCGCCACTTTTGCGCCGCCGTTGCGTCACGCATGTGACGCAGCGGCGACGCAAACCATGCGCCGCGTTGCGCTATATTTACAACGTGACGCATCTAGGGAGATGCGTCACGTAGTAAACCCCTGCGCCACATGAAACCTGCGTCAGGTTTCATGTGGGCGTACCAGCGCAGGGGGGGGCGTTCCGGCGCAGGTACGCCTCGGAAAAGTGACGTAGTGAAATCTACAAGGTTTCACGCAGTCACTTTTCCGACGCTGGTGCGTCAAATCCTTACGCCTGCTTCAAGCAGGCGTAAGTATTGACGCACCATGTTAGAGATAGGGAAGGTTGGAACAGTGCTGGAGTTGCGTCGCGCTTGCGACACAGCTTCAGCACTGCGCCAACCTTCCGCCCGGCAGATGCGTCACGCATCTGCTTATCCCTGCGCCACGATGCGCCGCATTGTAAATGCGGCGCATCGGACGTGGCGCAAGGGTATACTTGCGTGACGCATTTTCCCTGGCGCATCCCTGCTGATATGCAGGGATGCGCCAGGGAACGTAAATATGCCCCTGTATTTTTACACCACATTTTTAACACACAGTGATCTACCTCTAAAGATTGAATCGATAGGGTCTTAGCTCAAGATGCTTGGGGTGGCATTTAAATCAAAATAGCGAGGTCCTGAACAATATTATGTCATTTCTTTTACTTTTTGGAGGGCAGGTCTACAGCCCACACCCAACTCTTTGTATCAAAGACTGCTGCGGTGGCTCATATTAAAACGCTAAAAGCGCGGACTTTAGAGATGGCTTTAGAGGGAACCCTGTGACTACTTCAGCCCTTTTTTCATGACTTCTCGCTCTACCCAGAAGCACCCGCCACAGAGACATTTTGTGCCACTCATAAAGCTTATGTAGTCATAAGAAATACCGGATGCCCGCCATTGACAACAATCAATAACAATGCTCTTTCAGAAATCGTTTGTGGAGCATTACATTTAATTAATTTCATAGTTGTGTTTATTAGAGACAATGTTGAGCCTCTAATTAGTGATTTTATTACTACATTTGCTGCTTGTATAGATGCATATTTGGAATATTAATACTTTGTTTTTAATTGTTATGGTATTAGACTCATTTACTTACTTTCAGAAATGATTTACATTTTAAATTATTGTTTTCGCCAATAGTTTCTACCAGGGCATTTCCAAAATGGATTTCCATGCAAGATTTCATGGCAATCAATAGGTGACTTAAAATACAATTCCCTTTTCTGTTCAGAGTCCGTGGCGCTCAATCACCCATATCTTTGTCTAAATATTGAGATTTTTTGCGTCAGCTGTCGGAACAGAATCACTGGATTCGAATTCGGGTACTAATTCGAGGAAGGGTGTTCAACTTAGGTCTGGGAAGACAAATCCATGCCAGCTTTCCAGGCTACCCACATGAAATCCGTTTCCATACAATTAATCTAAATGGAACAGGTTGACACAGTCAGGAGTTACCCCTGAAAATCTAGCCCTACAGGGCCTTCTTTGGGCTTCCTTGATATGAGCAAGTTGGCTTTTCACATCATTGCTTAGAATGCAGCAGAAAGTGAATCAAAAGTTTGTGCACCAATACGTTTCTATAGATTCTTTTAGGAATTAAGCAAGTCCAGTTTATTGTGAACTGTTAGTAAAATGTAATTTACAGTCCGCTATGTAAACATTAAAGTATGTAAAATAAAACGAGAGCTATTCAAATTAACAGTTATGGCTATAAACACAAGTACACTTGCCAGTTACGTTTTGAGTAAAAGATATATCTCATTCTCAAACAGTTGATTTAAAACGTGTATTTAATTTATGAAATTAAATGTCTAGCTATAGGGAGGAGAATGTGAGATGGCATAGTCATTGGCAACAGCATATGCGTATGCGTATATATTACAGGGAATGTACAAACCTTCCATCTCAGTGTTATTGTGTGTTTGGCTAGCAGTAGGCCAAGATCTAGAAAAATTAGCAGGTAATCTGATCTTCTTGGTTCTCTTAAAATAACCCAAAGTGCAAGCATCCCAGGCTTCGAAATTAGTACAGCTGGTGATGGCAGGAAGAGTGTCAGCGACTCCAGACCATTAGTCTCTTAGGGGCACATGCATCAAGAAATGCTTTTGCGAGTCCCTAATTGCGCTTATTAAGGAATCACAATTAGGGACTCGCAAAAGCCTATGCATGTAGAAATCACTATTAAAATAGCGATTTCTAAACATTCCTTAATTGCGACTCGCAAATAGCGAGTCGCAATTAAGGAATAACTTCCCATTCATTCCTATGGGCCTACAGGCCCATAGGAATGAATGAGAAGTACATGCGCAATTTGCGAGTACCAATAGGTACTCGCAAATTATGCATGCTACTTCAAGAGTGCAAAGGTGTCAAAATGACACCCTGTTGCACCCCTGAAATTGTGATGTGCACCCATGTTGCCCACACACATGCCCCAAGGGCATGTGTGTGTGTGTAACCTAAAACCTTGAAAAATGCACTTTAGTGCTTTTTTCAAGGTATTAGCAAAATACAGACCAAAGTAATTTCTCTGTATTTTGCGGCCCCAAATAGCGTAATTCGCTATTTCTAAAGGGTACATGCATTGCATTTAAGGAATCGCAAATTGCAATTCCTTAAATGCAATCGCAATTTAAGAAATCGCAATGAATTGCGATTCCTTAAATTGCGAGTGCCTAACACCTTGATGCATCGCAAAGGCGTTTTGCGGGCGCAAACGGCCGATTTTTGCGAATCGCACCGTTTGCGCTCGCAAAAAACGTTGATGCATGTGCCTGCTAGTGAGGAGCAATTCTACAGCAAGTGCTGGAGACCAACTGAAGGAGCATCACTGCAGGGGCATATGGCGCTAGCTTCAGGGAAAATTCTGTTAATTCTATTAGGGGTTAGGTAGGCTATGGACAGAATATTGAATTAAATGTATTTGAATTTTGCATTGCTGTAGAGTGTGTGTGGTTATATTATTGCCATGTACCATTCATTATCGTGAAACACTCTCGCTAACTCAGTCTCCTACGTCTCACATAAACCCTATAGAGATACCTGTATGTGCTCATCCTAAGCCTTGTTATTCCCGCTAGTAAGCCTCCTGCCAATACCCATCACAAATAAGGTTTATTGAGGTTTGTGTTTAAGGCTCTCCAGTAATGATAGTCCAATTAGTTCGAAAAGCCTTAGTCAAGAGCCTATAAGTCAAGAATTGGCGTATGTGAATGTTAAAGTGCTCTACAAAAGCATCAGAGATGAGAAGCTGGCCTTCTTGGAATATGTCGCCCAATGTTGTGAGGCGCACTGTACTCTCATATTTAAATTCTCCAGTGGTAAGGTGAATTTCATGTTTAGGTAGCTCCAATCAGCTTAATTTGCCTAGTGACTAGCACACCTCTTAGGAAGCAGTTGAGGGCTACCTCCAACAGTTGGGGTTATCCCAGTCTAAGTTTAGAGTTCGGTAAGAAGAGGCTGAACAGGTTATTGGGCTGCAAGAGGCCACGTCCTGAGCACATCTCTTTAGGGACTGTCCAGAGAACCTATGGCATTCCCATTGTAACTGGGTCACCAGATAATACTGATGGAGCAAGGTTTCATAAATGAAACTTGCTTGTATTCAATCCTCATCACAGTATTAATTTATTAAAACTTGTATTGTTAATACTAACCTTTGCATTCACGACACGAAAGGGAAGGATGCTTGCTTATGTGTTTTTCTAATGAATAACGCTTGTCTGTAAATCCAAAATGGCCGCTAAAGCACGGGAACCTCAATGCGCATGTCGCATCCTTATCACATGGTGTGACGTCTTTCTTTGCTTGGTGGGAAATTTCTGCTTCTGCGCAGTGTGTATTAAAATGGCTGCTTGATGTTTTCACATGCTTCAGCTTGCTCTCATGTCATTGCTAAATTGTCGTTTCCTAATGCTACTAACGCGGGATAGAAATTATAATTAAATGGGAATAGAGTAGAAAAAGTGGGCATACAGTGAAACATTTTATTCTGTGATTTTAATATTTGCTTCTTGCACTTTTATTAGTTCGTAAACTTGGGCCTGGGTTGGTGACCTGAAACTCGAGAGGCAAATGGTTCTGCGCATGTGTCCTGTGTGCCTGCCAAATGAAGTCAATCTGGACGTCGTCCAAGGCCGCGACCCGATGGCCGAAGATGCTGTACTCTTGCCTTTCCTGTTTTATATTGATACATTGTCTATGAAAATTGGTGTACATTTGTCATGAGACGGGTGGGAAATAAAGCAAATGTATTAATTTGAAGGGGTGGGAATGTAAAGACAATAGGCTTTACAATTTAGGCCAAATCGATATGGTGCGACAATCCACCCCCTGTCCAATCAGAAGTAGTGGCCCCATATTTTAGCAACATTAAGGGGAGGTACATGGGCGTAGAGGAGTATAATAGATATAGAATTAGCTAATTAGTTTAGCTTCTAGCTCAGACCACAGCACGCACAAGAAGAGCTCCAGACCGCTAAGCTGATCGATTGCAGACTGAATCCCTGTCCTGAAGAGGTCCTGAGGAGGGGCGGCGGAGTCCATTAGAAGGAAGGCACGGGAGAATCGAGGAGAAGTCGAGTATCAGAGAGGGAACGACGCAGGCGTCGTTGTAGAGAGGTCACCGGTCCTGTCCTGATCCTGGAGGAAGTCATTGCTCTTTATCCTTCCTGGGTCCTATTCTTTCAACTCCTTGGCTAAGGGGTTTGGTTCTCGCACTTAGGTAAATATAATGCAACCTTTAGTTGCGCTGCTGTCTCTATTCTCTCCTTTTCCTTAAACACCGTCATACATTAGCAATAATTATTCTATGCTTCATCTTGGGTATTTCGATTAAGTACCATGTGTTTTCTGTAATTTACTCTGCTAAATCTTTAGATAAACATTTTAAAACTTCCTGACTCAGTGGTTATTTCAGGATTATGTACTATAATGAATGTCACTCATTTTAAATTTCCCAATTAGCAAAGGATTCATTGGTAAGTCATTACTCTTCATTCAGAAGATAATTGGTAGCAGGGATTTTGATAAAGAGTAACAACTGATAAAACCCAGCGTAAGTATTAGCGTAGTATGAATGTATGGGCCCAAGTGAGTGTTTTGTGTATGAATGCTGTTTGCTAATATCGCGCTGGATCAGTTTTCTGGTAATCAGAGGATGGTTACTCTTTGTTAGTTGGGTAATGAGAATTTTATTTTTATGAACTAACATCCGTATATTCGAAGTTTGTTTTATGTTGTCCAGAATCCCGGGGTAAAAGGAATAGCGGATGGTAAGTGGAAGCCATACTGCAGTGAGGTTATCTGCCAGGCAGAATTAGTACTGAAAAGTTAAGCAGGACTTTCAGTACTCGTTAGGGACTCTATGCGTGTGAGTAATAGCAAAAGAATATGCTGGTAAAAATTTGATGTTATATCACCTAGAAAGGGTAACATTGGAGAAGTAACAGGTATTTCTGGAGCTTGTGTGAAGAGTAGACGGAAGTGTTTTACTCGTAGTATATGTTAGTAAACGGAAAGGTTTTACTAAAGTGTGGAAGAAACTATCTTTTTCGAATTTAGAAGAAACTGGCACGATAACGAATGTTTTATGTTGTTACTGAAATTTAATTAAGATTAATAGAGAAAATAAGTTTGCGTACATTTTTGTAAAGGAAGGGTCAGTTGCCGGAGAGGGAGCTGACATCACAAAACGCCACGCTGGGATTGGTTGAATCAGCGGGTGTGGAAAGACCCTTGTAAAGGAGGGGTCAGTAGTCAGGAGCAGTACTGACGTCACAGGTGCCGCGCTGGGATTGGTTAAACCAGCAAGGACAGAAAAAGAGCAGATTGTAAAGGAGGGGTTGACAGATAAACGTCACCAAAAGGCCGCGCAAGGATTGGCTTGGAAATAAAAAATAGCAGACATTTGATTGGTCAAAATTATAGAAGCGAAATTCTTAGTGGATAAGGATTGCATGTTAAAACGCGATCCGACCTTAACAGGAATTCGTCAGGATAGGAAAGATTTAGGCTTTGCAGAATATAATTTTATACATCGGTACTTACCCAAGATGTACGGAGAAAGGAGACAAATATCATTTTTACAAAAGATCAAGAATTATTTTAAAAAGGACAAACCAATCAAAACTAGAGAAGGAATTATTATTCCACCAGCTAAAACGCCCGCTTCATTCATGATGATGGAGAGAGGTTATCATACTTGTGTATGGATGGAGAATTGGATAGAATATACCAAAAATGATGGAATACTAGCATTTCCCGAGAATGGCACGTTCAATGGGCGAATTCTACAAAACTTGAGATTGAGGATGAATGACTTAGAACCCAGACCTAGATTAACTCAGTACGAAGCTCTAGAGGAATGGGAAACCGAGGCATTTGAGCGGGACCGATCTAGGAGTAATAGGGGTTATCCAGGATTTTTTCCCAGATACCTACATGAGTCTAGGAACGGTCAGATGAAACAATGGAGAAGGGCAATGATTACAGAAGGATTATATCCATTGTTCTCAGCAGAGGAGAAATTAGGAAGTAAGTGCACAGAAAAGACAAAACATTTAATGAGAAATGAGGAGTCTGAAGACAAATTTATGGAGGAAATGTTAAGAAACCCCCCACCATATCAGGAAGGAACAAGTGGATGCACCCCAAGTGCACCACCAAAAACTCCATTAGTGCCACAGGTAATGCATGAATTCACCCCTAGTAGAATACATCATGACAAAGAAAAAGAATCTCTAGAAAAGACTAGAACAGAATTAATACAGAAAATAACCCAGATAAAAGTACACCCTGATTCGTTGACCATACCTGTAACAATTGGTCCAGTAGTTCCATTATATGGTACTACAGGAAGCTGTCCTCCACCGATACTTGCACCTACTCCTGTGAATAATTCCAAACCTGAAGCTCCAGTTATAATTGAGGATCAATTTAGTGACTGTGAATCCACAATATCACTCATGGACTTGCCTATTCGAAGTACTGTAAATAGCACTCCCAGAAAAGATGTACCTGGATGTTCAACGGATGTAAGTTTAATAACTTCATCGGGAGCAAAAAGTGCTACCATAGTAACACCTGAAGATCTAGAAAGATGGGTGCAAGGGTCAGTTAAACAGTGCACACCTCCGAAAATAATGGACATTCATAAATTGAAAGTCGAATTAGAAGAAATAATAGCAGGAAATGTAGGACTAGAATGCTTAAATACCTATGATGAAGAAGAATTATTGTTCCTGTGTAGGAGTATCACCAGAAATGTAAGGATATTCCATGAAAAATTATCCAACTTAGCACTACAGATGGGAATAGAAATAGGGAGATCAAAAGTACTACAGAAACCCTATAGAGCAGAATTTTCAGACAAAGATTTAGAAAATATGAATGCCTCTGGAAGAAGATTACAAATAAGAGAATTATTGTTAGTTTTGCAAAAATGGGGAGACCTAGATAAATGGAGAACTAGGTAGGCCAAGAAAAAGGAAGAAGCATGAACAAGTAGAACAGCATCTGAATATGTGATGAAGGAAACAGGGAAAGCAGACCAAATGTATCCAATGCGAGAAGTTGCGGGAGGAGGATATGTACATGTCCCATGGAGCAGACAGGATATTTTGTCATTTACGAATGATTTTCCAAAGTTGAGAGAAAAACCAATTGAATGGTACAAGCAGGATGACAGGTTTGTGAAGGTGTCGAAGGTATTGTTGAAGGATTTGGATGGTTTGTTTGACATAGTGGTACCTGCCGATTTATGGACAGATTGCAAAATAACAGTGTATTGGCCAAGTGATGAGTATCCTAGAGATCCGAAAACAGGTGCCCGTCAAATGATGTGATGAAAAAGTATCAGCAGGTGATAACTTACCTGAAAGGGAAAATACCCCCGAAAGAAACAGATTGGGTAAAAATAGATCGAACTACCCAAGAAGCTAATGAATCAGTGCATTCCTACTATGAGCGTCTATTGCAGGTATTTAAACGGTATAGTGGATTTGAGGACATTGGAGACAAGAACATGAGTCAGTTTGTGTATCGATTTGTTTACGGTTTAAAGCCAGAAATTTGTCAGATGATTAAACAACACATGCTGTGTTGGCAGGGAAAGCCCATTGATGAGATTTTGAAGTATGCAAAATATTGTGGAGACGATATTGAGGATAGACACAAGAAATTGCAGGAAAAAGTGATGTGGGCACAGGTGAAAATGGCTGAGAAACAGGGAATAAATTTGGAAAATCCGAGTGAAAATCAAGGAAAAGATTCTGGAACGAATGGTGATATTGGGAATGGTGGAAAATTTAGAGGACGAATGAGTAGAGAAGAAGCTAAAAAGAAATTTCCTTGTCATGGATGCGGAAAATTGGGGCATTGGAAGGATGAATGTAAAAAGATTCGGAATAATAATGGTCCAAATCAAAATTTAAATCCACAGACGCAGAATGACTCACAGCAGGGTGTAAATCCTCAGAGTCAGTTGCCACCTGCACCTATTCAGGGTAATGTAAGCAGAGCAAAGCATGGTACAGACATCGGATATCAAGGAGGAAGTGGTAAGAATGATTATATGACATCACAATTTCTTTTGCAGGAAGATTTCTGTCAATTCAGTCCATGACGGTGCCTAGGAGAGGGGAAGAAGGAGTGCATACTTGGCGCATCCTTACAGGTAGATCAGT
The DNA here is from genome assembly GCA_963921515.1 of Calotriton arnoldi. NCBI lineage: Eukaryota > Metazoa > Chordata > Amphibia > Caudata > Salamandridae > Calotriton > Calotriton arnoldi. The sequence continues at coordinate 183,112 of CAWUFW010003888.1, forward strand.
CAGGTCCATATGTTGAAGGGAATGTGAAAGGTAATAATATTACTTTCCTTTTGGACACTGGTGCTACCCGGTCTACTGTGAGAACAGCAGACATTCCAGACCTTCCTCTCTCTGGTGAAGATATCCAAGTAGAAGGGGTAGCTAATCAAAGAATTAGAACACCTCTTACCAAACCAATGGAAGTTAAAATCGGAAATTTCAGAGAAATGCATCAATTTGTAGTGTGTGATTCTAGCCCAGTAAATTTATTAGGTAGGGATTTATTGTGCAAGATGAATTGTACCATTTTCTGCACACCGGATGGTGTGGCAGTTCAGACACCGGATGAAGACCATGTATATAAAATTATGATTGCAAAACAAGGTACAGAAGTAGACGAGATGTTTTCGTTAATAACAAAAGATGAGTTGCCAGAAGAATTAAAAGGTACAGTAAACCCCATAGTATGGGATTTCACCGGAAAGGAAGTAGGACTTATGGCTAAAATAGATCCAGTTAAAATTACTGTAAAAGAAGGTGCAATTTTCCCAAATACCAGACAGTACAAAATGAGTGCAGAAGTAAAAGCAGGAGTCATTGAAGAAATAAATCGAATGGTAGAACAAAATATCCTAAAAGAAGTAATGAGTAGCCCATGTAATTCACCTATAATGGGGTTAAAGAAACCTAGTGGAAAATATAGGATTGTTCAGGACCTGAGAAAAATAAATAAGATTGTGGAACCATGTTGTCCCATAGTGCCAAATCCTGCAGTAATTCTATACCAGATCCCTTGGAGTGCAGGATGGTTCACAGTAATTGATTTGTGTCAAGCGTTCTTTTCAATACCATTACATCCAGACAGCCAGTACCTTTTCTCATTTAAATTTGAGAACAAGGTCTATGTGTGGAATCGTGTTCCTCAGGGGTACACAGAAAGTCCTTCTATTTTCAACCAGATACTGAAAAAGTGCCTTGAGAAACTAGTGATGCCAGGAAGTTCAGTCTTAGTCCAATATATCGACGACTTATTGGTGGCATCGAATACCAGAGAGGACTGTGTTGTTGATTCCATAGCATTATTAAATCTTTTGGCAGAAGAAGGACATAAAGTCTCACCTGAAAAATTGCAATTCTGTACAACAGCTGTTAAGTATCTGGGACACCAAATTGAGAGGGGAAAAAGAAGAGTAACAGCTGAAAGGGTAACTTTAATAAAGAAAATGCAAATGCCTGTAACACAAAGACAAGTGAGAATGTTCCTAGGAATAGTAGGTTACTGTCGACAATGGATACCAGGATTTTCCCTACTAGCGAACTCTTTAATTAACATGACGAAAAAGAAGGCAAAGGATCCTGTTGAGTGGGATGATGAAAGTGTAGGAGCTTTTGTAAAATTGAGAAATGCCCTATGTTCAGCACCTGCCTTAGGCATGCCTGATTATAAAAGAGAATTTGCATTATTCTGTCATGAAAGAGAAAATTGTGCACTTTCTGTCCTAACTCAAAGACACAGATTAGACAGACGTCCTATAGCATATTTTTCTGCTACATTGGACCCAGTAGCAGCCGCGTTGCCAGGATGCTTAAAAGCAGTGGCGGCTACTTGTTTGAGCATTGAACAAAGTGAGTCAATTGTGATGGGACATCCTGTAAAGGTGTATGTTCCACATGCAGTTGTGATTCTCTTGACAAGAACCCGAACTCAGCATCTTACTCCTAGTCGGCTGACTAAATATGAAAGAATAATAATGGGTGCTGAAAATGTGAACATGGTAAGGTGTACTATAATAAATCCAGCAACCTTACTACCAGACCCATATCATGAGAGAATTAAAGATGATGAAGACGATGAACATGATTGTATACAAATTACAGAATTATGCACAAAACCACGCCCAGATATTGAGGAACAGCCTCTTAAAAAGCCAGACAGGGAGCTATTTGTTGATGGTTCATGTCAAAGACATGAAGACGGTAAACTAACTGCTGCCTATGCGGTATGTGAATTAACTGGAATAGTTGAAGCATCTTATTTACCAGGAGTCAAATCTGCACAAGTAGCTGAATTGATTGCGTTGATAAAAGCATGCAAAATTGGGAGTAATCAAAAAGTAACTATATTTACCGATAGTCAATATGGTTACGGGGTTGTGCATGATTTTGGCCAACTATGGATGCAGAGGGATTTCATGACTTCTTCAGGATCCCCCATTAAAAATGGACAATTTGTAAGGGAATTGCTAGAAGCAATACAATCACCAAAAGAATTGGCTGTGGTGAAATGTGCCGCACACCAGTCAGGAGATGACTGGGTGGTAGTCGGCAATAGATATGCAGATCTGGTGGCTCAACATTGTGCCAAAACCAGAATGTCAGTCAATAAGAGGGTGGAAAGAATGGGAATCAGCTGCCAACTTATGCTGTATATACCACCTGAAACTTGGAATGACGTCAAGAAATTGCAAGATGAAGTTGATGAAAGTGAGAAGAATTTGTGGATCAAAGTGGGTTGTTCACAAAGAGGAGATGATGAAGTGTGGATCAGTGCTGATGGCAGACCAGTCATGCCAGACTGTTTACTCTCACAAATGGCTAGAATGCATCATGGAGACACACACATAGGAAGAGATGCAATGATTAGGCTGTTCAGACACAATTGGTACAATCCCAAGTTCAGGGCTGTTGCAGAGAGACTTTGCCAGAGATGTCTAACTTGCCAGATGCATAATCCGGGGAGGAGACAGTAATTGGATTTGGAAAAATTGGAAAGGCAGAGGGTCCATTTATGAGACTTCAGTTTGATTTCATACAGTTACCACCATGTAGAGGGCTGAAATATGTACTAGTCATAGTGTGTCTGTTTTCAAAGTGGGTGGAGGCTTACCCTACTAGGAGAAATGACAGCATTACAGTTGCAAAACTGTTGCTACGAGAGCTCATTCCTAGGTTTGGTTTTCCAGTAACTTTGGAATCAGATAGAGGAAAACATTTTAACAGTGAAGTGATTCAAATAATCTGTGAAGCATTTCAAATCAAACAGAAACTGCACTGTGCATATCGTCCAGAAGCTTCTGGAGTGGTTGAACAATTGAATGGCACTATAAAGTCAAGACTGGGAAAAATGTGTGCATCAACATCATTAGAGTGGCCAGATGCATTGCCACTCGTTTTAATGGGACTCAGAAGTATACCTGACAGAACCACAGGATTGAGCCCACATGAAATAATGATGGGAAGAGCAATGAGACAAACACATGTTCCCACAAACAAACTGGTGAATATATCTGATGATATGGTTCTGTTCTATTGCAAAGGATTGGCTGACCTAGTGCGTTCTGTCTCTCATCAGGTTGGAGAAGACGCAGTTTCCAGGCAGCCCGAGCAAGAACATGATCTGAATCCTGGTGACTGGGTGGTAGTGAAGAATCACACCAGAGAAACGTATCTATCACCTAGATGGGGCAGACCGTGTCAAGTCATATTGACAACGAATACAGCAGTGAAGTGTGCTGGATTTCCTAATTGGATTCATGTAAGTCACACCAAGAGAGTACCAGATCCCGAGGAAGAGAATCCTCAGACAACGCCAATCACTGAAGAAGCTGAAGGTTGCCCAGCTGAAGGATCTCAGGTTCGAGATTCCAGAGAAGATGAAGAAGAACAACCGAGCACAAGTCAGGATTGGATACCTGTGGTAGAGGTTCCTGAAATATACCACAGAACAAGAAGTCAAGCGAAATTGGAAGAAATTGAAGAAGATCAGATAGGTGAAGAAGAAGCAGTTCAGGAACAAGAAGAAAAGACATTAGGAAATCCTGAACAAGGTCAGATAGGGAAAGGAAACTGGACTCAAAACAGTGAAGACCTAATAGACTTTGAACAGGGACAGACAGGTCTAGAAGAATCCGGTCAGGCTGCAGAAGTTCACAGTGCAATAAGCCCTGATCAGAACAAGTTAGATCAAGAAGAGTACACAGAAGAAGAAAACCTTGAAAAACATGAACTTGAAGAAATAAATAAAGAACAAGGTCAGTTATTGGAAACTCACAGCGGAGCTGTTACAGAGAAACCAATTAGACCTGAAAAGGAGCAAACAAGAAACACAGTAATTGAAGAACACGAAACAGTGCTAAGCAGTGAAATTAAAAAGATTTCTGAAAACGAAGATAAAGAGACAGTGCAAACAAAGAAAACAAGAAAAGGAGATCATTGGCCGAGTGTCATTAAAAGAGTAAAATACCACATAACAACCAGAAGTGAAGATCCAGATCAAGTGAATGAAGTAACAAGTCAAACTGAACAAGAAAATAAAACTGAGAAAAGAAGAAGTAAAAGACTGAAACTTGTGAATAACAAATTCAAGGGTCCTGACTGGACTTATATCATTCTTGAAGATTTTGAAAGCTCAGAGTCAAGTGACAGTGGTGGCGAAGGAACAAGTGCAGAATTGACGTACGAAAAGAAACAAGACCACCCTGACTAAGCAAAAGAATAAGCTAAAGAAAAAAGAAAAGATAAGAAGAGCAATCTTCCTTGTCGAAAAATGCCTGACGATAGAGTTGCTGGGAGATCAAAACAGAAATGTTGTAGAAGATGCTGTGCATTATGCATATGTAGTCTAGTGATGGTGCTTATAGTATGGTTAGTCCTGATTGTAGCAGTTCCTTACCTTATGATAATGGATAAAAAGATTAATAATAAAACTAAGGAGAGGACAGCAAACATGAAGGGCAATAGAGTAGAACTAATGGCAGAGAATGAACCAGAAATTCATCATGAAATAGCTGACAACGACACTAGTTTAAACGTTTTCACAAAGTTATTGTTTCAATATGTAGACACAATGGAAGTTAGTAATTGTTATGTCTGTATGAAGTTACCTGAATCAGTAGCAGAAGGATTAACATACCATCACTTACCACTGACATATGGCATATCATGTAGTGTTGTGTCTAGTTTATTTTATAGAACAGGGAGACTTCAGTATTATTATTCAAACTTAGATGTGATATTTTCTGAGGTTCCGATTCGCAAGAGTATGAACCCAGTGATTAGTAGTCAAGACGCACAGTTTATGGGAGAATTTTTCTTAACAATGAAATCGATAGACATAACACATGCACATAGACACAATCTAACATGTTCTTTACTTGAAGAAGAAAAAATATTTTTGAATTTAGTAGAAGATAGAAGACAAGATTTTCAAAAGAAAGCTTCTGAGCATAAGGCTCATTTACCACCTTGGGCTGAGAAAGAAGGGAGTTACACACCTGGCAAGGCTCAAGCTGCTATGGCTCTGGATTTCGTAAAGACAGGGAAAATTTGTCTTCTTAGGTTAAAGACTGATTATAACAATGTTTTCATCGGTACCAGTGAATGTGAACACAATTTTTTAATTCTTGGAGGTTGGGGACTCAAAGGAGGAACAGATTCAGTTTTTCCTGGAATCTATTATGTGTGTGGGAATAAGGCTTACTTTAGGCTTCCTGCACGGTGGTATGGAAGTTGTTATTTTGGAATAGTATTTCCAAAGATATACCACGTAAAAAGAAACACTGGGAGCAATGAAAACAATGGCGAATTAACAAGAAGCAAAAGAGCTAGTTTTTCTGAATTAGTAGGTGATATATTTGGTGCATTGATACCTTCAGTGGGAATAATTCTGAACTCAAGGAAAATATGTAAATTGTCTACAGTGGTTGATCGTTTATCAACGGATACTGCTGGAGGATTTCTAATGATTAATGCGGAAATGATTGCGATTAGGTCTATGGTTATGCAAAATCGACTTGCTCTTGATATAATATTGGCAAAAGAGGGCGGAGTCTGTAAATTATTGAAGACGAAACATTGTTGCACTTATATTCCTGATAAGAGTGCAGAAATTGGAACATATATACAGAATATAACTAAACTTGAGAAAGAACTTAAACCACTGGAAGTTGATAGTGTATGGAAAAGATTGACAAATAATATCTCGTCAATTGGTACCTGGTTTGCTAATGTAGGAAAAGGACTTATAGGTCAAATATTAGTACCCTTAGCAGGGATAGCAATAATAATCTTGGCAATAACAATATGGTGCAAATGCTGTAAAAAGAATGGAACATATAAGGTGACAGGAAGAGGAAAGAAACGAAAGGTAGATGAAATCGAACTTGAAGAGTGGAGAAGTGAATTATACAAGAAATTAAAAGGAGATTGTAAAAATGGAAAGTGTAAAGATGAGAATGAAGTAATTTCCTAGAAGTTGGCATCTGATTGAGGGTAGTGTTTTGATGGCTCAGAAACGCCATCAGAGAAGGGATTGATGGAGCAAGGTTTCATAAATGAAACTTGCTTGTATTCAATCCTCATCACAGTATTAATTTATTAAAACTTGTATTGTTAATACTAACCTTTGCATTCATGACACGAAAGGGAAGGATGCTTGCTTATGTGTTTTTCTAATGAATAACGCTTGTCTGTAAATCCAAAATGGCCGCTAAAGCGCGGGAACCTCAATGCGCATGTCGCATCCATATCACATGGTGTGACGTCTTTCTTTGCTTGGTGGGAAACTTCTGCTTCTGCGCAGTGTGTATTAAAATGGCTGCTTGATGTTTTCACATGCTTCAGCTTGCTCTCATGTCATTGCTAAATTGTCGTTTCCTAATGCTACTAACGCGGGATAGAATTTATAATTAAATGGGAATCAGGCGCGGTCGGTGGTAGGAGTGCCGGTCGGGCAGTGACGTGGGGCGGGGGAGGGGGTAGTAAACTGCGGATTAAGGCCGAATACAGGTAAGTAAACATTTAAATAAATAAAACGAATTTCGTTGCGCGCACTGCATCGCATTTGGCGATGCAGCACTCACAACGAAATTCGTTTTATTTATTTAAATGTTTACTTACCTGTATTCGGCCTTAATCCGTAGTTTACTACCCCCACCCTGCCCCTCCCCCGCCCCACGTCACCGCCCGACCGGCACTCCTACCACCGACCGCGCCTGATGGGAATAGAGTAGAAAAAGTGGGCATACAGTGAAACATTTTATTCTGTGATTTTAATATTTGCTTCTTGCACTTTTATTAGTTCGTAAACTTGGGCCTGCGTTGGTGACCTGAAACTCGAGAGGCAAATGGTTCTGCGCATGTGTCCTGTGTGCCTGCCAAATGAAGTCAATCTGGACGTCGTCCAAGGCCGCGACCCGATGGCCGAAGATGCTGTACTCTTGCCTTTCCTGTTTTATATTGATACATTGTCTATGAAAATTGGTGTACATTTGTCATAAGACGGGTGGGAAATAAAGCGAATGTATTAATTTGAAGGGGTGGGAATGTAAAGACAATAGGCTTTACAATTTAGGCCAAATCGATATGGTGCGACAATCCACCCCCTGTCCCTGTCCAATCAGAAGTAGTGGCCCCATATTTTAGCAACATTAAGGGGAGGTACATGGGCGTAGAGGGTATAATAGATATAGAATTAGCTAATTAGTTTAGCTTCTAGCTCAGACCACAGCACGCACAAGAAGAGCTCCAGACCGCTAAGCTGATCGATTGCAGACTGAATCCCTGTCCTGAAGAGGTCCTGAGGAGGGGGCGGCGGAGTCCATTAGAAGGAAGGCACGGGAGAATCGAGGAGAAGTCGAGTATCAGAGAGGGGAACGACGCAGGCGTCGTTGTAGAGAGGTCACCGGTCCTGTCCTGATCCTGGAGGAAGTCATTGCTCTTTATCCTTCCTGGGTCCTATTCTTTCAACTCCTTGGCTAAGGGGTTTGGTTCTCGCACTTAGGTAAATATAATGCAACCTTTAGTTGCGCTGCTGTCTCTATTCTCTCCTTTTCCTTAAACACCGTCATACATTAGCAATAATTATTCTATGCTTCATCTTGGGTATTTCGATTAAGTACCATGTGTTTTCTGTAATTTACTCTGCTAAATCTTTAGATAAACATTTTAAAACTTCCTGACTCAGTGGTTATTTCAGGATTATGTACTATAATGAATGTCACTCATTTTAAATTTCCCAATTAGCAAAGGATTCATTGGTAAGTCATTACTCTTCATTCAGAAGGTAATTGGTAGCAGGGATTTTGATAAAGAGTAACAACTGATAAAACCCAGCGTAAGTATTAGCGTAGTATGAATGTATGGGCCCAAGTGAGTGTTTTGTGTATGAATGCTGTTTGCTAATATCGCGCTGGATCAATACCATTTAAAGTGAAGGGTCCCGAACCCACCTTTGTCAAAGGAAAGACGCAGCTTGGTTAAGGCAAGTCTACGATAGTTAACTTGCCACATAAGTTCTCCAAGCAGCATATCTAGGTCCCCGTAAAATTATCTCAAGAGGTATAACAGGAGATTAGCAAAGTATTATAATAAGCGGGGAAGCATAACCATCTTGGACATGGTGATGCAGCCCATGTCTAAGATGTGGTGGGTGCTCCAAAATGTAACTTGAGCACTCAAGGCTGAAACTGCTTTGATAAGGTTCCTCTCAAGTAGATCTTGTTTTGAGTGGAAGATTCTGATTCCCAAGTTGTGAAATGATGTGCCTTCCCATTTGAGTATCTGTTCGTCGATATCTACTTGTAAAGCAGGGGTTCCAAGGTGGAGAGGCAACAAAAAGGACTTGAACGAGTTAATATGTAGCCCTGAGTCCTTGTCTAATGTTTGAAAGGTATGAGCTATGTCATATGGTCTGCACTAATGTTCTTGATGTAGATTAGCACCAAGTTTACCTATAGAGAGATGGCATGGCTTCTGTCTCCTAAAGAATATCCCAGATATTCCTGTCTTAATGCATTCTGATGGCCATGGGATCACAGACATGAGCAAAAACCAGAGGTAATAGAGGGCATCCTCTGCGGGTCCCCATATAGATTCTGAAGGGAGCTGAAATTAGTTTGCCTACCCAGACCCTAGCTGTTGGATCTGTATAAAGAGTAGCTTAACCAGTCTTATTATTTGTCCTCTGAGTCCTAATTTGATCAGAACCTTAAACAGATAGTTCTAGCCCTGGGTGTGAAAAATGTTTTCCAGGTGAAGGACAAGGCAGGTCAAATGGTGCCAGGTCACAGGAGCCATCTCCATGGTTCTGTAGAATCTCCTAATATTCGGGTTTCTCCCTGAAACAAAACCATTCAGATAAGGATGAACTAGGTCATGGAGTGCCTGCAGTATCTGCCCGGCAATGATTTTGCTGGGTATTTTCTAATCAGTCTTAAGGATGGTCTGCGGCCTGTATGAAGAAGAGCTAGAGGGGTTGCACACATGCTTAAGCATAGAAATGATTAGAGAGGCCCCGAGGGACAGGGTAGCTATCCCTCTGTGATTGCAGCCTCCTATGACAGGACCAATTTGGGCACTAGTAACTCCGAATATGTCTGATAAAATTCCTGTGGGAATCCATCACAGTCCGGTGTTTTGCCATTGCTAGATTGTGGATGAGCAGTTATAGGGGAATCCATCTGATCCCTCAATTTGGGGAGGTGCAGGTAGCGGCAGGTCAGCTAGGATCTACCCTAATTTAGTGTCAAAACTAGCACTGGAATCTCTGTATAGTGCATGAGAGTGCTCATAAAAAGCTGCATCAATTTCATGTTGAATGTGTATGGAAACATCAGGAGGTATGTTGCGTGTGAAAATCGGGGTAAATGGGATTTCATGATTGATAAGCCAAGGTAGCAGTAGTTTACTCACCTTTTACCACATGTGTGTGCTCTGGTCTCTGCGACTCAGTTGTTCAAGCAGAGTTGAATGCTTGGTGCGTGCTGCCTTATGTGCATCCCTAAGGGTGGGGTCTGATAATGGTTGACTTTCAATTTTGAGCAGGGAGACCTCCACTGCTCTCAGTTCTTTTCAAGCACTTTGCTTGCTCAGATTGTGGCATGAATGCAATGACTTCTGATCACCATCTTAAATGTCTACCATTCGACTGGTAAAGAAAAGACCATGCTACTATTGTCTTTAAATAGTTGTATATTCTCTCAGTTATGGTTGCGCAGAATGACAAGTCTTCAAACATGGAGTTCTGCTGATGCAAAGTCAGAATATGAGGGTGAACAATCTCCCAGATCAGACCAATTGGATGTGCTTGGAAAAGGTTTGTCCAATTAGTCAGCGATTGGTGACGATGGGACATATAGAGTCAGAACATACAAACCTGTGTAAGTGGGTATGGAAGTCAAGCAGTAACGAATAAAACAAATAAGTGTTACCACAAGGTTGTGCAGTCTCCACATGTCAGCCAGGGACCTATGCTCAAGCCAGCGGGCTAGCACTTTATCTTTTTATGCCTTCAGGGCCCAAGGGAAGTCAGGGTGAGATCTATCAAGCCTAGTGTCTAGAACACAATTACAGTCCCCACCGAGGATCTAAGGTATGTTAACCCATTTAGCAAGCTGCTCTGACAAACTGTTTAGAAAAAACAATTTGCACTATGTTTGTGGTGTAGATGCTCCCCAGCAGTATGGCATCACTGTCTATCCTTCCCACCACCAAAATATGTCTGCCTTTCCTGTCTAATATTGTTTGAGAAGTTGAAAAGGGGACCCCCCCACACTTAAATTATTCAGGGCCACCCTAGTGTAAGTAGAGTAATTTGTGGAAAAGACCAGACCTGTCCAGCACTTTTGACCTAGGTATTGCTACTCTGGTGGTGCACTTTGAAGTAACCTAAAAGTACAGTCAATGCTAGCCTGAGAAAATGACAACAGAAACTTCCATTGTCTCCCATCCAAGCTATCTTATTAACCTAGTCAACAAAATGTGGGTATGTGGAATGCAGCCAATATCAGGCAAAGCACTACTTGGGTTCTCCGATGTGACTAGTAGTCAAAGCCATGTGAACTGTTAAGTCCAGTGCATGCGAGAAGGGACTAATAGGAAAAGGGGGTTATGAATTCCAATGGTAACCAGTGAAAGATGTCTTTGACAATGTGAACACATGATGGCCGACAATCAAAGTGATACAGATAGGACAAAGCACAAATTATAACCAGTAGACTTTTCAACCAATAAAAAAGAGTAATAAATATATCTTATGTTTCATGGGTTGCTAATCAGCCCCTGAGGGAGCACAAAACACAGACACTAAGCGATCTATAGTTGATAGTGACCTATGAAAGAGATAATCTATGATCTATATTAGGTTGCCAGCTGTGTGTGTGGTCACAACCAGGAGAGATTCAGAGGCAAGATGACATGTGCAAAGAGAAACTTTCATCACAGCTGGAGGAGTCAGTTTGGGCAGTGTTGGTAGCCTCCGCCATGTCTGTGAAGCATTTTGCCATCACCGTCCTGAGCCTGTTCTTTGGACGGAGGAACAAGATGATTGAGCTTTGAGTCAAATTTTCTCTAGGATCAGCTTCAATGGCATTTGCTCATTTGTCTTTCACTTTTGCTGGGACAGTTTGCTGTCACTTGCCCTGAAATAATTTTGAGATTTGCAGTCAATAACATGAAGTACTTCAGCCCCTCAATTTCTTGTGCACTCTGCCAAAAGAGCCCCTCTGATGGTGATCTGCAATGGTGTATTAGGAGTAGACTAGGAGACGACGATTGTTCATTATGAGGTGGGCAGCTTGCCTAGCCACCTGAAGGATTTCATCTCAGTCCTTGAAGTGCAGAAGCTTTGTGATGGTCGGCCTAGGCTCAGAGTCGGGGGAAGATCTCTGCCCTGAACTCTATGGGCTCCTTCTATGGAGTAGAAAGAGGACTGTTTGTGGGGAGCCACAACACTTTTGATCCTTTTTTCCAGGAAGTCAACAGTGTCCTGCCCCTCTAATTCCTCAGGCAGTTCCACGATTCTGATATTGAACTCCATACACTTGTCAGTGTGAAAACGCTATCGTAGGCAGCATTAAGTGGGGGCCTGGGGGGGGCGGGGCGGTGGCAATACCCCATAGGAGAAAGGCTGTAAGGATGAGGATAGGGTTTTGCAGACACCCACCCTGCTTCTTAGGGGAAAAGGCCTAGTGAATAGTGGCTGGTCGATTGTTACTAGAGGCTGCACACTTCATCTGCTGCCACTGCCTCCAACGATAGACTAGAAGGCAGAGGGCACCCAGTCAGGAGGGCACACAGGCACATGGGGGAGGAAGGAAGGTCTGCAGCAGCCAAAAAGGGTTTGTCCAAGGTGAGGTAAGAGGGGGAGGCAATAGTCCTGCTGAAAGGGGGCAGTTTTTATCAGAATGGGAAGGCTGCAGTCATTCAATTCTCCCCAAGAGCAACTTGGTTGGCCCTCCACATTTTCTGCCCTTCCTCACCTCGTGTCCAAGAGTCCATGGTGTTCTAAGGAAGAGCTGGGCCTCTCTCAGCCACTCCGAGTCAGCAGCCATGCCTTCCAGGGCCCTCTGGCACACCAGATCGCACGACCATGGACTGCATGAGCTATCCTGCAATTCTGATATTTTCAGCCCCTTTGTGCCAACAGGTCCACCTTCCAGAGCCCTCTAGCACCCCAGATCGCAAGGCCATGGGTCACATGGGGTAGCCCACCATTTTGATATTCCACCTCCTTGCACTTATCAATGTCAAAACTCTGTGGCGGGCCCTGTAGGAGAGAAGCAGTAAATGTGGGGTCAGCAGACCCGGCCACCAGGATCTCCAGAGCGCAAGGCCATGGGTAGCACAAGGTAGCCTAGGTGTGTCCCGATGAGGTCAGAGGTGGAGGAGTGGCTCCTTAACCGCTGGTTTCCTACTTGTCAGGACAGCGGTCATCCAAAACTGTTCTGGGCCACACCCCATCAAGCCCACAACGGCACAGGCCGATGGCAGACTCTAGTTGAGAAGTGAGATATATTCTTTCCATGGAAAGAGTTCCCAGATAGCCCACAGCCACAAGGCACACCATGGGCACAGGGCCACCTGCTCAGAAGGTTGTTTACCACTCCCTCTTACCAAATCCGGTGTATGCCCTGAGTCTCCATTCTTGCTGCTGCTCTAATAGTGGTGGATGGCAGCTCTTAATGCAGGATGCTGCCAGATTACAGGTGTGCCGGGCCAGGAGCACTCTAACAACGTGTCTGTCATCTTAGCCATCCTGATCACCAGCACTTAATATTTTACAAATTAGGTCCTGGAGACGTTAGCCACTGAAAGCTCACTTTTCTGGCCTGTAACAGTAGCTATACCCTGCATTCCAATTGGTTGGCCAGGGTCAAACATAAAAAAGGCTGATAATCACTCTGAATTGTTTGACGATATCTTCGTCCAGAAATAAATAGTTTTAATACACAACCATTTTCGAAATTGGATCTTTATGAAGTTATTGAACACCTGATATATTGTATTTCATTGTAGCATATAAGGTGTGATTTATAGTTCTGATGAGGCCATGATGCAGTCTGATTTGCATTCGGTACCTTCCTTACCTTTAAAAAGTGCATGGCTGAAAGGGTCATCGATGTAGAGTTGCCTAAAGGGAAGGTGCGCAATGTTCAAAGACATGATAATAGATAAAATCACCGTTCAATTGAAGTCTAAGAAAGGGCATGATTTCCAAAATTCTTGGTGTGCTGAAAGTGAGTGTATATAAGCACTAAGGGGCATATGTACAAGGAGTTAACACCGCCTTAGCGGCACTTTTCCGACGGTTTTGCGGGGAGATTTTTATCGCCTTATGTACAAGCTGCCGCTAACCTCTGCTAGCGGCAGTTTTCGGCAGAAACATCCATTCCAAAGGCCGCCACTTCTGTTAGCAATAATGACATTCAAGGGAGGCGTTCCCGTGCAAAAACGGCCGCTAACCCCACTTCGCGATATTTACAAGGGGATTCCTGAACTTTGGAGGACCAAAAAAACTGCTGCTAACTGCAGTTAGAGGCAGTTTTTTAAGACCAGAAAATAGCTGGTCTTAAAAATGGAGATAACACTTGGGGCCTCTTTTCAGCAGGTTTTGGTGCTGAACAGCGCTGCAAGCAATGTTGCAGCGCTGCACTGCAACAAAACTGCAGGGCAGGAATGCGCACCATCAATAAGATAGTGCGCATTCCTGGGCCTCAGTCATGAAAAGTGTTGCAACGCTGTCTTGTCGCAGCGCTGCAACACTTTTCACTACCCCCTTCTTGCGACACCATTGATGTGCTGTATTCACTGGACAGCGCTCCATGACGCAAGTAATGATAGATACGTCTGGAATCCTGACGTATCTGTCTGCGCTAAAGCCACGCATTGCTGTAGTCGTGTCACAACCATGACACAACTCCAGCAATGCAAGGTGCCAGCCTATCCCTGTGGCACTGCGTCACCCTTACGCCTGCCATCAGGCAGGCGTAAGGTACTGACGCAGTGCCGTTCTTGAGGAGTGCCAGGGTGTTGGCGCAGTTGGAGATCTATCAGTGGCGGTTGTGTGCTGCGGTGTCATCGTCTGTAAGTGTTGGCGGAGTGTTGGTGCTGAGGGAGTTGATGAGACATTCTTTGGTGGCCTTGATCCAGCTGCGAGGGGGGCCGATGATGGCCATGGTGTACGGTGGGCATGGTGAAGACGTAATGTATACAATGATGGTCGGTCCAGGAGAGTCCGGTGGTGTGGCTGTAGTTGAAGTTCCCGCTGGCGGAGGAGACGTGCTCAACCGTGTGTCCTGCTATGTGGCTTGCTGCGGTGACTAGCTGCTTGAGTCTGATGAAGGGAAGCTTCCCCAGGAGGGGGTGGTGTTCTGGTCACTGGGGTTGTCCAGGTGGAACTTGAGTTCACTAAGTAGGATGTCGTCGGTGGATGGGAGAGACTGGAGTGCAATGAGATCGGAGAATGGGGGTCCATGGCCCGGGGGGCCTGCAGATGAGGGTGCCGCAGAGGATGGGCTTGGGGTTGGTCCGGATCTGGAAGTTGAGGTGTTCCATGGTCACCGTTGGGCCATTAGAGTGCGTGGTCAGTCGTTGTGTGCTTCTGTAGGTGATGGCAATGCCTCCTCCTGGACGGTCGGGGTGGTCCTTGCGGGTGATTCAGTAGCCGTCAGTGATGGCGATGTCCGGTCCGGAACAGAGGTTGGTCCTGGCAGGCGATGTGGCGTCCAGGGTTGATTGCGAGGAGGGTGCTGGCGTCGTAGTTGTGGAGTGTCCGAGAGGAAGGGTGCTTGGTGCTGAGCGCGTTCCAGGGGCAGACGGATGCAGACGGGCTTGCCTTTGGCACGGGAGGCGTCCATTACAACGCAGGCATTACATCGTAATGCCTTTACAACGCAACCCCAACAACGCAGGTGCCTTTATATCGCATTGAAATTTGGGGGATGTTTTGGGGTCAATTATGAAAATTGGGGTGTGCATTTGAGTCAAATATGATTTTTAGGGTGTGTTTTGGGGGCTCAAAGATTAATTTTAGGGTTCAGGGTTTGCTTTGGGGTGCAAGGGTTAGTTTTAGGGTTGCACTCACTGAAGTGGGAATAGTAATATTTACATCTCCGCTATCCAACACCTTCCCTACTGTTACAATATGCCTAGTACTGGTATGCATTGTAATGGAATGCGATGTAATAGTATGCGTCGTAACTTCATATATACCTTTGGCACTCCAGTGGTACGCCCGCTGTGCATGGCCACACAGCGGCCGCCATTGAGACGTGCTGCGGGGGGGGACTGGACAGCTGGGAGGTGGGAAATGCCGGAAAGGACACTGGATGGGGCGTGGAAGCGGGGGGGTGTGTGTGAGCGGGTGTTGTAAATATTTAAATGAGAGAAATCTTACCTCAAGGCCAGGTCCTGTGTCTTCGTTGCTCCTGCTCTCCTGAGTCTGCTTCCAGGTACAGGAAGTAGGCAGCCAGGCTCCCTCCCCTAAGCCAATCACAACGCTGCAATGAGGCATTGGGATTGGTCATTGGCGCCGGGAGAAGGCGTTCAGCCAGGGGCTGGAGGGGTGGGCATATTCTCAATGCAGGCTGTAATGCAGCCTGCATTGCGAACAGGACAGTGCGCATGACTGCTTTGGGCGGCCTGAGAGGGCCAACCAAACAGTCATTGCGCACTTGAGTGCCCCTGCCCTGCTCCGTGAGTGGAGCAGCCCTACTCACCCTCCCGCCCGCAAAGGAAACATAGCACTATTACATCAGGAAGTTATCATCATGTGATGATTTTTCCTCTTCTTGTACTGCTTGAAAGCAGTGGGGTGACGCTCTTCCGCTATAGCGGGTGAGCCACCACTGGGGTTCGTCATCTACAGGTTCTAGGCCTGGGCGACTCAACCCCCGGGCCTCCTCTGCTACACGTCCCACCTTCTCCTTACCTGGACATTGACACCGTGGCGCAATCTGCTGCACTCTCCAAATCTGTGACTCAGCCAGCAGGAGCCTCAGCCAGGTGGGATTTCACAAGCCTGGGTACAGCAGTCGCTGACATGTCCGCTGGTGAACCTCCCGATGCAGTTGATGCAGCAGGGCCCCCTTAGGCATGAAGTTGCAGCGCTCCCGCCACACAAGTTTGGCGCAGTGTAGGGGCCTCACCCTCCACAGCGTCCGGCCAGCGCAACATCATCCGGCCTGTGATGCAGAGAGGCGCCGCCCACCATTGGTAATCCCCTTTGTGCACCCCGGTGTAGTGGTGGATCGTAGTATGCGATGCAGACCTCCCTACGTTGGTGCGCAGGAGCGTCTCTACCATTCACAGCTCCAAGGGGCTCAAGGCGGTCTTCTCACACAGGTCAGCAACGTGTCTCCATGCGACCTGCCAGACTTCACCACCTGGTACGGGCGATCGCCGCGCCTCAATGTCTACCGCCACTGCTCATCAACTCCACCGCTCCTCCGCATCCCACTCCAGGCTCCAGACGCAGGTTCAGCGAGGTATCCAGGCTCCAGGCGCAGGTCCAGCGAGGCATCCAGGCTCCAGGCACAGGTCCAGCGAGGCATCCAGGCTCCAGGCGCAAGTCCAGCGAGGCATCCAGGATCCAGGCGCAGGTCCTTCGAGGCATCCAGGCTCTCACCCTGGTCATCCTGGATGTTGGGTGGCTTTAGGGGGTTGTTGATGTGTGCTGCACTTGGCCCTGGCTGCTCCATTCTGCATTTCATTGTTTTTTTGCCTATTTTCTATTGGAGGTCGACTGATAGGCTATTTTTTCAATAGAGGCAAAAAAAATCACGTTGGGCTGACTAATGTGCGTTTTTTTGCCGCAAATGGACCTTTCGTTGGTTTTCGCCCGCTAACGCCGGAATTCCTATCGCCATCACACTAATGTTAGCAGCAGTTTTTGCCGCAGATCCCTGAAGCTATCGCCATGTAGCGATGGCTTGTAAATACATCGCTATCATGGCGATAGTTTTCAGCGGTACACGGCGGTAAGAAAACTCCTGCTAACTAACGTTAGCGATAGTTTTCGCCAGTCCTTGTACATATGGCCCAAAAAGTATTGTAGACATTGTGAGAATAGATATCGCCATTCATACCTACCATTTTAGGAGTGGTAAGTTTCTTAAGGGTGAGATCGTGACTTGAGTGCTTAGCATACGGTCAGGTATACATTTTCTATGAACCAATCTCCAAGTGTATCTCAAAATAATATTTTACTCAACGTGCAACATTTTATGAAGGTTTGCTAAATTCAGAAATGTTGCAAACTTTGTTGGTGTATAGCAGAACCCCTAAGAACTTGAATGGAAATAGTACGCACAGATTTACTTCTCTCATTTCACCCTCTTCCCTAAGAGTGTATCACAGGGCAACGTACTATCCTTTCCAGGTCAAAGTACAATGGTCATAATTAGGTATTACCATTAAACAGAGAACTTCAGAAGCTTTAACATTGCTCCCTTAATGCTCTCTGGTGCATAAGAAGATAGTGAACACTTTAGTCAGTGAAATAGCAGTCAAAAATACAAGGCCTAACATTTTTAGACCATAAATTATAGAATTGCAATATTGCTCTATTGTTGCCCAATCTGTGTCTCTCTGGTGATGCAAATGAATGGTTGGTCTTCAGTCTCTGCTTTCAGTTAGGAAACAACACCCTCAACCTCGGAGTGCCTTGCATTTATTTAGACTACGAATGTCTTACTTTATTTAGTTTCTAGTAGAACAAGGGATGTAGGCAGGCACTTCTCTGGTGAACACATACTACAAACAGTGACCCCGCAAACACCTTTGCCTTATGCCCACTTTACGCATCGACAACAAAAAGGTGAGTGGTGCTACGTGATTTCTGCATGAGTTGGATAGAGCTAAATTCTCTTTGCAATGAACATCACACACTGTCATGGGATTTCACAAAACTCTTGCAGGATTTCTGAAACATAAATTCCTTGCAAGGTTTTAATGGCTGCATTGATGACAGCTAGCTATTTAAGATAACAACCTTTCGTGGACACACCTGGTGGAAGGTAGGGTTATGGTTATGGACAGGAGATTACCGGCATTAAAATCGTTTTATAGGAGGCTAGGCTCCAAACCTCTAGACCCTATAAAAAAGATTTATCACGCTAAAACAGTATCAGCTGTGACTTATGGGGCAGCGGTATGGGGGATGGTCCCCATTTACACCCTCCAGTCAACTGAAAATACATTTTTTAAATCATTAACTTCCTTGCCACAATCATATTCAAATTATGTTTCCCATATAGAACTGGGTCTTCCATATATCACTGACTTAATTCGCATGGCCCCACTGCTGTTGTGGCTATCAATCTGGCATAGGGTTACTGTTCCCCTTAATCAAAGGATCATTAGCGATTTACTAAAATTGGAAAACCATAGTAAGAGCAGATGGTTAAACTATGTCGAGTGGGAACTCAACGCCTTAGGTTTGATAAATCTCTTTAAAGATCCCAATTTATGTAAAAAGTTCTCTAAGCATAGACTGGTTGAGACTTTTAACTTGAGGGCTCAATACAAACGCAGGGAGAGGAATTATGGAGGGCAGACTGTCCGGATGTATCAACTGACTCCTCCACTGGTAGAGGGAGAGTTCTCCTATTTAGCAGAGGTCACATTCTCAAACCATCAGTTCATCTTGATGAGGTTCCGTCTGAACCTGATTCCATTGATGTTGGGGTATCCGGCCAGAAGTTTCAAGCATTCGGATATGTCCCTGTGCCCTTGTGATCTTAAGTCATCCCAAAATTATCTACACTTGGTACTTTTCTGTAGTCTGTATGCCCAAGAAAGTAAGAAATATATTATTCCAATTTTAAAGAGGTACCACTTTCGCTCATGTCGGGTTGCGTTATATTTTTTTAAATCATTACCCAACCCTTTGGTTTGTTTTGCTGTGGCATCCTTCTTGTGGGCATGCATACGGAAAAGGAAATAAGTGGCTTATGAATGAATTTTGGGGATCCTTACATTGCTTGTGGTTTTTAAAAAAAACTTTTTAGTAATCTTTTTTAATCTATTGCATCTTTTATGACCTTAGGTGCGCAGTAATGGGGGCATGGATTTATGAACTTGATTAGGTCTGACTTTTTAGGATATGAATTGTGTTTAGATGTGATTTTATACAGTGGTTTTATGTATTTTTATGTACTTTTATGATCTGATTTAATGAAAGATCGAATAAAGTTTTCTATGGAGTGGTGCTACGTGATTTCTGCATGAGTTGGATAGAGCTAAATTCTCTTTGCAATGAACATCACACGCTGTCATGGGATTTCACAAAACTCTTGCAGGATTTCTGAAACATAAATTTCTTGCAAGATTTTAATGGCTGCATTGATGACAGCTAGCTATTTAAGATAAGTGCATAAAGTAGGGTCTTGCTGTGCTTTCTGGATTTCAAACTTGAATTTACTCACCTGAGCAAGCTCCATCAACAGTTTCCTGATGAACATTCTCTTCATTTGGAAAGAGCATTATGGTGTTTGTTTGAAATAGGGTCTCTAGTTGGCAGAGGTATGCACCCTGTCCAAGTAGGGACCCACACTCTAGTCAGGGTAGCTGTAGTACACACTAAAGGTTTACCTGTGCTCATCCTCTGGTAGCTTGGCATAGAGCAGTCAGGTTAAACTAAAGAGGCAATGTGTAATGTATTTGTGCACACACACAAAGTAACACAGTGCAAACACCACAATAGTACTCCAGACAACTTTAGAAAAAAGGCAAAATTTGTCTGAGTAAAACAAGACCAAAATGACAAAATCCAACATACACAAGGCAAGATATGAATTTTTAAAGATTCAATCAAAATGCAGGGCTTAGAAGTCAAAAGCTCCAACTGGGGCTATCTGGCCATGCTTGACCGGGACAAATCCAAAAGTTCAGTCCGACCGCGATGGAGCGCCGGCCAGATACTGGAGTCACGCTGACCTGCTTACAGTAACTGGGATGTGAATTACCTGTTGGGCTTAGCTTAAAAATAACAGTCATCAGCATAATGCTAAAAAAATGCTGAATGGACATGAGTTTTTTCAAGAAGAGCACATCCTCCTACAACTATCAATGGCCTTCGACAAGGTCGACCATAAGCTACTTCTGGACTCCCTGCAACAACGAATCGAAGCAGACGTCCCAGTTCTGCAGTGGTTCACCTCATTTCTGCACAACTGCTTCCAACTAATAGAAATCAAAACTCGACGTCTGATATTTCTGTCATCACCCAAGGTGTCTCTCAAGGCTCAGTTCTCTCACTGTCACTCTTCAACATGTACATGGATCCCCTCACCTCAATACTGAGACAAGCAAACATTGTCTACTACGTTTATTAGGATGGCACCCAGCTTTAATTGAAAATATCTTCTTTGAACGACATACGCCGGCTTAATGCCATGCTCATAAAAGTTCAAAACTTGCTATCACACAACCACCTCAAAGTCTACCGAGAAAAGACGGAAAATTATTGTTCTGTCCAACCACAGCCAATCACCACAGACCCAAGAATGGTTAAAAAACCTGGACGCTCTGAGCTGCAAGCTGACTCAGGCAGACTGTGCCAAATATCTGGGGATCACCCTGGTCTCAAGTTTAAACATGAACACACACATGAGGTCTACAGCGAAAGGCGCCTTCTATAACCCAAGGCTCCTTAACAAATTTAAGCCCTTCCACCTACCAAATGACCTAAAAATTGGCACGCAAGCACTGGTCTTATCCAGACTAGACTGCGGGAATGCCACCTTCACAGGCTCACCGAAAGCATACTTAGCCCCCCTGAGAGCTACTCTAAACGCAGTGGCAAGGTTGGCCATCGGAACAAAGAGATATGATCACATCTCCCCCTCACTGAAAAATCTAAAATGACTACCAATCAAAGCATGTTACTGTTTCAAAAATACTTGTCTCACCTACAAAGCTCTACCCACTGGTAAACGAGACTAACTCATATCTAAACTCACAAAGGCAGGTCAAACGAGAAATCTAAGAAGCTCCAACACACTTCTAATCCTCCCTAAAAACATAAACAAAAAGCCCTCTCTCGCTCTTTCTCAGGCAATGCATCCAAAATCTGGGACTCCCTCCAAGTACATATCAGAACTAACCCTCTTTCGTGAGCTTCCTGAGACAATTAAAATGGTTCCTCCTGATGATTTGTCCTGATGAACACCTTAACCCTCTGAAAATTAACTCCTAACGCACACTTGAAAACTACCACATTATATGCATTTCTCTCTCAAGGTCTTATACTGCGATTCAACACTCGTCACTACAATTGTTCTGTATTGTTTTCTGACTGATAATGATTGGACTCCTGACATTACAATTATACTGTATTGTGAATGACTGTTATAGGCCTTATGATGCTGTAAGGCGCTCTGATATCCTCAGGTCTTGCCATTGCTATAATAAAACTCTTTAAATCAATAATATAAAAATAAATACACATTTAAAATAATAAAGAAGAGGAATTTACACTATATTTTCAATTACAATACATGCACACAGTGATCATACTGTATCCATAGTTGCAACATCCAATTTTAATAGTAAAATAATATGTTGTGTAACTAATGAGATCATTCGTGCCATTTGTTACAAGAGGGGAAGGTCATGTGCATTGCATTTGGTGTGTGAGTTATGGTATCCATAGCAGGTGTGGGAGCTTTGGCTTGCAGAACTAACCAGTGGCTTTTCAGTTTCCTTTCATAACTATTTTTAAATGAATGGGTATGTATGTATGGGAATGTTAACTATACATAGGTAAATATACAATTTTAACTATGGGGCATTTCTCACAGATGAGTAAAGTTATTTTTCACTAAAAAGTGTGCTGAGCTTTCACTGGCCAGTTTTGTATGTAACATTAAGCAGATTTGTATCACCATTATAGATTGAAAACAGTAAATACACACCTGTTATTATGACTTATTTTTCCAGCGAGGTCAAACATTATGCTATCAAATCTGGTATCGGTCTGGAGGCCAGTCTCCTGGATGAAACTCATTGAATGTATGTCTTGAGGAGGAAATCAGTTTCCTCTGTCATTTTGGGTAGAAGGGATTTTTGTAGTGTAATGAATCCCCATTCACTGCACTCAAACTGTCTTCAAATTCTAATAGAACATTGAGGCTCTAGTTGTCTTCCCACACCTTCATGAGCATTTTTAGAACTCCTACAATGCCTCAATCTGCCCAAACGATTTTCTGAAGTTATCAATTGTGAGAATTTAGTCTAGAAATTAGACAAAATTCTTGGGACAAAAGAAGAGTTGCCCTGATCTAATTAGAGAATAACCAACAGAGTTCACACAGATGTCTGCAGTAGTGTGTATAATTTGTGGCACATCCACAGATATAAGTGACATTCTGGATTTAAAAATTCATAGACTCTGATTTTCTGAATAATGATTGGATTTTGTGTGCTGAAGTTTCCAGATTTTTTAATGAATTTGTTAATTAGGAATTCGTTTTAAGGACCAGACGTATAGACTCAAAATAAAACTGCAGCCTGCCATATTAAAATATCATGTAGAGATTTTTTTAATGCATTGAGAGATCATTTTCTCCGCATAGCTAAATAGTTTTCATTCTGCACGCAGCCAAGCTGAAAACAGATGGAGAACAGTTGTCTGCAAACTCACCTTCTGCAAGGTTTTTCCAGGCACACTGTAAAAACAAAAGTAAAAGCAATTAGTAAACCTATTTTTAAGATAAATATTAATGGTAATTAATTTTGAACATTTAATTTCAATGAAGACCAAGCAAAAAAATGCTACAGCACTATTAAATTAATGTTATACTAAATATTCAATTAATGTAATTACACTAAATAAAATTTGTATTATTTAAAGATTTATTGACATAAAACAACATCTAAAGCAATAGACTTATATTTATTTTTTTATATATTAAATATTATGAAACGTTATGTAGAGAATTCAATTATTATTTTTTTAAAGTAAAGTTACATTTATTTTAAAATTGAAAAGAATTGTTAAAATATTATATTAATATTTTAAAATAAACTAATAATTGTGTTTAATTCATAAATATTTGCTTAACATGTAATTCAATGTTTTTACATCTCTAAGAAGTCTAAATAAGTTAATTCATTTAAAAATTAGTTTCTAAAAGGTTCACTTCTAAATCCCTGCCTCCAATATTTTATATGGGTGAGTGATGCAGTACCAGTGGTTGGCCATGTGTGAATTTACTCCACACATGGCCTGGAATACAATTGCTACTGTTTTGTGTACTTTGTGCCTGTAGTAACTTTAGAAGTGCAGTTTGTAAATATCAATGGACTTACTCTTATGTGGGTAGGTGCATGTCCCTCCCTAGGCTTCTCTAATCCCTCCTTACTCCTCCCAAATACCCTCCCATTTTCTAGTTAGTATTCCCCATGTTCCAGCCTGTTATTAATTGTATTTTTGGTTGAGGGAGTGAGATCCATTCTCAAGCAGTAACCACAAACACTGTCAGGGTGAACTACAAAAGTCACTAAATTATCTTGGGCTTAACACACTCATAGCTTGGCACAAAAGCAGTCAGGCTTAACTTAGAGACAATATGTAAAGTATTTATGCAGCACTCAAACAGCATAAAAGTGGAACGCAACACAAGAAAAATCCCATACCAAAGTTGGACATGTACTTTAAATTTTTTACATTTCCTGGTAGTGAAACATTCTTAAATACGTGTTTCACTACTGGGAGGCCTACCGCTCCCATAGGATAACATTGGGCTACCTTATTACACTTAAAATGTGATAACTTTTGATTGTGAGCAGGTAAGAAGGCCATGTTTAGTTCTAAGGAATTGTATATAGCATAAACTTTAATAATCAAGTCTGATTTTCAGTCACAAGTCTATAAATTCCACTTTTAGAAAGTTGGCATTTTATTGTCCTAACAATTTGATGCCTGCAGCCTGTTCCTAGGTCACATGACTGGGTTTAGTTGGCAGTTGGCCTTTGTGTATTCCTCCCAGCTAGCCACACAGTAGTGGGACTATGTGTGCCTGGATGGTCCATCACAGGCAGGATCGAGGGGCCAAGCTGCGCACAGCCCCTCTTGCACTTCAAAAGACTGTGCCCTGGTCTCACACAAAGGTCTTCACACTAACGTATTGTGCCCCCAGACAGACTGGGACCAGGGCAGGGAGGCAGGAAATTCCAGATATCTTGGTAGGGAGAAACTCCAGAAACCTCTTCCACCTCAAAGTAGGCACCAGGTATTAAAAGAGGACCCTCATCCCCTCTCTTCAGTACACTCTTGGACCTGTGGATACTATAGAAGAAGGACGCCCTGCAGCCTGCTCTTGATGCCTGCCCTGCTTGCTGAGAAGGTAGACTGGGCCTGAACCCTTCATACCAGGCTGACGTGACTCCAAGTGTCAGCTGACTGACCTCCTGTTCTGAGCTACAGGGATGCAACAAGCTCCAGAGGCTTCTCCGCAACTGCCCAGCTGACCTGCTGCAACTTGATCTGCCCGCACCCGCAACTGGACCTGCCTGAGCCCTGCTGGACTCGGTTGGAGTGAGTTTCTGGTCCCATAGAGGTGCCTCCCAGGTCCTGGACTCTTAGTGTGGCATCAGTTGAGCTCCTTCTTAAAGAAAAGAAGAAATCCTGAAGTTTTATGCTCTTTGCAACCGTGAATAGGCCAGTTTGCACCAAGCTTTTGCCGTGTGCACCAATGGCCAATGCAAAACTCCAGTGAGCGTGACTCTTTTCAACACAGCGGCTGCCAGCGACGATCTGAAACGCAAGATCTGCACTTCGCGCTACATCATCGGCAACCCACTGTGACCCCCAACACGAAACTCCAGCAACAACCGTTCGCAATGCCGGATAGGATCTTTGCACTAAAGCGACAACAGTCCGCGACACCAGGCCTACTCTTCTCGCTACAGTAACACCATCTGTGACGCTCTCCCGGCACCCCACAGCCTCCTCCCCCGCGAACGGAACTCTTCACTCTGGACTTTAAAGGTAACTTTTTCAGCAGGACTAACCTGGTTCCTGTATCCATCCTGCACTTCATTGTGGTTGGCCTGAACTTGTGACTTTCACCCAGTCTTGCACTACCAGATTGCCAAGAGTGGCGCTTTGTACTTTTCAGTGCTATACTTACCTGAAATCTTTAAAATTACATATGTCTGGTTCTACTTGCTGGATTTTTATTGCTTTGGTGTCAAATAATGTATTACATTTTACTCTGTTTTTCTAAATTGATGTGGTATTTTTTCTTGTATTTTGTTTTCACTTTATTATGCTTTGTGGGCTGCATAAATACTTTACACATTGCCTCTAAGTTCAGCCTGACTGCTTTTGTGCCAAGCTACCAGGGGGTTAAGCACAGGCTAATTTAGTGATTTTTTGTTGTTCACCCTGACACTATCTGTTCCCAAACAAGCATTATCACTTATTAAATATAATAAGGTAGGGGGCGCTAGAGGACGCACGGCAAGATGGCTGCGCATTAGTGCAGCTCTGCCGGCCGATCCACGATCCGACCATAATCCTGCGCAAAGAGGCAATTGACAGCCACATATAGCAAGGTATCGTGACAGTAAGGGGCCCCAGACCAGAACAAAGTAGTTTGCAGTCCTGTAAAGGCTGTGACGTGCCGAGAATTTGCTATACAGCAGAACAGCCCGGGAAAAACAACATGGTGGCTGCAGCTCTCGGCTGAGTGCTGCGCTCATGCCCACTCGCTGTTGTGGCCTCGGTACGGCTGAGCGGGGCCGCGTGAACAGCAAAGAAGCTACCTGCCCGAAATACGTTGTCTGTGGTGGGGAAATAGCGGCGAGCAACTGGCGGCCCTGGCGCTGCCGTCTGCCGGGTGGAGGCCTCTCGGGCCTGGACTCTCAACATAGCACCAGAGGTGAGGCGAGCTGGTGGGTGCTGCTGAGCTTGCGGGCTGCACCGCGTCGAACCGAGGTGACGCAGGGGATGTTGGAGGTATAGTGGCGCACTACACACGCAGCGGTCTCCTCTCTGGCGGTGGGGGACGATACCCAAAGACTGTATAACATGCTGAACTCACCCCTGCGCTGAGGAGTAGGATAGTGGGTCCTCCCTGCTGGCCTGACTCACGCTGGTTGCCTGGAGCTGTGCTTGGGCTGGGCACCTGTGGCGCCTCGGCTCCCGATGGACTGATATATGACTTTGCGGGCCCTGCAGCACACGACTGAGCGGGGGGATTCAGGTTGACACGTTTTTTCTGCCAGGTACAAAGGGATTGCTGACTGCCGCGGATGCCGGTGGGGCAGGACAGCCGCTACTGGGCCGGTGATGGTGTCCACATTCAAAGATAATGGACATTAACTAAGCGCATTAAGAATTTAGCGCACCCGAGGCCTGCGACTGCGGAAGAGGACCTGTGGTTGCGGGCTTTGCTGTGGTACCACAGTGGATATACGTCTGTGCAGACCACGCTTCTCGCTTCAATAAGCGGTGTATACACGATTGGCTGGGTGGTGGCGAGCGGCGGCTGCCTGTGTCACAGGGGTGCCAGCCACAATGGGCAAAACTGATAAAATGCAGTCCTGCCTCACGTTTGAGATGCGCAAGCCGGGCAGATCACAATCGAAGCATGCTTCGGAATCTGAGGCAGACGACCCATCGGAACCTGCTTCCACTCTGGAGACCATGCTCCTGGCGATGCAGCATAGCCTTCAATCGATCAATGGAAAGATTGACGCTTTAAATCTACGAATGGATCATATGGCTGCGAACCTTGACAAACAGGGCACCAGGCTGGGTGAGGTTCAGCAAAGGGTCTCTATGGCTGAAGATGATCTGCACACTGTCTCCAATAAAACCCTGAATATGGAAAAAGTGCTAGCGGTTATTCAGGCCAAGAACGAGTATTCGGAGATGATAACTAGGAGAAACAACCTTAGGATCACAGGGCTACCGGAATCGACCAACACTATCAAAATGGAGTTATACGTGAAAGGGATGCTCAAAGAAGTATTTGGTGCGGACAACTTATCGCCGGTGCTAATAGTGGAGCGTACACACCGCACGCTTGCAACCCACCCGATCCCTGGGGCCACGCCGTGTCTCATCATCGTGCGCCTGTTGAACTATGGGGACCGGGACACAATACTCCCACTGGCCTGAGAAAAAAGTGCCATTAACTATCAAGGAAACGCGTTGGCGTTTTTCCCAGACTTCACGACGGCGGTACAGGCGGCCAGGAGGGAGTTTGTCCCAGTCAAAAAGTTGCTGATTGCGGAAGAGATCCCATACGCAATGCTTTACCCTGCTTGACTGAGGATTGGCCTGGATGGTTCCCCCAGGATCTGCAGTAACCCGAAAGCTGCAATGGACCATGCTAAAACATTGAAAAAGCGTCGCCGTGACACCGTTAACGACCCTGATGAAGAGGTACAGTAAGTCCTGGTATGCGTTGTCAAATGTAAGTGAAGGGTGGTGGCCTGGAGGCCGCTACCTGCATGCTCAGGGGGTCGCTGTGTGGTGGGTTGCCCGCCAGAACTGATCAATCCCATGGGAAGTGCCCGACCCCGGGAGGATTACATCAGGGTCTCACGATTTGCTGATCGCATATATACTGTCAAAGGTTGATGCAGCTGTGGCCCTTGGGCTTGGAACAATCACTGTGCTGTCCAGAAGCCACGATAGACAAGATCGGCCACCTCCCCTTTCTTAGGGAGGCTCAATGCTCTCTGGCGATCCCTAATGGGTGTACCCTGTTTATCTCACTGGGTTCTATGTTTCTGTGGCGGTTTGTTTGAGTTCAATGGGGATGTCTTTAGCAAGTTGGGGGTGCTGAAGTGGGTGGGGGGTGGCAGGGTAAGGGGGTGACCTGGCAGACATGTTACAGTGTAGATGCAGTCTCTTTGTTAACACAACGCTCTTATGTGGGAAGTGTGGGGATTTTACTGGTATGATAGTTCATTATAGGTCAGGGTGGTACTGTTAAGTTATTAACTTGGAATGTACGTGGGCTTAACAACCCAAAAAAGATCTGCAGTGTGCTAGCGTATCTATATAGGCAGGATGTGCAGGTAGCTTTTCTCCAGGAAACGCATCTCACCAAACATACGGAGAAAAATGTTGGGACTCGATGGTCTATGGTGCGCGCAGCAGCATCGTATTCCTCCTTATCTAGAGGTGTGATGATTTTAGTCAAAGCGGGCACCCCATTCTAACTGCTTAGGTCTGAAGATGACGAGCAGGGCAGAGTAGTTCTAGTCCTGGGCAAATTGGGCGGCACAACTGTACTATTGGTGAATACATATGGGCCTAATGTAGATAATCCAGCCTTTTTCAATGATGTGTAGAAGCGTATCTCTTCCTTCTCTCCAGCTGTTGTGATCTGGGGCAGTGATTTAAATGTGTGTTTGGACCCTTGGCTGGACCGCTCGGTGGACGCGGCGGGGCGGGGGAAGCCGCCCAAGTGTTGACCGAGCTTATGGAGGCTGAGGGTCTTAGAGATATGGAGACTTCGAAACCCGGCTGGGAGGGAGAGCACATTTGTTTCCATGGTGCACGGGTCCTGGTCCAGACTGGACTATTGGCTGGCCTCCGAGGAGGTCTGCCCCTGGACTGTCACTATCAAACATTTGGCAAAAACGCTTTCTGATCACTCTCCCGTTCTGCTTGAGCTGTGTGTCCCTGAATGTGTCAGGCCTCCGTTTCAGTGGAGGCTACAGCAGTCCTCCCTGGTAAATCCAGTTTTTTGGGCCACAATCGGTACTCCCATCACTAATTTATTTCCAAAAATGAAGGCTCGGTAGACAGCACGGGTACACTCTGGGATGCCTTTAAAGTCACCATCAGAGGGGAATGTATTGGGGCACAGGCGGGAGTTTTAAAGGATCTCCAGAATAGTATGCTTGTATTAGCTACAAAGATTACTGCACTTGAACGAGAATATGAACAGAGCCCCTCTCCAGCAATCCTTGCCCAAATCAGGGAATTGGTATCTGAACATAATCAAGTTGTGGACCAGAAGGTTTTTTTTTATTTTGCGGAGTTTTATATAGCGCGAACTTGACCAGAAGGTATTGGGTATCAGAGCGCTTTACATAGCACCAGTTGCGTTACATGAGGAAACATTCATTTTTGTTAGGCACGGGGAGATTAAGTGATTTGCCAAGAATCACAGGATGTTCAGCGTCATTGCCGAGACTCGAACCCAGTTCCCCAGATTCGAGGTCGACCGCCCTAGCCGTTAGGCCAACTCCTCTCATCTAGGAGATGTAAAGCGCGCTAATATGGAGAGGGTGGCAGGCCCAGCCACTCGTTGGCACATAAACTTTCCTTGCCTAAGGGACAGGGACGTATCGTTGAAATGTTGGATGAGGACTCTGTTGCGTGAAACTCCTCCCCAGAAATCAGCAAGGTATTCCTTGACTTTTACACCAAATTATATGGGACTAGACCAACGGCGAGCGATGTGGAAGTCTCAAGGGGCCAGATGTACGACCATGTTATTTTGCGAGTCGCAAATTGCGCTCAATTGCGAAGCGCAATTTGCGACTCGCAAAATGACATGTACAACAGTGTCAGAGACACTGTTTGAAATTCTCAATGGGGTCGCAAATTGCATGCCTCATCAATATTCATGAGGCACTCTCAATTTGCGACCCCATTGAGAATGGCTGGCCCTCCCGGGTATGGTGGCCTGCTGGGCTCAGCAGACCTCCATGTCTGGGACTGCTTTTTAAAAAAGCAGTTTTTTTTAAATGCAGACCGTTTTCCTTAAAGGAAAACTGGATGCATTTAAAAAAAAAAATGAAACATTTTGTTTCATTTTTTAAGGGCAGGTAGTGGTCCCTGGGACCACTGCTTGCCCCTAAAAAATATTTCCCCCTGCATTTGCAAAGGGGAAAGGGTCCCCTGGGGACCCCTTCCCTTTTGCGATTGCATTACCACCCTCTTGAAGAGGGCGGTAAATTGCGAGTGTTTTCGTACATGGCTTGTGGGGTCGCTATTAGGAAGGGAACGCCCATTCCTAATAGGGAGTCGCTAAACATTATTTTGCGAGTCGCAATTTATTTGCGACTCGCAAAATAGTGTTAGTACATGGATCACAGGATTTTTGCATGCGCAAATGGGTCGCAAACCCATTTGCGCATGCAAAATCCCGTCGTACATCTGGCCCCAGGTATCTGGAGGATATCGCTCTTGCGTGGCTCTCTAATGGCCAGCGGGAGTACTTGACTCAGCCCTTTGATGTGGAGGATGTCAAGGAAGCTATAATGTCCCCCCCAACATGTAAAGCTTCAGGGCTAGACAGGCTGCCCAGTGAGTTTTACAAGGCATATATTGAGGATCTGGCCCAGAGATTGCTAGAAGTATTTGCCGAAGCATACGAGACAGGTACGCTACCCCCCCACCCTCAGGGAAGCTCTTATTGTTACACTTCTAAAACCGGATGAAGCTGAAAATAAGTGCAAGTCAAATAGACCATTGTCCTTAATAAACATTGACACCAAAATTCTGGCGAAAATAATTGTGAATAGATTACAACCTCTGGTCCCAAAGCTGATCCTTCCCGACCAGTCAGGATTCGTCCCCAAGCGGTCGACCGTACATAATCTACGGACGATTTTTGTGGTATTACATCACTTGGAACCCGAACTCCCAGCCGTGGTGGTGCTGCTGGATGCGGCAAAAGCCTTCGATTCGATACAATGGGGATACATGTTTGTTGTTTTGCAGAGAATGGGTATGCCGCCGTTTTTCCTGAAATGGGTGCATCTATTGTATACTGGGCCGGTCGCCAGGCTGCGAGTTAATGGGTGGGTATCAGATACATTTTCTATATGCAGGTGCAACAGGCAGGGATGCCTCCTCTCACCAATGCTCTTTTCTTTGGCGCTTGAGCCGTTAGCGTGTAAGATCCGACAAAAACATGCTGAAGCTTCTCTGGGGTTTTGACAGCGTCTGCTGGCTATCTCTTTGTATGTGGACGATATGATGTTATATGTCCGTGAGCCGGCCACATATCTGCCATCCCTGCTGCATGAATATGTTTTGTTTGAGAGACACTCGGGCTGGGAATAAATTAGGCAAAGTACACGGTGTTCCCGCTGACGGCCTGTACTCAGGAGACAGCACTGGAAATCCCGCTCTCCTGGTCGACTGACCCGGTAAAGTACCTGGGGATCTGGGTACATGGGGACTCTGACACGGTTCTAAGCATGAATTTTGGGCGTGTCATTACAAAACTCACTGAGCAGGTCTCTCGCTGGACTCGTCTGCCACTTTCACTTGCAGATAGGATCGCTGTAGTAAAGATGACTATTTTGCCCAAACTCCTCTACTTATTTGTGAATATTCCAATAAAGCTGAATGTGGCATTTTTTAAGACATTGCAGTCCTGCCTGCTGTTGTTGGTGTGGCCTGGAAAGCAGCCTAGATGCAGCTGGAATACTCTAGCACTGCCGTTTGAGCGTGGTGGGTTTGAAGCGCCTGATTTGCGTTTGTATTATCTGTGCGTCCAAGCGCAATTTGCACACTATTGGCATTTCCCCACAGAGATATCTGCCACACATAGCTATGGAGGCGGATGCTGCATACCCAACCTCGGAACTGCTATGATCCAGCTAGGTGGTGAGGAAGGAGATTAATCCGGTCAGGTGTACTGTTTGGGCATGGAAGACTCTTGCTAAGCGTGCACAGAGAGAATATATATATGCACCAGACATGCCAATTGCTGCACACCCTGGTATCTCTGCAGCACAGGAGCGTGGGGCCCTAACTGTTCTACAAAATGTAGGGGTTACAAAACTTGGCGACATGTGTTTGAATGCGTCCCTTTTGTCACTGGCTGATTTTCAGGCTGGTCAAACGTACAATGCAATGCTTGGGTTCACGTACACCAGACTGCGCTTGGCAGTGCGGTCCTTATGCCCCGAGTTCCCTAGAGAGACCAAGATTCTGAAAGCACTACAGGAGATGTTGACTGGAGGGGAAAGTAGAGGGCTGATCACAAGATTATATAACGCTTCCCAAAGGGAAGATGACTGGTCGGACTCCTCATCATTCGATAAATGGAATTAAAGAGCTTGCGGTCCCATTGACACGGGAAAGTTAGGAGTCCTGCTGCAAATTGACGGGGCGCCTGACTGCCAATTGTAATCTTCGCATTATACATTTTAAGTAAGTACATCAGTTATATTACACCCCTGTGCAGCTGTTGAAATTTGGATTGAAGGAGGATGTGAGATGCACTAGATGTGGGCAGGATGGGGCTAATTTCATGCACCTCGCAAGGGAATGTGCTGTTATATTTGTTTTTTGGCAGCATGTTGTTAGGGTGCTTACTCAATCAATCAATCAATCAATCAGGGGTTTTTAAAGCGCGCTACTCACCAGGGAGGGTCTCAAGGCACTGGGGGGAGGGGGTGAGGGAGGCGGCAGCTCCGGGTCAGTCAAAGAGCCAGGTCTTGAGGTCCTTCCTGAACGTGTGCAGGGTGTGGGAGCGTCTGATGTTCACAGGGAGCTCGTTCCAGGTTTTCGCTGCGATGTAGGAGTAAGCTCTCCCGCCGGTTCTCTTTCTGCAGATGCGGGGAAACTCTGCCAGGGCAAGGTCAGCGGAGCGGAGGTTCCTCTTGGGTACGTAGAAGGATAGTCTTTCGTTGAGGTAATTGGGCCCGATGTTGTTGAGGGATTTGTAGGCGTGGGTGAGGAGTTTGAAGGTGACTCTCTTTTCGACAGGGAGCCAGTGGAGGCCTCGTAGGTGTTGGGTCATGTGCTCATGGCGTGGTGTCCCGAGGACGAGTCTGGCTGCGGCGTTCTGGATGGTTTGGAGTCTGTGTAGGAGAGTTTTGTTGATTCCAGCGTAGAGGGCGTTGCCGTAGTTCAATCTGCTGGTTATGAGTGCGTGGGTGACGGTCTTTCTGCAGTCATGGGGGATCAATTTGAAGGTCTTACGGAGGATGCGAAGGCAGTTGAAGCTGGTGGAGGCGATGGCGTTGATCTGGCGGTTCATGGAGAGGGAGGAGTCAAGGATGATGCCGAGGTTCCGAGCATGGTCTGTAGGGGTGGGTGGGCTCCCGAGGGTGGGGGGCCACCAGGTGTTGTCCCAGGTGGTGGTGGAGGGTCCGAGGATGAGGACCTCGGTTTTCTCTGAGTTGAGCTTCAGACAGCTGTCCTTCATCCAGGCCGCCACGTTCTTCATTTCTTCCTGGAAGCAGAGTCTGGTGTCTTCGGGATTCTTCGTGAGTGAGAGAATGAGTTGGGGGTCATCGGCGTAGGATACGATGTTGAGCCCATATTGTCTGATGATGGCGGCGAGGGGGGCCTTGTAGATGTTGAAGAGCGTGGGGCTGAGGGATGATCCCTGGGGTACTCGGCAGCTGATTTCCGTGGGTTTGGAGAGGAAGGGAGGGAGTCGGATCCTCTGGGTTCTGTCGGAGAGGAAGGATCGTATCCAGTCGAGGGCGGTTCCTTGTATGACCGCATCGTGAAGTCTGGCAGTGAGCGTGTGATGTGAGACGGTGTCGAAAGCTGCGGAGAGGTCTAGAAGGATGAGGGCCGTGGTGTGTCCCTGATCTAGTAGCATGCGGTTGTCATCGGTGGCGGCGAGGAGGGCGGTCTCGGTGCTGTGGTTGCTGCGGAATCCAGACTGGGAGGCGTCCAGGATGGAGTTCTCTTCTATGAAGGTGGTCAGCTGTGTGTTTATGATTCTCTCAGTGACTTTTGCCGCAAAGGGGAGGAGAGAGATGGGCCGGTAGTTTTTCAGGTCCGTAGGGTCGGCCGTTGGTTTTTTGAGGAGGGGTTTCACCTCTGCCCGTTTCCAGTCGTCTGGGCAGATGCCTGACCTGAGGGAGGCGTTGATGGTCCGCCCTAGTTCGGGTGCGATGGCGGCGGCGGCCCTGTGGAATCTGTGCGGTGGGCAGGGGTCCGTTGGGGCTCCTGAGTGGGTTTTCATCATGGTCGCGGTGATAAGTTCGACGGTAGCGGGATCCCAGGACGTGATGGTCGGTATGTCGGCGGGGGTGGGTGGAGGGGTGGTGTTCGTCGTAGGTTAGCTGAAGTTGTCGTAGAGGGCCTTGATCTTCAGATGGAAGTAGGAGCTGAGCTTGTCTCAGAGTTCCTGGGAGGGTGTGACGTCCGTGGATTCGCAGGTGGGTTTGGCAAACTGCTGTATGATGTTGAACAGTTCCTTGGCGTTGGACACGTTGGCCTGGACTTTGTCTCTTATGAAGGTCCGTTTGGTGTCTCTTATGCGTTGGTGGTACTCCTTTAGGGCGTTCTTGTGGTTGTTCCGTGCTTCCGTGGTTTTCAGGTTTCGCCAGGTCTTCTCTAGGCGTCTGCAGGAATGTCTGGCTTCTTGAAGTTCTGCAGTGAACCAAGCGGCTTTTAGAGGGCGTTGTTTGGCGGGGCGGAGGGGTGCGAGCTTGTCGGCGCAGAAGGAGACCCAGCGGTGAAATTCCCTGGCTGGGGAGTTGGTGTCGTCCGTGGTGATGGGGGGGTTTTGGCGGAGGGTGGTGCTGAGGTGTTCCTCTGTGACCTTGCTCCAGTTCCGTCATGGCGGGCGCGGGGCGGGTTTGGGTGCGGTGGTGGTGTTGAAGGTGAAATGGACGCAGTGGTGGTCGGTCCAGGAGGGTTGGGTAGTGTGGCTGACACTGATGGTAGTCCCTCCTGCGAAGATGGGGTCGAGGGTGTGACCCGCTCTGTGGGTGGGCGTGTTGACGAGCTGCTTCAGTCCACGGTTGGCGAGGTTGTCGAGGAGAGAGGCCGAGTCGGGGTCGTTGCCGCTGTCGAGGTGGAAATTCAGGTCCCCGAGTAGAATGTAGTCCGTGGAGGTGATGGCGTGGGGGGCGGCGAGCTCGGCGATGGTGGTAGCGTGGTGAGTGCGAGGTCCAGGCGGTCTGTAGATGAGGGTGCCGTGTAGCATGGTCCTGGGGCTAGTCTTGATCTGGAAGTGGAGGTGTTCTGTGTTGGAGTGGGGGTCACTCGTGCTGGATGTGGAGAGTCGGAGGGGGGTCTTGTGTGCGATGGCGAGTCCTCCTCCCGGGCGGTGTGGCCGGTCTTTTCTCTGGATCTTGTAGCCGTGGCGATGTCGGGGCCGGAGGTGGCGTTGGTCCAGGTTTCCGTGAAGAAAGCGACGTCGGATGAGATGGTGTCGATCAGGTCCCAGATCTCTACGGCGTGATGGTGCAGGGAGCGCACGTTGACAAGGATGCAAGTCAGGGTATCGGTGGTGCATGCATCGGGCGTGCCTTCGGCGGTCGTGGGAGCTTTGTCAATGGTGAAGTAACTGCGGCAGGATCTGCACGAGAACTGCCCAAGGGTGTTGTTCGGCGAGGATCTTGTGCAGTCGGCGTGTCTTCCGGGGTTGAGTGCGTGGAGGGTGGTTGAATCGTAGCAGTGGGGTCTGGGAGGATCAGGGGTCTTGGTGCTGGTCGGGTCATGGACGGGCGCAGATGGGCTTGCCTTAGGCGCGCCTTTGGCGCGCCAGCTGCACGACCGCGCAGCGGCCACCATTATGAAGGGGAGGGGCACGATCAATAAATTAGCAAAAATAAAATTTAAGCACAGAAATATTGGGCACAAAATGCGCTACCAGCGGGCAGGCACAGGAACCAGGGTAGGCTTGAACCCTGAATCGAGGTGGCAGGCTTCAGAGGCGATGCGATGCACAGCGGAGCTGCCGGGGAGAGTGAGCTCCTAGGACCAAGGTCTGTGGACTCACGCGCGCTCCCCCGCAGCGGCCGCCATTATGAAGGGGAGGGGGGAGGGACGTGCAGCTGGGAGGCGGGAGTGCGGTGGTAGGGGGAGGAGTCACGGGTCAGCGGCGGCGGGAGCGGCGGGAAAATAAACAGAAGGGGGACAGTGAGGACAACAGCAGCACGATCAATAAATTAGCAAAAATAAAATTTAAGCACAGCAATATTGGGCACACAATGCGCTACCAGCGGGCAGGCACAGGAATCAGGGTAGGCTCGAACCCTGAATCGAGGTGGCAGGCTTCAGAGGCGACGCGACGCACAGCGGAGCTGCCTGGGATAGTGAGCTCCAAGGACCGAGGTCTGTGGACTTACTGAAATGACACTTGAAAGGATTGAATGTACACCTGAACTGTGTCTGCTTGGGCTGGTAAAAAAGATCAAACCATGCAATAGAGGTATTGTTGCCATATCTACTCTGTTTGCAAAACGCGTTGTCGCAATGCATTGGGGTGCCAAGTCGGGCCCTACTTTGTTGAAGTGGATTCGAGATCTTGTGTACTGCAAAGAACAAATGGAGATATATGCTGAGGAGCTGCCTGCGACGTTCCAGGCCTAAAGATTTTTGGGCGCCACTGACCTCATACCTGTTGGAAAATCCGGACTTGCTATAAAAGGCTTAGGAATAATTGTTTTTATGTGCTGAAGGACCTAGATGTAAGACCTACTGAGCTACTGGGAGCTGCACGATATTGCATAAGTGTGATTATGTTACATATGCTCTGCCTGTTGGGTGTTCTGGGATGGGGAATTGTTTAATTAATAAGAAAAATGTTTGCATTCTTATCTGTAAATCTCCTGATGTGCAGGGTGGGCCCCTTGGCATGCTGTTGGTTGTATCTTGACATGCAATAAAAAAAATAAAAAAATATATATATATGGTGGCGGTAATTATGCTTTATTAAAAGCTTTTCTAACTTTACGACTTCTGGAGTGCAGTGGTTAATTTCGTTTGAAGACATTACTGCGGGGTATGGTCTGACCTCGACACATGCACCAGCTGAGTTAAGTGCGCACCAATTACGGACTGTTTGTTTTTAGAAATTAATGATATCGGTAGCGCCCGGCGTTTTATGAAAGTCTGCTAATCTTGGAATCACAAGTATGCGGTAGGAGGACAATAAAACCGCCGAGCAAACGAAGACGAAACTGATTAATCCTACACACTTGGAAAATATGTGGCAAACTTTGTGATTCGACACCTCAAGAACACGACGAAACAACGGAAGGGGCACCCGCACAGCAGAACTCTGAACCTGGAGTGGGAGCACCGTGAAAGCGGAGCCGGAGGACACCGCTCAATCGGAAGACTCGCCAGGTAAGGAGGGAGCTGGGGGCGCTCGTAACAAATACAGAGTACATTTCAATATATCGCCGCAGCGAGTATTTCTGTATACATAGATAGAAAGTATACAGATAACTCAGAAGTCGTCTTAAGCAAGCATACGCCACAGAATTGACTTTTTACCACTTTAAGTGAGATAAGGAATCAAGAGTCACAAATATTAATAAAATGGAAGCGCGAGCCGCCAAAAGAACTTTAAAAGCAGAAACATTATTCAAAAGTGGATTGGGGGAACATACCTGCGAAAATGAAACGAGAGGGAAGGACCAGACACAAAGAAACATTAAACAACTGTTTTTCCAACTGGAGAAATTGCTGAAAAAAGAAATATCCAAAAGCTGGGAAATAATAACACTAGAAAAATATATTGAATTTGAACGTATTCCCAGAGGTCTCCGGATCTTTACCTTGCCCAACCATCCAGACACAAGGCCAGAAATGCTTGAGGAGTGGGCAAAAAACTGTATGCAGTGCTCTAGGAATATGGTTCTTATAATCATTAAATACGCTAAACAAGATATAGAGGAACTTCACAAGGAAATAAAGAAATTGGAAGAACAGATATCAGCTTTAAAACAAGAAGAGGAAAGCAAAATATTACGAAAGGAGATGGAAAAAAACTTGGACAAATACGAAGAAGAGATTGAATTACGTAAACAAAGGAAATTCAAGCGCGATGAACATGACTATGAATTGGGATCCATTCTAACATTTGCAAAGCGCTTTGATGGTCTAAAGAAACAGCTATATGCAGGCAAATTAACACTCACTGGATCAGAGACAACACCGGTGAGTGAATCTGAATCAGATCTAAGTGAAGAAGAACAGACAACAAGAATTGGTGGTCGAACAACTTTTTTAGACGAAATGAAGTTGATATATATGGACCAAAAAACCCCGAGAGGAAGAGGAAGAGGACGGGGTCGTGGGAGAGGAAGAGAGAACAGTCCAACAACTGCTCAAAACGAAGGAGAAAAATACGAAGAGGGAAAGGAAAAAACAAGAGGTTACCCTCTACGCAACAGAATGACGAGGAAGTAATTGAGACAAGAACACAACAAAAAGATAATTTAATAATTAATCTCTCTGAACACACTCTCACAA
The DNA here is from genome assembly GCA_963921515.1 of Calotriton arnoldi. Taxonomy (NCBI): domain Eukaryota; kingdom Metazoa; phylum Chordata; class Amphibia; order Caudata; family Salamandridae; genus Calotriton; species Calotriton arnoldi. Next base: position 221,537 of record CAWUFW010003888.1, read on the forward strand.
AGGAGGAAACAAGTGTCCTAAATAAGGGCCTAACATTTTGCCCAGAGCAACATCACGACCATGTGGAAACAAGAATTGATTTATATAAATATACTAGAAAACTAAAGCTAAAAAAGTTTTTTGCAAAAAAAGCACGTATAGAAGATCCAGAACAACAGAGTGCACATGAAAATGACAACTTAACTGTGGAAGACGCTACAAATTTGAAAACTGCCTATGATCTATTACTAGATCTAAATGATGATGAGATGACGGAAACACAGATATTGGATGATTTGGACATAGAAACTGGGAAACACACTGGATCTGGCTTAAAGTTAAAATCAAAATTTTGTCCCTCTTTGAGTCCAGGGAATAGAATCGACCAATTTCATGATTTGGTAATAAATGAATTAGAAAAGATGGAGAATACAACAACAAGAAAAGGTGAAAACCTAACCAAACAGGAACGCTTGGCATTGGAGAATCTCATGAAAAATGAAAAGATAACGATTAAACCTGCAGACAAAGGCGGAAATGTAGTAATTCTAAATACAACAGACTATGTAAATGAAGCCATGAAACAACTTGGAGTTAAGCAAAACTATATCCAACTGTCATCAAATCCTATTAACAGACTAACATTGGAAGTTGAATTGAAAATCAGGACATGGAAAACGGATGGCCTTTTAAATGATGATGAAGCTAATTTCCTATTTAATGCAAGTCCTGTAATGCCTACCATATACTTCCTTCCCAAAGTTCATAAAACTCTAATAAATCCACCAGGAAGACCTATTGTTTCCAGTTGCCAGTCTCTATATGAAAACATCTCAATCTATGTGGATAAATACCTGTCACCAATAGTAACAAATTTAAGTTCCTACATCAAAGATACTGGAGACTTTTTAAGAACATTGTCAAACATAGGATGGCAAGAAGGGTTCCAGTTGGTAACCATTGACGTGGTATCTTTGTACACCTCCATTGATCATGAAATCGGATTAAATGCAGTAAGTTACTTCCTACGTCAAAAGAGCATCCAGGAACTCAAGCATACAAAGATGCTAATGGAAATGGTGGAATTATGTCTAAAAAACAACATCTTTCTTTTTAATCACAAAGTATATACTCAACAACGTGGAACTGCCATGGGAATATCTTTTTCACCCAGTTATGCAAATCTCACCATGGGGTGGTGGGAAAAATGTGTTGCCTGGCAAGAGGAAAACGAGGTGTATACAGCCAAGATAGAACTTTGGCTAAGATATATCGACGATCTCTTCCTAATTTGGAATGGCAGCCAAAGTGATTTCAAAAAATACTTTAACATTCTAAATACCAACGACATAGGTTTGAAATTCACCTATAACATCAGTTCCAAAACTATTCAATATCTGGATGTTCAAGTATACATAGAGGAAAATCAGATACAAACCAAAGTCTATCGCAAACCTACAGCAACGAACAGTATACTCCATTGCAAAAGCTTTCATCCGGCAAACCTAATGAAAAGTATCCCATATGGAGAGTTTATCAGAATGAGGAGAAACTGTTCTACAAATGATATGACTGAAAAAAACTTCAGAGAAAGTGAAAAACGATTCATGAAGAGAGGATATAAACTAAGAGACGTCAAAAAAGGTCTAGAGCGGGCAAAAGCAATCCCACGAACTGAAACTCTTATCACAAAAGTCAAAAATCAAACAGAAGATACAACTAGGTTAATTTTAACCTATAGTAAAGAGAGTTTCAAAATTAAACAGATCCTACAAAAATATTGGAATGTTTTAATACAAGATCCCGATATAGGAGAGACAATTGGTTCCAGACCCAATATAACGTATCGCAAAGTTGCATCCTTAAAAGATAAACTTGTGAATAGCCATTTTGTATCACAGAAACCGAAAACATGGCTAACAGAAAAACAAAAAGGATTTGTTCATTGTAACAAATGTAAAGCTTGCAAAATTGGCAAATCTATGACCAGCATTCAGGACTTCAAAGGAAAGACATTCATGATAAGTGAAAGAATCACCTGTGAAACAACATATGTTGTTTACATGATTGAATGCACCTGCGGATTACGCTACATTGGTAGCACCATCTGTCCTCTTCGCAAGCGAATACTGGAACATCTCAGAGCCATTCACAACAAAGACATGAACTATGCGATATCAAAACATCTCCACATACAACATAAAACAAATTGGGAAAACATACGATACTTTGGAATTGCAACTATCCCAATCCACGAAAGAGGAGGTAATCGTACTCTTAAACTAAGAAGACTGGAATCGCGCCTAATCATTAAGTTCAAAACTAAGACTCCTTTTGGGCTTAACGGAGATGAAGAATTACACGTGCACCTATAACTGTTCGATAAACTGCATTGGCATCTCAACAATAGGGTACTACACCCAATAATAAGAATATAAGCGAGTTATCCTGGAAAACAGGTACTGAACCTATAACAAATGAGAATAGACGACACTCCGAAGCACACAAAAGTGCGAATAAAGTTTATTCAAATTAAGGAGGAACAGAGCTGAAAGAGTCAAATACTCGCGAAATCCTACATAGGGCAACATAACACTTGGAAATATTGTTAGAGTGCCAAGATGAACATATGGATTACTGTATAAAATCAAATAATTCTTCCAAATGTGACTTTTTAAAAATACTAGTTTTAAAAAATACAAGTCCCAGAATGCACTAAAACTGGGAACATGAATTGACACTATAAAGGGTGAAATCGACAAAGGACTCACGTAACCGTGACAAAGACCATCTCTTGGTCGAAACGTTTGGTGTGGTGGTGGTAATGGTGGCGGTAATTATGCTTTATTAAAAGCTTTTCTAACTTTACGACTTCTGGAGTGCAGTGGTTAATTTCGTTTGAAGATATATATATATATATATATATATATTATCTACTGGCGGTCGCCAGTAGATAGTTATAGTTAGGACCTATTTTCCATAGGAAATCCGCAACATTCTATTTGAAATAACTCTTGCGTCGGTTGAGGAATCTTCGCGAAATTTTCAAACTTTATGGCCCGCTCTTGTCCGCTCCTACCCTGAAAGTTTTGGGGTGATTCGTCAAGCAGGGGCCAAGAAAAAAGGGGGGTCCCAAAACATGTTTTCCCCATTCATTTTCCCATAGGAAACTTTAGCCACGGCTACAGCCCGAACTGCTGAACGGAATTACACAAAATTTGGCAAAGAAGTAATTCTTGGTTCAGAAAGAACCCTTTTTGTTAAATGGTGTAAATCCGTTCAGTAGTTGCGGAGAAATAAAAAAAATAAGAGTCAAAAAATCAATTTCCCATAGGAAACTTTATGCAAGGCTAGAGCCCGAACTGCTGAACGGAATTACACCAAATTTGGCGAAGAGGTAGTTCTTGGTTCAGAAAGAACCCTTTTTGTTAAATGGTGTAAATCCGTTCAGTAGATGCTGAGAAAATCAAAAGTAAAAACACATATATATCTGGGCGGAGCCTAACCACACATGTCATCGTGAGATCTGATTGGCTGTCAGCACTTCATCCTGGAATTGCTGGCAGCCATCTTGGGACCAATATAAATGATAGTACCCCATTGAAATGCATTGTAGTGAATCGAAGATTTTGAGGGTTACCAAAAGGAGAACTATGAAGGGTGATAACAGACTATAGTTACATAAGAATTCATTTGTTGATGGTACCATACTAATTTCAGGAATTGTGGTGTGTTCCAAGGTGATTTTACCCTGTGAAAAACCTACTGCTGGGATATCATGAATCATGTTTGAGAGAAAACTATTTTCACATGCTTGTCCCATACAGTTTTGGAAGGTGCTCCAGAAGCTAAAATGAGAGCATATTTTCTGTAAATTCACATTATCTTTCTCAGTCATGTGAGAATGAAGTCTGACATTCTCAGTAAAACATGTACATCCAACAATGGCAGAGACTGTCAGTTGATTCCTTTGTGTTCTACTGCAGCTTCCCAGAGTGTTCTAAAGAACAACTAGAGTGCTAACAGCCTTACTTATGACAAAAGTATGGCACACCTGAAGCCATCTTGATTGGAATAAACTGGTAACACTTAAAACATTTAATTTAAAAAGGAACAAAATGATGGGGTTCATTTTGTCATAGAAATTATGGTTAGTGCTGTAGAAAGAAAAATTAGGACATGTTTCAAGTGTGATCTCAAATATCTTCCTGTTATATTTCAACAGGAGCAGCCTGTCAGTTGATGCCTTTGTGTTCTACTGCAGCTTCCCAGAGTGTTCTAAAGAACAACTAGAGCGCTAACAGTCTTACTTATGACAAAAGTATGGCACACCTGAAGCCATCTTGATTGGAATAAACTGGTAACACTTAAAACATTTAATTTAAAAAGGAACAAAATGAGGGGTTCATTTTGCCATAGAAATTATGGTTAGTGCTGTAGAAAGAAAAATTAGGACATGTTTTAAGTGAGATCTCAAATATCTTCCTGTTATATTTCAACAGGAGCAGCCTGTCAGTTGATGCCTTAGTGTTCTACTGCAGCTTCCCAGAGTGTTCTAAAGAACAACTAGAGTGCTAACAGCCTTACTTATGACAAAAGTATGGCACACCTGAAGCCATCTTGATTGGAATAAACTGGTAACACTTAAAACATTTAATTTAAAAAGGAACAAAATGAGGGGGTTTATTTTGCCATAGAAATTATGGTTAGTGCTGTAGAAAGAAAAATTAGGACATGTTTTAAGTGAGATCTCAAATATCTTCCTGTTATATTTCAACAGGAGCAGCCTGTCAGTTGATGCCTTTGTGTTCTACTGCAGCTTCCCAGAGTGTTCTAAAGAACAACTAGAGTGCTAACAGCCTTACTTATGACAAAAGTATGGCACACCTGAAGCCATCTTGATTGGAATAAACTGGTAACACTTAAAACATTTAATTTAAAAAGGAACAAAATGAGGGGTTCATTTTGCCTTAGAAATTATGGTTAGTGCTGCAAAAGAAAATGTAGGGCATGTTTTAAGTGAGATCTCAAATCCTCTTCTATTTCATTAGAAAATTCTGACATGCAGACTGAAACAATCACTTTCAATACCAGCAGTAGACTTCCAGTTAACTCCTTGGTGAGCAGTAGCTTTACTACAGTGATCTAATGAACAACTAGAGTGCTAACATTCTGAATTTATGGCAAATGTGTGACACATCTGAATGCCTTCTTGATGGAATCAAAGTAAAAAACTGAAAGCATTTCCTACTGAGGAGACTGTAGTAAATGAGGAAATTAGGAAACTTCATAACAAATAAGTCTCCCAAGATGGCCACCAGAGAAAAAAGAGCCCAAATGTAGCACAAATATCACCCAGAGGTAGCCCACGTATAGCCCAATGACAGAAGTGTGCAAAACACTTTTTATTTTTGTTTTTTGCAGTTTTATATAGTGCAGACTGGTCAGGTTTTGGAGTGCTTTACATGAGCATTGGTTACATCACACAAGGACAAATTCATGTTGGTTGACCCTACACTACCCAAACACCACTGCACTACCCTAAACCCTAAAACACTACCCCAGCACGACCCCTTCACTACCCAAACACAACTGCACTACCCTAAACTCAAAAACACTACCCCCAGCACGACCCCTACACTACCCAAACACCACTGCACTACTCTAAACCCTAAATCTACCCCTACACTACACAAATACCACTGCACTACCCTAAACCCTAAAACACTAGAACCCAGCACGATCCCCTACAGTACACAAACACCACTGCACTACCCTAAACTCTAAAACACTACACCCTACACTACACAAACACCATTGCACTACCCTAAACCCTAAAACACTACCCCCAGCATGACCCCCTACACTACACAAACACCACTGCACTACCCTAAACCCTAAAACACTACCCCAGCACGACCCCTACACTACCCAAACACCACTGCACTACCCTAAACCTAAAACACTACCCCCAGCACGACTCCCTACACTACACAAACACCACTGGACTACCCTAAACCCTAAAACACAACCCCCAGCACGACTCCCTACACTACCTAAACACCACTGCACTACACTAAACCCAAATCTACCCCCAGCAAGACCTGCCACACTACACAAACACCACTGCACTACCCTAAACCCTAAAACACTACCCCCAGCACGACCCCCTACTCTACCCAAACACCACTGCACTACCCTATACCCTAAAACACGACCCCGTACACTACACAAACAAAACTGCACTACCCTAAACCCTAAAACACTACCCACAGCATGACCCCCTACACTACACAAACACCACTGCACTACCTTAAACCCTAAAACACTAACCCCTACACTACACAAACACCACTGCCCTACCCTAAACCCTAAAACACAACCCCCAGCATGCCCCCCTACACTACACAAACACCACTGCACTACCCTAAACCCCCTACACTATACAAACACCACTGCATTACTCTAAACCCTAAAACACTACCCCCAGCACGACCCCCTCACAACACAAACACCACTGCACTACCCTAAACCCTAAATCGACCCCCAGCACGACCCCCTACACTACCCAAACACCACTGCCATACCCTAAACCCTAAAACACTACCCCCAGCATGAACCCCTACACTACCCAAACACCACTGCACTACCCTAAACCATAAAACACTACCCCCAGCACTACCCCCTACACTACACAAACACCACTGCACTACCCTAAACCCTAAAACACTAGAACCCAGCACGACCCCCTACAGTACACAAACACCACTGCACTACCCTAAACCCTAAAACACTACCCCTACACTACACAAACACCATTGCACTACCCTAAACCCTAAAACACTACCCCCAGCATGACCCCTACACTACACAAACACCACTGCACTACCCTAAACCCTAAAACACTACCTCAGCACGACCCCTACACTACCCAAACACCACTGCACTACCCTAAACCCTAAAACACTACCCCCAGCACAACCCCCTACACTACACAAACACCACTGCACTACCCTAAACCCTAAAACACTACCCCAGCACGACTCCCTACACTACCCAAACACCAATGCACTACCCTAAACCCTAAAACACTACCCCCAGCACGACCCCCTACACCACCCAAACACCACTGCACTACCCTAAACCCTAGAAAAGAAACCCCCACCCCATGCCCAATCCCCCTTACCTCTAACTCCTCGTGGTTCCTCTCTCCTCGTGGTTCCTGCTTCACGTCGTCTCTGAGGGGCGGTGCACTTCGTTGTGCGGAAACGGAACAGCCTCTGTTTCCTTACAACGACATGGATCGTCTACATGTTTTAGAACGCATGGTCATTTACCATACATACCTTTACAACACAATTCGTTGTAAAGGCATGCGTGGTAAATGACCATGCGTTCTAAAAAAATGCGAAGTAATGACTTCGTGATGTACAACGCATGCGTGGTAATGCATGCGTTGTAATGGTATCGCAAAGTAAAAAAGTCGCTGTAACGGCTGTTTACCGATCGAAGCTGGCCCCTGTTCTTCAGTGAGACGTTTATTTGATTAATTAGGAGGAAGGAATGTGTTTTTTTTTACCAAAAAGTGCATTCCCGGCTGTTGTATTGTGAAAGTGTCCACGTGGCCTGGTTTCACTTCCGGTGAGAGAGTGGAAGAGTCTGTTTGGATCTAAAGGAGTTCTGTTGTTGGACGGGGCCGGCGCGACATGTCATCAGAAAACATAGCTAATGGAAAGCGTCCTCCCTTAAGTGTGGAGCAGTGCCATGAGAGGTCAACGAGTGTGCGTCCCACCGCAGTATGACCGTACCGCGTGACCCAGGTGCCACCTCCAGGGTACGGGAGGCAGAAGCGGCATCGCAGGTCCTCTTGAAGACCGTTGTAGCACTAATTCTACATTTTGGTACTAGGGCATTTTAACTTCGTTGTTCCTGCCAGATACAAAGAGAAGATCCTGTGTTATTCAGTGCCCTCGTTACATTTTTGGTGGGTTGTGGTGCTTGTCACTTCGCTGCCCCGCCGGTGCACACGACTGGGCACCCCACCTCGTGTGCCATCTGCAGGGCCTCTGCCCTCGGATCACTGGTTTCGGTTTCTGGAGTGGCAACATAAACAGTTGCTCCCAAAGGACTAGCCTGAACACTTAGGTGAATATCCCCTGCACCAGCATTCCACAGAAATTCTTTCCTAGCTCTCCCACATCAACGAGGACGTCATAATAGCACGGCTCCGCTCGCGACACCGTATGACGTCATCGGAGCCATAAGAGAACCTCGTCGGCGTGCTGACGTCAGTTCCACCCATTTTTCCGTGCCACCGAGGCAAACAGGGGACCGAGACATTTTCACATGTATACATAGTATAATAAATATATATATATTCACTGAAAAAACCATAGGTTTCAGGCACGTTATAGTTAGAAATTAGCATTTAAAAAACCTTAGAAATTCACTGAAAAAACCATAGGTTTCAGGCATGTTATAGTTAGAAATTAGCATTTAAAAACCTTAGAAATTCACTGAAAAAACCATAGGTTTCAGGGGCGTTATAGTTAGTTGGACATTTCACTCGTACAAAACCATAGAAATTCCCCCGTTATAGTTAGTTCAGCTAACTATAACTCGCGCTGCCCATAATGCACTGCTGATGACGTCACATATTACATCACTCATGACATGGTCAGTGACATCACTCATGACATCACTGATGACATCTCAAATGACATCACTGATGACATCACTGATGACATCATCCAGTGAATGTGTGTTTTTCTGAAAATTAAATATGTTTTATATATGTATATCTCAAGGTCGATGGAAGAATAAATGGGTATATACGTGTCTAAATGGATGATTTTGTTTTGTAAAATTGATTGTATAACTGACTAAGTGTATCTTAGTGAATACATGGGTTAGTGAGTAATGTTTAAATATGAAAATATCTGTATCAGTCTCTCACTTTGTGTATAAGTGGCTGCATGGGTTGGTGAGTAGCTACATGAGTGTCTATATGGGTTATTAGTTGGTTTTTTGAGTATCAGTATGAGTGTCTGAGTGTCTGTATGGTTCGGTGGGGGTATTACTTAGTGCATAGATGCATGAATGAGTGACTCACTGTTTGTATGTGTTGAAGACAGCATGTGTGCAGGACTGTATAGGTGGATGAGTATGTGTATGGGTGTGTTAGTGAGTGAATGACTGTCTCAATAGTGTCTTTATGAGTAACTACATATGTTTTAAACTAGTATATGTGAGTATTGGTGTATATAAGTGAGAATATGTGAGAGTGAGAGATTGGAAGAGTTCCTGTACAAATAAGTAGGTGATTCTATAAGTGATTGTTTAAGAGAGTAAGTATGTGTAAGTTTCTGTAGAAGTAAGTGTGGTAGTGTGTATAACTGTATATGCAAGTAAATGGATGTTTGATACTTTGTTTGCATGTGTGACTATGTGTGTGAGTAACTCTATGGATGAGTGGCGGTGTGTAACAGGATGTATAGGTGTATGAGTACATATGATGAGTGAGTACATGTATGAGTGACTGTATAGGGACTGTTGGTGAATGAGTGGATGTGTGTGTAGATCTTGGAATTACTGAATAGGTGTGTTGTAACTGGTATTGTTATGTCCATTGTTTTGAAAATGTTAGTTTGTATTTTTGAGTGTGTGTATCAAAGGTTATATCAGGGTGAGAGGAGGTCTGCCACTCTATCACAAGGATGATGTCATCAGTGATGTCATCAGTGATGTCATTTGAGATGTCATTAGTGATGTCACTGACCATGTCATGAGTGATGTAATATGTGACGTCATCAGCAGTGCATTGCGGGCGTGCGATTTATAGTTAGCTGAACTAACTATAACGGGGGAATTCCTATGGTTTTGTACGAGTGAAATGTCCAACTAACTATAACGCCCCTGAAACCTGTGGTTTTTCAGTGAATATATATATATATATATATATATATATATATATATATATATCCAAAAAACAGTGTGCCCATGCACAGAAGCGCACTCGAGCCAGCGTCGGTTTGAGGAAACCTTTATTCAGGGAAAACTGCTGCTGTAAAAGAGAGTCAATAAAAGCATGGTGGCGCCAGATTCACGACGCGTTTCGGGCTCTTCCCTCCTTCCTGGTGAAACGCCACTGCAGCTTACCGCACCTGCATATATTTAATCAAATCTGCCCTCCAATGGGCCAATCAGGTAAGTGGACCTCCTCAGATGCATTCTGGGAAATGCAGTGCGGGTGAATTTTCGTGCCTCAATATTCCTTCTGCTAAAATATTCGCATCCAGCCCTGAATGGGCCTCTCTTCAAACAGCAGTAAGCAATCATTCCAAAAACGCTGCTCCTAGGGACTCGGCGAATTCTAAGCCCCCTGGCCCCCTACAGTCAACGGGGTGGTGCAGCTTCTCGCGGCTGGGCGGCCGCGATAAACATCCAAAAAACAGTGTGCCCATGCACAGAAGCGCACTCGAGCCAGCGTCGGTTTGAGGAAACCTTTATTCAGGGAAAACTGCTGCTGTAAAAGAGAGTCAATAAAAGCATGGTGTCGCCAGATTCACGACGCGTTTCGGGCTCTTCCCTTCTTCCTGGTGAAACGCCACTGCAGCTTACCGCACCTGCATATATTTAATCAAATCTGCCCTCCAATGGGCCAATCGGGTAAGTGGACCTCCTCAGATGCATTCTGGGAAATGCAGTGTGGGTGAATTTTCGTGCCTCAATATTCCTGCTGCTAAAATATTCGCATCCAGCCCTGAATGGGCCTCTCTTCAAACAGCAGTAAGCAATCATTCCAAAAACGCTGCTCCTAGGGACTTGGCGAATTCCAAGCCCCCTGGCCCCCTACAGTCAATGGGGTGGTGCAGCTTCTCGCGGCTGGGCGGCCGCGATAAACATCCAAAAAACAGTGTGCCCATGCACAGAAGCGCACTCGAGCCAGCGTCGGTTTGAGGAAACCTTTATTCAGGGAAAACTGCTGCTGTAAAAGAGAGTCAATAAAAGCATTGTGGTGCCAGATTCACGACGCGTTTCGGGCTCTTCCCTTCTTCTTGGTGAAACGCCACTGCAGCTTACCGCACCTTCATATATTTAATCAAATCTGCCCTCCAATGGGCCAATCGGGTAAGTGGACCTCCTCAGATGCATTCTGGGAAATGCAGTGCGGGTGAATTTTCGTGCCTCAATATTCCTGCTGCTAAAATATTCGCATCCATCCCTGAATGGGCCTCTCTTCAAACAGCAGTAAGCAATCATTCCAAAAACGCTGCTCCTAGGGACTCGGCAAATTCCAAGCCCCCTGGCCCCCTACAGTCAACGGGGTGGTGCAGCTTCTCACGGCTGGGCGGCCGCGATAAACATCCAAAAAACAGTGTGCCCATGCACAGAAGCGCACTCGAGCCAGCGTCGGTTTGAGGAAACCTTTATTCAGGGAAAACTGCTGCTGTAAAAGAGAGTCAATAAAAGCATGGTGGCGCCAGATTCACAACGCGTTTTGGGCTCTTCCCTTCTTCCTGGTGAAACGCCACTGCAGCTTACCGCACCTGCATATATTTAATCAAATCTGCCCTCCAATGGGCCAATCGGGTAAGTGGACCTCCTCAGATGCATTCTGGGAAATGCAGTGCGGGTGAATTTTCGTGCCTCAATATTCCTGCTGCTAAAATATTCGCATCCAGCCCTGAATGGGCCTCTCTTCAGACAGCAGTAAGCAGTGGCGTTTCACCAGGAAGAAGGGAAGAGCCCGAAACGCGTCGTGAATCTGGCGCCACCATGCTTTTATTGACTCTCTTTTACAGCAGCAGTTTTCCCTGAATAAAGGTTTCCTCAAACCGACGCTGGCTCGAGTACGCTTCTGTGCATGGGCACACTGTTTTTTGGATGTTTATCGCGGCCGCCCAGCCGCGAGAAGCTGCACCACCCCGTTGACTGTAGGGGGCCAGGGGGCTTGGAATTCGCCGAGTCCCTAGGAGCAGCGTTTTTGGAATGATTGCTTACTGCTGTTTGAAGAGAGGCCCATTCAGGGCTGGATGCGAATATTTTAGCAGCAGGAATATTGAGGCACGAAAATTCACCCGCACTGCATTTCCCAGAATGCATCTGAGGAGGTCCCCCCCGCCAAGGGGCGGGGGGGGCCTTTAGTGGCATTTCGGGTGCGAGGCAGAGGAATGTATGTATAGGGTAAGTGGAGAGGAGTGGAAGGGGTCGCTGTCAGGAAATGCGATATCCAGGGCAGGCACTGAGTGGTGTCACCGAGGTGCGCAGGCGACCCCCCCCTCTCCGGCCCCAGGGAAAGTGTTGAAAAACCCCTGGACACGAGGGAGAAGCCCTCTTTGTTCTCTCGCCTCAGGTGCCCAGCAGGTCGCAGCCTGAAGATAGTTGCGGCGGGCACCGGGGTGAGGGGGCCTCACAGCGTAGAAGACGGAGGAGCGGACCGACTAGGTTAGTATGCAATTGGTCCGTATGTGGTTGAGTTAGGGATAAATAAGAAATTGGAATCACTTAATCACCCCGTGCCTGAATGTGTAGGGTAAATGCGGTGCTCGCGTGGGGCGCTCCGATGCCTTCGGGTCGAGTTCGCGCTATACAAATGTGCAACGGGTCACTTGATCACCCCGTGCCTGAATGTGTAGTGTAGATGCGGTTCTCGCGTGGAGTGCTCCGATACCTTCGGGTCGAGTCCGCGCTATACAAATATGCAACAAATAACGTAATCATCCCGTGCCTGAATGTGTAATGTAAATGCGGTGCTCGCGTAAAGCGCTCCGATACCTTTGGGTCGAGTCCGCGCTATATAAAGATGCCACAAATCACTTAATCACCCCGTGCCTGAATGTGTAATGTAAATGCGGGCTCGCGTAAAGCGCTCCGATACCTTCGGGTCGAGTTCGCGCTATATAAATATGCAACGGGTCATTTAATCACCCTGTGTCTGAATGTGTGGTGTGGGTGTGGCGCTCGCGTGCAGCGCTCCGGTGCCTTTGGGTAGAGATATGCGGCAGGGGTTGGGGAGGCCAGAGTCGAGGTGGCTCAGTTACCTTAGCGATTGGACGGGGGATCGGAGGGTCCGTGGTTCGATCCTGCTCTTTCCGGCAGATGACAGGTTGTGGGCTTCGGTTGTGTCGACGTGGATGACACATTTGGCTGGGGGGTGTTGGATGGTTTTGGCGATCACCAGTGGGTCTCTTTCGATTTGCGGCGCGCTTGCCTCGCGCCCCCCTGCAGCTTCAATGGGTGGTGCTCTGCCCTGTCAGGGTTCGTGGCCCCGCATGGTGCTTGATTAAACGAGGGTAGGCGGGGACTCAGGGGCAATAATTCTCTCGTAGGTGGAAGCGCGGGGGTCCGCGAGTTGGACGCGAGAGCGGTGCGGGGCTTGGAAGCGCTGGGGGGGGCAGGCGTGGCGCGCAGCGGGACCGGTGTATGTATATATATATATATATATCTGTATAACGATGTTGATTCCCCATTGCGAAGACAGGCATGCATGGCACAAGGGGGATGAATTAATAACAATGACGATAGGGAAAGTGTTGCATGCAAGCATGGCACCTAGGGGGGGTTTCTGATGCTTGAGAGTGTCGCAAAGGGTGTAATAGGGTGGTAAGTGTCCCTATGGCCCTGCCAATGTGGCGCACGTAAGCAGGGGTTTTTATAAGGCATGCGAGTGTTGTAAGGAGGGCAATGGGGGGTAAGTATCCCTAGTGCCCTGCCAAGGTGGCGCATGTAAGCAGGGGTTTATGGTGCATGAGAATGTCGCAAGGAGGGTGATGGGGTAGTAAGTATCCCTATTGCCCTGCCAATGTGGCTCATGGGAGCATGGGTGTATAATGCATGTGAGTGTCGCAAGGAGGGCAAAGGTGTGGTGAGTATCCCTTTTGCCTGGCCAAAGTAGCGACCGCAAGCATGAAATGTGAAGGAAGGGAAGCCCACAGTCAACAGAGAGCAAGGAAGATGGCAGGAGCCAGCCTTTTAACTCTCCTTTCTTTATCTGTATAGTCGGCAGGATGCCGCCAAAGAGAGCACGGGGGGCAAGGAGGCCCCGGCGACAGCGGAGGAATTTCGATCTTTGTCAGCGCTGTGGGAGGTCGCGAAAAAAGGCGGCATCAATTGGGCGCTGAAGACATTAGCGCAGGGACCAGGAGCAAGCTCGCAGCAGGAGGCCCCTCTAACTAAACGCACAAGGCGGACGCCCGAACGTTTTAAAGATGCACAGCAAGAGAAGGTCAAACGGGCCGCAGTATCAAAGGCGAACACTTCAGGTGAGGCAGTGGGCCAGCCCCTGTTGTGTACAGACATTGGTCAGGTTTCTGGTGCAGCTGCCCAGAATGGTCAGACGGGTGTGGAATTGCTCACAGGGGGGGGCTTTTCACAGGCTGCAGCTCCCTCCGTGTTGCCAACACTGGTTGCGGCACATGCACAACAAACCCCAGCAGCTCAGGGGGTGGGGGTGACCGCCACGCCAATCGCCGTGCAGGTCCCTGCGCCAGTAGTAGCGCATCAGGGTGGCGGGGTGGCACAGCTGTGGGTCCAGTCAGGAGGGGTGGCTCAATCTCCCTTGTTTGTTGCTGCCACGTCACAAGGTCCAGTCCGTAATACGGGTGCACCGGAGGTTGGGTCTACCTCAGCGGGTTCGCCCGTAACTTCGGGGGCGGTGGCATCCGGGCAAAGCTCCCTGTCACAGAGCCCAGTAATATATGGTTCCGCGTCACTCGCGGTGGCTCCATCAGCGAGTATTACATGGCACGTGCCGGGGGAAACCAAAGAGAAGATTTTCAAGGGAGAGTATGTGGATGTATTTGATCTGATCAATGCGGGAGTGGTGCCAGGGAAGAGCAGAACAAGCAAGGAGGGTGAATTTAAGCAAAAGAAAGTTTGGGTGGATTGGTCAATTAAGAATTGGGTGACTGGTTTCGCTATCTACGCAGCGATTATGGTTGAGCGGTTCCCAGCGCTGGCGGCCCAGTTAATAAGCTACATGTCATTGATTCATGGGGCAGCCTCGGAATTCCAGGGCACAGCTTGGCTGCAATATGATACCAAATTCAGACAGATGAAGGCTGTAAGGCCGGAAGTGGCTTGGGATCAGCGAGAGATCAATATATGGCATGCAGAATTCTATTCGGCAACGCCAGTCAGCAAGCCTACTCATTCCTTTCGGGGGGGCAAGGGAGCAGGTGATAAGAAGCAAGCATGCTGGCAGTTCAATAGGAACGAATGCAGCAGGGGAGCAGCATGCAAGTTCAGGCATATATGTTCCTTCTGTGGGATGCAAGGTCACCCAGAGAGCAAATGTTATAAGAAAGTGGGGAAACCTAAAGAGCAGCGCACCCCCACACCTGTCAGTGTCCAGAGCAAGGGCCGTCAGGCCCAGTCATCATAACAGCCCTCCCACTCCCATACGCTTGCATGTTCTAGCCCGCTTTCTCAGCAGATATGACAAGCGGCAAGAGGCTCATTTCTTGTTTCAAAGTTTTAAATTTGGCTTCCATATCCCGTCTACTGCCCCACCCTCCATGGTGCCACCACGCAATCAGCGCTCGGTTCTGCTGAATCCAGGGGTGGCCAGGGAAAAAATCATGAAGGAAGTGGCGCTGGGGAGGGTGGCTGGGCCTTTCCAGCAGTTACCAAGGAAGGACTTGGTGTGTTCACCTTTGGGCCTGGTGCCAAAGAAAGAGGCAGGCAAATATCGACTCATTCATAACCTTTCGAGTCCGCCGGGACTGTCGGTCAATGACAGGTTGGATCCGGAGCTATGTGCAGTTCGGTACAGCACTTTTGATATGGCTATTCAGAAACTGCAGAGATTAGGTGAGGGCGCCCTGTTGGCAAAATCAGATATTGAGGCGGCCTTTCGACTTCTGCCGGTGCACCCGGAGGACACTAGGTTGCTAGGTTTTACGTTTGAGGGGAATTTCTTTGTGGATCTGTGCATGCCAATGGGGTGTTCCATCTCGTGTGCGGTGTTTGAAACTTTCAGTCGCTTCTTGGAATGGGCAGTGCGAGACTTGGTGGCAACACAAGATGTAGTGCACTACTTGGAGGATTTCCTGTTTATGGGTCCACCTCGCTCGCCAGCTTGCGGGGAGGCCCTGCTGGGCTTCCAGGGGGTGGCAGAGGTTTTGGGGGTACCCCTGGCAGAGGATAAAACTGAGGGCCTCACGACTTGTTTAACTTTCCTGGGCATTGAGATTGACACTGTGGGAGGAGTATGCAGACTCCCTATGGGAAAGGTGAAGGCTTTTGAGTCAGCAATAGATGAGTGTTTAGCGGCACGCAAGGTCACATTGCACCAATTGCAAGTCTTAGTGGGGCAGCTTAATTTTGCACTTCGGGTGATACCAATGGGCAGGGCTTTTTCTAGCAATATCGCCAGGGCAATGTCAGGTTTAAGGGCGAAACATCATCGCACTAGGCTATCGGCGGAAGTGAAGGATGACTTGGGCACATGGAGGGAATTTTTGGAGAAGTTCAATGGATCAGTGATGTGGCAGCAACCAGCGCAAACGAGCATGGAGCTAGAGCTGTATACAGATGCAGCTGGCAGTGTTGGCTTTGGGGCGGTGCTGGGCTCAAGGTGGTGTATGAAGCATTGGCCAGCAGAATGGGTCAATATGGGGCTGACGCGCAACATCACTTTTCTAGAACTATTCCCCATCATTGTGGCATTGCATTTATGGGGCACTTTGCTGGAAAACAAGCGCATCGTGTTTTGGTCTGACAGTATGTCGGTTGTGATGGCAGTGAACAGTCAAAGGGCCAAATGTCCGTGGGTGCTACGTTTGCTGAAAGAATTGGTGCGGGGATGCCTCAGTCGCAATGTGTTTTTTATTGCCAAACATGTCCCGGGACTGGACAACACCATAACTGATGCCTTGTCTCGTTTTAAGTTGACAGAATTCAGAGCGCGATGGCCGCCAGCGGACGATCAGATGACGTTCTTCCCGGAAAGCCTGTGGAAGATTGGTGCCCCATTGCTCCTGACCTGATAGCAGCTTCTATTGCGCCCAAGACTAAGTGTATGTATGAGAGGACATGGCAGGTATACGTAGCAGTCTTAAAGGGTGCAGGGAGTGTGGACAAATTTACACCGCAGGGGGTGCTTCTTTTCATAGTGCACCAGAAAGAGAACGGAAGGTCACTGTCACTGGTTAGGCGGCAGTTGTCGGCCATTGCTTTCTTTGTGGGATTGGAAGGGGTGCCGGACCCTACTAAGGATCCTAGAGTCAGACGTGCGGTGAACGGTTGGGAACGCATGGCCCCGGGGGTAAACGACCACAGGAGACCCATAGACGCCAGTAGGCTTTCAAGCATTCTGGGGGTGTTGCCGCAGGTCTGCATATCCCTTTATGAGGTGCATCTGCTGAGGGTAGCTTATTCCTTGGCGTTTTTTGGGGCATTCCGAATATCGGAACTGGTACCAGCATCGAAGGCGGATAAGGAGGGGGGTAGCAGCTTGAGGGATGTGTTATTGTCAAGCGATTTGCTCCAGATCAGAGTGAGGAGGTCGAAGACAGACCCGTTAGGCAAAGGTGTTTGGGTCCACAGGGGTCCTCCTTGAGCCCCACTCTCTTCAATATATACTTTGCCCCCTTGGCAGCCATAATAAGAAAGTGTGGGTTCTTACCAGTCTCCTACGCAGATGACACCCAAATAGTGGTGTCAGTCTCAAACAATCTGGAGGATACAGCCGACCGATTCAGCAACTGCATGAGACAGGTTAAAGATTGGATGCAGCTTAACTGCCTCAAATTGAATAGTGATAAAACCGAAGTCATGCTGCTCGGGGCAGACACGAATTTTTGGTCGCCTAAATGGTGGCCGGATAGCTTAGGCGATTTCCCCTCCCCAGTGGACAAAGTCATAAATCTGGGAGTTATACTGGATAATAAACTGTCTTTTAACACCCAGATAAATAAACTGACTTCCTCTGTGTGGTTCATTTTAAAAATGATTAGAAGACTACTGCCTTTCATTCCCCAAGAATCATGCAAAACACTAGTAACGGCGCTGGTTTTGTCCAGATTGGACTATGGCAATGCCTTGTATGCTGGGATACAAATCCAACACCTGACAAAACTCCAGCGTTTACAGAATGCAGCAGCAAGGCTGGTGCTGGACATCCCTAGATCAGAACCAGTTGCCCACAGACTAAGAGCTCTCCACTGGTTACCAATGGAGAAAAGAATAAGATTTAAGACAGCCTGCTTGGCCTACAAGGCCCTTCATGGTATAGGGCCACAATGTTTAAAAACACATCTGAAACGGTATGAGCCATGCAGGAACCTGAGGTCTGGGCAGGCAAAATTGATACAGGTCCCAAGATTTAAGCAGGTCAGGTGGGGGGGGGGGGAGAAGCTTCTTGGTGCAGACGGCCAAGACCTGGAACCTGCTCCCTATCACAATAAAAAATAGCCCCTCGCTCCTATCATTCAGGAAAGCTGTAAAAACCTGGCTTTTTACCTCTTAGTTAGAGCTCTTTATCATCGGCAGTCTCTTGCTACATCGACTTAGCGCCAAGACGCCCTTGGGCATTCGCGCGCTTTACAAATTTTCAAATCAAATCAAATCACATGAGGGCAGTGAATGGGGCTTGCTACTGCCCGGTAGCTCTGATGGTGACGTTTATGCAGATGCGGCCTGAAAAGGGGGATGGTAGGCTTCTATTGCATGCAGACGGAACACCGCTGACAAGATTTCAGTTCACACGGCTATGCAAGCGTTCCTTAGGCTTGCTGCGGGAAGAGAATGCCCATTTCACGTCGCATTCATTTCGCATCGGAGCGGCTACAACAGCAGCCACTGTAGGGCTATCATCGGAAGCCATTAAGAGGGTGGGCAGATGGAGGTCGTCTTGTTTTGAACGTTACGTGAGACCGCAGCTTCTTTGAGCAACGGACGAGGGTCAGCGGTGGCCTAACAGTGCCTGTTTTTCTTTCTCTTTATTCTTTTGACTCTATACAGTGGTGGCAAGGCAGCGGATGCAGATATGCTGGTGTGGAGACTCCTTTATACAAAGAGCAGGGCAATTTTTCGTCAAATGCGGGGAAGGAAGAGCGCACAGGCTAAAAGGACTCCATCATCATTGGATAGGGGTCGAGGGGCAACGTTTAGGGGATGTCGCAGGCCAGTTGCAGGGAGCGCTTGATAAGGGCATGCCAGTTCCCGACGTGTTGGTGATTCATTCGGGTGGTAATAACATGCTCCCGGCAGGCAGGAGGGGAGTGAAGGAGGCACTGTTTTCGGCATTTTCAAGTTTGAGGAGGTCCCTGCCGGGCACCACCATATTTTGGTCGGAAGTGCTCCCACGCCAAGCTTGGGGGGACAATGCGCCCGCGGGTGTGGTGAACAAGTCGGTGAGAAAATTGAATCAGGAAGTGCGAAAACTGTTCGCAGGTTCACCAATACGTGTGATTAGACATAACTTGATACAGGCTTCAAAGTCGGAATTGTATTTGGCAGATGGGGTGCGTCTGTCGAACACAGGGTTGGAATTGTTCGTATTAACCATATTGGGGGCCATAGCTGTAGATTTGGAAAATGTAGCAGCCGGTGGGGGAGGGTGAGAGCGCCAGTAGGCTACTTGTCCTGTGACGGGGTCCCGGGTAAGAGGAATGCCGGGGACTCCTTTTTTGGCGGGGACTGCCTGATACTGGACCAAGGGGGCAGTCAATGGGGCTCCGGGCTGGCGGGAGAGGGGGCCGTCCTGCTGGTGGTCCTGGACTCTCCGGCCCTACCCGAGATGCCGGTGCTTGGAGGAAGCAATTTGGGTGAGAGCTGGTGCGCGTGTAAGGCGCAAGGCAGTGCTCTGGGTGGCCAAGTCTAGGGGGTAGACGGCGGTAGTGGCACCTCCAAATGGAAGCAGTACAGATGGGTGTTGCTGCCTGCTGGCACAGCATGCATCAGGTGTGGCGATGGAGATACAGAATTGTAAATACAATTGTAACCGGTGGCCGAAATGAATAATGTGTAACCCTATGTATCCATGTGTATTGGATTTGTTTAATAAATGTAATAAAGTTGGTCTAATGTTGAGAGTGCGTCAACAAATAAAGATGGCGTTAAGTGAGAAGTAATAAAGACTACGCAGTGAAGACCAACCGCTTGTATGGTACCTTTGTGGGGGGAAAAGGGGGCAAAAGGGGGTGTTGGAGTGAGGCCAAGGTTGCAGGGCGAGTAGCACGTAATATGCCCACTATGAGAGGCACCCCCCGCGCCTAGGGGCGGGGTGCCTTTAGTGGCATTTCGGGTGCGAGGCAGAGGAATGTATGTATAGTGTAAGTGGAGAGGAGTGGGAGGGGTCGCTGCCAGGAAATGCGATATCTCCAGGGCAGGCACTGAGTGGCGTCACCGAGGTGCGCAGGCGAGCCCCCCTCTCCGGCCCCAGGGAAAGTGTTGAAAAACCCCTGGACACGAGGGAGAAGCCCTCTTTGTTCTCTCGCCTCGGGTGCCCAGCAGGTCGCAGTCTGAAGATAGTTGCCCACCCAATCCCTGATTTTAAAGGTAGATCTGGCGGGGCGGGGTCCCGGGTAAGAGGAATGCAGGGGACTCCTATTTTGGCGGGGACTGCCTGATACTGGACCAAGGGGGCAGTCAATGGGGCTCTGGGCTGGCGGGAGAGGGGGCCGTCCTGCTGGTGGTCCTGGACTCTCCGGCCCTACCCGAGATGCCGGTGCTTGGAGGAAGCAATTTGGGTGAGAGCTGGTGCGCGTTTAAGGCGCAAGGCAGTGCTCTGGGTGGCCAAGTCTAGGGGGTAGACGGCGGTAGTGGCACCTCCAAATGGAAGCAGTACAGATGGGTGTTGCTGCCTGCTGGCACAGCATGCATCAGGTGTGGCGCTGGAGATACAGAATTGTAAATACAATTGTAACCGGTGGCCGAAATGAATAATGTGTAACCCTATGTATCCATGTGTATTGGATTTGTTTAATAAAGTAATAAAGTTGGTCTAATGTTGAGAGTGCGTCAACAAATAAAGATGGCGTTAAGTGAGAAGTAATAAAGACTACGCAGTGAAGACCAACCGCTTGTATGGTACCTTTGTGGGGGGGAAAAGGGGGCAAAAGGGGGTGTTGGAGTGAGGCCAATTTTGCAGGGCGAGTAGCATGTAATATGCCCACTATAAGGTATAAGGTACCCCAATGTTATCTTATGGGAGAGGTAGGCCTCACAGTAGTAAAAAACGAATTTGGGAGTGTTTCACTACCAGGACATGTCAAACTTAAAAGTACATGTCCAATCTTTTAAATACACTGTACCCTGCCGTATGGGCTGTTTAGGGCCTAACTTAAAGGTGACCTATATGTATTAAAAATGAAGGTTTAGGTCTGGCAAAAGGTTTATTTTGCCAGGTCTACCTGGCAGCTTAAAACTGCACATAGCCTGCAATGGCAGCCCTGACACATGTTTTGAAAAGCAACTAAATTTGCTGGCACTATAAGTGCCTCAGGCCCACTAGTAGCATGTAATTTGCAGGCCCAGGGTACATGTTGTACCACTTTACTAGGTACTTATAAGTAAATTAAATGTGCCAATCAGGTGTAGGCCGATTTTACCATGTTTTAAGGGATGAACACAAACACTTTAGCACTGGTTAGCAGTGGCAAAAAGCACGAGTCCTAAAGTCAGCAAAAACAAATTTCAGCAAACAGGAGGGGGTAGGCCAAAAAAGTTTGGGGAAGACCCTTGCAAGGCTGACAGGTCTTACCCAACCTCTGCCTCTGTCCCTTTCAAATGTACTACCAAAACCTAGGCCTACATGTGCTGAGATCTCCGCAGTCGGGGCAGACATCTCCGCACAGAAAAGATAGATCAGGCGGAGATGGAGACCTCTGCAAGAGGGTTTGTGGAAAACATTTTGTAGTATGTGAGTAGTACTATTGTAGTTGTACTAAACCTACTGTAAAATGTAGTTTGCGAATAAGCCTCTAAGAGTCCTGGGGTTTTTGCTGTCAGAAAATATCATTATTGCATATTGCGGTTTTCCACCTGGATGGTTTTACCACCCCATTCTGAATTCAGTAGATCAGAATAGGGAATTACATGGATTTGCAGTTCCACCGCATGTTAAAAATACACATTTTCATCATTACTGACCTCTTCTAACAGCACAAATTCCTCGTGGAATACTTGGAGGGCTTTGCATTAACCCTGGGCAAAGCACTACGCTACGCTCGCGTAGTTTGCGAAGTTTGCGCTACTTCGCACAACGCGAATTGCACGTAGCACAGTGCAAACACACGTAGCGTAGCGGTCATTTTTTGCTTGCTCGCGGTCCTCAACGTCAAGTTGGCGACCGCGAGCAAGCAAAATGACATCCCGGCGAGACTTTTTCCTCGTTCGCGATCAGCAACATCAAGTTGCCGATCGCGAACGTGGAAAATAAACCTCCCGGCGAGATTCTCAACGCGGGGAGGTCAGGTTTCTCATTGCGAGTGCTCGCGACCGCTCGCGATGAGAAACTACCAGTCCGCGTTGAGAAAGCTGCCGCTCGAGTAAAAATCTACTCGAGCGGCAGTAAAAGACAGCTCGCACTGTGCAAGATGCCGTTTTCAATGATTGCACAGTGCGGACAAGCATCCGGCACTGTGCAATCATTGCGAACAGTGCACTACGCAGTTCGCGTAGTGCTACCCGTAGCTCGCGTAGTGCGAACTGCACTTTGCGTAGCTTTGCGTAGCGCTACTTCGCGAACTACGCCCAGGCTTACTTTGCATAACCCTAAACTGATAAAAAAAAATTGCCCAATACGGAATCGAAAATTGGCGTACATGCCCGGCTTTCAGTTTCACATGACTTAGAATTAGCTTTGTAATTCTTTCGTAAAATATGTCCGATGCAGAACCACTTTCTCAGTATTACATAACAATACAAGCAACATAAATTATCAAGAAATCACGTTTTTAAGTGTAGATGGCAAAGTGACACACGTTTGCTCCTAAACCAAACCCTTCTGATCTTCTCGTATGGTAGCTCCCTGCATCATGCCTACGACTCTGCTGTGAATTGGAATTAGGAAAGTCAAAGATAATTGGGTAAGTCTAAGATAGTTGTCATCAATAATACATTCTTTGCAATGTTTTTGTTAATTTATCACATAGACGGATTTAGGCTTAGTGGACTGAACCGTGTGTTTTATTACACGACGCATACGGAGAGTCTGTTTACATTGTATAGGATAAAAGACCGATTCATATATAAGCAAAGGCAGGCTTAAGAAGCACAAAATAATAACATGCAAAATAATTCAGAGCTGGATATGATATTTTTATTCTATTGATGCACGCGATCTATTTGAAAACTCCCGAGGAACAAGGGAAATCAATACAGCCTGTCGGTCGATACGAGCTGCTGGGGTACGTACTTGTATATTACCAACTCCTCCAAATTTACAACCAGGGCGCACAGTCTGAACGTAGGAACAGGAGTAAGTTCAAGAAGCCGGCCTGCGCGCTGACACACTCATTTCAACTACACCAGCCCCGGCTCGACGGTCGCTCCAATGAAACAGATAAGGTGACATAGGGTTCTTGTCAGAAACAAATGTTATGTCTCTCCCTGCTGAAAAGCTTGAAGATCTTATCAGCAGAAGTCTCGTTGGGCCTAAAATGGCTCCCACAGAAGTAATATTAACCCGGCTGCTGGCAGACCATTTATTTATCTCTAGCTAAATTCAATATAGAAAGCCCTGTATAAGGGAGGAAAAAGAAAGCAGCTGCTCGTGATTTATCATTGGCTGGTAAGTCATTGTTTTCCTTATCTCTCCAATGACGTTCTATTTCCAGCTGGTGATGAATAATGGGGCTTGCCACAAGTGCGCTAGGTGACAGTCAACACGACCTCATGGGCTTTGCACTGTGTTTATGGAATCAATACACCCTGCGGCCTGAAACAGACCTAATGACAACGATTTTTGATTGTGACAAGGTGCGCGCTCAATAAAGGGCATTAGTGTCTATTGGTGAATGTGCACCTGGTTAAAAAATAATATTTGGGTGCATTTGTAAGCTTAGCTGGACCATTAAACATTCTTTCGGGATTTACTACATCACACAAAGGGCAATCTGCATGAGTTTGCATGGCTTTGTAAACAAAATAAATGCAACGCAGTGCATAGCACTGTCTAGCACTACTTTGCATCGTGAGGCCTTTAATGGGTGGAGTCAGGGCCGGACTGGCTACCGGGCATTTTGGTGTGCTGCCAAGCTGGGGGCTGATTTCACTGCGATGGGGGCTGATTTCGTTGATGGGGACCTGCGTGTGCTTTTAAATAAACATTGCAAAACGAATGGTTTTCAGCACACGCAGGTCCCCATCAACGAAATCAGCCCCCAGCTTGGCAGCACATCAAGACGCCCAGTAGCCAGTCCGGCCCTGGGTGGAGTATGGGTATTTGCATGCATCCACCCATGGATTTTGATGCATACTAAAGTGAGTAAACCTGGTTTTGCACCAAAATGGTGTACCTACCAGAGAGAGGCGTAATAAGGAGAAATCTCTTCATTTCTCCTCGTTAGTCCCTCTTTCCATATATGTTGCATTCTGCATAAGAATATTCCTCCAAGAATTATTGTTGAGCAGGATACAATTTATGTAGGAAGTGCCCTTTTTGGATGGTCACCCACACACTTTTTGCTTCAATGCTGATGATTATGACTCGTAGTGCACTAGAGCCTGCTGCCCAGATCCCAGTGATAGTGCTCTCTCCCTAAAACTGGTATATGTAAATTGGCCACCCCAAATGACAAGGACTTTACCCCCCTTATAAGTCCCTAATATACAGGCACAGTGGTACCCACGGCATGGGTGGTAAGGGGTCCCGGGGCTTGCAGCACTGATTTGTGCCACACTGAGTGACCCAAATAAACTACTGACAGCAGGCCTGCCATTACAGACTGCAAGAGCAGTGTAAACTGCTCGAACTCGGCTTTGCCCTCATCATGTTTGTCAAAGTCAATGCACTCTCTTTGATATATGTCAGTTACCCCTAAGGAAGGCCTCCTAAAGCCCAGGAGGCAGGGTGCACAATATTAAAGGTGTGGACATGTAAGTGCAAGCTTATTTGCCCATATAGTGGCCTTCACCATTAAAGGACACAATAAATGATAGACAATCAATAGAATAACGTGCTGGCACCAGGGCAAACCCGAGATTGGCAGCTTCATTATGGTACCACCTAAATATGTCATGTTTGGTATCAAACAACATACCTTCTCAACCCTGACAAAAATCTCATGCCAGGGGCGATGTGGCATGCACCTAGATGGCTACCTTAGAAGTGGCCCGCCTGGTTGCCCCAGCTTTCCTGTGCTCTGACAGGACAGCCTGTGCTTGCTGCCACCAAGACAGGATTCTGACCTTCTGCCAGGAAGTGTGAACACTCCCAGGATTCAGGAACAAAGGCCTCATCAGGAAGAAGGGCACACCTCCTTCCTCCCTGGCTGGGTAGTGAAGTGGCACAACAAGGTGGTGAGCTTCAAAGGCAACAATGCCTCTGATATGCATCCAGGCTGCCTCCCAAAGGAAGGATCAGACATACCCCTGTCCCCAGGCACATTTGCACCCTGCGGGAAAATTAGATACTCAGGATACGAACACCCCCAAAAGGCTAGCCACACCTTTAGGGTGTGCTACCTGGTCTGTACAACCAAGGAATTTCAAATTTTAAAAGTGGCAGAAATAGTGTGTTCTGGGCAGCAAAGGTGACCTACACCCCCGGATATGGTCATTTCAGGGGTGGATTAGCCACTGGGGATAATAGCTGTTAGATTTGGGGGTCTCTAGTTGGCAATGGTTTGCACCTTTGTCCAAATAGGGACCCTTGCGTCTAGTCAGGGTAAGGGGCTACACCCCTGCTCACCGCCTTGGTAGCTTGGCACGAGCAGGTAGGCTTATCTCAGAGGCAGTGTGTAAAGCATTTGTGAACACATACAGTAATACAGTGAAAACACTACAAATGGACACTACACCAGTTTAGAAAAATAAGTAATCTTTACTAGACTTAACACAAGGTCAAACGACAAAAATCCACAATACTGTAATCCAAAATGAGTCTTTAAAATGGTAGAAATAGCTTAGTTTAATGTAGATGGTAAATGCAACACTTTACTCTCAAAGTACCTTGGATGCGTCACGCAATACAAACAAAAGGGTCGCAGGGAAGGTGATGCGTGGGTTCCTTACACACAGGGGAGTGGATGCATCGGTTCCTTACTGCTGCACAGGGGAGGTGAGGCTCGCTTCCTTACTGTGTGGGGAGTTGATGCGTCGGTTTCTTACAAGATGGCGCCTCGATGCAATGACGATCCGGTGCGATGCGACAAAATGGCGTCTTGGTTACGGTGCGACAACGTAGATACGATGCGTGCACGCCCGACGGCCGTGCGGCGACTCGGTGAACTTCTGAGCCGCGACAGGCCCTGCAGCACGCTTCTCCAGGGATGCGACGGCGACCTCTGCGGTGGCGGCATGCATCTCCAGTGATGCACCGCGCCTCGGCGATGATGCGACGGCAACTGCTGCGGCGGCGACACGCTTCTCATTCGTTGAGTCACGCTTCCAGCTCCCAGCGACACGCAGTCTTCAAAGGGGCCCAACACAACAGCAGGCACCTCTTTGCAGGCAGAATTCCCAGCAAGGGAATTCAGGGGAGCTGGTTGGTGAAGTCTTGTATCCCTGAGACTTCAGGCAGGAGGCAAGCTCAGTCTTCAAGCCCTTGGAGATCTTCTTCAAGATGATGAAAGTACACACAAAGTTCCTTTCTCCTTTCTTTGGCAATAAAGTAACCACTGCAGGCCAACCCCAACAGCACACAGCACAGGGGCAGTCTCCTCCTTCAGTTTCCTGGTTCTTCTCCTCAGCAAAGGTTCGTCTTGATTCGTCTTGATTCCCAGAAGTGATCTCAAGTTCTGGGGTCTGGGCCCCAATATTTATAATCAGAAAGTCTTTGTTCTCTGGAGGCAGAGAGTGTCTGTGCCTGACCAAAACCAGTTCTGTGCAGCTTCCTGGCAGGAGGTGGAGACAACATTGTTTGAGAGCAGACCTGGCCCAGGTAGCTGAAAGGAAATCTCCTCCCCCTACTCTCTATTCTATGAGTTCTCAGGGAGTGAAAGTAAATCCCCGCCCCCTACTCTCTATTCTATGAGGGCTCAGGTCAGTGAAAGGAAGTCTCCTCCCCCTACTCTCTATTCTATGTGGGTCCTATTCAGCCCAGCCCTGACCCATCAGACTGCTGGAGCCAAGACCCTCTCCAGCCCCCTGTCACTCACAAACCAGACAGTGAATACACAACCTTAGCAGAGGCACACTGGAAGGTTAGGCAAGAAAATACCTACTTTCTAAAAGTGGTATTTTCAAACACAGAATGTAAAAATCACCCACACTAAAAGATGTATTTTAACATTCTGAGTTCAGGCATACTAAATTCGTTTTTCTATCTTGTACCTAGGGTCAGTTAAGGATTATAAGATGTTATAACCAAACTGCCCATTCTGGCCTATGGGAACAGATAGCCTTGCAATAGTGAAAAACGAAATTGGCTGTAATTCACTATTAGGACATGCCACACACATCAGGGCATGTCCTACCTTTCACATACAATGCACCCTGCCCTTGGGCCTACCTTAGGGGTGACTATCATGTAGAAAAGGGAAGGTTTAGGGACTGGCAAGTGGGTGCAATTGCCACGTCAGCATGGCAGTCCCAGACTGCACACAGGCTCTGCAATGGCAGGCCTGAGTCACACTTTACAGGGTGCTTCTGTCGGTGGCACAACCAGTGCTACAAGCCCATCAGCAGTATTTGATTTATAGGCCCTGGGCACCCCAGGTGCACTATACTAGGGTCTGACAAGTAAATCAAATAAGCCAATCATGGAATCACTAATCCATACAACAATTTGCCATAGGGAGCACCTGCACTTTGGCACTGAATAGCAGTGGCAAAGTGCCCAAAGCATCTAGACCAGCAAAAACATCGTAAACACAGGAGGCAACAGCAAAAAAAATGGAAGGGAGACCCACGCCAATGGTGCCAGGTCTAACAATAGCTCATTGGCCACTTGCATCCACACCCCTAATGCCCCTAAATCTAGGATTTAAGGGTTATCCCTGACACCAGAACCTCAGTTCTTAACAACCTGCATCGAAGAGGACAAAGAACAGACCTGTGTCTGCGACAACAGGACTTGCACAAAGCAAAAGAGGGATACTCTGTCCCTGAGGCATCGCTCCTGGAACTGCCTGATCAAGACTTGTCCTAGGCTAATTCTCAGTTCCCACAGACAGAGGGACTGCTGTGAGAGCCTGAAGTACCCTCAGACTCCCATGAACTAGTGGCGCTAATCCCCTGCAAACTGCAGGTAAAACAACGCTTCACAGCCAAAGAATCACTGGCCTTCGGGCCTCCCACGGTATCGCCCAAATCCAGATGGTCGAGTGTATTGGGGGAACTGAAGTCATGCCCTCCACGAAGTTACATGAAGCTACCATGTTCCTCGGGAATCACTGAACGTCGAAGTAACCATCTTCTCTACTTACCGTTGCCAAGGCTTGTTGGTTGTAAGTCTGGCAACCAGCCCCTTGCACTCTATGCTGCATCCAGAGAGAACTCCATCCAATGTTCATCCAACATAAGCAGCGGCCCGTTGTATTTTTGCATCTTGTACCTCGTTGCACCATTTTAGTGGTAAAAACAGCTCTCCCATGGCTCCCGTTCAGCACCAGGTAAAACTGAACTGACTGTCTTGGCTTGGTCCTGGGACCCGCATCACCTTTATCCTCCGTGTATTCCAAGCAACTCGACCTGCAAGTGACCGATTGTCACTAGTGGTTTTTACCATTGACCGCAATGATAAAGTTTCACTATATTATTTTGCATTGAATTTCAATTGCTTCTAAAATCCATAACTCCGGCTATATGTATCTGATACCATTCATTTTGGTGTCTAAATTAAGATAAAAGTCTGCTTGTTTTTATAAATTGGTATCAGATTTCGTTCGAGTCGTGTCTATTATTTATCGTCTATGTTGGTACTCTGTAATGCTTAACACGTTACTATAATAAAGTCTATGGGCCATATGTAGCTGGGCTAATACCGGTCGGTAACGGCCGAAAATCGGTAAATTTCCCGTTACCGACCGGTATTTAGCCCTTTGCGATGTAGGGAGGCCGGATTTAAGGAGTCGGTAATTTACCGATTCGTTATTTTAAGGAATCAGTAAATTACCGATTCCTTAAATCCTATGTAGGGAGCACTCAAGTGAGTGCATTTTTGGTTAAGGATTGATTATTTACCACCAACTACAAGTTGGTGGTAAATACCGAATACCTTTTAAAAAGCAATTTTGTGCTTTTTTAAAAGTGCCATGTGGCAGACATACATGCCCTTAGGGCATGTATGTGCGCCACATGTGCACACATGCACGATTCAGGGGTGCAACAGGGTGTCAATTTGACACCCTGCCACCCTTGAATATGCTCCCCCTATTACCGATTCGGTATTTACCGAATCGGTAATAGTGAATGGCTTCCCATTCATTCCTATGGGCCTCCAGGCCCATAGGAATGAATGGGAAGGTATTCCTTATTACCGATTCGGTAAATACCGAATAGGTAATAACGAATATTACTGAATCAGTAAAATTTACAGAATATTTACCTACATTGTATTTACCGATTCTTAAATACCGAATCGGTAAAATTCGGTATTTAGGAATCGGTAAATAGAAATTACCTACATATGGCCCTATTTTCTCTTCGCCACACTACCAGAACAGAGCTACGGATTTATTAGTATCAATCCAAGGACCTTCTTTGGAGTTTATGATAGTATTGCATGGTGAAGCCTAACCAGCATCACCACATAATACTCCACCTTCCTACATTGGTGTTTCAGCAGTTTGCATGAGAAATACACTAAATTGCTTTTAGACTAAGGGGTCGATTCCGATCTCGGGCGGAAGCGCACCTAACACTATTCGTCTGGAAAAAACCAAGCCGAACGCGTGTTTCCCGACCGATTCGAACAGTCGTCCGAACGAGCAAGTACGATGCGCATAACAGCACAGATTCTGAGCGAGCCGTACTTGCCCATTCCAGCTCCTGTTCCCCGCCCGAGCCGGATCCGTAAACGCCGAATCGAGTCGCACGGAACCAAATATACAGCACCTTCCGGCCGGACTAGTACGATGCGCCTTCCGTACGCGCCGAACCCGTCGCTACGTCCGGCACGTCAGAGCATCCGGGAGAGCTGTACATAAGCTCCGATTCGTGCCACAAGACGATCCACGGCTACGAGACGAACAAGCCAGCGACGAGTACGAGTTGAAGCCACGAGAAACCCGAACGAGATGACCCAACCATGAATCCCATCGCGCAGGTCCTACCAATACTCTACATCTATTACCGGAACCGGTACGGACGCGTACGGCACAGACGGTAAGTCAAACACCCACAACACAAACAAACGACACGTACCCGACATATGTCACACACACATAGGGATGAAGAAATGACGTACACTAGCAACAGCAGAACCATAGGGGCGGGATGGCTCTCACCAATGCCATACACACCTATAGGGGCCTGATGGCTACCACTACCACCACCCCTACTCAGGGGGGCCTGGATGCCTACCACTACCACCACCCCTACTCATGGGGGCCTGGATGCCTACCACTACCACCACCCCTACTCAGGGGGCCTGGATGCCTACCACTACCACCACCCCTACTCATGGGGGCCTGGATGCCTACCACTACCACCACCCCTACTCATGGGGGCCTGGTGCCTGTCACTACTACCATCCCCACTCATAGGGGGATGGATGCCTACCACTACCACCACCCCTACTCATGGGGGCCTGGATGCCTACCACTACCACCACCCCTACTCATGGGGGCCTGGATGCCTGTCACTACTACCATCCCCACTCATAGGGGGATGGATGCCTACCACTACCACCACCCCTCCTCATGGGGGCCTGGATGCATACCACTACCACCACCCCTACTCATGGGGGCCTGGATGCCTGTCACTACTACCATCCCCACTCATAGGGGGATGGATGCCTACCACTACCACCACCCCTACTCATGGGGGCCTGGATGCCTACCACTACCACCACCCCTACTCATGGGGGCCTGGATGCCTGTCACTACTACCATCCCCACTCATAGGGGGATGGATGCCTACCACTACCACCACCCCTACTCAGGGGGGCCTGGATGCCTACCACTACCACCACCCCTACTCATGTGGGCCTGGATGCCTGTCACTACTACCATCCCCACTCATAGGGGGATGGATGCCTACCACTACCACCACCCCTACTCATGGGGGCCTGGATGCCTACCACTACCACCACCCCTACTCAGGGGGCCTGGATGCCTGTCACTACTACCATCCCCACTCATAGGGGGATGGATGCCTACCACTACCACCACCCCTACTCATGGGGGCCTGGATGCCTGTCACTACTACCATCCCCACTCATAGGGGGATGGATGCCTACCACTACCACTACCCCTACTCATGGGGGCTGGATGCCTACCACTACCACCACCCCTACTCAGGGGGCCTGGATGCCTACCACTACCACCACCCCTACTCATGTGGGCCTGGATGCCTGTCACTACTACCATCCCCACTCATAGGGGGATGGATGCCTACCACTACCACCACCCCTACTCATGGGGGCCTGGATGCCTACCACTACCACCACCCCTACTCATGGGGGCCTGGATGCCTGTCACTACTACCATCCCCACTCATAGGGGGATGGATGCCTACCACTACCACCACCCCTACTCAGGGGGGCCTGGATGCCTGTCACTACTACCATCCCCACTCATAGGGGGATGGATGCCTACCACTACCACCACCCCTACTCATGGGGGCCTGGGTGCCTACCACTACCACCACCCCAACTCATGTGGGCCTGGATGCCTGTCACTACTACCATCCCCACTTATAGGATGGGTAATGCATGACACAACCAGCATACTCCAACATAAGGAATGTCAGAAAAAGACATCACCCCAACATCATGACAAGCGTGTGTAGTCTGTGTCAAATGCCTACAACACTGAACATGACATTGAACATACAATGTGACCCCCTATCACATGTGTTACACATAAATGTGTGTGGCCTCCACAATGCAAGCAGACCATGACCACTGTGGCAATGGGGTCTAAACCCCCATCATCACAGTTACCAAAATGTAAGTGTGGGGTCCATAGCTGAAGCCCAATTGAACATTGTGGCAATGGGGTCTAAACCCCCATCATCACAGTGACCAAAAGGTAAGTGTGGGGTCCATAGTTGAAGCACATTTTGAACATTGTGTTAATGGGGTCTAAACCCCCATCATCACAGTGACCAAAATGTAAGTGTGGGGTCCATAGCTGAAGCCCAATTGAACATTGTGGCAATGGGGTCTAAACCCCCATCATCACAGGGACCAAAAGGTTAGTGTGGGGTCCATAGTTGAAGCACATTTTGAACATTATGGCAATGGGGTCTAAACCCCCATCATCACAGTGACCAAAAGGTAAGTGTGGGGTCCATAGTTGAAGCACATTTTGAACATTGTGGCAATGGGGTCTAAACCCCCATCATCACAGTGACCAAAAGGTAAGTGTTGTCATGGAAAAAGCTGCAACTGCCAAACAGCATGGATGATTCCTGGTCACACAACAACAAACACATCAGTGGCAAAGTAGTGCTTGTGTCCCATAGCAACATAGATTGGGTGAGGCAAACAGTACAAATAAGACATACCTTTGGCCATGTGCAGACAAACATCACCCATGGGGGCTGACATTGTCAACATTTATCAATTACACAATGACAGAAGTGACCATCATAATGCAGACCCATATATCTGCACCAATGGACACACAAATGTAGATATCTTGTGGAGACTGTAGATGTGAGGTGAACAAATACCATACCATGGCAGCAATGGGACATACAAACCATGATTATTGTGCTGACTGATGACCTAGGAGTCCCAGGGACAGCAGGGGAAATCCACCAAACAACATACAGCCAATGGCACACTAAAGATATGCCAATGCAGTGGTGCAGAGGCACAAACACAAACAGGCAGCCTCACACTGCATATCAAACACAACAGGTGATGGGGGGGGGGTGCCAGTGTCCCCAGGCAACCACACAACACATGAGGAGGCCTGAATCCCAATTACACAGATGTGTATACAGTGCCACACAAAAGTAACTCATGGATCGGATTCCCCTATGTGGGCAATCAGGCATTGTTAGATGAGAGGGAGCACAAATTACACATGTCACACAAGCATGTCACAAGCATGTCACACAGCAACTAACACAGCAAGAGACAGACCCACCACAGCACTACCCCCAGGGACCCCACATTGTGGTGACACTAGCCTGCATGATAATCCCACTGTGATGACAAAGCTAGATGTTGTTCACACAGTGAACCACAGCCATGTGTCCTGAGCAACTAACTACCATCACACCTACACAAGCACAAATCAATCAGCACGGCCTGTCAGCCAAGGCCAATATGGAGGTAGGGGTCTAGCTGTGCAACAACTCACATTTGCACACACTCAACACCACACACCTTGATCTTCAACAATGTGCAGCAGTGAAGCTCACATGGACTGGTGACATTGCACATGCACCCATGACAATCCCAGGGGTGGTGGTGGGAACTAAGGTGCAAAACCCATCACACATGGCCAGTCAACAAGACTTGTGAATGTCTGACACACTGCACAGTACGCCGTACATGGGCATGACGTGAAATCCACCCCAATCAATGGGATCCCGGCCACAGTCACACACCAATGAAGAAGCCAAGGTGACCCACAAAGAACACACATAGACAACTTCCAACATTGCAGCTCTGACCCTGAGGAGTGGCAGCAGTCACACACACAACGTATCACAATCACTGAAAGCTAAGGCAAACTGTAAATTACATGACTTGTCTAACCAACAAGTGCCAAGGGGAATCCTGACTGTGTCCCATCTGCGTTTGCCCACATCCCCAGCCCTGACAACAAAGACAACTAGGGATGACAACCTGATGAACATTAGTTTGCCATGCACCCACATCCCGGAGAAACCAGGTCCAAGATGCTGGATGAACACAGGACAACTCAGCAAGCATCACAAACAGGAACATCCCTAGGGACACAGCCTGTGTAGGAAAAGGGAAGGGAACACACACAGACATGCTCACACAACACACAACACGGGCCCAGGCAATGTCACGGGATTACACACTGCCATGAGGGCACTCCACTCCTGTGGAAGGTCCGCTGTGCCAAACCTTGTCTGTGCATGACTCAAACATGTCAGCAGAACACTCGGTCAGTGAGTCAACAACTACAACACACTGAAGGCTCTGCTCACATCAGCCTGGGTACGTGAGTGTCACGTCAGTCATCTGCATACACCCAAAACATGTGTCAAGCAAGTTGCACTGTATACACAGATGAGTCCTTCAACATTGATGTGCTAAACTGCTTGTCCAGTGGAGATGGGCACACAGTCAGGGAAATAGAAATATTGAACAGTGGTAAGCCCACCAGATGTGCATCAGTGTAAGCCAAAGATGTTAATTCACAAATGCAAACCGTACATCCCTGTGTCAAATGCTGAACATTACACCCTCAGACTGCAGCAAAGGATGCTATAGATCCAGACTACATTAGGACACATATCCCATGGACCACATGGAGTCCATCACAGCAACACTTCATTTTCCTGATCTGAACACTATTACAACTGCAAATGCATGATGATACTCATCTACATCATGTACATCCAAAGAAAAACCACAAGTAAACAAAAAGAGGCTTTATTCAGCAAAAGTTAAACTAAAATTTTAAGTCCAAAAGAAACTAAGGCCAATGGCCAGTCCAAATACACAGTCCCAACAGGGTGATATGTGACAACTTGTCACCCATTGCTTGCCTGCACTGGTACGGACAGGGGACATCCCCTCGGAGGGGCATACAAGGGGCAGGCCAGGCACCGCAGGGACAGGATCAGGGGATGCCAGAAGGAGGCAGTGAAGGGGTGGTGGGTGCAGGAGTGTCTCCGGCAACTGCAGTGGAGGTGTCTGACTCAGTGGGGGCCGGCACCACTGTAGGGCACAAGTCAGATGGTGTGGGTGCTGCAACCACTGCAGTGGGCCGGTCAGATGGAGTGGACTGGGTCCCCACTGCAGTGCCCGAGTCAGACGGGGTGGTTGTGGACTCCACTGCAGTGCATGGCTCCAAGGGAGTGGAAGGGGGGGCAGATGAGGTGGGCAGGACAGAGGGGGGGACCCGGTCTCCACACCAGTGGCACAAAGTGGCAGAGCGTCTGGTTTGGGGTGGAAGAGCAAGTGGTAGGGGGGGAGGGCCTAAGCAGTCTGGGGATGCGGTATCAATGTGTGGGGGAACCTGGGGCAGGGTGTGGCGGTGGAACCTGTGGAGTGGTGGCCTGGGGGATGGAGGAGAGAGACTGTGTGGTGGAGCTGCGTGGTGGTGGTGGTGGGGTCTTGCCCTTCCTGGTCCGGGGGACTTTCGAATGGGGTCCTCAGTCTGCCTGTGCCTGGGGAGGGTATCCGGGTGTGAGGGGCACTCCCCTCTGTGTGTGGTGGTCGCCTCTTCTGCCTGGACTTCGTGTCAGATGTATCTGTGGGGAAGAGGCCAAGATCACAGAGGAAGAGCTTCTGGGAGGGGGGGGTTTGCAGGTGAGGCAAGGGAAGGGGTTTTGGAGGGAGAGGTATCTGAGGACTGCGGAGTGCTCGTCGATGCGTGTGTGTGTGTCTGGGCCCCATCCCCTGTGAGTGAGGTATCAGTCCCCTGACTGTGCGTGCGTGTGCGTCTGGATTTTGGCTTGTGTGTCTGTGTGCTGCTTGTGTCTGTGCTGGTGCGTGCCGGTGCCGGTGTGTGTGTGCTTGGGACAGGTAGGGTGCTGGGGATTGTGGATGGGGCAGAGGTAGGAGGGTGAGGGACTGTTGCAGGAGGGACACTGCTGCCATCAGTGAGGAGGCCATGGACTGATTGGTCCGATGTAGGGCAGACATGTCAGATGACATGCCCGCCATGAATGACACCAGTTGTGTCAAAAGACCCGTGTGTGCATGGAGGACACTCAGCATTGATGTCTGCACTACATGGATCTGTTTCAGCAAGTCCACAGACTCCACACTCAGGGCAGCAGGGGGGACAGAGGCAGGGGGTGCGGTGCCTGGCATGAAGGAGACACGCTCCCCTACATGGGAGCCTGCACGGACATGTGGGATGGGAGCAGATGGGAGGGTGGAGATGGTGGTGGTGGCGGGGACAGACTTGCTTGACGTTGCCTCTGGTCTGCTGACACCCGCCTCCACAAGGGAGTCCTCACTGGAAGTGCTGTTTTCCCCAGCCGAGGTGGTCGTAGCTGAGGTCTCCTCAGTGTGGCTCCCCTCACCCTCCGTGCCACTGGGTCCCTCGATCTCCCCTGCAGTGGACCCAGTCTGGCTCTGCCGCTCCTCCTGGTCCGTGGAGCTGTCTCCTCCTGTGGCCGTGGATGTATCTGCAAACAATCAGGATAAACAGAGCAACATTAGTCACCTGTACTGACCACACACACCACAGTAAGTACAGCACATCACAGAGCAAGCCCTTCCATCATTTGCTAGACATTGCAATTAGTGCTGACACTGATTTGAAGAAGCCCATTGTCTGCCTGACAGTCAGTCATGCCACACATATCCTACCTGTCCATGCACCCATGTGTCTGCTGCCTGTTGTATGCGACTAATCATATGTGCACACATGCACCACATACACAGTTATTGGCCATCCAAGAGAACATATGGAAATGTGTCACTCCAAACACATGCCAACTCCTGCCACTGACTCAGTACATGTGTCAGGAAAAGTGATGGGCAAAGTCTCTGTTGATATGCGTGTTTTGGTTCCATCACCAGACACAATGATGTCCTCATGTCCTGATAGACAATGCGACAATGGTGTGCATGCAGAACATATCACACCACTGGATCACCCTTTGCGATTGGAATGTCATGGCACAGGCCTGTCTGGCAAGTCAGTCATAACTGTCTCCTGTCACAGGGGCAGTGCATACACACAACACCAGTCTGCACTGTGTCACAATCATGGAAGTTTTAGAAATGTAAGCCCTGTAGCTGACAGGTGCACATGTGCCCCCCTGGCCACCCACATCATGAGGACTGAGATGATCCCACGTCAATGAAATGAGACATTTGAGTGACTGCAAACACAAATCCATACACATGAGCACTTCACCGTCTGATGAGAATGAACCAAAGCTGCCTGCACCTCAATGTTTCATACAACATCGTGCACAGTCAAGGGATCAGAGACCTATGCATTAACCTATGTGCAGATCCCATAGTCACAACTCAGATGGCTGGCCACCCCAAATTGTTAAACACTCCAGGAGTCCAAATAGCAAGGGCACACCACGGTGACACAGAGGAATGCACCTGAGTGCACTCTTCACAATGCCCAATATGTATGCTGACACACGGGAGTGGGAGAACAGAGTGCCTTCGATGTACGGAGTAGGCATTACAGTCCTGGTCCATGTGCAACATGGTATTACCCTGAACACTAGGCAGGTGGCTATGCATGTGTCACACACATGATGTACATACTTCTGAGGCTCCTACCTTGGTCTCTACAGCAGCATGGGTGTGTGGCACATACCCCAGACATGTGGTGAGTCAGAGCAGCAATTGGAACACACATCAAAGCCATACCCAGAGTACATGTCAGATCACAGGCATTGTGAGCAATTGTACCACCCATGCAGCCCACCACAAAGTTCATGTAACTGATGCTGTCCCCAACTTGAACCACAGGTAACTGCAAGTACACAGTACCCAAGTGACCTAAGTCACAGACTGTAAGGGCCACACCTGTGTATCAGATGAGGAGGGGGCATGACACAAGTGAGGGACATGAGTCCAGGACGACACGACAGTTGTACTGTGGAAGTGGAACCAGGCTAAAGGAGTGCATAGAGCATGTCAGTCATAGTACACAGCTGAGGCTAGCACTTACCCCCTCCTTGCTGCTGTCTGGCCTTCAGCTGCCCATCCAGGTCAGGGAAGACCACCGCCAGGATCCGGAGCATGTGGGGGGTCAGGGTCCGGTGTCTGCCCCTCCTGCGAGGAGGCGACAGCTTCAGCTGGACCCTTGCGATCCTCCGGGTCCAGCCACGAAGGTCCTGCCACCTCTTCTGGCAGTTGCAGATCCTGCGCCTGTAGACCCCCACCGATCGTACTGCCCGGACGATGGTCAGCCAGATCTCCTGCTTCTGGTGGGCATCAACCTGTGAGGATGACAAAGTGAAAAGGCCATTACTACACATGCAACATTTCTGTGCATCACACAGTTGGATATACATGTCTCAATCACAGGGGAATATGATCTACACAGGTAGTGCAACTATGGCTATGAACAGTTTGCCAGCAGTTACTAAATGGTATCATTGCCTGGGAAGTCAAACCTTGTTGGAATGCACTGTTACTGCACTATACCTGTTCAGTGCATGTGACTACACACTTTGGGGGTGACAACTACTCAGTGAGCATGCTAGCCACTGGTGTACACACTGTACGTCTTGCTAGTCAGACAACATGCACAATTAGTAAGGCAGTGGACAGCACACTCACCTCCTCCCCTGGTTTCCCATACAGCTTGCTGTACTGTGGAAGGAGGCTGTCCAGCAGGGCCTGGTTCTCCTCAGTGCTGAAGGCTGGGGCTATATCCACAGTACGTGCCATTGCAGTAGCCAGAGGATGCAGAGACAGCAGCAGTGGTGGTGGCAGATGTCGTCCTGGAGCATATAGTGCAGGCAAGTGAGCTCTCAGGTGAACAGCCAGCCTTATATGTGTGCTGCAGAGGCAGATACTGTCCCATGTGTCCAAAGTGATAGGTCCAAGTCGTTTGCATCTTCTGAATCTGGCCAATCCATGGAATTGCACCACTTATACACGCCCACAGCATCCTTCAAAAGTTTAACTTCATGACACCCATGAATTTGCAACATTGTTGTGGGTCGCCAACTGAATTCACTGCATCCGACTCGTACAAGCTTCGAAAACGCGTCCGTTACCATGTCAGGCCATAGCCAATGCGTGCGCACCGATCGGTCCATTGCTGTACGATGCGTATTTCGAAAAACAACACGCATCCGTCCACATCATATGCAATGGCCAATGCGTGCGCACCGATCGGTCCATTGCTGTACGACGCGTATTTCAAAAAACAACACGCATCCGTCCACATCATATGCAATGGCCAATACGTGCGCACCGATCGGTCCATTGCTGTACGACGCGTATTTCAAAAAACAACACGCATCCGTCCACATCATATGCAATGGCCAATGCGTGCGCACCGATCGGTCCATTGCTGTACAACGCGTATTTCGGATGACAACACGCATCCGTCCACATCATATGCAATGGCCAATGCGTGCGCACCGATCGGTCCATTGCTGTACAACGCGTATTTCGGATGACAACACGCATCCGTCCACATCATATGCAATGGCCAATGCGTGCACATGGATCGGTCCATTGCTGTACGACGCGTCCCTGAACAAGTCACTCGCATATGTCACCATGGTTGTCACTGGTGAACGTATGCCAGCCACATTTACTTGCCAGGGACTCAGGGGCACACCTACAACACCACAGCCTGTCCACACTGTATCCTAAGGCATGTAAGGCTGCAT
This sequence comes from Calotriton arnoldi, assembly GCA_963921515.1. NCBI lineage: Eukaryota > Metazoa > Chordata > Amphibia > Caudata > Salamandridae > Calotriton > Calotriton arnoldi. Next base: position 261,284 of record CAWUFW010003888.1, read on the forward strand.
TACCTGTGTGTGTATGGGGGTCAACATGTGGTTTTTTTGGTGGCACTTGGGGGCAGCCACTCCCAGGCTGTGCATGTGTTCATGGGGACAGAATCCTTTGTGTGTTGTGCACATGACCACTGTGATGTGCAGCTGTTCAGTTCAGAGCATGTGGCATGGTCACATTTCCAGGTTGTGTATGTGTATGTCATGTCACATACACCCTGAGTCCCATGTGGGAAGGTATGTACGTCACAGGGTGACCCATTGCCACAATAGTGATGGCCCTCCACAGTCTGTGTGCATGTTGTGTTTCCTATGTCTCTGATTCCATGTGCACAATGGGAGACAGTCTCCACATCCACGTTGTTTGTGCATGGACTTTGATGTTGTGCGTGTGTGTGTCACAGACGTCCATGTCTGTCCTGCAGAGGCAACAGGGGCCACTACCTGTGGGAGTCATGGTTGTTTTGCTGACGTGTACATGATACGCCATGTCATGCCAGTGTCCATGTGGCAATACAGGGTCCCTGGGAATCTACCTGTCAATGAGCTGTGATGCCTGTGGCACATCTGTCCTCACATGTCACTGTGGTGTGTGTTTGGAACGTGACAGCAGTACATGGGTACTGTGACACAGCCTAATGATTTCCCATAGCACAACCTGGAACTTGTTGTCAACACATGTTGAACTGTGATGTTAGATGTTGGCCATGTAGGTGCCATATATGTCCATACAGAACGGCACACACATCAGGTACTTGTGTCTCGTAATGATGTATCATGTGATATTGAGTATGGTCAATGCCACATATGTGGGGTGACTGACAATCTTTCTTTCTTCACCTATGCACTGCAGGGCACCAGCTGTCCATAGACCATTCCCTGACCTTGCAACGATGGTTGAACGTGACTGCATCCGACGGTACCGCTTCAACAGGGCGCTGATTGAGGAATTGGCGGTACAGTTGGCCCCACATTTGCAACCGGGCCGGCCATACCCTACAGCGCTGACCCCCAAGGTGAAGGTGATGGCAGCCCTACACTTCTTTGCCACCGGTACCTTTCAACACACTGTGGCGTCTGCTGGTGGGATGTCACAGACCATGTTCAGCCGTGTGCTACACGATGTTTTGGAGGCAATGTTGAGATACCTGAACCAGTACATCTATTTCCCTAAATGTCAACAACTCACTGACGTCAAGAGTGACTTCTATGCCCTGGGGAGGATGCCACATGTCATTGGCTCCATTTATGGGACACATGTGGCTTTGGTACCACTACAGGCACATGAGCAGGCATACAGGAACAGGAAACATTACCATTCGATCAATGCTCTGGTGGTATGTCTTGCAGATATGAGCATCTCACATGTGTGTGCCCGTTTCCCCGGTTCGGCACATGATGCCTACGTGATGAGGAGTAGTCGCATCCCGAGGATGATCTCACAGATGCAGATATATTTTACAATTTTTTGTATAGTATAATCACTGATTAGATCAGTACCAGCAGCCCTCATCATTAACAGACGAATGGGCCTAGGATGATTTTCCTTTCCTCTAGTAAGTCCAAAACCTTTTCCTTAGCATTAAGCGCCTTGCTATTAATGCACCAGTCTCCCTTTTCTATGGTGCCTTAAGTTAATAATGGGCTAGCGACCATGATAAAAAACAGCTGCAGTATATTTCTACTCTCACCTTCTTGGCCAACTTAATGCCTCATAGCACCAACTCAGTTGTGCAGGGAGCCATTATGTATCATGGCGCGCGCTATTCTTAACTGATAAAGGCATTTCATTTAATTTAATTTTATTTTACATTCATTCTGCTTTACCTTGCTGCCTCAACCAAATGCATGTTTTGTGCTGATTAGTTGCATAATAGGGAGCCCCAATCAATGCATTAAATTGATTGTTTGCATACACAGAGGGTCTTTAGATTAATTATATTTCCTATTTCACTACCTCCTATTTAGATTCAGCTTGCTCACCCTTGTCCTGAAGATGAACCCCACTTATTGGGTTCGAAACGCCGTCGACCACCATACAACATGAACTCCTATTACTCCTTGTAAAATAACTGTGGAGCTCATTATACTGTTGTCAATGCGATGCCTTTTGAAACCTCACTATCACCCTGCATGTCACGCTTCCTTTCACTTAAATATATGTGAGCACCTGAATACTATACAAAAAATTGTAAAATAAATGTTTATCATTTATCTGACCTACATGACCTTCCTTTGATCTTTCCTTTGCTCCCTCATGAATTAATTTCAAAATCTTAGAACCAAATGTTCCATGCTGGGTCACTTTCTCGCTTTGGACCATTTAGGCCACACCTGAACCACTGTTTCCTAAATATCTCGCCACCCCAGGTTCACATATTGGGGTACCCTTGTCTTCTCAAAAACCCAGATGCAGAACCAGCGTGCCTGGCTTGTCGGTGTGTACTGCATTTGTACCATTGTGTGTGTTCTGCAATGTTGTATTCCACCCTCTTTTCCAACTCAGCTAATGTGCAATTGTCTGTATGTAGGTGACTCCGAATACCCCAACATGACGTGGTTGCTGACACCCCTCAGGAACCCTGTGACACCAGCCCAGATGCACTACAATGAGGCACATGGTCGGACCAGGAGAGTGATCGAGCGGACATTTGGTCTCCTGAAGAGCCGCTTTCGCTGCCTAGACAAGACAGGAGGGGCCCTCCCATATGCCCCAGCAAAGGTGTGCAAGATTGTCATCGTCTGCTGCATGCTACACAACCTGGCAGTGCGGAAGGTGTTGCCTCTCATCCTGGATGACGATGACCAACATCCGCCACCTGTGGAGGATCCTGGCCTGGGCCACGATGCCAGTGATGATGATGATGATGATGAGGGTGATGTCCGCACACAGCTCATCACCAACTTCTTCAGCTGAATATGAGTATCCAGAGATGTCATGTCAATGATGTGAGTTTGCATGATATGTGTGGGTGGTGCTCTGGTGCTGTTTGAGTGTGGCCATGTGCTACTTGACTGGATGCGTGCAGCGATGTGTCCTCACAGGTAGTCTGTACTCCCCAACAGTGTTGACATGCTAACTTGGTTTTGTGTAGGTATCTTGTGACATGTATTGGGCATGAGTATTGCAGTTCTGTCCTGTTCTTCAGTGCTTTTGACTGTGTGTCATGTCTGTCCTTCACAGGGTACTTTCAGAGGTGTTTGGTCAACTCGGATCCCCCGACACCATGATTCAGCTTTCAGGGTGGAAGCAGTCGTTTTCCTATAGGTGATGTGCCACACACCCCTGGACTTTATTTCTTCTACACTTGTTGACTGTGTGGCCACTGCCACGTGGGATTACCTTGCATTTGTAGTGGAAACAACATGTTACAAATGTGTAATAAACCTGTGCTTCACTTTGGGATGTGCGTTGTCTGTGGTCACACATCTGACTGACATTTGCTTACTGCACCTGTGGGCTAGTTAACACAGACTCTGAATAGGTGTGGTGTCTGTGCATTCCACTGTATTTCCTGACAACATCAGTGTAGGCGATGAGTCAGATGGCCCTGGTGTCTATGTGTTGTGTAGCCCTAGTGGTGTGTCTCCCTCATATGTGTCACGTCGCCATGACTCACATGACGGTGTTGAACTTGCTGTAGCAGTTAGCATGCACAGTGTCATTTAGCAGATCATCATCTCCATGACAAAAACAACGTTGGAATCACAACAGAGGCAAGTATGGTGTATTAGTGAGTTTATTTACATACATGTGTGAGGATAGTGCACAGGATGGTGGGTGCTGAACATTGGTATTGGAATCCAAAGTTCACAGATGAGTTGGAAGTGTTGGTAGGAGAAATGTCCTGAGTAAAGTCCACAGTAATCTGATACATTAGTCCAACTTAAACTCCCCATGTCATGTGGGAGAGTTGGGTTGCATTCGACAGGGTGAACAGTTTGCACACAAAGGAGAATTTCCAGAACAGGTGTTGGGTTCCTGGGGGATGTACATGGCCATCGGCCTCTCAGTTGTCCTTCCTCGGACGACCCCTCTTCTTTCTGGGGGGACCCTCACGTGCAGGCCGCTGCTGTGCAGAGGACTCTCCACCAGAGTCATCCTCCCTCCCTGTGGCAGTTGCAGTTGTTGCGGCACCAGATGTTGTGGGCACACAGGGAGGTGTGGACATGTTGGTGCTAATCTGGCAGAGGCATGTCAATATGTCCCTCTGCACCGCTGTCAGTTCTTCCAATGTGTCCCACTTGGACTCCATGCCAGACATGTGTGTCTCCACACGGGACATGTGTGTCTCCACACGGGACATGTGGGAGTCCAAGCGGGCATGATGGGCAGCCTGCTGCTGTTGAATGTCCTTGAGGATCCCCACTACCTGGCTGACCTCTCCGGTGCTATTCTGGTACGCATCAGCAATGCGTGCCAGTTGTGGGTCATCATGCAGTCCAGACCCCTCTGCAAACAGCGACCTCTGCCTACCACCCCTCCCACCACCCCTGGCCACACGTGCAGGAGCTGCGGTGGCACGCACAGGTGACCCTAGGCCCCCTTGGGGGTTGGTACTGGGGTTGTTGTCCGTTGCTTCACGGTGGGCTGGGGTCCCTGTGCTGTTGTTATTCAGTGTCCTTGGTCTGTCCATGTCGGCGGGGGTGGTCTGTGTGTTGGCAGATGTTGGAGGAATGGGTGCAGGGGTGCAGATGGTGGTCCTGCTGGTGCTGCATGATGACTCACACCGGAGGTGCCAGGTTGGTCTTCGCCATCCGATGAGGGCAGAGGCTGTTCCACACCAGAGAGCTCAGGGTCCCCGGAGCCTGGGACAGGGACTCCTCCTCATCTGCTGCTGTGTCCCCATCATCACCTGTTTTTGGAAGAGACACACAATGTATGTTTTGTTTCTGCAGGCATCAATGGTTCAAACACATGACAGTTGTGACTGTACCTCTGGATGCGGCCCTGTACATTGCATTGTCCTAAGTTGTCACAGTCAGAGGTTGATATTGGTGTGGCTCATTGTCCTGCCAACCTGATGCATTTCAATGTGGATGTTGAGGTGTGTGCATGACCAGCATTGGTGGTATTTGGTTGACATCCGGACCTCCTTCTCCCCCAGCCCAGTTATCCCACCATGAAGCATGCCACCCTTGCAGTGGGTGCAGGTTAACTCTCAGGATGTCAGTCAGTGGTGTCCTGCTGTTGGTTGGTGCCCAGTTCCCAGCAGGGACTGGTACTCCCCACAACAGAACACCATTGTCAGACATCTTTGAAGTGGCTTTTCACTCCCTGTGAGGTGTGCATGCTTCAGTGTGAGCTTGCTGGGCCATGTGGGTGGGGGATGTTGAGCTGTGACTACCACTCCCATCATGCTATTGCCTCCACCCCCCTTCTCAGCATGCCCATACTTCCTTCCTTTTGACTCTGCTTCCCTGTGGGGTAGTGTGCCTGTGCTGACAGGATGGCTGACAGTGTTGTCCTGGCGTTTGTTTGGCTACAAGTCCCAAAAGTGTCCCTGTGCTTCACACAGCATAACCCAGTGTGGTTGTTCTTTGTGGGCTATTTAATTATTAGAGTGTGAGGCATTGCATTCTCCCAGGTGAGTTGTGTGGAGTTTGTGTTAAGGGGGTGTGTGAGAAAAGCTGCTGGTAACTATGGTCAGAGCTGTCAGTCCTCCTTCCCACCCAGCCAGATATCCCACCATGGAACGTGCTTCCATTGCAGGGAGTGCAGGTTGGCTTTGAGGATGTCAGTCAGTGGTGTCCTGCTGTTGGTTGTTGCACAGTTCCCAGCAGGGCCTTGTGCTCCCCATAGCAGTACCCAGTGTCAGCCATCTTGTCAGTTCTTTTCCACTCCCTGTGATGTGAGCATGGTTCAGAGTGGTGTTGATGGGCCAATTGTGAGGGTGACCAATATCTGTGACTACAACTCCCATCATGCTATTGGCTACACTCACTTCACCAGCATACACAGAATTCCTTCCTTTCAGTGAGCTTCCCTGTGAGGTGGTGTTCTAGTGGTGGCAAAATATCTGACTGTGTTTGTTGGTTAGATTTGTGCCACTGCCTTGCTCTATTTGTTGTTAGGTTTGTACATGTCATGACACAGTTATATATCACTATGAGATGGCATGTATTGTGTTTATCTGACTAACATACACATCTTGGGATGATTATCTTTTGGTTGCTGTGGATTTGCTAAGGGTGCATGGTTTGACTATCCCCTTGACAGTGATGTGTGTGTATTGTCACACAATATTGTGTATATTGGTTGTGTACTCACCAGGCTCTGGGATGTTTGATAGTCCATATACGCTCACTGGTGGTAGGATGGCCCGCACCTTCTCCTCCCAGGGCCTGAGGTATACTGGTTTGTCAGGAGGGCTACTGCCGGTGCGCTGACTCAAGGCGTAATCCTTCTTGAGTAGGTCCTTGACCCTCCTGCACACATCATACCACCTGTTCTGGATGTCTTCCTTTGTGCGCAAACATGGTGATTGTGCGTTCACCCTGTCGACGATCCTCTCCCACATCTTGGTTTTCTGCGACATGGGGGTCTGTTGGACCAATGTACCAAACAACTGTGGCTCTACCCTGAGGATCTCATCTACCAGGACTTCCAATTCACTGTCTAGGAACTTTGGATTCTTCTTTGGGGGCATGGTGATGGGTGGTGGTGGGGATTGATGTGTGTGTGAGTGTGCAAGTGAGGGTGGGTGAGTGTAGGTTTTGCTGGGTGTATGTGAGGGTGCTATTTGTGAGGTGCTAATGGTGTGTGGCTTGTGTGATGGATGAGTTGTGAGTGTGTCTGTGGTTGCTGTCTGATGGTGTTCTGTGCTGGCAGGTCAGTTGAATTTGCAAAGGATCATGGTAGGGATTTGTGGCCTTTATATGGGAGGAGTTGGGGGTGTGTCCTTGTTCCATGTTTTTTTCCCCCTGTATTTATTGACTTTGTCATTGCTTGTTTGGCCCTTTTTTTTTTTTTTTTTCCTTTGTGTTTTTTAGGCATGTAGGAGACGTTCTTCTGACTGAGTAGGACGCTGCAGTTGGCTCGTGTGGGCTTCTCCGAGTCTTTCAAGCTGTGTTCCTGCTGGGTTTCATGTGCGGCGTACGCGTCGGTCGCGGAGTATTGGGTTGCTTCGGCTCGGTTTTGTATGCGTGTCGGTCGTACGGCTTGGGCTCCGTGCGACTCGGTCTGGTTTTACACGCATTGCATCGTACTGCGCGGGTCGGAGTTCGCGGGTACGTTTCTGTCGGGTTCATTCCTGGTGCGTGTCGGTCAGTTGGATTCGCGTAGTTTCCCGGCCGTATAGCTGGTTTCCGTGCGGTTCGGTGGTTCGGCTTGTGTTCCGTACGAGTCGGTCGTGATTCACATGCATTTCATCGTACTACGCGGATCGGGCAGCACCGGTACGTGTCGGTCGGACAACATTCCCGTACCGAGTCGGTCGGTATGTTTTCCGGCCCGAATCGGAATCGGCCCCTAAATGTTTTCCAATTTTTTGATATTGGAATTCTAGGGCCCTGTGTAAACCTCCATTCCAATAGTACATTTAAAAGGCTGAGGTGAGTTAGGAAAAGGTTTAAAAGCTCTCTAAATTCTAAAAAGGTCCAAACTTCCAAGTAAAAAGTTAGGCACAATTGAGGCTGGTAAGGACCTCAAATTGTCAATCATCCCAGCCCTGAGGATCAGTGATCTGAGGATTTTGTGCACAGCAAGGGCCATTAGCTATAATGTTACAGCTAAAAAGGAAGAACTTGAAAAAGCTCTCACCTCCTATACGAAAGAAAGACTAGAGAGGGAGGGCCATTCCTCAGAAGAAGAACCTGAAGAGGGTAAGGATGATGCCCTAGCCCAAAGTGATAATGATGGGGAAGAAGGTGAAGACCAAAACTCTCCAACCTTTCCCAGACCCCCTTCACCAGTGGGAAGTAACAAGATTCACTCTAGTGGACCACTTCAATGGTAAGGTGGCAGAAACCCTTGAGGAAGAGCTTGACCTACTTTCCCTTGGGGAGGGAAGGGTCAAGATGGGCTTGAGGCCCAAAGATTGTGACAGAAACAGTAATAGGGAAAAGGAGGAATCCTTTGAACCTAAGATCCCCAAAGGCATTGTCGCCAAGTGTAGTGATTGTGATGACATTGATAAGTGCTTTGCAGCCTTTGAAAGAGCCTGCAAAATTGGACAGATAAGTTGTCAACACTAGGGATCTCTACTTTGGATTTGTTCTCAGTAAAGGGCAGAGATGGACTGTCGACCCTCGATGAGGTTGTGACTGAGTCCTATCAGCAGATGAAGGAGACCTTGATAGAAGGATCTGGACTCACCACAGAAAAATGCAGATAGAAGTTTATGGACTCCCCTAAAGGTCAAAACCAGACATAGGTGAACTTTGTGGACTCTTCAGTCAAAGCATTAGAAGTCTGGATTAAAGGCAATGAGGTGGACACCTATGATGGGCTTTATAATTGAATTGTGAAGGAGCACCTTTTAACTAATTGTACCACAGATAAATTGCATCAGCATTTGGTGGATTCCAAGTTGTCCTCTCCTAAAGAGTTGGGGAGGAGAGCTGACAAATAGGTTAGAATCAGGGTGCCCAGAAAGACCTATGGTGGGAGTGACCACAAAAAGGATGCTCAGACTTCCCTGCAGGGGGAGGAGGTGAACAACAAAGAGGATAAAAAGAAGGAGATCTTTAACGGCCCCCAAAGTTCTTCTCAGGAGGGTGGGCCCAAGACTTTTCCCAGACCAAAGGCAAAGGGTAACAGGGTAAAAACTGGGATCCAGCAAAGGCTTCGGAGTTGTGTCATGACTGCCATCAGGCAGGTCATAAGAAAGGAGATGCAGCATGCTCCAAAATGTCCCTCAGTGGGGGACAATACAAGGATTGGCTAAAATAGAAGTGGGGGTGAAAGTGTATTCTGGAGAGGCCAGAGAATACACTGAGGCTACTTTAATTTCCCTGGGTGAGGTGGATATTGAAGCCCTGGCTATCTTACCTCCAAGACAAAAACAGAAAGGTATGCAGTTCCTAGTAAACACTAAGGGTTGATGTACAAATAGTGAGTTCAGAAAAACACACTAGGGACAGGAGGAAATCTCCTCCTTTCGGAAAAGGACCCTCACACACCCCCCCATCAGTGGGGTGTCTTGCTTCATCATCGGGTCTGCTCCTTATCGGGTCGGCGCTGCAATACCCGATCGGCACCCTTGTTGGGGCCTTTTAGCGGAGATCTTTTTTCCTTTTTGCCGTAAGGTGCAGTGCGTGTGAGCGCCCTAGTGAGTGTAGATGTGTATCTTACCTCCAAGCCTTGAGAAGTATAGACAAAGGGTTAAAATCAATGGGACTGAGGTAGAGGCTCTGAGGGATACAGTGCCAATGTCACTATGGTGGCAGCTAGATAGGTTTCCCCAGACCAAATGATACCTGGTGTTAGTCACCAGGCGACCAGTATTTACAATGAGACTAAGCTCCATCCAATGGCCTTGGTAAGATTAGAGTGGGGAGGTATTACTGGTCCAAAGAAGGTGGTTGTGTCCCCTGCAATCTGTCTTGCCTCGCTCTCAAGATAATACAGAGTTCCACAAAATACCACTCCCACACGGTGGTTCACACACGACGAGGCAGGAGACATAAAACACAACAACACCTAGAAAGGGGTTTCACTTTACAAAATGCAAAGACTCTCTTTTTAGAATAAGGCTTGGGGTTTTATTTATGCAATGCTCTCTAACAGAAAGGCTTTCCCAGATGTCAAATGAATAAAATTCAAATGTATATAGATATATATATATTTATTTGCAAGCAATAATAACACACTAGGTAAATGCAACAGTTAAATGCATGAATAATAATAATGAATAAACAAGCAGCAAATAATACTGGATGTCCTGCAAGCACGCCGAAATCAACGCCTTACTCAAGAAACCCAAGGCGGACCCTAAGGACCTCAAGAACTTCCGGCCCATCTCCCTACTCCCGTTCCCGGCGAAAGTCATTGAGAAGATTGTCAACAGGCAACTGACCTGCTTCCTCGAGGAGAACAACACCCTGGACCCGTCCCAATCAGGATTCTGCAGCAACCACAGCACCGAAACTGCCCTCATCGCCGCCACTGACGACATCAGGACTCTGATGGACAACGGAGAAACCATGGCCCTCATCCTCCTGGAACTTTCGGCCGCCTTCGACACCGTCTGCCACCACACCCTACACACACACCTCCACAACGCAGGGATCCGCGACAAAGTCCTGGACTGGACCACCTCCTTCCTCACCGGCAGAACCCAGAGTGTCCGCCTCCCTCCATTCCGATCTGATGCCACCAAGATCATCTGCGGCGTACCCCAAGGATCATCCCTCAGCCTGACAGTTTTCAACATCTACATGGCACCGCTCGCCAACATAGCCCGATCGCACGACCTCAACATCATCTCATATGCCGACGACACCCAGCTGATCCTCTCCCTCACCAAGGCCCCCACCACCGCCAAAACCAACCTCCACGAAGGAATGAAGGCCGTCGCTGAATGGATGAAGAACAGCCGCCTGAAACTGAACTCAGACAAGACGGAGGTCCTCATCCTCGGCTCCACCCCCTCCGCCTGGGACGACTCCTGGTGGCCGGCCACACTGGGAGCTGCACTGACACCCACCGACCACGCACGCAACCTGGGGTTCATCCTAGACTCATCGCTATCAATGACCCAGCAAGTCAACGCCGTCTCCTCCTCCTGCTTCAACACCCTCCGCATGCTCCGCAAGATCTACAGATGGATCCCCACCGGAACCAGAAGGACGGTCACCCAGGCCCTCGTCAGCAGCAGACTGGACTACGGCAACGCCCTCTACGCGGGAACCACGGCCAAACTCCAGAAACGACTACAACGCATACAGAACGCCTCTGCACGCCTCATCCTCGACATCCCCCGCCACAGCCACATCACAGCCCACCTGAGAGACCTGCACTGGCTCCCCGTCAACAAGAGGATCGCCTTCAAGCTCCTCACCCATGCTCACAAGGCACTCCACAACACCGGACCAGCATACCTCAACGAACGACTCACCTTCTACACCCCTCGCCGCCAGCTTCGCTCCGCTGACCTCGCCCTCGCCGCGGTTCCACGCATCCGCAGAACAACCGCCGGCGGCAGATCATTCTCCCACCTCGCCGCCAAGACATGGAACACCCTCCCCATCCACCTGCGGCAGACCCAGGACCTGCTGACCTTCAGGAGACTTCTCTAGACCTGGCTGTTCGAGCAGTAGCAGCTCCCCCCCCTCAGCGCCTTGAGACCCTCACGGGTGAGTAGTGCGCTTTACAAATGTTTGATTGATTGCAAGAAATCAGAAAGATATATACACTACATCAAATGATTACTTTGGAAGTGCACTCTGACTCACTCACACATTACAAAGAAAACACCTAAAATGATCATAGCCACTGGCCACACATCACAATGGCAATAATCAAAACTCAAACACTTCACCTGGTGCAAACACTGCATCTTAGCCCACTTCAGACCAGGGGATTTAACAGCCGGGGATAAGAGCCTCAGCAACCAGGGTTCCGCTGTACCAAAGTAGACGCATCCGTCCCCATTTGGATTCCAAAATCCCGGTTTCTAAGTCAACAACCCTCAGCTTTATAGTCTCAAAACACACTAGAAGGTTTGAGAATCTTTCCCTCTGCGCCAAGGAAACTTACTGGAATTGGCCAATTTCCATGCAAGCATTCCAGGGCAAAAGGAGTTTCCACGTTCCCTTTACATTCTCACATGTTCCAGCCTTTATCTTAACGAAGCTTACGAAAGCCTTCCAGGGCACATTAAACAATCTCCCACAAAACTAACCTTGAACGCCAAACAACTTGCAAACACTCTGGGGGCCTGTCTGTGCGTGCAGAAAAGCTCAAACAAGGCAGAGTCAGAATTCAGGATAACATGAGGACATGTCAAAGCCAATAGTAAGAACTTCATAATACTTCCCAATGTACAAACACAATGCACATTTGTGCACCACTGCTATAGCATCACATACTTCATCTCTCAATGTACAACACAATGCACATTTGTGCACCACTGCTATAGCATCACATACTTCATCTCTCAATGTACAACACAATGCACATTTGTGCACCACTGCTTATAACACTGCACTTCGAGACCAAAAAGTACATTCCACACCTCTCTCTCATGCTTTCAAATGCACATCCCACACGTTCTGTTCTTGGCAAGGCTGTTCTACTCTGTGACAGCTCCCACTGTAAGACTGCAAGATTACAAGAAAGAAATCTTCAAGAGAAGCAAGGCATATGCAGGACGTCGCACATTCATGCGAGGGTAAAGTAAAACACCAAAATCAATGGAAATGATGGTAGACAAAGGTCATCATGTGGTGTCAGACCATAAGAGTGCCTCTAGCACTACACCATCCCAGTGGAGTGTCTGCTGGAAAATGATCTGGAAACTTCTGCATGGGCAGAAGTGGAAAGGAAGGCTCATGCAGAAATGATGGGTCTTCCTTGTGGGTGTGTGTTACCACAGGGGCACAGGCAGCACGTCAGGGAAGTCAGGGAAGCTTAGATCTTGAAATAGTAGACCAAGCACCTAAAGGCAAGAGGAAGGTCAAGAAGACTGCTAAGACAACTTCTAATAGGTCACAGGACCAGGGAGAGAGTTCTCTTGAGGGAGATGCCCTGGCGCCTGAAGAGGGAACTGCAGCTGATGGAGAGTCTGGCCTGACCTGGCAGAGCTCTGAAGTGTAGGGTGACCCTCCAGAGAGGACCTATGTCAAGGGCAAAAGCAGTGCCCTACTCTTGAAGGCCTTTGGCAGTAAGCTGCAAGGCAAGAGGAGGGTGGTGTCAGTGGTACCCACAGGGTGTACAGGGAAGATGGGCTTCTGTACACTGAGGCCAGGGACTCCAAACCAGGGGCAACCAGGAGAATGGTGGTCCCCCAAATGTACAGAGAGTACATTCTGACCTTGGCCCATGACATCCCCTTAGCTGGAATTCTGGGACAAACCAAAGCCTGGGACAGGTTGATTGCCCATTTTTATTGGCCCCAGATGTCTGAAAAAGTGAAGGAGTTGTGTCGCTTCTGTGTGACTTCTCAAGCCAGAGCCAAGACAGGCACACAGCCAAAGGCTCCCTTAATTCCACTTCCAGTGGTTGCTACTCTCTTTGAGAGAGTAGGATTAATATTGTTGGTCCCCTTGACCCTCAAACTGCATCTGGGAACAGGTTTATTCTAGTGCAGGGGTCTCCAACCAGTCGATTGCGAGCTACCGGTAGCTAGTCACCAACCTGCCAGTAGCTCGCATCCTGATGCCTGCTTTTGTACTCTATCATTGTCATTATGTTTATGCTTATTCATTCTAGCAAAGTGGGTGACATCAGCCCGGCATGAGCAGTGCGTGATTCAATCAAGCTGAGACTCTCTGCCCTGCTGCGGCCTCAGAGGTACCACGTGGCTTGTCAGCGTGCATCACGGCAATAACTAAACAAGATCCAATCCTGAGTGACCATCACCCGGCAGGGCCCACACGTGATTCAGAGGGGCAGTGCCTTTCCTTTTATTTATGGCAAGGCGTGCCTGCCTACCATGACCACGCAGGGTGCGTGGACACTGGTGGCGGCAGCTTAAATTTGTTATTCCTGGTGCCAGCAGCTGCTAGGGTTAAGTGTCACCTTTTAACCATGTGGGACACAGTAAGCTGCGCTCTTTGGTGCCGCATAGATTAGGCAGAAGATATATGATTTAGTCCTCCTGGGGCCACCCTGGCAGACAATGGGTGCAGCCTGGTGAAAATAGGAAGAGCACTGACCTGAGCCCTCACTAAAAGACTCCTCTGCAGCCACCGTAGACCAGCACTGCAGGCAGCATACAATCTGTGCACTCTCCTGAGCCCCAGGCCCAGTCAAGAGAAAAGTCTCTGCAGTTTCTGCCTAGCGTGATGCCATCAGCAGAGTACCAGTATTGACTACTGCCACAAAGGGATGACTGATGCCTGCCGTTAGCAGTGTCCTTGAATAATGCTACTCGACTTGCACATGGCCCCTTCTGAGAGAGAGCCACTGCCCCTGCCGTAAGCGCGAGCCAGCAGAGGAGCACAGCAAGCACCGGGAGTAAGACAAAGTTATTGTAAACCTATAAATAATCATCTGGGTGCACTTTGTGGGGAACCAAATAGGGATGTGAGATGCTTAGTTAATAACAAGTCTTAGGTAGTTTGAAATACCTTGACCATGAGGTGCAGCCTACATGTGTAATCCTTTCTGATTTACGCTTGGCCTGAGGACAAATATAGAATTGTCTACTGTTGCACAGAGAGGCATATTTATCTATAAAACATTGTATACTTAGGAACAGCTAGCACACAGATAAAACAAATGACCTGTCAAATGTGGTAATGAGAATATTTGTCCAAGTTGAGCCTTCATTTGAAACGTCTTGGTCAAAATAGTTTTGTTTAATAACAAGATTAAAGAAAGCTTCTCCACCTTCATTTATCCTATATTTTTAAAAAGAAAATAGACCCGGTTGCCTTCTACTAATGTTTACAAGACAATGCATTTTGTGAGGTTAGTTTATGTCTGACTATGACCAAACTACTTTACTTTGACACTAAATAAAAATATACTTTCCTCTTTAAAGGGCGAGCAAATAATTGAAGTTATTTGACCTGCAGGTTAGGTCCTGTTTGTACAATTTTTCTAGGCCTGCTCTGTTCTAAGGTCAGACACTGGTTCGGGACCTTCCATTTCAGAGGTTTTACATCAGTTTAAGGGTTTTGCCTGAACGTTTCAATTCTCAGAAGTGGGTAATTTGTGATAATTATTTGTTTACATGAATATTACTGCTTAGTGTTAACCATAATGGTGTCATTCACAGAGTCACTCAATGGAAGTGAAATGTCACACATACACATACTAAAAACATAGTAATGTCACACATAAGCAACCTGAAAACTTGGCAGCTGTGGCCACAAACATCATTTTACATTTCTTTTCATGAAATTTTAATGAAATGATGAGAGAAATGTAAAATAACTTCCTGGCTTCATTTTGTACCTAGGGACAACTTGCAAGGCGTACCTTACTAAACAAAAAAAATCCCTGTAAAATGCTGCTTTAATTTATTGAAATAATGGGCGAAATTTCAAATGAAGTGTTAATTTGTTGGCATAATAAACATAAGGCTCTTAACACGTCACTTTAAATTTATCCCATTTGCAAAAAGTACCTACCCCCTGTAGTGGCTATATTTTTCTGCAGCCAATGACCAGAGAAAGTTGAGACATGAGCCAAGCTTAGATGTATGACCCCTTCCTTGCACAGATTTGAAAATTTTGAAAATAATTACACAAAAGTCATGCAAAAATGGTATCTTTTAAAAAATTACCAACTTGTATTTCTCCAACAAGGAGAAACATTTCATCAGTCCATCAAGTTATATCACTGCATTGAGAGGCATTTTTAGGAGTGATAGTTTATAAACATGAAACAGTCTTGGACTCCCACCGTCCCTTATGACAATGCTATATTAATGAACTAAGAGGGAAGTCATGTGTACCATACATGTGGCATAGCTTATTACTGCATGGAGCACCTTTATAGTCTGTCAGGGGAGATTTTTGTACAGTGCACACCCTGAACTCAAGCATTTCAAGGTGCCGTCATGTGTAATAATAAAGAAAAAGAAGACATGATGTAATAATTGTGGGGCACTGAAGTACTTACCTACATGGTCAGCAAGCTACACCATGTAGGGTGTGTGGTTGGAATGGTGTTGTCATTCTTTTGTGATCCTTTGTGGGAAGTGTTTCATGTCATGGGCGATGACCACCGATGTGCATTTACCGTGTTATGTGATGGAACAGAGTGTTGGATGACAAGGCATGAGAGACAGACGTGCAATTTATTGTTTTTAGTATTCTGGTAGCTTTACACAGCTCTGCAGGATCCTATCATTTCTTATGATTGTAGTCTACTTAGCTGGTGACTGCAGAGGCCAGGATCACACAGTTTGTTGAAGATGAAAGCCTGGATTAATGCTAGATTTTCTGGTTTCATGTTGTGCATTGCATACACTAAATGGGTCACTCTTTCTCTGTAGAGGCCTTTTAGTCAATTAAGCTGGGCGTGGGGAAACTTTGGGAACAATTCGCGAGTTGCTCTGCCTTTAGTAGCTCACAATGATTTTCACTGATCAGAAGTAGCTCTCACTACAGAAAAGGTTTGAGACCCCTGTTCTAGTGCTAGTGGACCATGCCACTAGGTACCCAGAGACAATTCCCTTTAGGACTGTCACTCCCCTGCAGTGGCAAAGGACCTCCTTGGCATCTTCACCAGGGTTGGGTTTCCTAAAGAGGTGGTCTCTGATAGAGGGACAAATTTCATGTCTGCATATCTTAAGGCTATGTGGGATGAATGTGGAGTGAGCTACAAGTTCACCACCCTCTATTATTCTCAGACAAATGGTTGAAATGTTCAACAAAACCATAAAAGGAATGATAATGGGCTTCCCTGAAAAACTCAGAAGGAGATGGGATGTCCTGCTACCTTGCCGGATGTTTGCCTACAGAGAGGTGCCATAAAGGGGGTTGGATTCAGGCCTTTTGAACTTTTGTTTGGCCATCCTGTAAGGGGTCCTCAGAGTCTAGTGAGGGAAGGATGGGAGAAACCTCTCAAAGTGCCCAAGCAAGACATGGTGGACTATGTACTGGACATGCGTTCACGTATTGCTGAGTACATGAAGAAGCAACTAGAGACCAGTCAGGAGCTTAATCAAGCACTGTTATGATCAGAGGTCATCGCTGGTTGAGTACACACTGGTCAGCTGTGTGGGTGTTAGTGCCTGTGACTCCCAGGGCCCTCCAGGACAAGTGTACTGGGCCCTATCCAAACTTGGATAAGAAAAGGGAAATCACCTACTTGGTAGACTTAGGCACTCCTAGGAGTCCTCATAGAGTAATCCATGTCAATCGCCTTAAAACCCACCAGGACAGGGCTGACATTACCATGCTGATGGTCACTGATGGAGGCCAGGAGGAGGAAAGTGAACCCCTCCCTGACCTATTTTCAAATAAACCACAGGATTGGTCAGTTGAAGGTGTTGTTTTATTTGACACTCTCACTGCACAACAGCAATCTTACTGCTGGCAAGTCCTAGGTCAGTTAGTGGAGTGCTTCTCTTTGAGCCCTGGTCAGACAACATGGTGTACCCATGATGTGGACACTGGTGACAGCCTCCATGTCAAGAACAAGATGCATAGATTGTGAGATCAAATCAAAGATTGCATTAAGACTGAGGCAGCAAGATGCTAGAGCTAGGGGTGATTGAACCCTCTGATAGACCCTGGGGAACAAAGAGTCACTGTGGTGCTGCACAAACGCACGTCCGATGCCACCAATGTTAGAAATTGGGTTTCTGGTTGGCTAGGGTATGCACTTAAACCAGGCAGAACCCACCACTCTAGTCAGGGTAAATGGGAAACTCATCTGAAGATGCATGCTCTTGCCTCCTCCTGTGCCAACAGCTGTGAGTGCTGTGAGCCCCTGAAATCAGACTACGACAGCCCAGCTTAACTTCCATTTCTTCTTATTGCTCCTATTCTGCTCTAGGTTGATCCGGCTTACTGAACTCAGAAACTGGGTTCCAGGATCAGAGAAGAGCCACGTGGCTACCACTGGATCTGGCGACTGGGATGAGGTCAGCATAGCCACCAGCTCAGGCCCTGGCTCTGGCCAGGAGGGAGAGGCAGCATGCAGTGTGGCTTGCTGTGTCTTCCTATACAGTCGCTGATACCTCTCAACCAACACACTCATGGGGCTGTATTACAGTAAGTGCCCCGGGGCACAACGGGCATTTGCACCCACTTTGCGTACCCCCAGGGCACTTTGGTATTAAAGAAGGGGGCGCAGACACTTGTGCATCCCTGTTAGTACTATCGATAGCGCTGGCCAGTGCTTAATTTGTAAATAAATAATTGCCAGGGCTCTCGTCAGGGCGCCACTGCAACATGCTCCACAGATTCCCCCTGCTATGCTGCCAATGATAGTAACAACACAACTAATAACTATCACACTCCTACAAGTGGGACAATTCTGACTATTTCAGGCCTCCAAAGCTATAAGAATTGCTTGGGCGGCAGGTAATAGTCATTTTTAATGGATATTAAATTAAAAATTAACTCAGCACCTGAGAGACCTCCATTGGCTCCCCATCCAGAAGAGATGCCAGTTCAACCTACTGACCCATGCCTACAAATCCGTCCACGACCAAGGACCTGCATACATGAACCACAGCCTGAACTTTCACCAACCATCCAGAAACCTTTGGTCCGCCCACCTCGCCGTTGCACAGACTCTGCGCATCTGCCGCCACCTCATGAAGGATGCTCCTTCTCCCACCTTGCTACCAAGTTCTGGAACACCCTCCCCCTACACCTCCAAACATCACCCTCACTAACAGACTTCAGGAAGAAACTCAAGACCTGGATTTTGACTGAATCCTGCAGCCCAGCGTCTGGATACCTTCATGGGTGATAAGCTGCTCTATACATGTACCGTACAATTCAATTTGATGCCTGTAATGCAGGTACCCTTGCACCATGTTGAAAGGGTGCCTGCTTTGGCGCAAGGCAATACACAGTGCACCAGTGCAAGGAGGCAGCAAGTTGTCTTGATGTGCTGCGGTGTATGAAATCTTAGTAAATCCATTCCAAAATCTCTAAACCTACAGCATATGCTGAAAATTCAGTAACTTTCACGCCAGACTTCAGGGGAGAGTTGCAAATAAAGAGATACACAAAGATATTCTGGAGGGTATCTACAGAATGAATCATTTGAAGATCCCTGGACAGTTCAGGGACAACTTGTCACCAGATATAGCCCAAACAAAAAGGCAAGCAGAGAACTCCACTCCAAGTGAGATGATCACTCACGAAGTAACACCCACTGTTGCCATCCTATGCTGCCACCCACAGAGCTCTTGACTGGCAATTTGGCAAGCTTGAGACACAAGTGGAACTCTTACAGGCACTAGCAGGTTAGGTGGCTTCAATAGATATAGAACTGGGCAACCTGACAAATACATAACTGGACCTGTGAAAAGAAATGAAGGCAGCAAAAACTAACTGCAATTGCTCTCCCCTTTTGGACAAACTGAGCAATTTGCCACGTATTTGACAATCTATGGTAGGTCACTTAAAAGTTACAAATAATGGTGGAGCTCAGTTTACTAATGAGTATCATTGCCTGGACAGGTCCGATGAAACAGCAGACTCAGCCATAGAAACGAATGATACCAAGGTCAAGATTTAGGTGCCTCTCACACAATGCAGAGCAGCACCCAAAGTTGTTGCGCTGAGTTGCATGACAGGGAGAGAGAGAAGGAAAGTGCCATATCTACAGGGATATGGCACTCTCCTCTTCTATTTCTAGTGTCAGCACACAATGAGGCTCATGGCGTCATGCACAAAAAGTGTCTGCGTGAGTTTAGTATAGGTTTTGTACTCGAAGGTTACCCTTCCAGTACAAAATACTATGCTTAGACTAACGTTAAAACTTTTCCTACTTTGTATGTGTGCTGTACAGTGCAGTGGGAAAAGTTAAGAGAAATAAAAGCATTTCTGATTTTTAATGCCTGCTTTCAACTGGTGGTAATTTTTGATGCAAAAGCTTGTCTACTATTGTTAGTAGATAGGGTTTTGTGTCAAAAAACATGGAGTGGGTACACTAATGCACATGCACCACCCATGGAATGCCCCATTAACGTAGAGTAATACAAATCAGTGCTTTGCTCTGGTTTGCTTTACTTTTTCTTACAAACCAACGCATTTACCAATTTGCGTTGGTTTGTAAATACTGAAAGGATTTTGCGTCGAGTCTGCATTATAAAAGTACGCATGCCCAAAGCAAAACCTTTGAAAATCTGGCCCCCCAGGCTGATCTTCCAACTCCAAAAACATGTAGAGTCCTGTTAGTTCAAGAAACAACAGATTTATAGACGCTAATACAGGACAAGTTCAATCACCCCTCAGCAAACACCCTCCACTAACCAGTAAAATAAAGGCTAAAAAAAATTACAAATTGAATGGAAAAGTGAACTGTATGTATTTCTCTGGGAATAACATTGAGAAAAATAATGATCAAATAGCCAATCTAAAAAATAAGGCAAAGGCACTGCCCTGCACCTTCAACCACCTATATCACAGACTGCCTTCAACAACAAATAAAACCATTCTGAAAATGATCTCTTTCAAACTAATGCCTTCAGTAATCTACAAGCACACAGCATTTCCAGGACACCTTTTTGTTGGATGGATATGACCCAGTGCGCGACATTTTACCAACTTCATGAATTATTAAAGGCATTCACACAAGCCAAAACAAGTTAGCTTGATGGCTTCGGAGTCAGTTCCATGACTTGATTGACCACACCCTGAAATGGTGCCATAGACTTCAATCTACGGACCAGAGCTACCCGAAGGCTGCCATATGGAAAGAATGGGTAAAACTCACTCAGAACAGATCAATGTCTAGAATGACTATCTCGGAAGATCATTATCTGCTAAACAGCGGGCCCCAAAATGGGAAACAGCAGAGACATTTAGGGGCTTATTTACAAGCCCCTTGCGCCACCCGTACGTCACTTTTCCCATGTTAAAAATGACGCAAAAGTGGCGCAAGGGGCTTATAAATAAGCCCCATAGACTTTTAAAAATGCAGTGTGCAAACTAGAATTCACTCATGTTTTTTGCAAGACTTAAATGAATTCAACATTAGGAAAGCATCCAAATATATTACAAATACATCCTAACAGGGTCTCAACATTCATATCTTCTGTCTCTTTTAAGCAAAGGAAACGGGCAAGAAATGAACTGGGTCCTGTTCTTGCAAACTCCATTTTGAGCATTCAAGAAAGCCTCCTGGACACAAGAAGAATCAGTGCAGATTATAAGCATGATATAAAACATATCTCACACATGTAATCTGTACCTGTCCAGGAGTAATAGACCTACATAAACTCTGCCTGTGACTTAGACTCCGCGATCAGGAGTACAGAGTTATCCTAATGCACTTAATCTATGTCTGAGCAGTGGTTACATTCAGCTTGTGGCTCACTTGGCAGGATTTTTGGCTCAAGCAACAGGATTATTAAAATCAGTTTCTGAAGAGAGGTCCTATCATAATAGCTGACATCGGTTCCCTGTAAAATCCTGTTGGTCTTTTAAGTTAAGCGAGCCACATAGCCCCAGTAACATTTTTCACTGAAGTTTGATTTTTAGGCTCTTCTGACTTACTACATCTGTAAATTTGAATGTGTTTTATGGAAGCTATGCTTTTATATTTTCTTTTTGAAATGATTTGAACTACTCAGTAATGAAATATTACCGTACAATACCATACAATATCACTCTAAAATGGCCACTAATTGTTGGCTGATCCGAGGACCCTCATTAGTCAAGCAGGGCCTGATTCACAAAGGTAAAGTTACACTTTTGTGTAAGTTTACGATTGTTTGCTATTCACAAAAGGATTTTATGAGTAGTATCTTTCGGAGTGCGCAGTCTAAGCACACAACAAGATAGGACAGTTCTCTCCTTTAATGTGCGGAGACTCCACAGTTGTAAATATAGTACTCATAAAATACATTTGTGAATAGCAAACAAGCGTAAAAGTACACAAACATGTAAGTTTGCCTTTGTGAATCAGGCCCCTTTTGTTGAAGGTATCACCACAAATTCCAAATCGTTTAGAATGGGCAGATGGGGGTTAAAGGTGGGGTTGGGCTTGCAGCCTCACTGCATGTCTCAAAGGGCCCGTCAGCAGCATTGTGAGATTCAAGGGGGCATATTCACAACAGAATGGTGAGTGTGGTGTTACGCCACAATTGGTAACCCTGCGATCCGACATTCTGAAAATGCAGGTATGCGCCATATTTACAATAATACGGTGCACCCCAGTGTTTCTCCTAGCGCTGGCACTAAATTTAGCTGCCTACCCCCAACGCAGGCACCTGCGTTTCAGGGAATGATTGTTCATGTGCAGGAAGGTGTCCCTTCCTGCACATAAACAATCACTAATGGCGATTTGTAACTTCTATGTGTGCTGCAGAATACAGCACATATAGAAGTTGCAAATCCTCATTATTTAATGATTGTTTATGTGCAGGAAGGAACACCTGCATGCACATGAACAATCACTAATGGCGATTTGCTCTTTCAATGTGTGCTGCAGAATGCAGCACACATAGAAACAGCAAAAATGAGAAGAAATTAATAATTTCTCCTCGTTGCGGCAGTTTAAGACCAGGTTTTCCCTGGTCTCATTTTTGGCGCTGCCCCATATTTACGCCAGCCATGTAAATAGGGGGCAGGGTCAAAAAGCAATGGGTGTTGCAGCAGAACGGCCACTGCAACACCCATTGCCCACTCCATGCACGTTAAGTGCTGCGTGAATAGGGGCATTATTTACAAGGCAGCTTTAAGCTATGTTAAGTGGCTTAAAGCCACCTTGTAAAAAAGTCGAAGGGGTTATCGCCACCAGAACGTCAAGTGACGTTCTGGTGGTGATAAATATGCCCCAAGGTTTTTTGCATGTACAGAAGCTGACTGGCGGTCAAAGTGTCATTTAACACAACAAGAGCACCAGTGATAAAAAAATTAAAAATTTAAAAAACATGCAGCCAAAAGTGAAAAAACCTCTTTTAACTCATGGGAGAATGGAAGAAAGTGTAGACATCGCAAAATGACATGAGCTGATCCACAATGTGATGGGCAGCCCACCATGCCTATGCATGAAGGGAGCTCAACCAAGGGGCTGACCAAAAGCCCCTTTCTATATGTAAAGTGCATGCACGTGGTTGTGTATGTTGTGTAATGTGTATTATATGTTGCTTGGGGTTTGTAGTGGCAACAGTAGGTGTTACCAGAGAGATAAATCTATGTAGTCAGACTGAACAAGAGTCCTTTCAAACACGCAGTTGGAGACAACGTATCCAATTATAACAATACCAGACTAAAATGCTTCCGGGTAAAACCAACACATGAAGAAGGAGGTAAACTATTGAATCAAGTGCAAGAAAATGAAGTAGCCAACAAATCTATTCAGTTATGAGCTAGGGGCTGACCCAAAGTCCACCCTGTGCTTATTGGAAGCAATAGGTTAGACCACCTGTTTGAATGCAATGACGCAATAACCTCTTGACTGCGTGTCTGCAATCTCAGATCTGACTTTTTATGTATGTCTATCTCTAAAACATCTACTAAAGTCAGTCAGTGTTGTTGTACCTACTTTATTAATTACTAGGCTTTACCATTAATTCAGGAGTACACCTTAACTGGCAAATAAAATAAAAGAATTGATCTACAAATAGAGGTCTGATTTACAAATTTAAGCCCTGACATTTTGGAACTGAAGGTTTTTCAACTTAATGTATTTGTGCTTGTTAATTCATGCTAAATAATACAAATAAAGTAATATAACTCCAATTTAAATAAAGCAAGCAGCAAATAGGAAGGTAAAGAAAACAAATAGGCAGTGCAATTGAAGCGCCAAGTTGTGCCTCATATTGAAACTTCTTTCACAGTCTGCTATAGCCAGCGGCCCGTAGAATTGAATGGGATATGAATAAATAGTGCCGGTAAGCAGCAAGCAAATCATTACAAATGTATTTTGTATTTATCGGCCATTATTCATTTTGAACTCTTTTGGTAGCAAAAAATGGTATGTCTAGTTCCAATTGAATTTAATTTAGCATTGATCGGGTTGTCCAGTTATTGTAATTTGTTATTCAATCTTAAAATGACTTTATGTTTTTACGCCATGCGCAGTTCAGTGGAGCAAGCAACAGCTGGAGATTGTTTGCAAATTCAAAACCAATATTTGCGAAACATGCGTCAGAGGCTTAGGCATTAACAATTAACTTCAAATTCTGATGAGCCTTTACGTGACCAAGCACTCCTACACAACAACAATCTAAAATAGGCAAGGCATCAACTAACAAGCTGTAAATTTAAAGTGCAAGGATTGTGAGGCGCCATTCCTTTGAGCAGCTGGTTGAAGGTGGGGCCCACTGGCGGTCAGTTTTAGGGGACCTGCACATATTGCTTTTCATCAGACTTGGTCAGACACAGAGCAAGAGAGAGAAAAAAATACAAAAGTGGAAAGAAGAGAAAGACGGAAAAACAGTGACAAAGGAGGAAAGCAGGGATGAAAAGGCCCGCAAGATAAAAAGGGAAGGGAGAGTGTAGAGGTGGAAGAAGGAGGTATGAGGTGAAATCAAGACTCTGCTGTCTTGGTATGCGGCAACCCCGACATTGGGCAGTGTCGAACGCGGCTTCTGTTTAAAATGTTGGGCACCAGCCTTTACAAGTTAAGCTCTGAGAGAGAAAGGCAGAATTGAAGATAATGTTAGAAAAGTCACCAGTCAGGGGTATTCTGGGTTTCTTCTCACGTTATAATTGACAGCCTCAAAAGAGTTAAATTAAGAGAAAAGTTTATGGCACCAGTAGGAGAAGGGTGGCTACATTCTCACTTCAAGTATCAGTGGTGGGGACACTAGCAGACACTGTTTTTAAAACAGATGACTCACCTTCTCTAGAATAAAGATAACATAGGAATATTTCTAACACTGGCCACCACAGTAGTGCATTATTTAAGAACTAATCAGAGATTCACAAAAATCTAAACGTGTTTACAATAGACAAGACAGGAGAAGGCTAGAAATGTGACAGGAATTCAAAAGGAAATACAATATTGTACAAACATCATGCGCTTTTCAGTCAAAAATATGCCTGGAACAGATCTCATGTTTTACAGTGGTATGAGAACAGATATTTAACAACATTAAAATCTGTATTATCTGACAATAGAGAAAGAATTCTTTTAACAGCCTCAGTGTTTAAATGAGAAAATACACATGGACCAGATCAAGATTTCTGAAAGAACCAGAAACTATGTGTTTCAAGGTAACTGACCTCATGTACTGTGACAGGGTGTGAGAAATTGGGTTACTGGTTGACTGATGCGTGAACCCTGGTCAAGCAGCAATCACAATCCTTGTCAGGGTAAGGCACAAGCAAATTCCAAATTAAGCTGTGCTCAACCTTATGGCAGCTTTGCAAGGAGCAGTCAGTCTTAACTTAGAGGCAATGTGCAAAGTATTTCTTCAACACTTCAAACAGTAACACAGTGAAAACACTACACAAAAATAATCCACACTAAGTTAGAAATATAGAGGTGAGCGTAATAAATAAAACAAGACCAAAACAACAAAAATCCAATCAGCAGAACCAGCATTATATATTTTTAAAGAATATAGTGAAAAATAACACCTAAAAGCACATAGCGCGGCTATCAAAGTCAAAAGTTAAGGCTGACAGTGATGGAGAGCAGGTTGGATACAGTCCCAGGTTAGTCCCGCTGAAGGTTTACCTTCTCAAGTTTTGTGGCAAGAGTCCTGTTTGTGTTGGAGAGAGTTGCAAGGAGCAAGGGGAGCATCACAGGAGGCAAGTGGCATGGCCTGAAGAGCAGGCCGAGCGTTGCGTATGGGTAGGCTGGAGCTTCGCATTGGCGGTACCCCACAAGCGGTCAATGCTGCAATAGGAAGAGACGGGCTGGTGGTGGCTCTTGCTGGTTTTCAGTGTGGGTGGCACGATCTCAGTGCAAATGGGCCTGTTCGCGGTTGCGAAGAGCCCAAAAGCTTGATTTCAGCACCCGTGAGCCACACCAAGGGTCCAGGATCTGGAGGCACTGCTTGGAGGTCAGGAAATTGCTGCAGCTAGGTCCAGAAGCTGTTTGGGGAGCCTTTTCTGTCCTTGATGCTCAGACCAGGAGGCCAGCAGACTAGCCATTGGAGTCACTCTGGAGTCCTGGGTTTATGATGAAGTGGCAGGTCCAGTTCTTCACCAGGCAAGAGAGCAGCGGGTCAACAGAGCAGGGCAGCAGTTCCATCACAGTAGCAGTGCAGCAGAGTAGCAGTCCTTGTAGCAGCACATCAGTCCTTCTTCCTGGCAGAGTATACACAGGTCTAGAAGTGTACTGAAGAGTTGGTGTCTGAGGTATTTATAACCTGTTTTGCCTTTGAAGTGGGGGAGACAGTGGCGTAGCTAGGCACTCTGCCGCCCGTGGCGGTCCCTGTCTTTTGCCGCCGCCGCGCTGAGGGGGGGGTGCTGGCGTTGATTTTTGCGGCCGCCGCCGCTTCTAAAACTTGTGCCGCCCGGGGCTCGCCGCCCCCTCCGCCCCCCCCTTGCTACGCAAGTGGGGGGAGAAGCTTCTAGAGGTTTCCGTTTGAAGTCTCCAGGCATCCTGACTTCCCTGTCCTGGCTCCAGACTAACTACAGGGGGTATGCAACCCTTTATGTGCAGGCTTGACACAACCTATTTAAGTGTAAGTGGGTCTGTGCCCAGCTCCTCCCTCCCATCCTGACAGTGATGGCCCATCCAGGTACACCTAAGCTCCCTATTATGTGCGGCCGTCTAAGAGAAATACACAAAGCCCTACTGTCAGCCACACCCATCCATGTGACCAGAGAGAGGCTACAGGCACAAAATGGCTAAGGCAGGAAAATCCCAACTTTCTAAAAGTGGCATTTTCAAAATTGTAACTTTAAATCCGACTTAAATCCATAAATTAGGATTTTAAACTCTAATTCCAGAAACACCAAACATAAACTATTCCCATTTGGAAATTACACTTTTAAAATGTAATAAGGCAATTCCAATGTTATCCTATCAGGGAGCTAGGCCTTGCATTGGTGAAAAACACATTTGAATGTTTTTCACTACCAGGGCATGTAAAACTTAGAAGTACATGCCCTACTTTTTAAATACATTGCACCCTGACCTCTGGGCTGTCCAGGGCCTACCCTAGAAGTGAAATATGTATTAAAAAAGATGGTATGGACCTAGCAAAAGGTTTATTTTGCCAGGCCGACATGGCAGCTTAAAACTGCATACACGGGCTCTACAACGGCATGCCTGAGACCTGTTTAAAGGGCTACTTAAGTGGGTGGAACAATCAGCGCTGCAGGCCCACTAGTAGCATTTAATTTACAGGCCCTGGGCACATGTTGTGCCACCTTACTAGGGACTTACAAGTAAATTAAATATGCCAATTGGGTATAAGCCCATTCAACCATGTTTTAAGAAGAGAGCACAAGCACTATAGCACTGGTTAGCAATGGTAATGTGCACAGTCCTAAAACCAGCAGAAATGAGGTCAGTAAAAATGGAGGAGGAAGGTAAAACATTTGAGGGAAAACCACCCTAAGGCTGACAGGTATAACACGGCCTAGTCACTCTTCTACCTGTGGGTGTTTTGTCATATAATAAATTCTCCCTGAAGATTGGGAATTTACTAGGCAGGTTTGCATGAGTTTCTAAGGGAGGATAGGACAAATATCTGAACGCTGACCTCACAGACTATAGCAGCCATCTAGAAAAAGGCAGGACATGAGGGTAAGAATTGTTGGACCTGGCCCATTCTGCAGGGTCAACCCCAAACCTTTTGTCTTCACCCCTCTTTTTTTCTGAATTTGTTTTTGCTGGCATTTGGACTCTGTGCACTTTACTACTGCTAGCCAGTGCTAAAGTTCTTGTGCTCTCTCCCTAAAACATGGTAAAATTGACTTACATTCAATTGGCACATTTAATGTACTTATAAAACCATAGTAAAGTGGTGCTACATGTGCCCAGGGCCAGTAAATTAAATGTTACTAGTGGACCTGCAGCTTTTATTATGCCACTCACATAAGTAGTCTTTTTAAAACTTGTTTCAGGCCTGCCATTGCAGCCTGTGTGCAGATGTAAACTGCCAATTTGATCTGGCAAAAAAACCTTTTGCCAGCCTCAAAATCACTTTTTAATACATATAAGTCACCCCTAAGGTAGGCCCTAAACATGCATTGTATTTAAAAAGCTGGACATATTCTCGTACTGAAAAACTCCTGAATTAGTTTTTTACTACCGTGAGGCCTACCTCTCCCATAGGATCACATTGGATTATTGCATTACATTTAATAAGTGATAACCTTTATTTGGGAACAGGTCGAAATGTCATGTTTGCCGTCTAAAGAATTGTAATTTAAATTTCTCTCCAACGGTAAAGTCAAATTTTAAGCCACAATTCTGAAAATGCCACATTTAGAATGTTGCCATTTTCTTGTCCTAATCAGTTGGTGCCTGTATCCTGGGTTACATGACTGTGATTAGCAAGGCAGTTGGCCTTTGTGGATTCCTCCCAAACAATGACACTAATGGGCATTAGGTGTTGGCAGGATGGGAGGGGCAGAACTATCCACAGCCCCACTTACAATTCAAAGGTGCTGTTTCAGGACGCTCCCAAAAGACTTCACACTAGCCTTTTGTCGCCCCAGACAACTTGGAACCAGGGCAGGAAGGAAGGAAGTTCCAGACCAATCTGTGGAGGGATGACTCTAGAAGTTTCTTTCACTTCAAAGCCCGCACCAGGCATAAACATAGGACCCTCAGACTCACTCTTCAGTTCACTCTTGGAACTGCGGAGGACAGTCAGAAGGCCTGCCCTGCACTTCAGAGGACTGCCCTGCTGCTTGAGGCCTGCATTGTACTTCAGAGAACTGCCCTGATGCTGGAAGCCTTTCTTGATCCTTCAGAGGACTGCCCTGCTGCTGGAGGACTACATTGCTGCTTGAGCCCAGGACTACAAAAGTGACTTCAAGTACTAGTTGTCTGGCATTCTGTTCTGAACTACAGGGACACAAAAAGCTCCAACAACTGGAAACCTGTACCTGAACCCTGCCTAAATTGAGTCCTTCCCTACATGTGGTGCCCACCCAGTCATGGACCATTGAATGTGAAGCTAAATGTGCCCAAACAGCCTAAAACCAAAACCTGGTGCCCTGAGAGAGAGGGAGACCTGGACCTACCTGCTCTCCGATCCGCTCAAGGTCGGCATGACTTTGAGGTAGTTCCTGCTACGTTCTTCTCCGCAGCAGCAAATCCTGTCCGGCCGTTCCTTGCAGAAGGGATATCCCGCGTGAAGCTCGCGTTCGCTACAGCCTGCAGCTTCACATCGCTGGAGAATTTTGACTTCCAAAAGAGAGACTAAATCTAAACGTGGAAATCTTCACTGCAACGTCATCTAGCGGCTCCTCAACTACAATGCCTCCTTCTCGGACACCGCCGGCTGCCTTGCTCCACTGAACTTGACCTTTTCTAACATTTTTCTTCAAAAACTCTTCTAAGTCCAAAGGTAAGCGGAGACCGGGCACCATACACTTCGAGTTTCCAAACCCCACTGCATCGCAATCGGCCATAGATTTCGACTTTGTCCCAGTTTCGCAAGACTATGTGTCTGAGGTTGGCACTTTGATCTTTTAGGCGCTAGTGTTTACAATTTTTTTTTAATTCATAACACCAGTTCTACTGATTGGATTTTTGAGGATATGATATTTTCCCATAAGACTTCTGTTCTTAAAAAACCCTTTAAAAAATGTGTGAATTTCTCAAAAATGTGCATTTAGAAGAGCTGTTTTAAATTGGGTGGAACATTTGGCATTGATACATGTATCTTTTTTGTGATTTAATTGTAAATAGTTGTACATATTTCTGTGTTTGTTATTTTTTTAAACTCATCTCTCTGTTCCCAAACTAAACAGCAGCATTTACATATACAAAATTGCACACTCCCATTTTATTTCATTTATACTTTATACTTCCATATAATTTCCATGCAAGTGATGTACTTGTGAAGAAAGTCAAAGACATCTAACTAGACCTGCCCGGTCGTATAATCTCAGCACACACAAGGTATGATATCCCTTTCTGTCGCACATATTTGGCCATACCAACTGCCCTCACATTTTTTTAAATTGCTCCTTATTGCTTTGGTTCTTCATGTAGCAGTCCTGACATACTATGCATATGAAACAAGATTAGGGTTAAAAGCCAGGTACAAGCAGATAATAATAAACAGCGAAAACAAGCATAACCAACATAACAATAAACTCAACAACTAAACTCCCCTCCGCCCATTCAGAGCAGCAGTGTTAGCATGTCTTATTTCCAGTGCATCTGAGGTGAATCATAAATTATTGCCTGTAGAGATTGTGAGGTTTCCGTTTTGGTTACATTAATGGCCAGCGGTCTTCCTCGTAGAACCCTTCCATCAAGTCATCCCACAGGCTCCCCAGCGTCCTTCGTCCTGTACAGCAAGTTAAGGTATAAGTGACCTTTAGCTATGTTATGCTTTTCCATTCTATGGTGGGCGGTCATCCGACTTGGCTTAGGCAGCCACTTCTAATCCTTCCTAGCTAGCCACCAGGGTGTACCTGCCCCCCCACCCCCAACCTCAAGGATAGTGGTCAATTCTGCCAGAGTCCATCGGTGCAGATCTCTTAATCATTGTGCTGAGGCTGGGGCAATCAGACACTTCTACCAAATGACTATGTTCCTTTCGGCTAAAATGATCGCTAAATGTAAAAATGTACATGCATTTCTTGATTGATTAATGTATTTAGCCCACGTAGACCTATCAGGGGATCTAGTGGGATTATCCTTCCCCCAGTATATTCACATGTGTGAGCATGACCACACCATATGAAAAGATCAGTTTGTGGTTGCTGCCATATAGGGCAGAGGTCCGATATCCCTGGGAATATTCTGGCAACCCTACATGATGAAAGCTGCATCTAATGTACATGTTTGACTTGTGTAAACTTCAGTCTTTGATTTCTGGTGATTGTTTTAGAGAACCCCAGCATGCTGCGCCAATCATTGCACTGAATTTCTGTCCCTAAACATCCTTCCCAGTTGATTTTCAGCAAGGACAACTCTGTGTAAAAGGCTGGTATCATGGACGTATACAGTATGGTCATGGTGTGCCTGCATGACCCCAATGTGAGTACATTGGTTAGCACAACAGATCTCTCTGGTTCTATATCTTCTGATCCCCATGTTTTCCATGCGCCCTCACCAGTGCAGGATGAGGCCTCTATGCCTCAGAGATACATAACAGAACCCCCAGGTAGAGTCCTCCTGCAGTATGAATCCCAGCCTCCTGCCACAGCCTCCTACTATAGGCGTGGTCAACTTCTGAAATTCTGGCATGCACCATAAAGGTATTTCAGGAGCATAAAGTTCCCCTGGCTCCAGGTTTGTCTGTGTTTTTATGCCAGCAGAATTTAGCTGCTCTTGTAGCCCTTTTATTTATCTGCATTAACCTCTGGCTCCCCAACATTTCTTCCACTCCCCATATGCCTGAGCTTCTGGCAATATCTAGCATTTCCTGACACGTCAGATCCGCAATCCACTTCATATGCCACAACTGTTGCACATTGCAGTAGTATGCCTCCATATTAGGTGCTCCTATACTTTCCTCATCCAGGGATCTCATCATCTTTGTAAATGCCAACCGCTTCCTCCTTGTAGCCTAAATCAGACCTGTGAGTGAACTGTTTAATTCAGTGAAGAACTGTTCCTTCAAACCACTTGGAAAGCTACAAACAGGTACAGTAATCAACCAAGGATTATCATGTTAGTGATATCCATAAGCCCCATGAGAGAAAGAGGCAGGCAGGTCCAGAAAGGGGAAAGAGGCCCCAAGTCCTGTTAAGAATTTTCCAAAATTTCCCATTGTAAGACTTTCAGCAGAGATGTATAGATTCACCCACAAGAATCTAAAGATGCTAGGTTTCCATGTCAGTGCAGGAGACATGCTTTGTTGCACCAGTGCCACTTTGTTAAGAAGAACAGGAAACAGACAGGATTCCCCCCAATTTACTGTCAGTCCTGAGTGCCTGCCAAACACAACCAACAATGCCATGACTCAATGCAAACTATTCTGGTGCTGTCTAAGATAGAGCTTGGTGTCATCCTCATAGACAGAGAACATATGCATACCTTTGTGTAGCCCTATCCCCACTTGTGAGCCCAGTCTCACAAGGTATACCCAAAGGGCTCCATAGCAATCACAAACATTTTCAACGACAACGGGCACCCCTGCTGTGTGCCTATTTGAATTATCAAGGGCTCAGAAATAATCAAAGCTGTGCATCCCTGGCCACAATGTGCCTATGCAGTAATTTTACCCACCATGCTATTTCCAATCCTGGGCCCAGCCTCTCTAGCACAGTGAACAAAAAGGGTATTGAATGTCTTCTCTATGCCCAAAGAGGCAACAACTGCACCTCAAGCAATTTCGGGGGCTCTGTCCTGAACCATAAATAGCCTCCTCAGGTTCAAGTGCTTGCTTCTTCCTGGGATGAAGCCATTTTGATCCAAATGGACCAATTCGCTGATATAGCCTTTTCGGGAATAATTTCCCAATGATCTTAGATTCTGAATTTAATAGAGAGGGTGGTTTGTATGAGTTAACGTCCAGTAGTCTCTATGGTTTAGATAATACTATTATTAAAGATGCAGGAAAGTCCGGGAGGGCACCTCTCTGATATGCATGCTCATACATGGCCTGGAGTTTCAGGGCAATCTTTTCTTTACGTGTGCTGTAAAATTTGGGTGGGAAACCATCCATCATGGGTGTCTTTCCACTCACCAGCTGATCTACTACCTTTTTTTATCTCTTCTCATGACGGGGGTTCTCAGAATGGCTCTTTTTTCCCAAGGTAACGTGGACAGCATGAGGCTGGTTAAGAATTGCATCTGGGTGGCATTCCCTGGTATTTCAGGGGCCGTATATAAATCCCTATAATAGGCAGCAAAGGCTTTATTGATGTCCTGATGGCTATATAAAATGTCACCTATGGGTGTACATATTGCATAGATAGGTTTCCGTCTCTCTTCAGTGTGAACTAGTCATGGCAATAATCCCACTGCATGGTCACCCTCATCATGTTACCTGGACATACACACTTTATAGCTTAACCCTTTAAGCCTGTTCAGGGTTTCTTGATATTCTTTGTCTGCCAGTAGTTGTTGCTTGTGAACTACTGAGTCAGACACTCCTTGCACCTCTAACTCATGCATCATGCGTCCTAACTCGCTTAGCTGTCATGATAGCCCCCACCATCCATGTTGGGAATGTAGTCTTCAGGCCTATTGCTCTTAAAACAACAACCTTGATGGCTTCCCATTCCATGGCAGTGTCGGAGAGCGCATCTCTCTGAAGCCACTAAGTTGGTCAAGGAGGGCAATGTCCACCAAACTGCACTTGCATTTATAGGGGGTTGTGGTCTGATAATGTCCTAATCAAGTATTTTACCTCTGTAATAACGTCTGTCACCCCATAACTGCCTAGAAACATATCAAGTCTGATGTGCACATGGTACAAGCCAGAGTTGTGAGAATATTCATTCCATCATGGTTTGAAGATGCCTCCAGGGTTCAGCAAGCTGCCATTGGGAGACCCAGGAGACACACTGTCTAATGATCAATCTACATGTGGCCCCTTGCAGGGGCAATAACGGTCTGTAGTCTATCCCTTTGAACATCCAGCACTATATTGCAGTCCTCACTAAACAGCTAAGCCCCATCAGGCTCCCCAACAAGCTTACTACCTAAAGAATATAGATAGTGGAATTGATTTACATTTGGGTCAGAAATGCTCACCAGTACCAGCTCCACCACACAAATCCAGTGGACCCATTACAATAACATATCTGCCTTCTTCATTCACTATCGTGCCAAGAACCCTATAGAGGACACTTAGGACAAACCACATCATGGAAACTGTGGAATAGGCCGAAAATGTTGGTCCAACTAATTGACACCTCCTTCTGCACCTCATTTTAAGCATCTCATTTTCCACTAAATGATTTTCTTGAATGCAGGCGAAATCTATTGATTTGTGCTTTAAGTATGGTATTACCCCTGCTTGTTTAGAAGGTGCACCTTAGACTGCTTACATTCCAGGTTAGAAAATTGTATCCAGTACGCATAAATGTTGCATGAGTTTGATTGCCGGGATGTCACTGGCCAAGTAGGGTCCATGACCCTGCCAGTTGGGTTCCCTCTGTGAACCATACCTGTCTGGGTCGCCAATTACCCTAACATTTGCTCACAAGTTCTGCCCCACAAACTTCATCTGGCTTCTCTCCATTGCCCCTATTGCACCCTGTACTGTGTGCATGCTCCCTCAAAGCTGAAGCTTGCAGAATTGCCCCCATGTCTAAATCGTTAATGTCAAAAGATCCTGTACCATTCAGTGATTGTGTGGTGCATGTGCTTCAAAAATTAGATGAGATTTAACTTAAGATAGGCTTCCTAAGGTCCCCTGGAATCACAGTGTGTTAGGTAAGCCTGGGCAAAGCACTACGCTACGCTCGCGTAGTTTGCGAAGTTTGCGCTACTTCGCACTACGCGAATTGCACGTAGCACAGTGCAAACACGCATAGCGTAGCGGTCATTTTTCGCTTGATCGCGGTCCTCAACGTCAAGTTGGCGAACGCGAGCAAGCAAAATGACATCCCGGCGAGACTTTTTCCTCGTTCGCGATCAGCAACATCAAGTTGCCGATCGCGAGCGAGGAAAAAAAACCTCCCGGCGAGATTCTCAACGCGGGGAGGTCAGGTTTCTCATTGCGAGTGGTTGCGCATGCTCGCGACCGCTCGCGATGAGAAACTACCAGTCCGCGTTGAGAAAGCTGCCGCTCGAGTAAAAACCTACTCGAGCGGCAGTAAAAGACAGCTCGCACTGTGCAAGATGCCGTTTTCAATGACTGCACAGTGCGGACAAGCATCCGGCACTGTACAATCAGTGCGAACTGCATTTAGCACAGTGCACTACGCAGTTCGCGTAGCCACGCGTAGCTCGCGTAGTGCGAGGTGCACTTCACGTAGCTTCGCGTAGCGCTACTTCGCGAACTACGCCCAGGGCTAGTGTTAGGCTGCCTGAATGCAGTCGCCCGCCTTTCACTCACCACATACATTAAATCAGCATGACGTGTTTCAATCCCTCATCCCTCCAGGCACACTTCAACTCCCACGAGGCCCCCATCCCCATGAGACGTCAACCAGTAGAGGTAGACCTCTTAGGCCAAAATGCCAAGGTCTTCGTGGGACATCAGGTAGGGTCCTAATATGTCAGAGGTCATAAGAAGATCCAAGTCCTCCCAGTTAGCACGCCAGCCACTTACCAACTCCAACGTTTGTCTGAAGATATCCCTATATCTTCAAACATCTTGAGCCAATCGTGCTCTCTCCTGTGCTGCCTACTATGTTGTTGGACAACCATATTCTGTTTCCTTGTCTTTCTTTTTTTCTCTGCCTCAGACCTTGATTCCTCCACATATTTTCCATTGGGTGCCCTCTAGGAATCCCCATCAACTCCTACCACTCCCAGGCCCCAGAAAGGGTCACAAAGAAATGTATTTTACTGTCCACAATCCCCCATAACTTGGCCAGAAATAATAGAGTGTATTGCATATTTTGTTGGTGAAGCGCTTGTTTCACTTCTAAAAAAAGCCAGGCTTTGAATTTGTGTAGTATAGTCTGAGAAAATGTCAACTTTCACATTTTGTATTGTTCATGGACCATGTTCTTTTTCTTGTTGTAGTATTGAGTTGTGGTCTCAGAAATTCAGCACCCTAGGAACCATGGGATGGGATGGAGTTCCTGGGGCCAGAATGTGTTCAGGCACAATGTGTGCCTGCTCAGTGAGGAAGAACTTAGGAGCTACACCATCAAAGACATTTGTAGTCAACCAGTTTCCAAGAATAATTTGACAGAGGAGTGCTCCGTGTTTTCTGGGCCCCTGATGAGGTGGATATTATTTCTGTGGGAGTGCCCTTCAGTGTCTTATGCCATGTGGCACAGCACCTCCAGCTCCCCAGCTAACTGCATCTTGGTTTGCATTTCCAGAAATTTGGGTCTTAGGGCAAACAGGCTGGTTTCACTTTGTGTCACACTTTTGCCTAGCTGTTTATGATCTGTGTGGAACAAATTTACATCAATGGCTACTGCTTCAATTTTGTTTTCCAAGTTCAAATAAGCTTTATTTGGTTTACCATAAACCATCCAAGCATACAAATAAAAACAGTTACATCATTAAAAACAAAATATACAACTCATGCAGAGATGAGATAAAACCAAAGTAAACGAATGAATCCATTAGAATTTCTTGCCGTATATAAAAATCTAATAAAACTGTATTTTTATACCAAAATCTCATTATTATTCTAAAAACAACATCAGTGCTAGTTTAATTAAATACCAATGTATCCTAAAATCAACTTTATGGTAAAGAAAAATTCCATAACCTGGTAAAAGTGAACACGAGGATCCCTAGTAATAAAATTCAATCTATTTTTGGTCCTGACATTATACCCAGTTCACTTTTAATACATTACGGGAGGAAGTACTTTACCTTTCTTTTCCGCCAGCTACAACTTTAGAACACTCTTGCCAAACATTGGCTAAATACTGGCTAAATTCTGGCTAACAGAAATAACTATTGCTTCTGAGGTATCAGTTTTTAAGATTCTAAATGAAGTTTTGTAGGAATTGTCCTTCAAATTCAAACAAACTGAGCAAATCCACCTCTTGCAGGGGGCCACGATATACTGGGCAGAAAAACAAAACATGTTCCTCTGTTTTAGGGTCTGCCCCACAGGGCGGGCAACCAGCCAAATTTTCACTCTCATATCCACGTGCTCACAAAGGTTTTTAAAAGTAGACTGCCCACTCTGAATCTCACAAACAAGCTTTTGGCCAGGGGAGGAGCAATTACATCCAGAAAAACTTCAAACTTTGGACTAGGCTTGAACTCTAAAATCTGATTAGTCAAACGACCTAAAGAAATCGATGTTAGTAGTTGTTCGTGTAAAAAGGCCCAATATCTGGTCTTGAGGAGAGCATCCTCAGGTTTTCCAATTTTCTCCGGACTGTCCCACAAGCGGTTCAGCCCGAATTTCCTACACCATGTTGAAATATATTGTAGCCAAGGAGTCTTAAAGGCATCATTCAATCAATTAATCAATCAGGGAATTGTAAGCGCGCTACTCACCCGTGAGGGTCTCAAGGCGCTGAGGGTGGGGTCCGCAGAACTGTTTAGCCAGGTCTAGAGGGTCTTCCTGAAGGTGTTCAGGGAGGGGGCGCATCTGATGTCTGCCGGTAACTCGTTCCAGGTCTTGGCTGCAATGTGAGAGAAGGATCTTCCGCCTGCTCTGGCTCTGTGGATGCGCGGGGTTTCGGCCAGTGCGAGGTTGGAAGATCGGAGGTTTCTTTTGGGTACGTGGAAGTTGATTCTGTCTTTGAGGTATTTGGGTCCGTTGTTGTGTAGGCATTTGTAGGTGTGAGTGAGGATTTTGAAAGTGACTCTTTTCTTCACGGGGAGCCAGTGGAGACTTCGTAGGTGTTGGCTGATGTGTTCGTGTCGGGGGATGCCGAGGACGAGTCTGGCGGTGGTGTTTTGTACTGTCTGGAGTTTGCGGAGTAGGGACTTGTTGATGCCGGCGTAGAGTGCATTTCCATAGTCCAGTCTGCTGGTGATGAGTGTGCGTGGGTGACTGTCTACCCTGACTCAGGGGGGATCCACTTGAAGGTCTTGCGGAGGATGCGGAGGGTGTTGAAGCAGCTGGAGGTGACGGCGTTGACCTGTCGGTTCATGGAGAGTGATGAGTCGAGTACGATGCCGAGGTTCTTGGCGTGGTCTGAGGGGGTAGGTGGGCTTCCGAGGGCGGTCGGCCACCAGGTGCTGTTCCATGCAGAAGGGGTGGTACCGAGGACGAGGACTTCTGTCTTCTCGGCGTTGAGCTTCAGGCAGCTGTTGATCATCCAGACTGCGACGTCTTGCATTCCTTTCTGGAAGTTGAGTTTGGCAGTGGTGGGGTCTTTGGTGAGGGAGAGGATGAGCTGGGTGTCGTCGGCGTAGGATACGATGTTGAGGCCGTGTTGTCGGACGATGGCTGCGAGGGGGGCCATGTAAATGTTGAAGAGGGTGGGGCTCAGTGATGAACCCTGTGGGACTCCGCAGGTGATTTTCGTGGGGTCGGACAGGAAGGGTGGGAGTCTGATCCTTTGGCTTCTTCCGGTGAGGAATGATCGGATCCAGTCCAGGGCTGTTCCTTGTATGCCTGCGTCGTGTAGTCTGACGACTAGTCTGCGATGGGAGACGGTGTCGAAGGCCGCTGATAGGTCAAGTAGGATGAGGGCTGTGGAGTGGCCTTGGTCCAGGAGGGTGCGGATGTCGTCTGTGGTGGCGAGTAGGGTGGTCTCTGTGCTGTGGTTGCTTCGGAATCCGGATTGGAACGGGTCGAGGATGGCGTTCTCTTCAATGAATCGTGTCAGTTTCCTGTTGACTGTTTTCTCTGCAACTTTGGCTGCGAAGGGGAGGAGCGAGATGGGCCAATAGTTCTTGAGGTCGGTGGGGTCAGCTGTGGGCTTCTTGAGCAGGGGTCTGACTTCTGCGCGCTTCCAGTCGTCTGGGAAGGTGCCTGTTTTGAAGGTGGTGTTGATGGTGCATTGTAGTTTGGGTGCAATGGCAGCCACGGCTCTGTGGTAGATGTGAGGGGGGCAGGGGTCGGTGGGGGCCCCCGAGTGGATGCTTTTCATGGTTGAGGCGGTGTCTTCGGCCATGATCGATGTCCAGTTGGAGATGGTGGGCTGGCTGGTGTTTCTGGGGGGCGGGGGGCCGTCTGTGGCGCCTGGTGGATGGTCGATGAAGTTGTCGTAGAGGTTTTTGATCTTGAGGTGGAAATAGGTTCCAAGCTTGTCGCAGAGGTCTTGGGATGGGGTGATGTCTGTGGCTTCGCTGCGTGGGTTGGTGAATTCTTGAATGACACTGAAAAGTTCCTTGGAGTTGGTGGAGATGGCCAGGATTTTGTTGTGGATGAAGTTCCTTTTGGTGGCTCTGATCTGGTTGTGGTAGTCCGTCATGGCGTCCTTGTAGGTGGTGTGGTTTTCGGTTGTCTTGGTGTTTCTCCAGTTCTTCTCCAGGCATCTGCAGGTGCGTCTGGCTTCTTGGTGAGCGGTTGTGAACCAGGCGGCTTTCCTGGGGCGTTGTCTGTCGGGGTTGCGTAGCGGGGCGAGCTCATCTGCGCAGTTGGAGATCCAGGTGTGGAGTTCTCTGGCTGCGTCGTTTGCGCTGTTTGCGTCGGGTGCCCAGGTGTGGTTGTCTCGGGTGAGGGTGGAGTTAAGTTGCTCATCGGTAACCTTGCTCAAGTTCCTTCGTGGTGGGCGTGGGGCTGTTTTGGGTGCCTTGGGTTTGTTGATGGCGAAGTGTACGCAGTGGTGGTCCGTCCATGGCGGCTCCGTTGTGTGGCTGAAATGGACGCTGTTTCCTGCCGCGAAGATGGGGTCGAGGGTGTGTCCTACTCTGTGGGTCGGTGTGTTGACGAGTTGTTTAAGTCCGATGCTGGTGAGGTTGTCACGAAGGATAGTGGAGTTGGGGTCGCTGGGGTTGTCGAGGTGGAAGTTCAGGTCTCCAATGAGTATGTAGTTTGTTGAGGGGATCGCGTGGGGTGCGATGAAGTCGGTGATGGTGGTGGCGAAGGGTGTTCGGGGGCCGGGGGGTCTGTAGATGAGGGTTCCTCGGAGTGTGGCTTTGGGGGTGGTCTGGATCTTGAAGTGCAGGTGTTCGGTGGAGGGGAAGGTTTCGCTGGAGGTGGTGAGGCGGAGGGTGATCTTGTGGGCAATGGCGAGGCCCCCTCCTGGGTGGTTGGGGCGGTCTTTTCCTCTGGATCTTGTATCCATCTGGGATGGCGGTGCTGATGTCGGGGGCGGAGGATGCGTTGGTCCAGGTCTCTGTGAAGAAGGCGATGTCGGGCAAAAGAGAGTCGAGTAGGTTCCAGATTTCCATGGCGTGTTTGTGTACGGAGCGTACGTTGAGGAGGATGCATTTTAGGGTGTCGCCGGTGCTGGCGTCGGCGGTGTTGGAGGCTGGGGTGGTGGTGAGGGTCTGGCGGCAGTGGAGGCAGGAGAACTGGCCGTGGGTCGTGTTCGGCGAGGCCTGTTGGCATTCTCTAAGTCTTCCAGGGTTGAGTGCGAGGAGGGTGGTGGTGTCGTAGCGATGGGTAGTGGGAGGTCCAGGGTTCCTGGCGCTGGCGGCGGTCGGGTGGCGGACGGGCGCAGATGGGCTTGCCTTTGGCACGCCTTCAGCGCTCCAGCGGCGCGCCCGCTGCGCACGTCCGCTGCGTGACCGCACAGCGGCCGCCATTAAGTAGGGGAGGTGGGAGGGAGGAGAGGCTGGGAGGCGGGAGCAGGGGAATTCCAGGGGGATTCGGGGAAATTCCGGGGGAATTCCAGGGGTAGGGGCCGCAGGGGCAGCAGCGGCGAAAGGCAAAAGGAACAGTGTTGGAAACAGGGTTACTGAGTCCGGCACGGTAGCATGGCGCGAGGCGGGAAAGCACCCGAAGGCAATGTGTAAGGCAGTTGTGCAGCACACTCTTACTTTGACTCAGGAATGCGGACGCAATAACGTGACACCACACCAGGCTTGTGTATTTAAAAACAAGATCTTTTATGTAAATCAATGCAGCATCAGATGAGGCAGATTAATTCAGGTCAACATTTAAAATCATTGCATTCCTCAACTGGTGCGTACTTTCATTAAAGCATCATAGCTCATCAACAATGTAGGCCACTAAAAGGCCGCAGGAATCATCTCCTAAACGTAGCACCAATAATGATTATAGGGTGCAAGAATAAAACATGGGCCTAAAACATGCAGTTCACCTCATAAATATTCAATTACTTATAAATGGCATTTCACGTTACATTTCAAACAGGGCCTGCATTAATCTAGGCGCACCCACATTCAGTACAGTGGGCGTCGCAACTCCGGTACACCTGCAACATAAAACACTTCAACTCTTGGCGGTGTACACTTCAGCTCAATTCAATTAAGCACCTTCACACTAGGCAAAGACTTTGCAGTTATAAGCATATGCATCAGGCCTAGCCAGTAATTACAGCAGGCGTAACAATGAGACTGGTGAACAACTTAGGGAACCCCTCAACATGTCCTTTATTCTGGGGCCTTCCTGTAAGTGCGGACTTCTGTGTCTCTCAGGGGTTAATTTAGGCCAGGCCCACTCCTCTCCAGGGCCTCGCCTCGGGGGTATAATGCTTGATGACTTCCCCCTTGTTATCAATCGGGTAATGGTGGCCCCTGGCCCCCAGTGGCGTTCTTGCGTGCCCTAGGGGCCTCCCGGGCTCACCTGCAGTGTGTACGTTGTTCGCTCTTCAGCGCGACTGACTCCGTTCTGGGCCGGCCCGTGTTTTGCAGGGTGGGGCCCGGACTGGGGTCCTCGGCCTTCCGGCCGGTATTGCGGGTCGTTGGGGGCCGGTATCGCTCTCCTCCGGCCCCGTGATCAGATGGGGCGATTGCGGGGAAGGGAGCGGGAGCCGGCAGTCCTCTCCGGCCAGCTTCCCGTCTCCCTCTGGTGATTCGGAGCTCTTCTCTGGCCTCCGTCGGCGCTGGGGGCGTGGCGGGAGCCAGCGCCCAATCGTTGCGCGGCCTTCCCGGGGGCGCGGCCGATGACGCGGTCGGCGTCCCCGGTCTCCTGGCAACGGCGTCGGCGGGGCCTGGAGGCCTCGTTCCTCTCGCTAGGCCTCAGTTTCCTCACGCGAGCCCCTGGGCCGCGGCGGTGATCTTTGGGCCGCGACTTCGTCGGTGGGGCTCCCGGGCCCGGCGGTGACCTTTGGGGCTAATCCTTAGGCTTCGGTGAGGGCGCGGACGGCGCACCTCACCACCACGGCCTCAGAGAGGCCTCGCTCGCCTCCACAGCTCTCCACACGCCGCGGCGGCAGCAACGGCAGATTCTAGCCACGAGGTCAGTGGCTTGGGGGCAATTCCTCCTTCGTGGAGGTATAGCGCGGGGCGCGCTGGCAGCAGGCTGGAAAGGGTTTTGGGTACAGCCCAGCAGCAGGCAGGATTAGATAGGGGGTGAAGGTCTAGCGCTTCAGGGCACGGCGCTTTACCTGGTGATCCCCAGTTTGGCAGTTCAGGTTTCTGGCCTTGCTGGTCGGTCAGACCTTACAAATTAAGGTTTCTTGCGGCAGTTCTTGTTTGGTTGCTTCTTGGGGGTTTCTTCTTAGGAGGGGGGGAATGAGTTGGTGGTTCTGGGGGTGCTGGATGATACTTCCCGGCAGGCTGAAGGTGGTTCCCTGGGTCCCCTCACGCTGGGCAAGGTCAGTGGGTGGTGGGCGTTCCTCAGCTAACTTACTACAGCAGTGCCTAAGCCTTGTCAGCAGCAGTAGTGTAGGTCTCCCCCCTAGGCCCTACAGCCTGTACTCCGGCAGAGGTTCTCCCAGGATCAGTGGTGCCCCAACTGACTAAAAGATTTCCCTCCAAGCCTCTTATACCCCTAGGTCAGATGACCCTCCTAAAGGCGGCAAAACATAACTCCTCCCACAGCCCGGAAGGTTCTGGAACCTTCCACCATGTCTGGCTATGTGGCCCAGAGGCAGGGACGGGATGGATACTGTATCCCTATGTCCCAGCCTGACCCTGGCTACTAGTGTGTATGTGTGCAAGGCCACTCTGCAGTAGCAGGGGCCTGTGGCAGCCATCTTGAGTGAGAGAGCACCTGCACCTCAGCACTGGTTAGCAGTGGTAAGGCGCCCGGAGACCTAGGTCCAGTAAAAATACGGTGGCAAAAATGAGGCGCAAAAGGGAAAAAAACAGGGCA
Source organism: Calotriton arnoldi (assembly GCA_963921515.1). Lineage (NCBI taxonomy): Eukaryota > Metazoa > Chordata > Amphibia > Caudata > Salamandridae > Calotriton > Calotriton arnoldi. Next base: position 303,838 of record CAWUFW010003888.1, read on the forward strand.
AGACCACCCTAGGGCTGACAGGTCTAACATGCGTCCCCCCCAGCCGAAAGAGGGGAGAGCTTCCCAACCTCTAGGGAGTTCTCGTCACTAAGGCGGAAAAACTGGGAGAGACCGTCAGCGTTGGCGTGGTCTACACCGGGTCGATGTTCCACCCGAAAGTCCATCCCCTGGAGGGAAATGGACCACCTCAACAATTTGGGGTTTTCGCCTCTCATCTGCATGAGCCAGCGAAGGGGTCTGTGGTCGGTCTGGATCAGGAAGTGACAACCAAAAAGGTATGGTCTCAACTTCTTTACAGCCCAAACCACAGCAAAGGCTTCTCGTTCGATGGTACTCCACCGCTGTTCCCGGGGAGTAGTCTTCGGGAAATGAAGGCCACTGGCTGGTCTTGGCCATCGTCATTCAGCTGCGAGAGCACAGCTCCTATGCCATGCTCAGAAGCATCTGTCTGCACGATAAATTCCCGTCCAAAGTCTGGAGTCCTGAGCACCGGTGCGGTGCACATTGCACGTTTGAGGGTCTCAAAGGCTTCCTGGCAGGCAGCCGTCCAGATGACTCTGCGTGGCTGCTTCTTCGAAGTCAATTCCGTCAAAGGGCCCACAATGGTTCCATATCCCTTGACGAACCGGCGGTAGTATCCCGTGAGGCCGAGAAAAGCCTGGACCTCTGTTTGGGACTTGGGGGGCTCCCAGGCCAAGATGGTCTCGATCTTGGCTTGGAGGGGTTGCACCTTACCTCCGCCCACCAGATGTCCCAGGTACACGACAGATCCCTGTCCAATCTGGCACTTGCTGGCCTTGATGGTTAGCCCAGCCCATTGCAGAGCCTGTAGCACCTCCTGGAGATGCTCCAGATGGTCCTCCCAGCTGCTACTGAAGACAGCTATGTCATCCAGGTAGGCAGCAGAGAAGGCCTCTAGGCCAGACAGCACCTGGTTCACCAACCGCTGGAAAGTGGCTGGAGCATTTTTCAACCCGAAGGGCATCACCCGAAATTGAAAGTGGCCCTCGGGGTGGAGAACGCAGTCTTCTCCCTTGCTCCTTCCGCCATGGTGATCTGCCAATAGCCTGACGTCAAATCAATGGTACTCAGATACCGGGCTGCTCCCAGCCGGTCAATGAGCTCATCCGCCCGAGGGATCGGGTGAGCGTCGGTCTTAGTTACTGAGTTGAGTCCGCGGTAATCCACACAGAACCGAAGTTCTGGTGTGGTGCCCGGTGGGGCCGCTTTCGGCACCAACACCACCGGACTAGCCCAAGGGCTACTGGAAGGCTCAATCACCCCCAGTTCTAGCATCTTGGTAACCTCACCCTGGATACTAGCCTTGACCTTATCGGACAGCCGGTAAGACTTGTTTTTTACTGGCGGACTGTCCCCTGTGTCCACATCATGGGTACACAGGTGCCTGATCCCAGGCGTGAGGGAGAACAACGAGGCGTACTGCCCCAAGACCTGGCGGCAGTCCCTCTGTTGCTCTGGGGTCAAGGATGGGGCGAGGACCACTCCCTCTACCGAGCCATCCTTCTCATGGGCCGCCAGAAGGTCTGGAAGAGGCTCACTCTCCTCCTCCTCACTTCCATCTGTTATCATCAGGAGAGTGAGCTCCGAACGCTCCTGGTGTGGCTTCAGGCGGTTGACGTGGAACACCCTGTGGGGTTGACGGGGGGTCTTCACATCGACGACATAAGTGGTCTGGCCTTTCCTTTCCAAGATCTCAAACGGTCCAGTCCACCGGTCCTGGAGGGCGCTAAGCTCTCCTGGCTCCATGACCCACACCTTCTGTCCATCGTCCAACTCTACCGTCCGAGCGTTCCGGTCATACCATTTCTTCATGACGGCCTGACTAGCCTCTAGGTTGTCCGAGGCTTCCTTCCACAGCTTGGCCACTTGGGTGCGGAATGCCAGCATATAGCTGACCACATCACGGGGAAGCTTCGAGGAAGACTTCTCCCACCCCTCCTTGACAAGACTGAGGGCCCCCGAACGGGGTGGCCATAGAGCAGCTCAAAGGGGCTGAAACCGACCCCCTTCTGCGGCACCTCTCGGTAGGAGAAGAGCAGACAGGGTAAGAGGACGTCCCACTTCCTTCTCAAGTCCTCGGGTAGGCTCCGGATCATCCCCTTCAAGGTCTTATTAAAACGCTCCACGAGCCCGTTCGTCTGGGGGTGGTAAGGAGTGGAGAACCGGTAGGTCACTCCACACTCCTTCCACATGTCCTGCATATAGGCCGACATGAAATTCGTGCCCCTATCTGACACCACGACCTTGGGGAATCCCACCCGGGTAAAAATCCCCATCAGGGCCCGCGCCACCACCGGTGCAGTGATGGTCCTCAGAGGGATTGCCTCTGGGTACCGGGTGGCGTGGTCCACCAACACCAAGATGAACCTGTGTCCCGCAGAAGTCGGCGGGTCCAACGGCCGACAATGTCAATCCCTACCCGCTCAAAAGGGGTACCGACAACTGGGAGAGGTTCTAGAGGGACCTTCACTTTAGTCCCTGTCTTGCCGCTCGCCTGGCAAGTGGTGTAGGTCTTGCAGAAAGTGTCAGAAGTGACACGCATCCTGGGCCAGTAAAAATGTGGGACCAAACGCGCATACGTCTTGTCCTGGCCTAGGTGTCCTGCAAGTGGTATTTCGTGTGCCAACTCTAGCAGAAAGGCTTGGTAGCATTGGGGGACCACTAAGGCCCTTGATGACCCATGCACCGGAGCCTTAGGCTCACTGTAGAGGAGACCATCCTCCCAGTAGACATGGTAGTTACCAGTCTCTGTTCCAGTTGCTTGGGCTTCGGCCTGCTGCTGCATGCCTTCAAGCGTAGGGCACTCCTTCTGCGCCCGGCAGAATTCCTCCCGGGTAGGCCCTCCTTCCACCTGCCACTCTGCAGGGGTCGGCAGGTCCCCCACGGGAACACCATCCACCTCAGCGGACTCCGGGGTCACCTCCCAGGGCTCCCCATCCATCTCACCGGGTGTTTCCTCTTGGACATCTCCTCGTCCAGCAGTGGGCTGGGCCATTATTTCAGGCTCCAACCCGGGCTGAGTTCCTTGTCGGGCAGCCATGGACCGCGTGATGACGCAAGTCCATCCTGGCAATCCCAACATCTCAGCATGGGCATTTAACTCTACCTCCCTCCAGGCAGTATGTTCCAAGTCGTTACCCAGCAGACAGTCAACTGGCATGGCAGGGCTCACCGCAACCTTCAACAGGACTGAGACTCCTCCCCACTCAAAGGGAACTTGGGCCACGGGGTAATGACCCAGGCTATTATCAGCCATAACAACCGGGTGGAATACCTCAGGAATCACCTGCTCTGGGGACACCAGCTGACGTCTCACCATCGTCATGCTGGCACCTGTGTCCCTCAGAGCCTCCACCTCCTCCCCGTTCACCAGGACCCTCTGCCGATACTTGGCAGTGTTCGAGGGTACCTGAACCCGTGGGATGATCTCTCTATCCCCCAGGGAAACTAAGGTCAAGCCTGTCCACTCACCTCCCCTACCTAGGGACAACTCCTCCCCAAGCGCTACACTGGCCACCCCGGGCTCTTACCTCCTGTGGGGGCTGGGGTTCTCTTGCGACACCGGGGATCCCCTTGTAGTGTCCAACCTCCCCACACTCGTACCACCGGACAGTTCTGGGCTGCTGACTCCTGTCAGGGTAAGTGGGTTTCTGGAATCCAGATTGGGATGGGGAACCTACCCCTCTCCCAGGCGGTCTATTTTGGGGGCCTTTAAAGAACTCCCTCCTTTTATCTCCCCCTCTTTCTTCTGGGGAACCCCTGTCCACCTTTTGGGGGTCCGCCCCGGCTCCCTTGTGGGACACCCGAGTGCTGACCCACGTGTCTGCCTCCTCTGCAAGCTCCCTCGGATTGGTCAGCTTGCGGTCCACCAAGTACTGGCGCAGCTCCGGAAAACATTTCTCTAGGAGGTGCTCTCTCAAGAACAGGTCGTACAGCCCTTTGTAATCATCAATGTTGCTGCCACGCACCCAACCCTCCAATGCCTTCCGGGCATAATCAAAAAAATCCACCCAGTTTTGTGTGTGAAGCTTGTGGCTGTTGCGGAACTTTTGGCGGTACTTCTCTGGGGTGAGGCCAAACTTCTTAAGCAGGGCCTCCTTCATGATAGGGTAGTTGGTCTGATCCCCCTTGTCCAAGGTCAAAAGTGTGTCCCTTACTGGTGGAGGTATGTACCTGTAGAGACCTCCCCCAGTAGCTCTCAGGAACCCTATGGGCCACCAACGATACCTCGTACGCCGCCAACAACTTATCGATGTCATCTCCCACACTAAAACTGGTTATCACCTCTCTAGGTAGATAGAACTTGAGTTCCTGTGGAACCCCAGCAGGTACGCTGCCACCATTCAAATTGCCCTGCATCTCCATCTGCAAGGCTCGGAGCTCTAGTTCCTTCAGGCTAAGCTCATGTGCAAGCTTCCTTTCTTCCATGGCTAGCCTTGCCTGTTCTCGCTCCCTGTCTATCCTAGCAAGTTCTAACTTCAATTGCCTCTCCTCCCTCCTGTCCTCAAATTCCTCTGCAGACAAACTCCCCCCTGACGCACTACTGCCTGCCCTGGAACGTCTTCCTGGCAACACATTCTCGCTAACGTCAATGTGCAGTAGGTCCAGTTCTCCTGGGTCGTCTGCCTCCCTCTGCTCCTCGTCCCCTCTTCCCCCGGGTGGGCCATTACCCATGCCTTCAAAGCTTTCTGGAGCTCCTCTTTCCTGGCGCCTCGCTTGACGGACACCCCCCTCTCTAGACAGAACTCCTTGAGCTGTGTCACCGTATTCCTTTCTAGGTTGGCCAACTCAAACTCCATCCTGCTAGGTGGGGCCCCAGACAATTTAGGGAAAGGGTTCTAGACTGTAGGTAGCAGGTCTAACGCAGGAATGTACACAATCAGGCAATCACAAAAGAATTCTTAGCGCTTGCATTACAATAGGTGTCCAATTGCGGCGCACACTGAGTCACTGTAGGGTGCTGCACAAACACCAGTCCTTATCCCACCGCTGAACACCAATGTTGGAAACGGGGTGAGGGTCTGGCGGCAGTGGAGGCAGGAGAACTGGCCGTGGGTCGTGTTCGGCGAGGCCTGTTGGCATTCTCTAAGTCTTCCAGGGTTGAGTGCGAGGAGGGTGGTGGTGTCGTAGCGATGGGTAGTGGGAGGTCCAGGGTTCCTGGCGCTGGCGGCGGTCGGGTCGCGGACGGGCGCAGACGGGCTTGCCTTTGGCACGCCTTCAGCGCTCCAGCGGCGCGCCCGCTGCGCACGTCCGCTGCGTGACCGCACAGCGGCCGCCATTAAGTAGGGGAGGTGGGAGGGAGGAGAGGCTGGGAGGCGGGAGCAGGGGAATTCCAGGGGGGAATTCGGGGGGAAATTCCGGGGGGGAATTCCAGGGGGTAGGGGCCGCAGGGGCAGCAGCGGCGAAAGGCAAAAGGAACAGTGTTGGAAACAGGGTTACTGAGTCCGGCACGGTAGCATGGCGCGAGGCGGGAAAGCACCCGAAGGCAATGTGTAAGGCAGTTGTGCAGCACACTCTTACTTTGACTCAGGAATGCGGACTCAATAACGTGACACCACACCAGGCTTGTGTATTTAAAAACAAGATCTTTTATGTAAATCAATGCAGCATCAGATGAGGCAGATTAATTCAGGTCAACATTTAAAATCATTGCATTCCTCAACTGGTGCGTACTTTCATTAAAGCATCATAGCTCATCAACATTGTAGGCCACTAAAAGGCTGCAGGAATCATCTCCTAAACGTAGCACCAATAATGATTATAGGGTGCAAGAATAAAACATGGGCCTAAAACATGCAGTTCACCTCATGAATATTCAATTACTTATAAATGGCATTTCACGTTACATTTCAAACAGGGCCTTCATTAATCTAGGCGCACCCACATTCAGTACAGTGGGCGTCGCAACTCCGGTACACCTGCAACATAAAACACTTCAACTCTTGGCGGTGTACACTTCAGCTCAATTCAATTAAGCACCTTCACACTAGGCAAAGACTTTGCAGTTATAAGCATATGCATCAGGCCTAGACAGTAATTACAGCAGGCGTAACAATGAGACTGGTGAACAACTTAGGGAACCCCTCAACATGTCCTTTATTCTGGGGCCTTCCTGTAAGTGCGGGCTTCTGTGTCTCTCAGGGGTTAATTTAGGCCAGGCCCACTCCTCTCCAGGGCCTCGCCTCGGGGGTATAATGCTTGATGACTTCCCCCTTGTTATCAATCGGGTAATGGTGGCCCCTGGCCCCCAGTGGCGTTCTTGCGTGCCCTAGGGACCTCCCGGGCTCACCTGCAGTGTGTACGTTGGTCACTCTTCAGCGCGACTGACTCCGTTCTGGGCCGGCCCGTGTTTTTCAGGGCGGGGCCCGGACTGGGGTCCTCGGCCTTCTGGCCGGTATTGCGGGTTGTTGGGGGGCCGGTATCGCTCTCCTCCGGCCCCCGTGATCAGATGGGGCGATTGCGGGGAAGGGAGCGGGAGCCGGCAGTCCTCTCCGGCCAGCTTCCCGTCTCCCTCTGGTGATTCGGAGCTCTTCTCCGGCCTCCGTCGGCGCTGGGGGCGTGGCGGGAGCCGGCACCCAATCGTTGCGCGGCCTTCCCGGGGGCGCGGCCGATGACGCGGTCGGCGTCCCCGGTCTTCTGGCAACGGCGTCGGCGGGGCCTGGAGGCCTCGTTCCTCTCGCTAGGCCTCAGTTTCCTCACGCGAGCCCCTGGGCCGCGGCGGTGATCTTTGGGCCGCGACTTCGTCGGTGGGGCTCCCGGGCCCGGCGGTGACCTTTGGGGCTAATCCTTAGGCTTCGGTGAGGGCGCGGACGGCGCACCTCACCACCACGGCCTCGGAGAGGCCTCGCTCGCCTCCACAGCTCTCCACACGCGGCGGCGGCAGCAACGGCAGATTCTAGCCACGAGGTCAGTGGCTTGGGGGCAATTCCTCCTTTGTGGAGGTATAGCGCGGGGCGCGCTGGCAGCAGGCTGGAAAGGGTTTTGCGGACAGCCCAGCAGCAGGCAGGATTAGATAGGGGTGAAGGTCTAGCGCTTCAGGGCACGGCGCTTTACCTGGTGATCCCCAGTTTGGCAGTTCAGGTTTCTGGCCTTGCTGGTCGGTCAGACCTTACAAATTAAGGTTTCTTGCGGCAGTTCTTGTTTGGTTGCTTCTTGGGGGTTTCTTCTTAGGAGGGGGAATGAGTTGGTGGTTCTGGGGGTGCTGGATGATACTTCCCAGCACGCTGAAGGTGGTTCCCTGGGTCCCCTCACGCTGGGCAAGGTCAGTGGGTGGTGGGCGTTCCTCAGCTAACTTACTACAGCAGTGCCTAAGCCTTGTCAGCAGCAGTAGTGTAGGTCTCCCCCTAGGCCCTACAGCCTGTACTCCGGCAGAGGTTCTCCCAGGATCAGTGGTGCCCCAACTGACTAAAAGATTTCCCTCCAAGCCTCTTATACCCCTAGGTCAGGTGACCCTCCTAAAGGCGGCAAAACATAACTCCTCCCACAGCCCGGAAGGTTCTGGAACCTTCCACCATGTCTGGCTATGTGGCCCAGAGGCGGGGACGGGATGGATACTGTATCCCTATGTCCCAGCCTGACCCTGGCTACTAGTGTGTATGTGTGCAAGGCCACTCTGCAGTAGCAGGGGCCTGTGGCAGCCATCTTGAGTGAGAGAGCACCTGCACCTCAGCACTGGTTAGCAGTGGTAAGGCGCCCGGAGACCTAGGTCCAGTAAAAATACGGTGGCAAAAATGAGGCGCAAAAAGGAAAAAAACAGGGCAAGACCACCCTAGGGCTGACAGGTCTAACAAACAGGCAGGCACGAAAAAATAAAAACAGTGGTGGAATTAGAGCAAGACACAGATGGGCACAATAACAGTGGCACAACAGGGAAAAAATTAAGAAAAAAAACGGCTGAGAAAGGTTACGGTGGTTATAGGCAGTCTGGTCCCAGTTGGAGCGGGCAGAAGGCGCAGGAGCGGGCAGCAGCCTCGAACCTCCCAAGGAGGAGGTCGGGTCTGGAGGCAAGAGACAGCACAGCAGAGCAGTGGGGAGAGAGTGGACCTAGACCGAGGGTCCATTGGTCTTCAAAAGGCCCCTCAAGGCATCTCTGTACTCTCCTAATTCTGAAGTAGACCAAATACATACCCGGAACATCAGTGGATTTAAGTGTGCCATGTCTGCGATATGTTTACTACCCAAGTCCAGAAAAAGTGTTTTCCAAGTTTGATTTAGTGTTGTAGATGGCGTGAAGAATAGCTTTGAACTTTTTTGCATGTCCCCTAGGTGCCATCTTGAGGACCTTAGAATACTTTTACTCTTGGTACCCCACCCACAGGGCCCATTTCTGCTTCTTTGCTCCATGTGGGCGTACAATAGCATGGGTAATTTGCTCAACTAAGTCTCTGCTTGCCCACATAGGTCTGTTAGTAATCCTGGGACCTTCAATTGCCACCCTGGTTCCTGTTGATTGTAAGCTATATTACTGGGGGTGGTCTCTGCACCTAGTGTCCAGTGTGCTGAGTGGGCCAGCAGGTCAGGGTCACTAAGTTTAATATTTAGCATAGGAAGGCCTGAAGAGCGTGCAGGAGTGACCCTTTGAGCTGGTTGTCATAAAACCTCTGGCACTTGAGGGCCCCCTCAATGGGGGTGGAGGAAAGAGGGGGCCCTCAAGTGCCAAAGATCTCATCTACTAAAGTGAGTTCCTCTGCCCCAGGGCTCGGTGAAAATGTCCAGTATCCTACTTGTCCATGCAGATGTGTCCTCTTGTAGGTTTTACTTCATAATCAGACATCCCCATGATTCGCCATCTGCACAAGCACCAGTATCAGTTCCTCTCCAGAGGGTTCTCAGGCACAGCCATCTCAAAGCCAATGTGCAGAGTGCTGACTGATCTGCTGAGTCAGGTCCAGGTGTCCCCGGCATAAGGTCTGTGCATTGGTCCAATGAAGAAACAAGTCAGGCTTCTTGAAGCAGCCATGGGGCTTCACTGCGTGCAGCCACTCCCAGTGCCCCATCCAGTCTAAGTGTCACTTGCTGTACACTTGGCTGCCATGCAGATGCACCATATCACCCAGGCCCTCCTCTGTCGGAGCTTTTCATCAGCCCATGCAGGTCATTGTTGCCATCTTGGGCTGCTGAGTGTCTCCAAGCCAGCTCGACAATCTCTCAGCTTTGGTGATTTTGGCAGTTGCGGCCGGCTGATCCGGTTTATGCAATGCATCGAGCACATAAAAACATGGGATCTGTGCCGGGCAGCTACCTCAATTCACAGAATGTCTGTGGATTTCCGGGTTGCCTGAGGGACCTGCATTGGATTGTGACTGCCACATCATGTGCTAGACCACGCCACATCAACTGTCCTCACTCTTTGATGCAACATTCTTATCATCTACAGATCATTTGATTAGGTATGACAACAATTGTGTGTGCATTGGCACAAGCCCATCAGTCCTCAAAAAGAAGTCTCTGCATAGATCTTGGAAAGTGCAGTAAGAATGAACTTCAAGGACCATCAGTGACATTGCCAAATTACTTTGGGCTGCTATTAGCACTCCTGCAAATGATGAGAACACAAAAACTGTGCCTAATATCGACATTTGTTGAATAGTCCACAATCATTCCCATTTCATGAATTGTTGATCTTCCATAGTACAGCATTGATATATTGGCTGAAACGATTTTAAATTAGTTTAGACAACACAGTCAGTCTTCACCAGCTCTGGTGGTGGTAATGAGTCCTTGGGACAGGAGTGCACATCACGGTGCTTCAGTGTTACCTTTAAGTATCAGAAGCATCAGTAGTGTGGTCCACCCTTTCTCATACAAGTTGCTGGAATCAACAAGCACTCCACTCCTGTGTGGGGGCCAATAAGTCTGCAAACCCACTCCACTGATATGAGAAAATACAACATGAGACAAGGATGGTTTTATACTTTCTGGTATGTCACCATCTCCATTAGATCTGCAATATGGCAACTGTGATGGACATGGACGTTGGGCGAATAAGGAAGCCATATACATACGGCATACATCAGCAATACCAGCAGTGAGAAGCTGTGGCCCCAAATATTTATATACTATAAAGATACCACCCTCTTCAGAATCTGGAGGTGAGTACCCCTGGTAGTAGATCTAGGCTGCCAGCACTGATGTTCCTAATACACATTATGTCAAGGGATCCAATCTATTTACAAAAAGCCATGGTATGAAAATTTGCAGAGGAACATTTTCTGTCATGGCTCCTCCTGAACCAATATTCCATCCAGAAACCAGACATCATAGCTGCCCAACCTAAATGACATGGCCACTGGCAGATGTGTTGTAGTAGTCAACTCGCTTCATGTTATGTCAATAATGTCTGTGCATGACATGAACATTCCTTCTCTTCATCTTCTGCCTTCTCCAACTTATCATGTTCCATTACCTTTATCTGACCTTGTTGCATCATCTGTACTTCTCCATCACCATGTTCATCTAAAACTATCACAAATCCCCCACTACTTCTTCTTTGACTATGTAGCGGATGTACAACTAGCTTCTTTCTTTATTGTTCAGTTAGAATACATAAAAATCCATCAACAATACATACATAAAAAGAAAGATTTACACATTAACAAGGAATACAAAATGTTAAAACAAAGGATATTAAGATTAAACAACCATTTGATATGCAACTCTGATTGGCCAAGCCGTATGACTATTAAGATAAACATTTCACAGTTTACCCAAATTACATTAATTGTGCACATATTAGAGCAACGGATGCAAATCATTCACAGAATTCAGTAATTTAATTCTCACTAAGATTTGTAGAGTTGCTTTCGTTTGTGTAAACTGTGAAAAATGTATCTTAATAGAATGTGCTCCCAAAGTCCAGCTTGCTTGTGACCAAGGCATGTGTGACGGATTTCCAGGTGCTGATTGGGAGCCATTTGAAAAACTTCCTTCGCATCTTCAGGGTATTGAAGTATGAGGCGGTGATGCCATTGACTTGGGCAATCATGTTGAGTTTGCAGTCAATGATGATACCAGTGTTGGGCCCAGATTTATCATTATGTGACGCAATGCAAAGGAGCAAGGCAACTTGATGCATGTCAGGTAGAGGGCAGGAATACACCATATCTAAAAAGATATGGCGCATTCCTGTCCTCTCCTTGAGATGGTGCCCTCAGTGCAGCCTAGCACCAATGCAGACACCCTTGCGCACTAATGCAAGTGTGTTTTGCATTACAGGCAGGATTGTTTTCGTGCAGGAAGGGGCACCATCCTGAGTGAAAACAATCCTCAGAGGCAATTTCCACTTTCTAAGTGTGCTGCAGAATGCAACACATTTAGAAAGACGAAAAAACAAAGAAAAATAAAGATATTTCTCCTTGTTGCGTCTCTGTGGGGAAGGCTTACAATTCTTATGTATTCCCAGATCTACCAGTGTTGGTAAATCTGGGAATGTGTCAGAATACATGGGTGGATACATTGAAATGCCCACGCTACACCCATGTAATGCCTTCCCGGTACAGTGTAACACAAGGCAGCGACTTGTGCTGCCTTACATTACACCAGATTTATCAAGCCATGCAGGGTGCCTCTAAGTAGCATGGTAAATCTCATTCTAGGTTTTGTGGCACCCTGAGTCGCCTTGTGTCGGACAAAGGTGACACAAAACCTTGATAAATCTGGGTTTAGGTCTTCATCCAGTGGCTGATTTCAGTCATTCAGTCATTTCACTTGATCCAGGTACTGGGGTTTTGTCCATGAGTGTTGGAAATGGGGTTTCTGGTTGGCTAAGGTATACACCCAAGCCAGACAGATTCCACCACTCTAATCAGGGTAAGTTAGATACACAACAGATAAAACCTATGCTCACTCGCTGGTAGCTTGGCGCAGAGCAGGCAGGCTTATACGAAGAGGCAATGTGTAAAGAATTTGTGCAAAACACCCATACAGCAACATCATGAATATATATTTACTAAAAGACTCCACACCGGTTTATAAAATAGCTTTGTATATTATAAACACAAAGAGGCCAAAATGACAATAATGCAAAGTATACTTTATTAGGAAATGCGCAATTAAAAATAGCAGATGAGAATGCAGTGCTTTCAGAGTTCTCGAGTGTTGGTAGTACATTCACGTTCAATAATTGATCTCCAGTCAAACCGACCGGTGTACGCTGCCATCCCTGAAAGCAGATGAGCATGAAAACGCCGTCTGCAGCTGTGTTAGTAAATCCAGGCAACCCCTGGTGCCGGTCAGAGATAGCTGGGTGGACTGCCAGGACCTCTGGGACTGAGGTAACACAGTACCTGTTTTAGATATGTAAAACCAGCAAGGCAAGCCGCCGCTGTTGGGGCTCTGGAGGCCGTGCTAAAACTTCTGCATGTGGGACTGTGGTTGTCTCCCTCTGGAAGGGGGGGCAGAGCACAGCATTGCTAGGAAACTCTCCGGATCAGTGGTGTAGGCTGAAGCAGGTCTCGCTCGTCGGCAAAGAAAGCAGGAATTCGCCCGAACTCTCTCTAGTCCAGGTGCCGGTTCTGCACAGCACAAGCGGGTGATCAGGCACTCAGGTTCTGAATAAAACAGAAAGGCGCCCGATCTCTCTCCCGGCCAAGTGCCAGTTCTGCACAGCACAAGCGGGCGAGCAGGCACTCACAGGTTCTGAAGAAAGCAGGTAGATGCCCGATCTCTCGCCCACCCAATTGCCAGTTCTGCACAGCTCAAGCGGGCGATCAGGAACAGTCCACACTGGCAAAGTAAAGCTGCTGGACTCATGATGGCAGAGTCCCACGGCAGCGAAGCATAGTCTTTGATGGTCCTGAGACTTCAAGAACAGGGGCAAGCCAGCAAGCCCTTGGAGATCACTTGTGAAGGTAGCACAGCCAAAAAGATAGGAAGCAGCAGGCCAGCACAGCAAGGGAGGTCACAAAGTGGCAGTCCCTCTTGCAGCTCAACAAATAGCAGGCCAACAAAGCAGAACAGTTAGCAGAGTGGCAGTCTCACCTGGCAGCACAGCAGTCCATCTGGCAATGTGTAGATGTAGAGCCAGCGATGTCTGGTTACAGGTTCCAAAGTGTCTGATTAAATGGGGTCAGAGATCTAGTACTTATACCCAAAAGTGCCTTTAATGTGGGGGTGACTTCAAAAGAACACTCTGAAGTGCACAGGTCCCCTTTCAGTCCAGTCTTGTCTGCCAGCCTTTCTATCAGCCCTTTTGTGTGGAAACAGGACACTACTTATTCAAGTGATGTGCTACCTTCTCTCCTCCCTCCTGCCCAGGATGACCCACCAATATGCAGATGAATGCAAATGCAGTTGAGTGTCCTGTGTTGTGGCTGTCTAGAGGTAATGCCCAAATGTAGCTGTCACCCAGCCCAGATGTGTATTGGAGACAGAATGTCAGGCACACAGAGCAGTAAGTGCAGAGAAATGTCTACTTTCTAAAAGGGGCATTTCTAAAATAGTAAAGTTAAATTCTACCTCACCAGTAAGTAGGATTTATCAATACCATGCCAAATATATGAAACATCAAGAAGCTACTCCTCTCCGATCAGGAATTACAACTTAAAAGATTATTAAGGAATTCCCAATGCTACCCTATAAAAGGGGTAGGCCTCACAGCAGAGAAAAACGAAATAGGCTGTTTGTCAATACCAGGACATGCAAAACATAAGGGTACATGTCCTACTTTTTACTTACATAGCACCCTGCCCTTAGGGCCACCTAGGGCCTACCTTAGGGGTGACATATGCAATATAAAGGAGAAATTAAAGCTTGGCAATTAGGTTTTAAATGCCAAGTTGAAGTGGCAATAAACTGCGCACGCAGGCTATGCACTGGCAGGCCTGAGACTGGTTTGAAAGGCTACTTCTCTGGGTTGCACAACCAGTGCTGAAGCCCACTAGTAGCATTTAACTTACAGGCCCTGGGTACATGGTATACCACTTTACAAGGGATTTATAAGTTAATTAAATATGTCAATCATGTATACACCAATTACACACATGTTTAGGGAAGAAGCACATGCACTGTAGCACTGATTAGCAGTGGTAAAGTGCCCAGAGTCCTATGGTCAACCAAAAGATACAGCAAAACGTGGAGGGAAAAAGCAAAAAGATTGGGAGAAGACCACCATAAAGATGCCAGGTCTAACAACGAGAGAGAGAGAATGAGTTGCATGTCATGAGCGTAGGAGAGGATGTTGATATCGTGAGACCGGATGATGCTGGGTAGGGGCATCATTTGTGCGCTGAAGAGGATCAGGCTCAGGGAGGATCCGCATGGAACTCTACAGATGAGAATCCCTTTCAGCTACTTCAGACTGAGTTCCTACTGCCACCCATACAAATATAGCAACATAGAGAACTCATTAACTTCCTTATGGATTGGCAGTGGCCTTTTTATCCTGCCTGAATTTCATATACTTTTGTATTTGAGAATGTGAGGCATTAATAGGAGGATTATTACTTGCTTGTTAGACCTGTCAGCCTTAGGGTGATCTTCCCTCAAACTTTTTGCCTTTGCCCTCCTCTTTTTGCTGAAATTTATTTTTGTTGGGTTTAGGACTCTGTGAGCTTTACAACTGCTAACCAGTGCTAAAGGGCTTGTGCTCTCTCCCCTAAACATGGTAAAATTGGCTTACACCAGATTTTCATATTTAATTTACCTGTAAGTCCCTTGCAGAGTCGTTTAACATATACCCAGGGCCTGCAAATTAAATGCTAGTAATGGGAAATAAGCACTTATTGTGCCAACCACTTAGATAGCCCTTAAAACATGTCCCAGGCCTGCCATTGCAGTTTGAATGCCAATTTGACTTGGCAATATAACCCCTTTGCCATGCATTAAAAGCCCCTTTTATTGCATCTACATCACTCCTAAGGTATGCCCTAGGTAGCCCATAGGGTAGGTTGCATTGGAAAGAATAGGTTGGGCATGTACTTTTTATTTTCCAAGTCCTGGTATTGAAAATCTCCAAAATTCGTTTCTCACTACTGTGAGGCCCACCTCTACGATAGGATAATATAGGGTTGTCTTATTACATTTAATAGGTGCTTACCTTTGATTGGGAAAAGGTAAACATTTCATGTTTGGTGTCTGAGCTATTGTAAAAAAATCCTGCTTAATGGTAAAGTCAGATTTTAAGTTACAATTTTGAAAATGCCACTTGTAGAAAGTTGCGTGTTCCTGCACTAAACTATTTTGTGCCTGTAACCTATCCTGGGTCACATGACTGGGTGTAGTTGGCATTTGGACTTTGTTTATTCCTCTGAGACAGCCACACAATAGAGAGATTAGGTGTGCCTGGATAGGCCATCATCTGGCAGAATGGGGGGCAGAGCTGGGCACAGCCCCAATTGCAACCGAATAGGCTGTGTTCTGCCTTCACACAAAGGACTTGTCACCCCCTGCATTGTTCATGAAGCCAGCTTGGAGCCAGGGCAGCGGGGGTCAGGAAACCTCAAGCATTTCTCTGGAAACTTCTCCTACTTCAAAGATGGCACCATGTATAATAAGGGGACCTTTGGACCCACTCTTCAGTATACTCCGGGAACTGTGGATGCTACAGAAGGACTGCTGTTCAGCTTTGCTGTCAGAACGACTGCCACTCTCCTGCCCTGCTACACTGCTGCTCTGAGTCCTGTTGCCCTGCTTGCTTAGAAGGAAGACTGGACCTGCACCGTTCATCCCAGGCTGAAGTGAATCCAAGAGTCAGCCAGCTGGCCTCCTGTTCTGAGCTACAGGAAGATAACGAGTTCCAGAGGCTCCCTGCAACTGCCGAGCTCACCTGTTGCCTGGACTTGCAACTGGGACTGCCTGAGCCCTGCTGGCCTCTGCTGGAGTAAGTTCCTGAATCCAAAGAGGTGTTAATGGTATTGCTGGAGTTTCCTACCTTAGGTGGTATGGCGGCCTTGCATAGACGATATGAAAACAAATCCCCCCTCCTGACCGTACCTACCAGTTAGTATATGGTTGCACAACTAGAGGCCTGATCAAAAGAGGGGAGATAGACCCTTGAGGATTTTGCTCGTTGGTCCACTGTCAAGTTGTCGACCTGAAGTGATACAAAAATATGGAAGTGCCTTTGAGAATTATGTTCTACTCTGACAGCTGCTCTTGTTCCCTACCATCCTCCAGGCCAACCCCAGTGTTCCCTAAATAGCCGCGAGTCAACTTGAGTGATCTTGCACCAGGAAAGATTGTTCTGGTACCAGAGGATGTGAGTGAAGTAGGAATTCATCTGGGAGATGAGTGGACGATGTAAGGACCCATGTCAGCATTGATTATCAGCACAAAGGTTTTTATTCTAATGTAAAACACAAAGTGTTACATACATAGTTTCATAGTAAATACATGCAATTGCTGTCTTAGTAACCACAGTCTTTATTATACAAAAGTACGTTGCATTGTGCCTTTTTTTATACCGAACAAGGTGCTGGAAAGATGCTGCACAACAAGATCTTAAAGTTCCATCACATTAATATCTTGACGTCTTTATAAAACTTCCGTGCTTAGCCTGTTGTCTTTTGTCCTATTTATTTAGCTAGAAATAACTGTGAGTCTACAAATGTATAACAGCACATTTTGAATATCAAAGTCAAGTCTGTTTTCCTATTTGCGTTAAAAAAACAAAGCTTTATGATGTACCTTATCTCTTTCTGTTCTCTTGTTCATTGCATGTACCTGTGATGCAGGCGGGAAACAGATGATGGGGTAATATGGGCCGGAAACAGATCGCTGCAAGGTAAGTTCTTTTTTCAAAGTCTTTATGACCGTCTGGTTTTTGGTGCAATGTGATGCTGAAGCGCACTGTGATGCTCCTGCGCAATGTTGCTTCAGACACGATGCTGCTGATGAAGCGGGCAGGGACAGGAACGGGTTTGATGTTGCAGGTGGGAAACCGCTGCCAGCACTGAAGAGTGTTGAGGCAAAGTGTGTTTTAAGCAGAGAACTGCTGACCGCGCCCAATATCCCGGCATGAGGCCTCCACGTGTGTTCAGTATGCGGCTCTTCGGCAGGAGGCCTCCATGTGTGTTCAGTACGCGGCTCTTTGGCAGGAGGCCTCTGCTTGTGTTCAGCAAGCGGACACCACTGTGATCTGTGTTACAGTTTACATATGGCATTACACTGCAGTTTTCTAGGGTATGTGGAATATTACAGGCATTTTACTTCTGAGCATGTGATAAATAAAATGAAACAGTACAAACTAAAAGGTGAATAAAGAATGATCACAAGAGTGATATTGGGCACAGTGGTAAACACAGCTATGACAGGTATGAATACATAATACACATTTGAGTAGAAGCACGCAGGAGCTCTGGATTGAGCGATAACTGCACACCTATTTTTATAGAAACCCAATTCCAGCTTCTGCATTCGCAGGCACGGCATGCATGCAGGGTGTGTGACTGACCGGATTAATGAAGTAAGGTTGGGGCTCTGATAAGAGGTGCCTTTCAGGTCCTGGACCCTTGGTGTGGCATCAGTTGAGCTCTCTCCTCAAAAAAAAAGAAATTCGTGAAGTTTTGGGCTCTACACGAATGGGCCCATGCCAACGTGAAGTTCCTGCGAACTCAACTCTTTGCACGACAGCGACGACCAACGATGCCCGGCAGTGTGAGATCTGTACTTCGCACTACAGCATCAACAATGCGCGATGACCTCCAACACAAAGCTACAGCAACGACCGTCCAAGACACCCAACAGGATCTTCGTGCTACAGAGATGGCCATCCGCGACGCCCGATCTGCTCTTTGCGCTACGTAGATGACCATCCGCGACGTTCTCCCTGCTCCCCTCTGCCCCTTCCACCGCAAACAGAACTTTTCGCTTGTGACTTTGAATGCAACTCTTTCAGTGTGGCAAACCTGGTCTCAGTATCCAGCCCACACTCCATTGCAATCAGCTTGAACTTCTGACTGCCACCTAGTCTCATGCCACCACATAACCACAAGTGGCACACCGTACTTTTTGGTATTATTTTCACTTGCATCTTTGCATGTCTCTTGATCTATTAATTGGATTTTTGTCATTTTGGTGTCAAATAATGTATTACATTTTACTCTATTTTCCTAAATTGGTGTGGGAATTTTCTTGTGTGCTGTTTTCACTTTATTACTGTTTGTGGGCTGCATAAATACTTTGCACATTGCCTCTAAGTTAAGTCTGACTACTTTTGTGCCAAGCTACCAGAGGGTTAAGCACAGGTTAATTTAGTGACTTTTGTGGTTCACCCTGATGGGGATTGTGGCTGTTGCTTGAACAGTGGCCACACCCATTTTACCAGCAACCCAATTTCTCACATTGCCTGTATAAGATTTTAATCCCTGAACTTTTTTTCTGAACCCACAATTAGGGAAACAAGTTTCTACTGGTATTTACAACTTGCACTTGATTTCACAGAGGACGAAGTGTCTTTACTTGAAACACATGACAAGTAGTTGAGGGAACATGATTTAAGTATACTACTTTAAGGTCCTAGAGAGTTGGTACTGGACACCATATAAAGTGCATAAGGCTTGATTAGTGACCGACGACTTATGTTAGAGATGAAAGGCCTCTGATTGTGATTTGGTGGCACCCCGGCCTGACATCATTCTGGTCGGATGTGTAGCAGGCCTTGACTATGACCGTGCCTGTGTTTTCCAAAACCTTGGTCAAACTGGCCTGCATGACTCTACCGACCTAGAACACACTTCATCATGATGGAGGAGGTGGATGTCATTGACTCTGATGGTAGCTAAGGTCTGTATGCTCTGGCTTTGGAGGACAGCTACAGTACCCATGTGGGACGAATGGTCTGCAGACTTCTTCAGCCAATGTTCTCTAGTGCTTTATCCACACTTATTAAGATTTGATGCTACAGGTTGGTAACTTCTGTAGACCACATCTGGCATGGTTAGCAAATTAGTGTGTAGGAGGAGATTCAAGAAGTTTCCTTTTCGTCCCACCCCTTCCTTTCCCCCAATCAGTGTATTGTATGGCATAGAATAGGGAAGTTGAAGGGGGGACAGAGTGAAACCCTTGGCCTAATGCATAATGAATGATGTCCCTCCCATTGAACCTATCATGCACTGCCATCGTAGGTGGGTAAACTACAGACATGGATATATCGTGACATATTTCGTTCCAGATCAAGCTGTGGTCCTTTCGGTCATGTCGGCATTCTCCCCGTCGAGTGAGGTTGCTACTGAGCGCGTGGGGGAGAATGCCAAGGCTTGAACATTCTGTGGGGAACCGTTGGCATCTTACAGTTGCTTCACGGCTTAACCAGCCGTGCCTCTGCCGCTTCTCCCTCAGGAAGAAATAAACTTACTTCATTCACACCAGTAGTGTCGGAGTCGTACTTACCACAATTTGGCGATGACTGGACCTGCGAGCCTTGCGTGCTGTTTCTCCTGGTTCCTTCGTTGATTTTGAAGTGCTACATTTCTACATCTGAGTCTTCCTTCCGTTCTTCGGCTTCTGGCAGTGAGTACTCCGTCTTCGGCCGTTTTGCTGACGTTCGACAGCTGTGCAAGAGGGAGAGCCAAGAGCCCTTTCAGGTACTTTTATGATTTTGCGGGGAGGAGTTGTGGTGTGCATGCCTACCAGCCCTCAATCTGGACTGTGAGGATTGGCGAGGACGTGTTCCGAACCCGATCCTTCTACCAGGGTACGGACATTGAAGCCGCGCATGCGTGCTTACTCCAACGCCACTGCTGAGGAGAGCCGGCTGCACGTCGTACGAGTGCGCCTGCAGCCGAGCTAAGCTTTTCCTGGCTTTGCGTGTCACGGTGATATGTACACCCTCAGTTAGAACTGAGTTGTCTGCATCAAGGCGTGTTCAATGACACGCACACTAAGGGGGTGTAAATCTTTTGAGGAATTTTGCGTGTCGCAGAGATACGCACACCTTGTCAGAGTATTTCCTTTTCTATGCTTCAGGAGTTCTGTGACGTGCACACAAGGGAGGTGCATTTAAATTAAAAATTCTTCAAGTTGGCGTGTCACTGTGATACGCACACCTTTGGAGAATTTTCCTACGTTATTTTGTTTTCCATAATTCTTCTCAAGTCCCAATTTTGCTTGTTACGGTGATACGCACACCTCATTTCCTGCTACCTGTCGATACTAGACACTACAATGCCACACTACTGTGTGCACCCTTAATCCTTTATTATTTATGGTTAAGTAGTTTACACTGCTAGTGAGTGTGATCATTACCCGCACTCATTTTCCATAGGCATTTTTACACTGTGTTCTGGTTTGCTGACCCCTCCCTTACCATTCTTACCTGGGCCAGGGGAACCACAAATGAAATGGCCAGAGTGGAAAGACTATTTTATGAACTATTTGTCAGCAATTGAAGAGGAGGGTTCTGAAGAATTTACTCCCTCACATAAAAAGATCATTTTACTGCATAGTCTAGGTCCCGAAGGAATAAGAATCTACCTCCAAATGGAGAAGAAGGCCAGAACAGCAGAAGAAGGGGATGTTTTTTAACCCCGGGCGTAGTGGGCGTAGCGGGGCTACGCGGAGGTCCACGGAGTTGCGAACAAACTCCGTGGAACTCCGCACCGCTCCGCCACTCGCCGCCACTCCCTATATTAACAATTAATTAATTTAATTCTACATTACTTAAAAGTAAATTAAAACCACTTACCTGTACTGCGGCGTCCCCGGGCTGCCCTCCTCCTCTTCCTCGCCGTCTGGATAATCCTTGAGGAAACTGCGCATGCGCGCGCGCCCGCGCATGTGCATTTCTTGCAAGAAATGCGCGCGCATGAGCATTTCTTGCGAGAAATGCACATGCGCGGGCGCACGCGCATGCGCAGTTTCCTCAAGGATTATCCAGACGGCGAGGAAGAGGAGGAGGGCTGCCCGGGGACGCCGCAGTACAGGTAAGTGGTTTTAATTTACTTTTTAAGTAATGTAGAATTAAATTAATTAATTGTTAATATAGGGGGGGTGGAGGCGGGGGCTGGCCAACTCCGCCCTGCTGTGGAGTGTGTGGAGATTTGCCTTCTCCGCGTTCTCCGCGGAACGCGGAGAAGGCAAATCTCTGCACACTCCGCGGACGGAGCGGAGGTCTCCGCCCGGGCCTAATGTTTTTGTGAATGCACATGATGACTTGGATCACTATTACTTACCCACAGTTTGCATAGCCATTGACAGGTTTAACTTCTTCCAGAGAAGCAAGACAAGACTGAGCCGGTAGAAGACTATGGGGCCGATTCCGATTCGGGCCGGAAATCTCTCCGACCGAGCCGGACTCGGAGAGATTTCCGACCGAATCGGACCCTAGCAGCCCGACCGAACGAGTACGATGCGCACGTATGCCATCGGACTCGATTCGGTCGGACTCCCATTGAAGTCAAGGGGAGCCTGTCGTACAACGCGTACGCGGGCTCCCATTGACTCAATGGGTGCGAGGCGAACAGGGGCGCCCCCTACAGCGTGTACGTGGCGAAGCGACTCGCGCCGTACACGCACAGGTAGGGGGACCCATGGGTCCCCCTGTGTGCGACTCGCGCGGCTACTGCAGTACAGGGGGTCCGACACGGACCCCCAAAGTACGGCTCCGACTGCTCCTTCCGAGCCGGACGGCGCGAGTCGGTCGGACTGCTCGTGGCGCGCGATCGTACTTGCCCGGCCGGGGAACGTCTCCATTGCGCGGTGCGAGGCGTGTCCGAGCGAGTCGGTCGAAGCGGTCGGCTTTCGCGTACGAGTCGGTCAGTGCGGTTGGGTCTCGCGAACGAGTCGGTCGGAGTTTTCGCATCGTACTCGCTCGCACGGACGCACGTACGAATCGGTCGGGAAACAGGGCTCCGAATCGGATCCGGTAAAGCCGAATCCGATTCGGAGCCCTACCGGCCGAGATCGGAATCGGCCCCTATGTGTCTGTTTTGAAAAAGTTAGCGATTACATGTAAATTTGGTAATTTACATGATGAACTAATTTGAGACCAGGTCATCATGCACACTAATGACACCAATGTACAAGAAAGACTTTGGGTGAGTGGGGACTCATCACTCAAGGACGTCACAGCTCTTGTAAACAAGCATTTGCAATGCAATAGGTCTAGCATTTACGCGAGTTTGAGCTATTGACATTGTAAATGGCAATGCCTTTTATTTATGTTTTGGTTTTTAAAACATAAATAAAAGTCATTGCCATTTACAATGCCAATAGCTCAAACTCACATAAATGCGAGACCTATTGCATTGTAAATGCTTGTTTCCATGGAAAGCTCTCCCTTCCATGCTCCCAGGGCCTCCTCTCCTGATTGGCAATGGCCAAAGCAACCAGGCTACCGGCGTCAAAGTCCTGTAGACACGTGGGGGTGGGGTTGAGGGATGCTCAGCTTCACTTTGCAGTCCCAGCCCCTCTGTCTCGTTTCTTCGTTCTAGTGTAAGGTGATTCCGGTTTCTCCTGCACATCTGAGCTCCGGTTATGCTGGTGGCTGCAGGCCTTGCACCTGAGGTTTTCCTGCTAGTGTGTGAATGAGGCCTCACTCCACAGCTTCTATGCAGCAGCTGGCTGTAACCACTCACGCACTTATCCACCCGGTGTTATTACCAGTGAACTCAGCGATAGTCTTTTTTTAGTACCAGGAAGATGAAAGGCAAACACTAACTACTCTGTCAGAATTTCAACTTGTGAACTTAAGATTCCACGTGGTTTACTGCAGCAAGCTTTGCTGACAAGTTCATGTCGGAGTCGTCGTTTTGTGGCCGTTAGGAGGAGGGGATACTGGTGGCTGGGGGAGGGGTGACGAGGAACTATGTTTGATTGAAAATCCCTTCTAGCTGCCTAGGCTCGAATTAAAAATTGAGTCCAAAGGGTTAACTAACTCAAACCTGAAACCACCAAAAAAATAACATGCTGTGTTCCTAAGCGACAGCAGTGAGCCCCGCCCAGGATCAGTCCGATACACACTGAAGTGTAATAGATAGCGACCACACCACATGTCCCCATTTCACCCTCTTGAGACGTTTTTGTAGGACGGATCAGTGACCAGAGGACCATTGATTAGAAACAGCAAGCGACCCCTTCATTTATATTTCCCAGCAACTCCTATAGATTTCTTTCTTTCAATAATTTTATATAATATAGGGTTCATTCTGTTGATACCCTGTCATGAAAATGCACCCCTGGTGCATGTATTGTCAACAGAAGCACATTTTACAGGAACAACTTTGTCACAGAACATGCAAACAAGTCCAATTTTACTTTTTGGAAATATTTTCATTTTGTAGTTGATATAATAAATCCCTTCCCTTCCAAGCAGAAAGTGGCAAATGATATAAAGAGAACTTCTGCGAGAGCTTGTATCACGAGATGCAAATATGACGGGTTCCTTGTACCTTCCAAGCCCGTCTACAGATCACGGTGTTGTCAGAGTGGTACAGAATATAACGGAAAGAACCAGCTCCGGAACCGAAGGAGTTAAACAATACTGCCAAGTCACTTGCCTTTTCGGGAAGCCTGGGCAATCCAGCTTCTGATTTCCATCAGCAACTGCACAGGCTGCCACGATTGTTAACTTTCACACTAATGTTTATCACACTTGCCCCGCATTGCATAAATACCTGCTGGCTCACGGTGCATGATTGAACACAACTTGTGAGAGGAGCAAACCCTAATGCTTTAATACTTTGCATGGGATGGGTGCAGTTCTTGAGCACATTAAGCATAATATACTTACTTCAATTTACGGCCATGGAGTTAATAATCCATAACCGTTAACCGGGCCCATATCACAGACATGCAAGAATTTGCATCGTTTGTTTTCTGGCGGTGTAATACAAAACAGCGAGTAGCATTTGCACATGGACCAATCTGATTTCACACTTAGTTTGCTGTTCCCATAATAAGAAGTAAACAACATAGATTTTATCCACTTTACACATGGGTATGGGTTGGTGTTTGAGGCAAAATCACTTCGTTTCACGTTTTAATACACAAATAGCAAAAATGGATGTGATTTCTTTAAACAAGCAGTCGCGAGTGTCCCCGCAGCTCAGAAAGTGAAAGCGCGCACAGCGCGCTGAATGTAAACAAAGTACGTCGTCCTGCCTCAAGTAGGACAAACTCAAAATATAGTGCTTACTGTGTAAGTACTGAAGTAAAGGGGCCAGTAGCCATGGGAGGATACAAATGACGACATGGCCATACAAAGGAGGGACTAACAAGCCTATTAGCGAATCCGAAGGCAGCATTTACAAAGGACAAACACACGAGCCAATGAAAAATAAGGGCGGGGGACTGGGCGAAGCTTCTCTCCGTAGTTAACTTCCCCAGCTCTTCGCAGAACAGCGCTTGCACGCTGGCTCACGCTCAACCTAAAAAGAGTGAATTATCTAAAAGATGTGCCAAAGCAGCTCATTCCTCATCCACCACTAGTGAAACTAAGGAGGGTACATTAGTTTGCAAAGTTTCTAAAACTAAGAATTTTAAAGCTACAGGCAATTCTGAGACAAAAAAGAAACCTGAAATTAGCTGGAAAAGTAAAAATCTTAGTTGCTATAGGTGTGGTAGTAAAGAGCATCTAGCCAGCAATAAGAACTGCCCTGCAATTAAAGTGAAGTGTTTGTTCTGTGGTGTTATGGGTCACTATGCCATAGTGTGTAGGAGGAAGAATAAAGGTATGCATGGGTTAAATTAGTGGAGAACAAGTCAGACTCTGAACTGTCTGGCACTGGCCAAGTAGATGAAGATGATGGGGTGCTATGCATTGAGTGCCCCGTTCTAAACCTAGGCAATGTGACTAGAAACAAACCATTGTGCAATGTGGACATTGGAGGTGTAACAATAAGCATTACAGCAGACTCTGGTTCACCTTTTACTATCGTAAACAAAGCCGTATGGGAAAGTAAATTTGTGAATGTTGTGGGAAAGCAACTATTTGAATCTGACATTCATCCTGTCACCTTTACGGGTGAGAAAATACCAATGTGTGGGTATTGTGTATTACCCTTTAAATTCAAGGGTAGAGTGACAGTGGCCAAACTGTACATGTCTGAGGTGGGACCTGCGGTGTTGGGGTGGGTGGATCAAAAAGCCTTGAATATTACTTTAAACCCCAACAGTGTGGAGCAAGTGCTGGGTTTAGATGACACTGAGTTGGATTTGGTGAACATGCTTAAAAAACAGTATCCAGAGGTATTTCCAGGAAGGGTAGGGAACCTTAAAAACTTCATCCATAGGATTATCTTAAAGAAGAATGCTGTACCTGTTTCTCATAAAGTAAGGAATATTCTTTTCAGTGTGAGGGATGAAGTTACGAAAGAGTTGGAGGACTTAGAATGCAAAGGTATTATAGAGGCAGTGGGGTGTGCTGAATGGATGGCTCCACTGGTTGTGGCTAGGAAAGGTAACGTAAATTGAGGTTATGCGTAGATTTGAGGGACCGCAATAAAAATATAGTTGTGGACAAATTCCCACTCCGTAAAAAAATGAATTGCTGGCCTTAACCAAAGGGGTTAAGTGGTTCTTTACAATTGACCTGGCACCAGCATACCACCAGGTGACTCTACATCCTGACAGCAGGGATTTAACAGCGTTCATAATGCCGGTCGGGTGTTTCAGGATTATGCGCATGCCATTCGGACTAGCCACAGCAGCTGCAGCCTTTCAAAGACTTATGCATAGACTTTTCAAAGATCTTCCAGGTGTAGCCTACTTCCATGATGACTTGTTGATTATGGGTAAGAGCAAAGAGGAACATGAACGCAGACTTTATGGAGTGTTGGATAAGTTGAAAGCATGGGGTTTAACAGCTGAAATAAACAAGTGTGAGTTTGGAAAGAAATCTGTAACTTATTTAGGTCACGAATTGTGCGGTAATGGCATCACCTAAAAAAGAAATTCTGGAATCCATTAGGGATGCCCCGGCTCCGACGTGTAAAGATGAAGTGAGGTCATTTTTGGTCTTAGCCGAATTTTATGCAAAGTTTGTTGAGGGATTTGCAGAGAAAACGTACCACTTGAGACAACTCCTACGCACTAGGCAAGAGTTTGAATGGAGCGAGGTGTGTCAAAAGCAATTTGAGCTGATTAAACTTTGCATCTGTGGTGCATTACCTCTACAAGGATTTGATCATAGATCTAAGATTGATTACCACTGACGCCAGCTGTAAGGGACTTGGTGCTGTCCTCTCCCAGATTTCAAGTGATGGTGTGGAGAGCATCATTTCTTTTGCTTCCAGGTCCTTAACCTCTCCTGAAGGAAAATACTCTGTGATAGGACAAGAGATGTTAGTATGTGTATGGGCCACATCTAAATTCAGACAGTTTGTGTGGGGCAAGGAGTTCACAATATGAACAGACCATAAGCCACTGGTGAAAGTGTTAACCACCTAGGGGTCAAGCACTGCTACTCGCAGCATTGCTAGAATGTCCCTTCACTTACTTGATTATGCGTATAATGTTGAGTACATCCCAGGAAAACAAAATAGGGTAGCTGACTATCTCAGCAGCTCACCCTTGCAAGGAGATTGTAAAGAAGTGTGTGAGTGGGATGACTACAGTGTAACAAGTGTAGAAGATAATACAGGGAACATTACTATGGCAGACTGGGAAACAGGTTACAGAAAAGACAGTACTTTAAACAAGGTTAGAGATTACACATTGCAAGGTTGGCCAGACAAGAAGATGATTGAGGAAGAATGTAAGAGTTTTTGGGAGCTTAGAGATGAAATATCTATCTCTGGTTCTGGATTCCTTCTAAGGAATAACAGAATCATTCCACCGCAGTGCCTACGGGAGAAAACACTAGAGTTAACACAAGAGGGACATCAAGGCATTGTTAAGTCTAAGTATAGACTTAAGAATTCGTATTGGTGGCCCGGGATGGACACGGCCATGGAAAAATTTGTCAGAATATGCGAACATTGCAGTAATTTGGATAAATCCCTGGTCATGTGAAAACCACCCTTGGGCACTAGAGTCCGTGGGAGGATTTGGCTATCGACATCCTGGGTCCTGTGTTAGATAGTATGGGGTATACTCAAATACATCTTGGTGTTGTTTGACATGTATTCTAAATTGCCTGAATTGAGGATCTGTGAATCTTCTGATGCTACTAATGTAGTTGCATTTCTAGAAACTGGATTTTTGAGAGAAGGCATCCCCAAAACACTCTTGAGCGATAACAGGCCACAATTTGTAGCAGAAAAATGTACATGTTTCTTAAAAGGGAATGGCATCAAGGAAAAAAAGACCCCTTTGTATCATCCTGCTTGCAATGGTGCTGTTGAGAGGTTCAACAGAGTCATCATGGGCAGTATTCAAGTGGCACAAGTGCAGGTAAGAATTGGGAGCTGGAACGTAATAAATTGGTGTGGGCATATCGCATCACTCCTACTGTAACAGGGTACAGTCCTTTTAAAATTCTGAGGGGTAGAGATCCCTTCACCAGAGACAATTCGGCATGGATGTCTCAAGAATTGCAGTGCAAATGGTCGACAGAAATTGTCAAAATTAATCTTGAGAAAGCCTGCAGTATGTACAAGGAATATTTTGACAAAAAGAGGAGTACCAAAATTGTAACCTTGTGTGAAGGGGAGTGGGTGTGAGTCAAGTCTTGTAGGTTGGTTAGGAAAGGGAGCAGCCATTTTTCTGAACCATTGAGAGTGAGGAAAGTCTTCGCATGTTCTGCCGAATTAGAAGATGGCAAGGTTTGGCATTTCAGCAAGCAGGCCACATGCAACAAAATATTGTCATGGAAGAGGGGCTGTGACTGCTCTTCAGGTTCATGGATTTGGGATGAGAACATCCATCAAGATGTGAGTACAGGGACCAATTCCAATCTGGAGTGTTCTACACAATGGATGGTGCACATGGGGAGTGCTGTGTGTCCAGTGGTGTAGGTGAGTCACTGTTGCCGCTGGGTACACAGAGAGCTTCAGTAATGGAATGTGGTGCCAAAGTTACGCATCTGGGAAGACAGATCAAATTGCCTGTCAAGTATGATGATTACATTGTTGATTAATCCTCTTCGGAGGCATTATTTTCTATGCATCATATTTTTCAAAGTTTTTTTCTACCTATATGCTATGATGTATATTCACTGCCTCTTATTTTCATTATATTCACTTACCTTAAAATGTGATGTAGCTCTTCATGCCATTGTATATTTTATATTTCCTTCATTTGTTGTATTTTCTTGTATAATTGGTATGGTTCGGTATTTAACATGTTTTGGCTCTTGTTCTATTTCAATGTATAAAAAGGCAAGATGTGTCATGTCGGCATTCTCCCCGTCGCGCGAGGTTGCTACTGAGCGCGTGGGGGAGAATGCCAAGGTTTGAACGTTCTGTGGGGAACCGTTGGCATCTTACAGTTGCTCTGCGGCTTAACCAGCCGTGCCTCTGCTGCTCTCCCTCAGGAAGAAATAAACTTACTTCATTCACACCAGTAGTGACGGAGTCGTACTTACCACACTTTCTTTTGGGTACTGACTACAGTGCTGGTATGAAAGACCCATAGCTTGTACACGTGACTTTGGGTTAGACAGTGAGCATCCATTTCACCTTCTGCTATTCCGTTGTACACTTATGTCTTGTTCTTATTTGTTTTCATATTGTCACTTCACTAGCTGGGTGATTGTATGCTGTGACAGCGATACGATGCATTCCAGTATTGTGATGTGGACAGAACTAACGTGAGAAAGTAAAATACAAGTTTTAAAAATAGAACTGAAATGAGGATTGCATAGTACAACACACCAGAAGGTTATGTAAGAATTTTCTCTCAAACAACAAGACTCCTCACTTAGATACCTCTACCAAAGTTCTGCAGTCTGCTTTCCCAATATGAATTTATGTCCACTCTATTTTGCGGCGCTCTTGGAATCATTTTTTACATTAAATATAATGATTCGCGGCTGCTCAAGGAACACCTTAAGCTGTCATGTGGAAGTCCTTCATAAGAGCCTGGCACTGACCTTCATTAATGCAATAAACACACTTGCATTAAAGAGGCGCCAAATTAAATTATTGAATTGCAATAAGATGAACAAGGGGCGCGGGAAAAGACGAGAAGTGTTTTGTAAAAACTGCTATTTAAAATTCCCAGGGCTGTCGTGGTATGGCTGCCGTTTGTCACACCTGCTCATGCTTTCATATTACATTACGTACAGGGCCCCTTGAGAAGGCTTCACTTCTCAGTGATTTCCGGATAGGAGCAGGTACTTTACATGTCATCTGAGAAATGACAGCCTCCGAGACAGGATATACCTTTCAAATGTTAAGCAGAACAATGTGCCAAAACACTTTAGGAAGTACTGTGGTGAGGAGCTTACCAGACGCATATTAAACTGCAAGGCATCTGAAAACATCATTTAAGTCCTCATTTTGTTATCTGTAGCCTTTCTTTGTTGTGATAATTCTTTGAAAATAGGTGATTTGTGTATTGTTTTCAAATTGCAGTTCTGCACTAAAAGAACTTTGGCTAGTTCCTCCAAAAAGAAACTATTAGATGACAGAAGGGTGATATGAGGAGGAAGGGGGTGATTGAACTATCCAAAATCAAATATATTAAAGTAACTTCTAACAATTCCCTCCTGAATATTCCTGATTTCATACTCAGTGGACCCAGTTCACAATGGGGAGATCACTGGTTCATGATCGGGGCTTCTGCATTGCTGGAGACTGATGTGAAGGGGCTGGCAGGAGCGGGCATGTTCATCACACTGACCCCTCTAATAAGCATGCATAGGTCATGCATATACCGACTTCTATATTTCATTTTTTTGTGTGGCCAACGCGGCATGGACGTGACATGAAGCCAGTGCCTTGGTTTGGAGACGAAGACGCACATCTAGACACACACCACCGGAAGCGCATGATATCTCGCTGCTTCACTGAAGGAGTGCCTCTCTTCTTACGCCTGTTAAATTAAATAAATTTACATTTGTAGATTTATATAGAACAGTTTATCACCCGTGAGGGTATCCAGGCACTGTTAGATGAGCAGATGGTTGCTGCATTAGGCAAATTCTGACTTTTGCAGAAATGGCATGAAGGTAACAGCAATAAGCCTATGGGCCCTCCTCTATACTCCCTTTTTTAAGTCACCAATAGAATTTTCCACTAGTTACAATCATTAAAGCCCCAAGCATAGCATCCATAGTGAGCACATGTCACTTAAATGACAGCTACTCCCTCAGGTCTCTTTCGATACAACTCTTTGGCCTTCCAGTACAGATCCTTCCACTCAGGTGTCACTGGAGAGAGGTGCCTTGTGACCTGAGGCTGCTGGAGTGAGCCCTAAACTGCTGGTAAGAATGCAGTTCAAACATTGATATCTAAGATGGCCACAAACATGCCAAAGCCTGGACTCCATCTGGATCACCTTACCAATTCAGGTTGCCATCATCACATTGCGAAATACTGGAGATCATCCCAATAAAAGATGACAGGCACACTTCCTGTGTGCCATTTCCTGGTCTTGCTTGATCCATAGCCCTTTCCTATAAAACTCAGTACCACAGTGTCACTTCGAAGAAGAAGTTTTATATGCCAGGCCCAGTGCCCCTTTTAGATCTATGTTTGCCTCTACATTTGTATTTTCTTCTAGGTACTCTTTCATCACCAACCTGGTATTGCTCCATCCTTTTTCGTAGTCTTTGTCCTGCCTACTAACTACACATGACCCCTTCTGGCCTTGTCTATAGCTCTGTTTAGTGTCATTTCTGCAGTTCACCTGGGCCTCCTGGCCCTCCTAGGTCCTCTTGAGTTGGAGGTTTTTCCTACATACCTTGACCCTCCTCATTATACATATTTTCCTTCACTAATTAAATGTCGTGCAAAGGTGCAGTGACCATAAGAAACAGTCGCTCTTCCTCAGCGAGCGACATTACAGAGACGTCAGACCTATTTGGGTCTAGTGTTTGTCACACATCCAGTCTGACAGCACAGCCTCAAACGCGTTTACTTGATGGGTTTGGAGTATTTTTTTACTCTCCTATTTGTTGCTCTCCTCATCATGCAGCGGGCTCTTTATGCTGAGGGGCACATGAAGCATTTGGTTGAGGTACTTGTAGTTCCTTGATTCCATTCTGAACCCCAGCCAGCTACCTGATATTAAGCCTCTCTGACCAGCCGGAGGTCTGCCCTTTCTTTCATATGTAGCACTTTAGCACCTGAAAGTAACCACACTCATTGGCCACAGAAATCTGGCACCAGTGGATGAAGAGAGATTTATTCACAGCTCCAGAAGCAGAGTGCCAGGTTTCTGGAATGCGCACTCATGTCCTGGCTATGGGTACCGCCGAGGCGTCCCAGGGCAAAGCTGTACAGGTGTCATAAGAAGGCAGGAGTGGGGTGCCAGTTCAGTAAAGATTTAACTATTGTGGGTCACATGAACCGAAAAGCCTGCCGGGGCTTAACAAAAGAATAGAGAAAATGGAACCTTGAGTGAGGCAGCCACAGTGAAGCAGTAGTGTGTCCTTTACCCAGTCACTGAAAGGAACATTTGCACATTAAAGCATGGTCACCCAGAGACTGGGGCAGCACGTATAGTACTTAACTGTGCTGTGGAGGCCACCCGGAGCAGAGGAGCACCCCAAAGCCCCATTGTGGATGGAGAAATTTGACAGCCATTAGTCTCCAGCAGGGGAATGCATCTATCCAGGAGGCAGAAGCACCTACTTCAACTATTAGGGTCTGACTTTGAGAAGGCCATGGGGATACTGGAGCCTGGCAGATGAAGGTCATGCAGGTGTGCTAGAAAATCATGCCAAATCAAATGAAATCTCATATCTAAGGTGTTAGGACTTAATGGATGAACGTGAGAAGCCAATTCCGAATCAATTGGTTTATGCTGTTCATGATGAAAACGGAATATTTCGGATTGCAAAGTAAAACCAATAGGCTAATAGTTTTTGATGAGGATTGCTAAATATTTTGGACCTGGGTTAATTTATTTTGGAATACCGCGAGAAATCAGTAGGCAAGCCTATGGAAGAGACTGCTATATATTTTTATTGCATGCGTCTTGAGGGGTATTTCTGGATTTAAGGGATTAGGGGGTTGTTGCCGACTCTCACCTTTCTTTAGGGCACTCGATTTACATTTTGGCTATTTTGTGAAGTCCCCCTAGTAGTTCAAATCTGTAATCCACCTACTATCTTGAAAATATTTGTGCTTTTGTGCATAGTTGTTTATGCATAAAATTACCTTTCACCAGTGGCAGCTGCTGTGGCATTTAAGTGGTGAGGTAGCGCAGGGGGAGGGCAGAGAGGGCGGGCATGCATGGGGGAAAGAATTTAAAACAATAATTCTTACCTGCATTCTGCAGCTTCGGTGCTCTTCTGTCCTCTGCTCCTCCTCGACCTTGACTCCCGGCATGCCACAGGGTCCCCTACGCCAATCCAGATGCTGATCTGATGCTGGTATTACCCAGCATGAGATCAGCACTGTGATTAGTGTGAGTGCCCTAGTTAAGCACTCCCTAAGGCCCTACGACCCTCTGCTTGTTCTCCACCCAAGCTGTAAAGCACAGCTCGGGTGGAGAGATCGAAATGCGCATGAAGGGTTGGCCGGCCAGCCAAACTGTCATGCGCACTTGAAGCAGTGCCATAACTCCTCCTCCTTCCGTCGCTGTGTCGAGGTGTGGGAATGAATAGCCCCACTCAACTCGGCTCGGCTCAGCTGCAGGAAGTAAGCGAGGAAAAATAAAATGATAATAACCATAGTTATTATCATTTTATTTTTCATGTTTCACTGCTCCAAAGCAGTGGGACGACGCTCCTCCGCCTTAGTGGAGGAGCTGCCTCTGCCTTTCACTGTTAAAGAAAAAACATTCACTGGACAATGATTTGGTGGTTGACATTTTGTGCATTTCTGAGCTCCGCGTTCATAGCCCACAGCTCCTCCCTGAATCACACTTGGACTGCATTGCCTCACTGCCCTGATAGTCAAGTACTGACAGGATTGGTTGGTCTTTAGTTTGAGGATCTGTTATACTGAGGTACAAGGACACCGGAGGTGAAAGACTAATTGGGTTCCAGTAACCTTTTATTGACATTGGGCCTCCCTAACTAGATGTATTGCAAAAGGTATATCCGCTTAATGACTCGCATGAAAGTGCTGTGAGTTCTGTAGAAACTACTTTACGACAACCAAAAGCAGTCCCATGCGTAAAGTCAAATCCAAGTTTCCACATACACCTGATAGTTGGAAAATAAAGTTACTGTGATGGAAAATGAGAGGTTTCCTCTGATACGTTTTAAGTCATGGGCGAAGTGGATACTGGTCCAGGGCTTCAGCCTTTCAGGCCCCCCCCCCAAGCCGATAGAGTCAGCTCTGTTCTGTCGAAAGTCCCACCGTGAAGACCTTGAAACATTCTTAAACAAATTGTTTTATAAACCATTTTTATTTAGTTTATTTTTAATGTGGGTGATGTCTGAAAGTCTATTTCAGACATTTTGCTGTGAAATGTCTTGTTACTTACCGGTAATCTTCATTACCCCGATTAGGGTCCTCCTCGTCCCAGTCCTTACAAAGTGAGGCAGTCCTGCCTCCAACCAGCCAATCAAAACTCCAGAAACCAAAGTCAAAGGTCATATAAACCCCTCTCACCCACCGCCATGCCTGTTATCACAAGTCCCAGACACAAACACAGCAGGAGGGAGGGAGGGAAGAGGACTGGGACGAGGAGGACCCTAATCGGGGTAATGAAGATTACTGGTAAGTAACAAGACATTACCCCCTCATGGCTCCTCCTCGTCCCAGTCCTTACAAAGTGAGGAACTCAGAAGCAGAGAACCAGGAAGAAAAAATGCAGGACACCAGGGATCCATGCAGAAAATACAAAACTGTAATCAAACAAATGATCAACGAACAGCAGTGTTCAGAACGCCAAGAGCAAAACTGTCAACAAATGCACGTAAAACACCAA
Organism: Calotriton arnoldi; assembly: GCA_963921515.1. Classification (NCBI taxonomy): domain Eukaryota; kingdom Metazoa; phylum Chordata; class Amphibia; order Caudata; family Salamandridae; genus Calotriton; species Calotriton arnoldi. Next base: position 337,723 of record CAWUFW010003888.1, read on the forward strand.
GTCGACAATGCCGAACAAACGGTAGACAGGACCGCTAAGAGGCCGCACCACAAAAACTCCAGAACAGAGACCCCCGCCACCTCAGCCCAGGAAGCGGACACAAAATGTGCCGAACGACCCGGCACCAGAGATGGAGGAGGCAGACCCACAAGATAGGCAGACCGCCAAACGCACAGAGCGAACGAAGGCGGAAGGAGAAAACAACCAACCCCGAGCCACACCCCCACAGGAGACAAGCAGGGCAGGAGAAAGATGAAACCCCAAGGCACGGAGGACGAAAAACCAAAAGGTGCAAACAGCCAAGGATGAAGGAACAAAGGAATCCCCATCCCCAGCCAAATAAGGAAGGAACCACCCCCAGCTGCAAATGGAACACGGAGGTAACCCAGGGAGAAAAACCGGGCCCAGCCGCAAAACAACCCCATCCAGCAGAAACTACAAATAAGGGAAGGAGAGAAGCAAAGCACCCAACTCACCCAACCGAAACGCGGAGGTGACGGTAAAAAAAAAAGCCACCGTTGTGGACAACCACAACAAACAACCTCCAACAAAGGCACAAAAGGGGGCAACAGCAGACCCCGCAAAACAGCAGGCAAACCCAAGAAGGCACAACCACAGGAGAGACCGGACGTAGAAGCCGAAAACTACGCAGAATCCGGCTCACCAAAGGAGCAACTACCTCCAAAGAGGCCCCGGGACCCCGACAAGCCTGAACCGCAGCCCAACGAGCAGACAAAGCGGAAGGGGAAAGGGACATCAAAAACCCATCTTGGTGAAAGACAAGAATAGAAGCCGGATCTCCAAACACGGAACCGGACCAAGAGAAGAGCACCAGGAGACAAAAGAGCCCCAACGCGCACCAAAGTTCTCAAGTGGCGAAGGCTGACGTGACAACCGAATGCCACAGGCCACCACAGAAGAACAGCCCAAAGACGCCAACGACAGCCGCCCAAGAGCCAGGCCATCAGATGAAAGCGACAAACACAGGGCAAAGACAGGTGCGGACACAGATGCGGAGCCGGAGTCAAGAGAAGCCGGCCAAACCTGCCCCCACCCCCACCCCCGCAGGAGCGGAAACCTAAGGCAGCGAGGCCAAATAGGAGCAACCAACAATACAGACACCTTCACCCCCCCCCCGAATCCGCTGCAGCACCCTAAGGAGGAGAGAAATAGGAGGGAAGGCATACAGAAAGCCCGAAGGCCAAGGAAACGAGAGAGCAACCCCCAAGCCAGAGGACAGACCACCACGGAACAAAACCGGGGGAGAAGAGCGCCATGAGGGGAAGCAAAAAAGACTGATCCAGAGGGCCTCAAACCGAAGACAAAGAACCCGGAATAGGGAAACAGACAGACAGCACAAAACAGAGGATGGGAGGAAGCAGCCCAAGCTGCCCTTAGGAAAACTCAGACGCCCCGGAACACAAACTGCCCTCAATGCCAACAGGCGAGAGTCCTCCCAGACACAAATCACGGAAGACAGCAGGTACAGAGATGCGCACCCGGACCCCCCATGAAGGCGCAAGTAACAACAAGCCACCTGAAAGCCGGCACAAGCCAACAGACCCGTCGGCCACCAAGGTCCCCAATGCGGCCCCCCAACCCCAAGGACAGGCATCCGAGGCCAACAAGAGGAGAGAAGGAAGCAGAAAACGCACCCCCGCACCAGGTCGGGAGAGCAAAGCCACCAGGCCAAAGAAGGAACCAGAACAGGGGAGAGAGGAACCAGAGCCACACAACCCGCATGGGAAGGGACCCAATGAGTCAACAGAAAAACCACCAAGGACCAGAGGTGCAGGCAAGCCCAAGGAACCACAACTGAGGTGGCAGCCACCAACCCCCGGACCTGCAACCAACCCCGAGTCGGGGCAGAAGGGTGACCCAGCAGGACCCACAGAAGAGCCAACAGGGTAGAGAACCGAGCCGGAAGGAGAAAAACAGCCCCCGCACAGCGACGAACAGGCCTCTGATAAACCAAAGTCCCTGAACAGGAACCAGGTGAGAAAGGCCAGATCCAACATGAACCCTATAACCTGGAACAAGGCCATCAACGCCACCACCGCCAGAAGAGCCCCAAGGAGGGCGGAAGCAGAAACCAGACAAAAGCAACATAGGGAAACACAGGGAAACCCAGACACAGCAAAACCCCCACAGCAGGAGCCAACACCGCAGAAAAAACACACGGAGCAGAAGAGATGCCGAAAAGGCAACACCAGAAATCGGTAATGGAACACGTCCACCGCAAACCGCAGGAACCGACGACCCGCCGGATGAATGGGAACGGGAAAACAGGCGACTTCCAAATCCAGGGAAGCCAAAATCGCCGACCAGGATGAGGGGAACGACGGACTGCAAGGGTCAACCAAAATGACCCAGCCGCACCAATTAGTACAAAGCCCGGGAACCCAGAACCGAACGGAAGGAATCAATGGGCACCTGAACCAGGACCAGAAAGGAACAGAACCCCAGGTCCCGCACCACCACCGGAACCAGCACAACAGTACCCTGTGACAAAAACAGGTCAACGCCAGAGAACATGGCAGAACGCAACACGGGGCCTATGGACAACGGGGCAACCCGAAAACAGTCCAAAATGGGGACATCCCCAGAACGGAATCCGGTAACCAAGACCGATGACCGACAGGCCCCACCAGTCGTAAGTCAGACCGGACAAACGAGCCAGGAACAAAGGAGCCCAGCCCCCAAAGGTAGCAACAGCACCAACAATGCAGACAGGAACCCACAACCAGTGAAAACACCAGGACGGAACACACAAAAACTCGAGGAAGAGACCGCAACCAAAACCACCAGGCCACGGCGACACCACCAGGGTATAACACCAAGTGACCAACAACCAGGGGCAGTCGCAGGCGCAGCAGAGGCCGGGAACCAATGGAACGCAGCCCCCCGACCACGAGCCGGACCACGAAAGGGCTGAGAAGAAGACAGAGTACCCGGAAACTCCTGAACACGGAAAAAGACAAGTACCCCCGCATAAACCGGCTCTGGAAAAAGCCAAAAAAGCCCGGGACCCACAAAAAGGCAGGCAACGGACCAAGGAGTCTGAGCAGCGCCAAGGCAACAAGCGTTGTCCAGAGAGACCTCCTACCAGCCACCGCCGCCCCGGCAGCCGAGGAGAAGGCCCACAAGGAACCAAAAGTCACATCCTGAAGGAATAGTGCCAAGACCTCCATCTGAGCCAACACAGGAGTAGGGTCCCCCAGAATCTGCAAACAAACAACTTCCCAAATCCTACAGAAGGACCTGTGAGGCATAGGCCGCAGAAGCGCCAGCATGGACCCCAAAACGAGAAGCCTTAGAAGACAAAAGAGAACTGACTTTGGGAACCCGAGGAAACAAGGTGTCAAAGTCCGCCAGGTGACACCGCTTCCCCAGAAAGCAAGGAATACCAGCATATCAACCTCAAGCCATTCCGTAGACAGCATATCCCTCAGGACAGCATGGAAGGGAAGGTCATCCACCACAGAGGAACAATACAGGGAGGAAAACCCCTCATCCGAAAATGAGTTAGGGCCAAAACTAAGCACCTCCCAATATGGACCAACATGTCCGAAAGAAGCTTGCCCTGGACGTACTTCCACTAGGGTAATTGTCCATGTCCTCCACATCGGCTGCAGGCACCAGCAGCGCAGACTGGACATGCAAACAGCCCTAGAAACCTGCAAAACGTCAACCTCTTGCAGGTCCTGGACATAACGCCGCTCGGACACCGCTAATGCAGGCACGGGAGAGGAAGCCCCAGCACTCAGGGCCAGAGGAAAAAGGAGTAAACCACACAGGAAAACTCCAAACACACAAAAAGGAAGCGCCCAGCAACTCCCATGATATACTGCCCCCAACCAACCAAGTCTCGTGACGAGAGTCTTGGAAAAGCAGCAAAAGGGCAGCCCTGCAGTCTCCACCCACAGCCATATACACACAACATGGCCGCAGGGGCCGGACGCTGCTCGAAACCCCCAGCGCCGGAACGACCCGGGGCGAGGACATCAGGAGAGCTCCCCGCCCCAGCCCAGCACATGCGCGGGGAGCGTCCTGACCCAGGAGCAGGAGCGCGGCCGACCGGAGCACCGGAACGGACGCGCAGAAACAAAAAATGAAAGTTCAAAGGAAACAGCACAATGAAAGACCTTCAACAAAGTAGGTTTTGTTTTTAAAAACTCACGGCACCACAACACATCCCGCAGAAAACCGGAAACAGCAAACAGGATACACGGAGCACCAGCGTTCCGACTGACGTCGGAGCAAGAAAAAAACAGGCATGGCGATGGGTGGGAGGGGTTTATATGACCTTTGACTTTTGGTTTCTGGCGTTTTGATTGGCTGGTTGGAGGCAGGACTGCCTCAGTTTGTAAGGACTGGGACGAGGAGGATCCATGAGGGGGTAATGTTGTGTTTATGTTTCTTGCAAAATGCATAAAAAGTTTTTTTTCGATCAAAACAAGACTTGGGAGGGTGTCAGAGTAATTATTTGCAGTATTATTAGTGAGCTACTGCCGTGTTATAATATTGAGAACACATCATTATGCCTAGATATTAGATGTAAACAAATTTCGTGTTTTGACAAGTGTGCCTGTGCACTGTCAGTTTCCTGGCCAAAGAGAGCAGGAAAGAGCTGAAACTGGACCATTAATTCAAAGCTTTTCGAACCGGGCCCGGAACATACATTTGGCCCAGGGGCCCCAAAATCCTTAAGATGTCCCAGGGTTTCATGGTTTGGCAACCATCCATTACCCAGATTCGTCAGAGATTGTGGAATTGTTTCAATTAACAGGAAAATACTTTGGGTCCTTGTAAGTCCTAGTGAGAGCAGAAATGCTTGAGTATATTGTAGGTTCTCAGATCCAACCCACACATAAGCAGAAATAATGCTCTGGAAACCTGAAAACACATAGAAGTATGAGAACTAGTCCTCGTTATAGGACCTACAGGAGTTACTTTCAGCGACTTGTCAAACCTTGATAGAGATAAGATTTTCTAGGCCAGGCTAGCGTCAGAGTGGTGAATTTGCTGCAATGTTGTGGTTCTAGTGCCTGAACAGAAGTTTTCTAAGGCTGTGCTGACCTTAGATTGGTTGGGAACAGTTGCCAAGTGGAAGGTTTGCTTGCAGAGTGCATCTAAGGCAAAGATCTGTGTAACTCTGAAAGTGGCAATTGTGGTTGCTACGTCCCAAGATAATAGGCACTAGGCAGGGTTAGTCTAAGGATAGAGTCCCACTGACTGGGAATAAGAAGCTCTAGACAGCCCTGAAAATGCAGAAAGTAAGGAAGACACCCATAACAGCACCCACATATCTGTCTGTGCTAGTTAGAGCGAGTTATGAAAGGTGACCTATGCTCTTTAGTTGGGAATCTGCTTGAGCTGTAGACAAGCAGCTGTTGGTCCATCACTTTTTACAGACTGAACACTTGAGCTCATCCAATTGAGTGGCAATGTGTGCCTTAAGAGCCAATGAATGTTGTTTCTAGAACATTAAACCTTCTTGGTCTCCTAAATGTAAAAATATCAAGAATATAAATATCAACCTACATATCTACGTTCTCCAAATATTGACTACCACTATATCGACAACCTTTATATCATAGGAAAGTTCAGGTTTTCTATCCCAACTCCATATCTGATGCCTTGATGACATACTGCAAGTCAATATTGTGGAGTCAATATATGTCCAGATCAATATTTAAAACTCAATATTTTGCTAACACACCTTGCCGCACCGCACCGCACAGAATTTAATTTACTGGAGGGAGAACTATTTCGATGAGACTTCCAAACATAGCTCAAAAGGAAAAAGTTGCTGCAACAATAAATGGCAAAGTATACAAAATGTGATGGATGGAATGCTTGAATTAATGTCAGCCACTGGTGATTGCTCGATGCTGCATCCCAATCCATCGTTATTTAGCACACCATGCCACCTCACTTTGGGCTATCTGTATGCATATCAATCTTGACCCTGCTCTAATGGGAACAGTCCAGCCCGAACTGCCAAGTCAGGCCCTCCCTGAACCGGAACACAAGCAACCCAGGAGATGTTTCACCCTTGTTATGGGCTCACCAGCTGGACGTAGCTTATTTCCAGTGACACAGTGTGCACAGGTTCCACATATGGGCATACACGTCCCACTTAGAATGGCATACTTAAAGTAAACAAAAAGTGATGGATGGAATACTTGAATTAATGTCAGCCACTGGTGATTACTCGAGGCAGCATCCCAATCCATCGTTATTTAGCACACCATGCCACCTCAGTTTGGACCAGCTATATGCAAATCAGTCTTGGCCCTGCTCCAATGGGAACAGCCCAGCCTGAACTGCCAAGCCAGCTCCTCCCTGAACCAAAACATACGCAACACAGGACCAGTTTTGCTCTTGTTATGGGCTCATCAGCCGGGTATAGATTGATTCCAGTGACACAGTGTGCATGAGACCCACGTCTGGGCATACAGTCCCACTTAGGGCGCCATACTAAAATTTACAAAGTGGTTAGAAGTATTGCAAGCATCGTTCATTGCCTTTTTATGTGCTTGATGTACCGCCTTAAGTGGTCAAGGGTACGCCCAGACGTGGGTCCCCTGCTCACAGTGCCACTGGAACAAAGCTACAGCCAACTGAAGAGCCCAAATCAGGGTGAAACTGGTCTTGGTTTGCTTGTTCAGAGAGGACCTAGCTTGGCAGTTCAGGCTGCACTGTTCCTATTGGAGCAGAGTCGGCTGATTTGCATATGGCTAGGTCTAACTTGAAGTGGCATGGTGGCCAAAAGAACGATGGGTTGGAATGCTATCCTGAGCGATTGCAAGTGGTTAGACTTTTTGCAAGCACTCCTCCCATCACCTTTTGTGTGCTTGATGTACTGCTCTAAGTGGCCATGGGTATGCCCAGACATGGGTTCCTTGCTCACTGTGCCACTGAATCCAAGCTACAAGCAACTGAAGAGCCCCAATATGGGTGCAAACAGTCTTGGGTTGCTTCTATTCTGTTTCAGAGAAGAGCTGGCTTGGCAGTTCGGGCTGGGCTGTTCCTATTGGAGCAGGGTCAAGACTGATTTGCATATGGCTGGGTCTAATCTGAGGTGGCATGGTGGGCAAAAAAACGATAGGTTGGAATGCTACCCTGAGCGATTGCCAGCGGTTAGTCTTATTGCAGGCATCCTCCCATCACCCTTTGTGTGTTTGTAACAATAAATGTGCGCAGTCTTCTGACAAAGGGACTAAAAAAGATGAAGTTCATGTTGATCGGTACTATGGGCAGATATGGCCTGCTCATAGAGGGAAAAGAATAATAGAATAACACTGAAGAAGAAAAAAACAGCAAGTATATATAAAAGAAATCAAAACTGGTCAGACACAACACAAAAAAGTATATATATTTGAGGCTTGCGCTGGGTTGATGGCAGTCTCCTCAATGTAACTCATAGCAACAATTTCCATTCAACCTTACATGGAACACGGGTCCCTAATGCACATATTGCAGGGAAGGTTGGGTGTACTTTACCTCAGCTTCAAAACTGAACGAGGGAGGAAATTTAATTTAATTGAATCCCAAACCAGCTATGGGTAATTAAGGTCACAGTCTGATGTTAGCAGAGGTTGGAGAGTGACAACGTCTGTTACATGAGAAGTGCTTCTACCTGTTAACACTGCTGGTTCACTTTGGGGATGAGGGATAAGCTTTTGTACTGTTTATGAATTATGGTTGTAGAAAAATGTAATAATAATTCCTAAACAGCATATATTCAGTGCTCTAAAGGGAAACGCTAAAGGTTTCCTTGCATAAAATGCATATCAATTTTCCCCCGCTGAGTAGAATATTAAGTGAGACCTGCTGAATGTGTTTAGATTGAACTCAGGGACTTAACTACCTTAAACAAGCTTCTTTAAATCTAAACAAAACAAAAGTGCACAAGTCTGTCTTAATTTGGACACTTTGAGTGAACATGTTGGGGCCTATTTACGAACCTGTCACGCAGTGCAGCGCAGTGCTGCGCTACACTGTGTGTCAGGGAAAGGGCAGGAATACGCCGTATGTAAAGCAATACGGCACATTCCTGCCTTTACCTCTGCGCTGGTGCCCTTTTGGCAGCCTAGCGCCAATACAGGCACCCTTGTACCATGGTGCAAGAGTGCCTCCATTGCAGGCAGGATTGCTTTTGTGCCGGAAGGGGCACCTTACTGCACAAAAACAATCCCGAGAGGCATACTCCTCTTTCTATGTGTGCTGCAGAATAGAGTACACAGAGATAGAGGAAGTAATGAGGAGAAATAAAGATATTTCTCCTTGTTACGCCTCTCTAGGAAGGCGTGTCTTTTTGGCACATTCCCAGGTCTACGAGTAGTGGTAAACCTGGGAATGGATCAAAAACCATGGGAGTTGCGTGGGAACACCCATACAAAGCCCATGAATGCCTTCCCAGGGTAGAGAAAGGAAAAGCAGCGATTTGCGCTGCACTGCTTTGCCTTACTCCAGATTTATGGGGCCACTCAGGGCCACACAAAGTGGCTTTGTGTGGCTTCATAAATTACATGTAAGGCTTGCTTTGCTCTTGCACCACGTTGCGTGGTGCAAAAGCAACGCAAACTGGCTCATAAATAGGCCCCGTTGTTTTTATGTTAGTCTGTTGCCTTACATGCCGAGTCAAAAACTGCAAAAAATATGTTTGAAGATCTTTCTCACCACCCCACCCCCACCCCCCCAAAAAAATAGTAATAATTTTGACTCATACTGAATTTTAAGAAACAAAGTTTCACTGACTTTCACTAAATCATCACATCTGGTGCATTGTCAACGCATCCTTCTGCATTGACCCCCAGTACCAGACAAAGTACGGCTTGTTTTTCAGGTCAAGGTAGGGATCCTCGAATTCTGTGGATGCCTGAGATGAATTTACATTGTATTGACAAATTTATTGGCGGTGCAACTGACAACCATGCCCACCTCTCTATATACTGCCTTTAAAAGAATCACAAAACAATATACAGCTTGAAAAAGAGAATTGGAAGAGAAAAATTCCAATTCAGAAAAATAAGATTTGGGGTTTTCACGAATGTAAAATCTGGCCAGTCATATAGGAAAGTCCACATAAAGAGAAGTATGCAGATCCATAACAGCAGACTTTACAAGAGCAGACATTAGTACTTTAGCAAAGAATATCAAATACCTTGGTGAAACTCCTATATCAATGTGAAAAGTCTCAGAAAAATCTCAAATTAGTTACACGTGACTGGCTTAACAGAATTGTCTGTGCCCAATCACAAAACAGAAGAACATTAACACAGCGGATGGTCAAATACCATCAAATGCAGTTTCCAGGGAAATGGAGCATTGTTTATAAAAGGTCCTGAAGAACCACGACGGCACCTCCAACCTTTAGTGAACTGACTTTTTAGGAGGACGTAGTTGGTACTGAATAGACAAGGTAAGAGATCAGGGTGATGCTGACATGGATTGAAAAAGTAACCACACAAAAGCAACCACATAAACAAGGGTTGTCGCACTAGTCTTTGGGTGTTTCAGAGTGGAAGACAAACATCACTTTATATCAGGAAACGGGTAATAGCATGAGTGGATTGGAAAAGGGTACCGCTCATGGTGTGTCCACTTCATGTCTCATTTTGTACCATACAAATAGGAGGAGTCCTTGTCACATCTTGTGAAACGGTTGAATTGTACATTCACTTATAAGGAAATTGTAGGGAGGGGGTTCTGTGCAGTGGTCATTGTCATTGAACAACTAATACCTCCTTCCATCCACACTGTATCAGGGGAATCTGTATGGATATATATCATAATTTTAACAGCAACTTGTTTGACTGACCACTAACACAATTACTTCAGTGGTGAGCACTAAAAAGAGTACAGTCGTGACTTCGACCTGTCGTTGCAGTGGCTGATCACCTGTACTGTTCCAATTCCAATCCTACAAATTCTGGTGCTAGAGACATGCCTAGTTTCAAGTGATGCCCAAGGTTGAAGTAATGGTCAATGGAAATCATGATATTGTCTGGATCCCATCTTGTCTAGCACCCAACCTATTTATAGTTTTAAGTATGCACCCTCTTATATTCCAAGTCCATAAGCATCAGCAACTATCATTTTATTTGTCAAATCTGCATACAACATCCACTATACAGTGATGATCAGGGTGTCATCTTTCCTTCGAAAGCTCAACAGCTTCAGGAAGATTGAGCACCGCCATTTCCCATGAGAGTCAGCCTGGTAGACAGACAGTTATGGGCATCCTTTAAAGTAAAGCGACGCAGCATGTCATACTGCCTAGCAAGCGTCAAAAGGAGTGATCTAATATTAACTTAGGTTTTCTGGAAAGCCAGTTAGTGCAAAGCCAACCAGATCCGGAGTTGGAAGTAGAGGTCTCAACCAGAAGCTACACTTCTTGGCTGGAATCCAATTTTGCTAAACTAGCACCTGTCACGGTGACAAATAAAAACAGAAAGACTCCTTCTGCCTCATGGTTTTCCGAAGCTCTTAGATTAGACAAACAAGCCTGTAGGAGGCAAGAAAGAATCTGGCGAAAAAAATATGAAGCAGCTGAGAAAGATCAGTATAACTTAATGTTAGCAGATTATAGGAAAAAAATAGTTGCTGAGAAGAGCCAATATTATACGCTGAAAATAGAGAAGGCGGGCAATTCCAGCAAGGAGCTTTTTAAGATCATAAACAATCTGACAACTGTTAAAAAGGACGATGCTGCCAATTTTACTCAAGACTTCAGTAACACACTGGCCCAGGCTTTTAAATCAAAGGTTGATCAAATTTATGATCAGTTTGCCATGTATAAATCAAATATCAATGTTACAGAACAGGAAGCTAGGATCTTAACGCCTCTCTTAAATTTTACTCCTACCTCCTCAGTGCAAATAGCCACCCTTCTTTCAAGGACCAAATCTGGCTCTCTGGATGATCCCTGCCCTCCGAGGATCCTCCACAATATTAGCCATCTTATTAGTCCGGAGCTATTTAGCATATTCAATCAGATGATTTCACAAGGACTATTCCCAACAATGTGGAAACAGGCCTGCATTTTGCCGTTATTAAAAAAAAACAATCTGGATATAATGGACCCGGCCAATTACCGACCTATTGTGAGACTCCCGCTTCCTGCGAAAATTGTGGAGAAAATTGTAAATGCGGAACTTTCCACTTATATTTTAGATAACCACATTCTAGACCATAGTCAGTTTGGATTTAGGGCATGGCACCGCACTGAGACAGCTCTGATAAAGACCACGGAGGAAATCTGCACTGCACTAGATGGTGGAGGGTCGGCGGCTCTTATCCTCCTCGACCTGTCCGCGGCATTTGATACCGTGGACCACACCTTGCTGATAGAACGATTAAAGACCATAGGTTTAGGAGGAAAGGCCCTATCGCTTTTAACATCGTTTTTATCAGATAGATCTCAGACAGTCCAACTAGGCGATTTTAAATCTGCACCTTTTCTCCTGCCTTGTGGGGTGCCGCAGGGCTCCTCGTTGAGCCCTACGCTTTTTAATATTTATGTGTCTGAATTAGCACCTTTGATCAGAAGTTTTGATCTAATTCCCACCTCGTATGCCGACGACACCCAGTTGGTCATTTCTACTATAGACAAGGATGTTAACTATTCCATCAAACTTCATGATTGTATGGTCTCTCTGAGCAACTGGATGAGTAGGCACTGTTTGAAGCTTAATTCTAGTAAAACTGAGGTGGTGCTATTTGGAAAGCTTTTTCCTCTATGGTCGCCAGTTTGGTGGCCAAAAACCTTGGGCCCCCCTCCTACACCGGTAGCTAAAGCTAAAAATTTGGGGGTCATAATAGATGAGAAGCTTAATTTTAAGTCTCAGATTTCGAAGGTGGTGTCTTCCGCATTTTTTACTATTAGAACCTTGCATAAAATTCTTCCGTTCATCCCTAAAAATACCAGAAAAACAGTTCTAACTTCTCTGGTTTTATCAAAGTTGGACTACTGTAATGGCCTATATATTAACTTACAATCCAATCTACTCAGAAGATTGCAAACGGTACAGAATGCCGCCGCCAGATTAGTGCTGGATGTTCCCAAACACCAGTCCATTAGGGCTGGGATACAGAAGTTGCATTGGCTGCCAGTTAGCCAGCGCGTAAAATTCAAGGCACTTTGTATTGCACATAAGGCACTTTACAGAGCTAGGTCCACAATTTCTTTGGGATGCCTTTAGCTGGTACTCTCCGAGCAGACCGCTACGCTCGGCCAATGCTTTCCTGATGCCCACCTCCAGAGTCAAAAGGATGAACTGGGGGGGAGGGGTTTCAGACATAGCACTATCAGGATATGGAACTCTCTTCCGCTCTCTCTCAGGAATATTTCATCCCTGTTTGAATTTAGGAAACACCTCAAGACATGGCTTTTTACAAATTAATTTCTCTAACACAGTATGCGATCCGTAAGCGCCTAGACACCTATGGGTATTAGTGCGCTATATAAATTGTTATAACATAACATAACATAAATATGGCTATGCCTTACAATGCTAAATTATTAGGACACCCTCATACACCAATTTTAAGAGCAGCTTTGTTTTATGTGTAACTGCTTCCATTACAATAACGTCAGGACCTTCATAAGTCATGCATATCAATAGTACCAAACGTGCAGCTCCACAATGAATGGTGTGTATATAGACTCACATCAAGCTCACGCCTGGATACCCCTCGAGGTGATTAGTGAGCTATACAAATCTCTGATTGATTGACTGGTATATGCCTTTGCTTTCGAAAGAAACCATCCTCATTCGGGAATTTTGAGATGCATTCCAAATCACATATGTGTGACTCAAAATTCCCATCCTACCTCCGTGGATTTGAGGAATCATGACATGTGATGCGATCACTGTGGTCCTCTGATTGGTAAGGCTATGTGTGAATCGCAGCTTAAATCCATGTGGTGAACATAACAATTCACTTCTCCAAAGATGGACACAATCACACACTAAACTGCTCTTACCAAGCAGAGTGTAAGGAAAAAGTGCTACTATGAAACTAAAGAACGGAAAGAGTGTGCTGTAAGTAACTTTCCTTCACATTCATCTATGTCAGTATGTTTGAAGAAAGGAAGCCTGTTATTTCATATGTATGATTACAGGTGCATAACATGACAGAATCATGTCCAGTAGGCAGGGAAACGTCTTGTAGCATCTGTAGTTAATAGGTAAGTGTTGGAAAACGAGGCAGTATCTGTGAGGCCTGCACAAATAACATGACTACATTTGTCCTTCACTGGGAACCAAACACCCAATTGTAGCGCCTGACTCTCAGAGGGTAGCGTTGCAGAGCAGTCTGAGGCTTACTCAAAGGAGGTGGTGTGGGCTAGTAATCGCCATTTGCAGGTGCGCAGAAATAACACTCAATAATTGATTGTCCAGTCTGTACTTTGCTTTATAAAAGTAAGAGTACATTTATTAAACACACACTACTCAATACTATGCACCAATTTACAAATATACATAAGCTGTTGGAATTACTTTGTGACATTGCATAACATCTCCACCCCTCCCGCAGGGGGGGTGGGGTCTAGTACCACCACTCCCATGTACGCACATCATCTTGCCCCCCAATGTCGGTAGTTGAAAATAACCTGGAGCGAGGGCCCGGCACACTGGCACCATCCCAGTGGCGACCCACCCCATTACCTCAACACGCATTAAAAAATAGGTTCACCTGCCCTAGTGACACATAACCCTGACTGAGCATCTTATATTGACCATACAGTATGCACCCATACATATTCAGGGCTAACAGTCTGGGTTGTTCCTCACTTCAGCGCAGCAGCAAGAATACATGTTTAAGAACGGAGGGAGAACATGGCGACCGCGTACTGAGCGGCCGCTAGCACCCGGAGCTCTCCTCCTGTTCCGCAGGAAATGCCGTCCTACCTGCCATCTTAGACGCTGAAGTGTGCCTGGTGCAGCTGTTCGGCTCCCCTGCTTTCGGAGGGGAGTTTCAACCCGGAATGTGCCGGGGCTCCGACTGTTCTGGTTTCCCCTCCCGCCTGCCGCGCTGGGACGAGACCGCCCTGGAGCTGCGGAGAGGCCACAGAGCGGTGGCGCGTGGGCTCCTTCGGGTCGGTGGAGGCAGCGCCAGCATCGGCTGCTTTCCCTTTCCGGTGGGGCGGAGTGGGAGAGGGCTGATGCTGGCTGCTAAGGGCTGCGGGTCTCCCGCCATTGCCACCATTTTTGCCTCTCCCGTTCCATCTGCGCCGGGTTGCTCCCGGAGATAGCTGCAGTGCCGGAGCTGGAGGAGGAAGCACGACAGTCCGTTAGAGCGCAGGAGAACCAGGTTTGCCCCCGCAACAGGTGAAAGCGTTTTTGGAGGTTTTTGGGGGCTCAGCAGTGGCTATAAGAGGCGGAAAGAAGAGAAGCAATAAACGTGGGGGGCCACCTTGAGTATTAAAAAGGGTGGCATCTCTAATAAATCATCTTCTGAGGTGCAGCCTAGCTATCAAGTATTAGAAGGCTCCCCAAAATTGCAATTTCCACCAATAGTTTGGTGTTTCAAACTCATCAAGTTGAAGGAAGGAGTACGAAACTCGGGAGGGTTAAAAACAATTTCCTTGACAGTAAAGTCAGGGTAACCCGTCGTTACGGTCGTATTTCAAGCTACAACCTGAGGTCCTGGATATCACGAAGAGAGGCAGTGTTCTTAGCACTCCCAGAGGGGGACTCAGTGGGCATCTAACAGCAAAAATATCAACGGTCACTATGGAGGGGGCTAGCCCTCTTTTGTCCCAGGTAGATGTCCCTGCAGTTAGGGATAACATTTCTGAGGCAGCACCAGGTAAAGAGTTGGATTTGGTGGATCAGAATCCGGATGGAGCTGCAGGGCCAGAGAGTGGAGGGGTAGAGAAAAGTCTCAAGTCCCTACAGTCCCTAGAGATGGGCGGGCCCCCAGCAGCCTCACTGGAATCTCTTTTTTCCATACTTTCAGAGGATATTAAGAAAGGCTTTTCCGTCTCAGCCGCTAATCAGGTTGAGATAAGGAGTTCTTGTGAATCTCTGGAGAGGAAGGTGGATCTTTTAAACATCAGGACTGAGACTTTGGAGAAAACGGTTGGAGAGCTGAAAGATAACCTTGGGGTGGCGGAGGCAGAGATCCAGGTACTTAAATGGGAGGAGGTAGCTATTCGGGATTGAATGGAGATGCTAGAGAACAACTCTCGCAGAAATAACCTCCGCTTATTGAACATCCCAGAGGGGAATGAAGGGTCTGACCTCAAATCATACATTATCTTATTGCTTAAAGAAGTCCTGCAGTTTGAGGAGTCAGAGGTAACCCTAGGTATGGACATACAGAGGATCCACAGAGACCCGTTTCGTAAGAACCCCAATAGAGTCAAGCCAAGAAAAATCCTGGTTAATTTCCTCACCTACTCCCTAAAAGAAAAAATTCTCAATTTGGCCCTGAAAGCAAAAACACTAAGGTCTAGGGATTTTTCTTTTGAAATTCGTTCGGATCTGGCTAGAGCTACCCTCGAAAGACAGTGGGAACTAGGCAGGAGGATGGACGATTTCAGGAAGCTTGGCGCAGTTGTACATCTAAAATTTCCAGCCTTCCTAAAGGTTATGCATAACAACAAAATGCATAACATCAGATCAGTCCAGGAGGCGGACAAGTTGCTTAGTTCCATCAGCAAGGGTGGTCCTTAGGAAAGAGTTTTCTATTCTCTGGGGCAGCACTAGTCATGACTCAGGTCAGGGCAGTAGGTTCGTTCTTGGCGTTTGTGCTCTTTTTCCTTTCTTTTCTCCTCTGAATAGGCGAGTGGAGCAAACTAGGGGGATCTCATTTCTCTCTTTTTAGTCCTTTTCAATCTTTATTTTTTTAGTATCAAATTAGTTTTCTTCTTTTTCTGACAGGGATGTAATTGGGTGGCATTTGAACTCTTTTTGAATAACACACGAGATTGGGACGGGATGGGTTGGGTAGCTCCGGGGTGCTACACCTGGACAACAACTGTCCAGATTTATGGGGGAAGGGTTCTCCAGGGGGCTCAACTGTTTGGGTGGGGGTTGGGGAGCACTGGGGCATTAAAAATAAAAATACCTCATTTGCTGTATATATACTAAGCTTAGATCAAATAGTGGCGTTCCGATTCCACGAGATTAGGTGTTGTTTTTCTCTTGAATTTGGGCAGGGTGGGGGTTGCAGACTGAAGCTAATATGAGTACACTTCAGATATTATCCTGGAATGTCAATGGCCTGCGTGTAAAGAATAGAAGAGCTAGGATTTTGCAATATCTTAAAGATTGTGCAGCGTAGGTCATTGTCATCCAGGAGACACATCTTCTTAAGGAAGAGACCCATGAAATTCTTAAAAGTCAAAAATGGGTGGACTCCTTTATCTGTACCAACCAGTCGGCTAACATCAGAGGGGTTTTGATTCTTTTTAAAAACAGGCTAATGCCCAGATTATACAGCATATGGAGGACCCAGGTGGCAGATGGGTGATACTGAAACTGATCCTAAAGGGCATCCCTCTTACTCTGGTTGGTTACTATGGCCCGAATCAAGACGACCCTTCAACTCTCAAAACAATCTTCTCGCATCTTTATAGACTTCCCAGAACCAGTTATTATGGCTGGTGATTTTAATATTGTATTTGATCCTAAACTTGATAAGTCTACCAGCAGTAGAGCGGTTACCCCTTCTAGATCTAGGGCGTATCTTCAGAGTATGATGACCCAGTTGGGTTTTTGTGATGTTTGGAGGGAGAGATCAGGCCAGCAACTGGGGGTATCATTTCGAAACCTCAAATATCGGCATAAGTCAAGAATTGACTATATTTTGGTCAGTTATGCCCTAAGGGGCAAGGTCAAGGACATCAGATATTTGTCTTCCCATTTGTCAGATCATTCAGGAATAGAACTGGCTCTTGAGTGGGCACAAGCCCAGCAGCCAAGAACTTGGTCCTTTGACCGAACGCTGCTTTTGGAGGAAGAGGAGATGTCCTTCTTGGCTCAGGAAACCGAAATCTTCCTTAAGGTCAACTCAGGCACGGCAAGTGTCATGATGGTCTGGGACTCCCTTAAGGCTTTTTTGAGGGGTATTATTACTAGTAGGATGAGTTTTAGGTACAAAAGGTATAGGGAAGGGATTGCATCGTTGGAGGCAGAAATGAAGGATGTGGAGGTTGAATTGGACAGTGAGGCCGTTTTTGGTAGGGCACCTGCAGCTTTGAATAGACTTAGAAAATTAAGAGAGCAGCTGGAGGGTATCCTCCAATCAAGGCTTATGCTCAGATGGGAGGCAAGCAAGATCGCCCATTTTGAGTATGGGGGGGGTGCAGGAAAACTGTTGGCATGGAAGGCAAAAGCAGATAGACTCCGTAATCAGATCAGGGAAATTGAAGTAGGAAATGGAGTAGCGGTTCTGTCTTCAGACGAGGAAATAGGGGAGGCCTTTTTAAAGTATTTTCAGGACATATATCAAGAAGATCTGACAGAGGATAGGTCTAAAATTAAGGATTGGCTGGATCGGACCTCTTTGGCTTCTAGGAGCCCCAAACAGCAGGAAGATTTAGAACAGGATATAACGCAAGAGGAAGTGAGGAACGTTATAGCTGCTGGCAAAAGAGGTAAAGTGGCGGGACCTGATGGGTTACCAGCTGAGATATATAGGTCCCTGGCTGACGCTTGTATTCCAATTTTGACACAGCTATTTAATACGATATTAATAGAGGGCTTAAAGCCTCCCGAGTCTTGGAATGAAGCCACGGTCATGTTGATTCTGAAAGCTGGCAAGGATCCTGCGAGCTGTGGGTCGTATAGACCCATCTCGCTTTTGAACGCGGACTATAAAATCTTCGCCTCGATCCTGGCAGCCAGGCTGGGTTCAGTGGCTGGAGTTATCCTTCATTTAGATCAGGAGGGGTTCGTTAAAGGCAGACAATTATCAGACCTGACATATGATCTTATAGGAGCCATAGATATTGCTTCGGCTTACTCACTTCCTCTCGTTGCCTTGACTCTGGATGCCACCAAGGCCTTCGACAGGGTTAACTGGGTTTACCCGTCGGAGGTCATGGGGAAATTTAATTTGGGTGAGAAGTTTCGTCATACCATCCAATTGTTATATCAGGCTCCGTCAGCAAGGCTGTTGGTTAATGGCAACTTGACGAAACCGTTTAGAATTTCTAGGGGCACCAGGCAGGGCTGCCCCCTTTCCCCTCTCCTTTGTGATAAGTATATCGAGCCTTTTGCGCAGAGGCTTAGAGAAGATCCTGGTATTGTGCCTTTTAGGTATGGAGAGTGGGAAAGGAAGGTGACCCTGTATGCTGATGACATTTTGATCCTTTCAGCGAACCTAGAAACGACTTCCCCGGCAGTGATCGAATTGGCACAGGAGTTTGGACAGGTTTCAGGGTATGAGATCAATGCCGGGAAGACGGAGATTATGACATGGAATCTTGAGAGAAGCCAACATCAGGTCAGTTCTAGTATGCGATACTTGGGGGTCAGAATTGTCCAGGACATAGCCAAAATAGCAGAAGTCAACTTAGAGAGAGTGTCAAGGGAATGTCAAAAACAAATGAAAGCTTGGGTTCACCTCCCTTTATCCATTCTTGGGAGGATTAACTTGGTGAAGATGGTGGTGTTGCCAAAGGTAACCTTCCTCTTCAACACTATCCCCCTACATTTTGACAAACCTGCGATTGATAAATTACAGCAGGCTGTAAATTCTTTCATCTGGCTATATAGAACTACCAGAATAGCCTGGAAAAAGTTGAGGCGCAGGAGGGAGAAAGGGGGGCTCGCGCTTCCTGATTTACAGTATTATGCCTGGGCCTTCCAGTTTTCACACTCTCGGATGCTCTTAAAAATGCCCGTAAATACGGGGGCTGGAGCTATGTTTCTGGCTATGTTGAAGGGGGCTAATTTACCGGAGGAGGGATTTTTGTTCAAGTTTGGGGAACCAAAATTTTTCAAAAAAGTCAAACTAAAAGTCCTCCAGGCATCGGTTAAATCATGGGCCAGAGTTAAGCGCCTTGTGGGTCTTGACTACTTCTCTAGTTTAGCGCCACTCTGGGATTCACCTTGTGCACTGGGGTGTCTTCAGGATAGGCTTGCTATACCACTTAGAGAAGCAGGGCTGAAAGTGTGGGGTGAGCTGGTGGAAGAGGGCATATTAATTACATGGGAACAACTTAGAGACAGAGTGGGAGTGGGCCTCTCAAGGTTCAAGTACATCCAATTACAGAGCTGGGTCCAAGTGCAGTTAAGCCAGAAAAAATCAATCGGATGGGGCAACAGCTTAGAACAACAGCTAGTGGACCGGCCAGCGGGGAGGAGGGAGGTATCCCTCTGGTATTGGGCGGTGGAGGAGGCCGTGGATGGTGAATTTAAACTCGCAGACGAACTATGGAGTGAGCATCTTCCAAATCAACAGTGTGAACAACTGTGGCAGAACTCATTTAAGACTCTTTTCAGCATAGTAAAACCTGCCTGGCTGCGGAGAAATCATCTGTTCACTGTCCACAGGGCTTACTTTTCTCCCCTAAAGCTGTCCAAATTTTCAAACGGGTCCCAGGTTTGTTGCAGGAAGTGTGGTTTGTTGGAAGCCTCGGATGTGCATATGTTTAAAGATTGCCCGGCTATCGCTCTGTATTGGGAAGAAGTTCGGAGGTCAGTGGAGGGAATCTTGGGAGTCCCAATCAAATTAGATTTAGCCCTTATAATCTTTGGTCTCACCAATCAAGTAACCGGACCTGCAAAGTCTCTCTTATTTTATGCTATCCTGTTAGCCAGGAGGCAAATATGTAAGAGATGGACCAAACCTTCCCCTCCTCTGCACTCAGACTGGCTGACATCAATGATTGAGACCGCCAAGATGGATATGTCCAGAGGGTGTGGGGCAAAAAAGACCGCCTTTTGGGACTTGTTGTTGAAATGGGCCGAGGCCTGATCAAAAATTGTGATTCACCAACAGTATGAAACACCAGGTCCTATGATTATTATGTCTCCTTGGCACTCTTCGGACCGTGTTGGGCACCCTCCTCTCCACATATACGCCAACAAAGCGGTCCGCCAGGCTCCTGTGGGCCTAGTTGAAGAGAAACCTCTCCCCCTTTTTTTGGGGGGTAATAACTTTGTTTTTTCTGTCAATGTACCCATAGGCGGTAGGCCCCGTGAGTTTCCAACATAACGCCTATTTGCCTTGGCACGCTAAAAATGGGTACCGACAGTCTGATTGGTTAAAGAGGTTAGAGGCGAATGAGGACAAAACAAAAAAAAAAAAAAAAAAGAATACATGTTTAAGCACACTTTAGAATGACAGTACTCAGCACATTTGTGGCTCATTAGAATGCATTGCAATTACAGCCCCTAAAGGCATCACAGATGAAATCACAGGATTACGCATATACAGCCAGACACCCTAGCAGGAAGGTCTGGCAACATAACCCCACTTTGCTTATGACATCACCTTACACAGGTACTGCACATTACACATGTGACCTTCCGTCCCTCTAAAAAGAAATAACCATTAGTAAATACATTTCTGGTGCAATTACACCTCTTCATCTCCAGGGAATGCCCTTCTCCAGACATCCCCAACTCAGCCCTTCACTCCATGAGGAACTTCTCCTTACACCCTCAGCTGTAGAACAAAAGTTCCAGCCTAGAAAGTGTTAAATGGTGGTTGAGCCCTTGAGGGGTTATCCTTTTTAAGTCCCCAAGACACTTATGGTGGGACTTTTCTTCTTTGGGCTAGGGGAGGCTGCGTTGCTCCTGCAGCTCCCCCTGCCCCTCCTTTCCCAAATGAGGGTGACCCCCTCCTCTGGGGGCCACCAGGCACAAACACGATCAATTACCATATTCCTTGCAAGGCATTGTGGGGCGCTTCGTGCTCCTCTTTCCTGCATATTATAGCAGCGGCTCTCCCGCTGCTTCGGGGAGAGCCGCGATTGCCCCGCTGGCGGCTTCGCCGCATCCCGACCTCATTGGGGGTTCGGTCCCACCCGGACCCCAGCTGCTCACGAGGTGGAGAGCCACCTGGGGAGCCCACCCCCGGTGGCTCCCGCCGGCTCCCCGCTCGGCCCGCACCCTCTGGGGCGTCCGGGGGAGCCGGAGACTTCCTTTTCGTCTGCCCGCTCCAGCGGGCAGACACAGAGGTGGCCTCCCTGGCAGCGGGTCTTCGGGGGAGTGCAGCGGCACTCCCCCCGCCTTCCTGCCACCACGGGGGAGTTCGACGGCACTCCCCCCTCTTCCATCTCCATTAGGGGCCCGGAGATGGGGTCCCGGGCCCCCGACCATTTCTTCACGGGGAGCACGATGGCGCTCCCCGACTTGACTTCTCCCGCTGGGGCCCGGAGATGGGGTCCCGGGCCCCCGAAGATTCTTCGGGGGGGGCGCGACGGTGCTCCCCTCCATCCCACGTCCGCGGGGGCCAGGGTGGGCTCCTGGCACCCCGCTGGGGATCTTCTTCACGGGGAGCGCGACGGCGCTCCCCGCCTTTGCTTTGGGGCCCGGGGATGGGGTCCCGGGCCCCTGGGTCATCTTCGCGGGGGCGTGACGGCGCTCCCCGCCCCCCTGCACTCTTCACGGGGAGTGCGACGGCGCTCCCCGGCTTCGTTTTCAGCGGGGGCCAGGGTGGGCTCCTGGCACCCCGTGGGGGCACTTTCACGGGGTGTGCGTCGCGCACCCCGACTTTCCTTCTTTGGGGGGCAGCCCCCGGGACCTGACCCACCCAGGGGGCAGTTTCCAGACCGGCGGCAGAGCCCCACGTGCTTCGTCGTCGGTCCCCTCAAAGGTCAAAGGTCGCGTACCTTCTGGGGGGCATATCTCAGCCCCCAGGGGTCCGATTTTCTCCATTTTCGCGTCTTCTTGCTCCGGGTGGCGCTCCCCAGCCACTGGGAGCACTCTCCTTCACCCTCCGGGTCTCCAAGAGGGTACATTCTGCAGGGAGCGGTTTTCACTGGCTCCCTGCGCCAGCCTTTCGCCTGCTCTCCTCCTGGGCCTCTCTTCTCCCTGCGCAGAGCCCCCTGCTTCTGCGCACCGGTCCTGGGCTCTTCTTCTGACACTGTTAGGGGCCTGGGGGGCAGTCAGGGGGTACCTCCTTCCAACTACCCATTGCAAGGCTCCAGCGCCTTCCGCCTCAGCAGACCACACCCCAGAGAGAGCTTCTCTTCCTGTGCAAGCACTTTTTAAAAGTTGAGTAGGGGGCTGGCAGGAAGTCTCTGTTGGTCCTATCAAACAGCAACACATCACTTCCCTGCCCCTGCTCCCTCCTTCTTGTCCAGCCTCTGGGCTGGTTCAAAATGGCGTCGTCCAGGGTCTCTGGCCACATGGTCTCTGAAACACGAGCCCTTCCCTCCTTGGTGCAGCCTGGTGCCTGGCACCAGTGATAGCTGCTGTTGGATGAGCCTGTAGCCCCACCCATCTTCTTCTTCGTGGAGAGGAGGCCTTAGCTTGTGGAAAAAAGGTTATCAATCCATCCAGCTGAGGTCAGCCCTCAGCCTGGCCCTGGTTATGACTGACTCAGAGAAATGTGACATTTCTGGATGACCCAAAAGCAGTACAAATATGACTTTGGACTCTGCAGAATACTTCTTCTCACACCCGTTACAGTGGACTTTAGTGCATGTCTGGAATCTGTAGGCTTAAGGGAAGTGACACTAGCCCATGGGCTCCGCTTCCCCATAGGGGAATAATGAAGTGAAAAACACAGTAAAGCACACTGACTTTCCCTGGCATGTTTCTTCCCAGTGTATAAAGCCTATTCCATGTCACCACCCAATTCTGCATAAGTCCTGCCACACCATTCACTCTGTAGCTGCTCCTGGACTGCGCACGCCAGGAATCTCCCCTGCGCAGCCCCTACACGTGTGCACACGCATGTACACAGGTGTCTGCATGTAACCAGCCCGGTGCCCCGTACTCCAGCTGCTGCGCAGCGGCCTAGTCAAGCCAGGGGGACACCAGTAAAATCCACATGCAGTCTCTTTCATCATGAGTTCACTGTGGATGAGTCCCAATTTATGAGGCTCTCCCACAGTAAAAGCTCAACACACAGGTGCTCAAAAGCGAAAAATCCGGGCGGCCCATAGTGTCAGAACCACCTTCTAACACACGCCGCGCCCAGCTGATTCCTACAGGGAAGAAGTAGCCACTCTACATGGGTATTCTTCCTGTAGTCAGCTATAACTAGTTATAAGGGGTTCTGACCAGACCCCCCTTACTCACCAGTTATCCGCTCAGACCACCTACTCCTCCCATCCATGAAATCTCCACCCATGACAGGGATCCCAGACTACCCTAAGAACCCTCCGGGCTCTAGGTTAGATACCTCTAGGTCACTCATGGTCTACATGGACTTGGCCTCACTAGTCCCACCTTTGCCCTTGGGCATGCAACACTATGCCTACCCCTTCTCTGGACAAGGGTCCAGTGCCTCAGCACCGATGCGGTCTTCTGGGATAGGTCTACATCCCATCCCCTGGGTCACTAGCTGGTCTCCCTTCTGGAGTTTGTTCCAACCAGTACCCTCTCTCCGTTTGGTCCTTGCACCCCAAAGATGCAACCTCTCTGGACCCTCACCCTCAGCCTGCCGCTGAGGTCATTCTGCTGCCACCACCCTTTCGGGATGACTGGCTTCCCTAAAGAAAGCACAGCCACTTGTGCTTTCCCCACACAGAAAAGCACCCTTTGGCCACTGGCCTGGCTCCCTGATAGGACCTCAGACCGGCCTCACCACCACACTGGCAGTGCCAGGGAGGAACACTGAGGGTGCCTCGTCAGACATCCTACAGCTCATTCCCCCCGTCAGTAGCTGCACACTGAAACTACCCCAGGAACCTAGACCCCTTCTTTGTTCTCCGCTGCGAGAACAGGGCCTATGCACCCTTCCCTCCGAGAGGCGCTCTCTCCTCCCGGAGTACCCTTAGAGAGCCTGTGGGCCCCGAGTTAGCTAGACCCAGGCCCACCTCTCATGGCTCTCCCCGGTCTCCCGGCAGCGCCTTGGGAGACCGTCCAGGGACCTACATGGTCCCTGGATGGCCTGCACCACCCCTTATGAAGAGCAGGGTCCCTTCCCTAAGATAGGCCCCACCTGCCTTCAGGGTAGTACTACCACACCAAGCCAGGGACCCTAAAGATCCCGGCTAGGCCTGCACCACCCCTTTGGGAAACACAGGGTCCCTTCACTTAAGAAGGGCCCCACCTGTGTTCAGGGTGGTACAACCTTGCAGAAGTCCACCTCCTGCATCGAGCTGGGGAACACCCTCATGCTTCCGGTCCTGGGATACAAGTCCCCTAGGACCTACCTGATTGGTCACCTGGCCAGGCATCGCCCCAGGCACCACCTCAGGCTCACCACACAAGCTCCAGGGTGACATCCTAGCTCGAGCACTACCCCACCTTTGGGGCCACCCATCACCATGGGCCACCCCGGGGTAACCACTCACCGGACCCTGAAACCTAAGGGTCCTCCCCTAACCCCTCACCTGGAAACCAGGGAGTACATCACCCCCACTCAGATCTCCACTGGGTCAGTTACCTAGCCCACCTAGTGTACCTAGGGGCTACCACTACACACCATCACTCAATAACTACCCTCCTTTGGGGCCACCCACTACCAGGGGCCACCCCTGGGTTGCTCACCTCCCCACCAGTTAACCTGGGGGGCCTGCCGGACACTCAACTCTACCACACCCTCCTCCCACCGTGGGAAAAGTTCCTTGGGGTCCCCCACCATGGGAACCCCTGAGGCGTTACTACCTGGGGTAAAGAAACCTCCTGCCCCACCCTTCCAGTGGTTTTGGCCTGCGCCAATGGCAAGTAACCTTTCAGCGGGGGAAGGATACCTGGGGCCCCTTCTGTGGAAACCCTCCCTGCCCTTAAAAAGCGCGGGAATCTCCCAGGACCCCCTCTTTCTCCTGTCCCCCACAAAGGTCCATCCACCCCTACACCCCCACCTGTGATGTCGGTATCAGTTGCTGTCCCTATCTCTTGAGGAGACACCCTCCTCATGCAGGTGTAGTGCGTGTAGTCTTAGGGTTCAAAGTTGTACAATATGGCTTAGAACATTTGTATGCAACCATTTCCTGGAAAGCACCATCCCGCTAGCACATGATAATCAACTTAACTCAGTCATATCAATACAATTTACATTTAAACCATAATATCTTCACATGACATATGTGCGCAGGGCTTTCCTTTCCCATACTTTTAGTTCACATAACCAAAACTTTGAACCCTTCTCAGAGCCTTGCGCTCTTCCATTTGCTCATTGCTGCATAGGTAATGTGTGGCAAAACTGGACTTATCAAATGCTATAAATGCGCACCAGAATGGGATACTATGTTTCTCGCTGCTAGACACCAATGTTGGAAAACGAGGCAGTATCTGTGAGGCCTGCACAAATAACATGACTACATTTGTCCTTCACTGGGAACCAAACACCCAATTGTAGCGCCTGACTCTCAGAGGGTAGCGTTGCAGAGCAGTCTGAGGCTTACTCAAGGGAGGTGGTGTGGGCTAGTAATCGCCATTTGCAGGTGCGCAGAAATAACACTCAATAATTGATTGTCCAGTCTGTACTTTGCTTTATAAAAGTAAGAGTACATTTATTAAACACACACCCTACTCAATACTATGCACCAATTTACAAATATACATAAGCTGTTGGAATTACTTTGTGACATTGCATAACATCTCCACCCCTCCCGCAGGGGGGGTGGGGTCTAGTACCACCACTCCCATGTATGCACATCATCTTGCCCCCCAATGCCGGCAGTTGAAAATAACCTGGAGCGAGGGCCCGGCACACTGGCACCATCCCAGTGGCGACCCACCCCATTACCTCAACACGCATTAAAAATAGGTTCACCTGCCCTAGTGACACATAACCCTGACTGAGCATCTTATATTGACCATACAGTATGCACCACTACATATTCAGGGCTAACAGTCTGGGTTGTTCCTCACTTCAGCACAGCAGCAAGAATACATGTTTAAGCACACTTTAGAATGACAGTACTCAGCACATTTGTGGATCATTAGAATGCATTGCAATTACAGCCCCTAAAGGCATCACAGATGAAATCACAGGATTACGCATATACAGCCAGACACCCTAGCAGGAAGGTCTGGCAACATAACCCCACTTTGCTTATGACATCACCTTACACAGGTACTGCACATTACACATGTGACCTTCAGTCCCTCTAAAAAGAAATAACCGTTAGTAAATGCATTTCTGGTGAAATTACACCTCTTCACCTCCAGGGGATGCCCTTCTCCAAACATCCCCAACTCAGCCCTTCACTCCGTGAGGCACTTCTCCTTACACCCTCAGCTGTAGAACAAAAGTTCTAGCTTAGAAGGTGTTAAATGCTGGTTGAGCCCTTGAGGGGTTATCCTTTTTAAGTCCCCAAGACACTTATGGTGGGACTTTTCTTCTTTGGGCTGGGGGAGGCTGCGTTGCTCCTGCAGCTCCCCCTGCCCCTCCTTTCCCAAATGAGGGTGACCCCCCTCCTCTAGGGGCCACCAGGCACAAAGACGATCAATTATCATATGCCTTGCAAGGCATTGTGGGGCGCTTCGTGCTCCTCTTTCCTGCATATTATAGCAGCGGCTCTCCCTCTGCTTCGGGGAGAGCCGCAATTGCCCCGCTGGCATCGCCGCATCCCGACCTCGTTGGGGGTCCGGTCCCACCCGGACCCCGGCTGCTCACGAGGTGGAGAGCCACCTGGGGAGCCCAACCCCGGTGGCTCCCGCCGGCTCCCCGCTCGGCCAGCACCCTCTGGTGCGTCCGCGGTAGCCGGAGACTTCCTTTTCGTCTGCCCGCTCCAGCGGGCAGACACGGAGGTGGCCTCCCTGGCCGCGGGTCTTCGGAGGAGTGCGGCAGCACTCCCCCCGCCTTCCTGCCACCACGGGGGAGTGCGACGGCACTCCCCCCTCTTCCATCTCCATTAGGCGCCCGGAGATGGGGTCCCGTGCCCCTGACCATTTCTCCACGGGGAGCGCGACGGCGCTCCCCAACTTGACTTCTCCCGCTGGGGCCCGGAGATGGGGTCCCGGGCCCCCGAAGATTCTTCAGGGGGGGCGCGATAGCGCTCCCCTCCATCCCACGTCCGCGGGGGCCAGGGTGGGCTCCTGGCACCCCGCTGGGGATCTTCTTCACGGGGAGCCTGACGGCGCTCCCCGCCTTTGCTTCGGGGATGGGGTCCCGGGCCCCTGGGTCATCTTCGCGAGGGCGCGACGGCGCTCCCCGCCCCCCTGCACTCTTCACGGGGAGCGCGATGGCGGTCCCCGGCTTCGTTTTCAGCGGGGGCCAGGGTGGGCTCCTGGCACCCCGCGGGGGCCCTTTCACGGGGTGCATGACGGCGCACCCCGACTTTCCTTCTTTGGGGGACCTGACCCACCCCGGGGGCAGTTTCCAGACCGGCGGCAGAGCCCCACGTGCTTCGTCATCGGTCCCCTCAAATGTCGCGTACCTTCTGGGGGGCATATCTCAGCCCCCAGTGGTCCGATCTTCTCCATTTTCACGTCTTCTTGCTCCGGGTGGCGCTCCCCAGCCACTGGGAGCACTCTCCTTTGCCCTCCGGGTCTCCAAGAGGGTACATTATGCAGGGAGCGGTTTTCACTGGCTCCCTGCACCAGCCTTTCACCTGCTCTCCTCCTGGGCCTCTCTTCTCCCTGCGGGCCCCTGCTTCTGCGCACCGGTCCTGGGCTCTTCTTCTGGCGCTGTTAGGGGCCTGGGGGGCAGTCAGGGGTACCTCCTTCCAACTGCCCATTGCCAGGCTCCAGCACCTTCCGCCTCAGCAGACCACACCCCAGAGAGAGCTTCTCTTCCTGTGCAAGCACTTTTTAAAAAGTTGAGTAGGGGCGGGCAGGAAGTCTCTGTTGGTCCTATCAAACAGCGACACATCACTTCCCTGTCCCTGCTCCCTCCTTCTTGTCCAGCCTCTGGGCTGGTTCAAAATGGCGTCGTCCAGGGTCTCTGGCCACATGGTCTCTGAAACACGAGCCCTTCCCTCCTTGGTGCAGCCTGGTGCCTGGCACCAGTGATAGCTGCTGATGGATGAGCCTGTAGCCCCACCCATCTTCTTCTTCGTGGAGAGGAGGCCTTAGCTTGTGGAAAAAAAGGTTATCAATCCATCCAGCTGAGGTCAGCCCTCAGCCTGGCCCTGGTTATGACTGACTCAGAGAAATGTGACATTTCTGGATGACCCAAAAGCAGTACAAATATGACTTTGGACTCTGCAGAATACTTCTTCTCACACCCGTTACAGTGGACTTTAGTGCGTGTCTGGAATCTGTAGTCTTTAGGGAAGTGACACTAGCTCATGGGCTCCACTTCCCCATAGGGGAATAATGAAGTGAAAAACACAGTAAAGCACACTGACTTTCCCTGGCATGTTTCTTCCCAGTGTATAAAGCCTATTCCATGTCACCACCCAATTCTGCATAAGTCCTGCCACACCATTCACTCTGTAGCTGCTCCTGGACTGCAAACGCCAGGAATCTCCCCTGCGCAGCCCCTACACGTGTGCACACGCATGTACACAGGTGTCTGCATGTAACCAGCCCGGTGCCCCGTACTCCAGCTGCTGCGCAGCGGCCTAGTCAAGCCAGGGGGACACCAGTAAAATCCACATGCTGTCTCTTTCATCATGAGTTCACTGTGGATGAGTCCCAATTTATGAGGCTCTCCCACAGTAAAAGCTCAACACACAGGTGCTCAAAAAGTGAAAAATCCGGGCGGCCCATAGTGTCAAAACCACCTTCTAACAGTAAGGAATCCACACACCCTGGAGGTGCCCTCAGCATACCACTAACCTCTCCCAAGAGAGGATATGGCAAGAAGACAGATGGCATAATAACACTGAAACTGATTGTGGCCCTCAGCTTAGTGCCAGGGTGCTATTGGTTGTTTCTATGATAGAGTGATGGTCGGGGGTCTAATGGAGAGAACTGTAAGTGCAATATGACAGACATAGCTCACTGATAACTTACAGGCACTGAATAGAGTGTGGAGCTGATGAGAGCCCTCACTCTGGCATGTCTCAACAACTGTAATACCATGTATTGTAGTCTCCATAGGAATGTCATTGTCAGCTTCCAAGGAGCAGCCAGACTGTGCTTTAGCCTCTGTGAACTGGATCACTTAAAACACAATTTAAATCAGATTTGATACACTAATCGAGATAGAACACAAAATCAATTAACATATGGTTAAGAGTTCTATAATTTCACAACATCAGACAGGAATAGTCCATGTCAAAGAGACAAAAGAAGTCTGGTATTTGAATCCATACTCAAAATCCTTCATTATTCAATATTGATAAATCTTCTTAGCGTACAAAAACATTCAACGTGTTTCTTTCCTATACGAATGGAAATTTCTCAGGGCAATAGACTCTCCTGCCACAGTGTATAGAGTCCAAAAATTAATCAGTTCCGAAGGAGCTCGTCTGCCCACGCACACTTAAGAGAAAACGCAAACTGCACACAATTGTTTTGCAGCAAATTTCAATTCAAAATTCAAATACCAGACTGCTTTTGTCTCTTTGATGTGGATTATGCCTGTCTGATATTGTGAAATTATGGAACTCAAAACCATATGTTAATAGATTTGGTTTTACCTCCCCATTTGTTAAGTGTTAAATGTTACGCCTACTTATAAAGCGCACTATCACCCCACGGGCATCCTGGCGCTAGTGTACATTAACTCGAACCACGCACATATATTGCAGTGAAGGTCACACCCAAAAAGAGGGCCTAAGCAGCACCATTAGGATAAAGCCAGGTCTTCAATATCGTATCGATTCTCTCTGTTTGATGCAGTGGACAGCTGGCACGCGGAGGTGGGCAACAACAACTTTAAGAATGATAGTAATAAAATGCTGTAAGGTTCAATTTACCACTACAGCTATTCACTTTGTATTTCACATTTTAAAACACTCCAGCGGCTCCCAGTAGATCCTAGGACCAAATTCAAGGCCCTGTGCACAGTCCATGAGCACACTGAGGCAAAGGTCCTGCATGCCTTTAGAAACTGAAACCACGCTGCGTCCCACCTAGAGATGTCTTCACTAAGGTGACCCATCTGATTAACTAGCAATCCTTCAAGAGAATGAAACATGGACTCAGTTACTGGATGTACAAGGCCCTAGACTCTCAAATGCACTTAATCCCAATTTAAGGTCAGAACTATATGCGGTTTAGGAAAATTTAAAAATTGAACTATTCAATGGTGGCTTCCACTGAACTCACACAGATCAGGTTTCACAATCAAAGAATATCAGACACAGTTAGTTATCTTTTTGATTGCATTCCAATTTCCCTTTTCTATCAATATACTGCATTTATTTCTCCTTTACCAGCATTCTAAAGTACTTGAAAGACAACAAACAGCACTCCTCAAAACTCCTTAATAAATTGTAAATGTTGCAAATGACTTCCACCGATTTATTCCAACAGGATTTTTTTGTTTTTGAACCTTTACTATGGGTGGGTCTCAGTACTTAAGACTCACCCACTGTAATTTCATTGTAATTGAACTGAGCATGGTTACCACCAGTTTCTGCCTATTAAGATAAGGCCGTTTTGACGCAGCTATGGTAAAGGTTACTGGGCTGGTTACATGTGAACATGTGTGGACACGCATGTGAACACATGTGCAGGCTGCATGTTAGAGACTACAATTATGCACAGGTAACCTGCCTGTGGCTGTTTTAAAATGCAAATTCAACCTTTCAAAAGAACCCATTTCGATACGCCCAAACCTTCCTATAACTTTTGAGTACATGGTATTTAAAAGCAGGACATGTAAAAGTTACTGTTGAACATGTCATACAGTGGAAATATCCTCAAAAGCTGTTTTCACTGTAGCAAGTCTGGCTGCTTTGATAGGGAATCATTGGACTACATTGTTACATTTAATAAATGCTAAATTCGGATTGCTAGAGATATAATTCAAGGACTCATTTTTATAGTTATTCAAAATTTGTTTTAATGGTAACATTGCATTTTGTCTAACTATTAAGCAACAAGACCTTTTAAAAAGTTACCATTTTCCTGCCTAAAGCTTGTAAGCATTAAACTGTCACTTGGCAGTGGGATGGCTCCCTTGTAGTGAGATGTGGATTGCTCCCAGACGGAGGACAAAGGGCTTGGGTGTAGACGGGTGCTACCCTACCCTTGAAAGGATGCCCTGGGGATGTGCCCTAGAACTAGTTACACTTCAAAGAGGCCTACCCTTTCACAAGTAGATGAACCTGACAGCAGGCCTGCCCCCTCCTTTGTTCCGCTAGCCAGCTTGGCTCCAAAACCAACCGATCTGCCCCCGCAGAGTGACCACAGGGGAGTGTTTGCCCATTTTCGTAGCCACACTTCTGGGTGGGCACAGGAACTCTGCAAAGGGGAAGAAGGGATCTTCCATATGAGATAGACCCAGAATGCTGTGCAGAAGGGTTGGGACAGGAGTGGAGGGATGATTCAGCATCCTAGGATTGGCAAATGGCGCCTGGCATCTAGAACTCTCAACCTACCCACACTCATAAACCCCTGCACTAGGGAGAACAGTGGGCAACACCCTGGACATGGACGACGGCAACATCAGAATTATGGACAGCTGAAAGAGAAGTCAGCTGATGTCCGGCTAAGAACTTTGTCTCCAGCTAACTCCCAGGACTAGATGGGACTCTCCAGGACCAGTTCTGGCACCATTATGCCCTCTGAGGACCAGTTTGGGGAAGATCTGGACTATACTGCCACCCCAAGAGCCATGCAACACAGTCAGGATGGTCTGGGGCTTGGTAGTTTAGGCAGAAGTGTGCTCTGCTGGCTTGTATAAGAGGGACTGGGTAAGAGGACCCCATCAACAGGAGAGGAGCACCTAGAGCCATGAGAGGAGAAGACTGGAGTGAGGAGCCAGTAAGACCAGCTCTCTGCAAAGTGCACCATTTTATGGGTGCCCCCCCAGATGGGACCAGTGCACCCATAAAACAGCATAGCACCCATAAAACAAAACTGAAAAAAGACGCATTGTGCTGGGCCGCATTAAAAAATAAAGCAACAGGAGTTGCTCATCATATATGCAAGGATTAGACCAAGGAGCTGCCCATAATGCCCCATATGGGCTTATTTGAATATTCTTTTGTTTTCTGTGGTGCCCCAAAAAAGGCAGGGGCACCACCAACTTATATCTTGAAACGTTTTGGGGGCAGGAGGAGGGCAGCAATCTCTTCACTGTTGGCTTACTAAAGTCACCCTAAGTTTCCAGGCAAATGGATTTAAAACCCTCCAGGAAAGGGGCTGTTTGTTTCAAAGTACTCCCAGAGCTGAAGCTTTTGGTCCACAGTTCAAGAGTATTGTGACTTCTAGTGGTTGGTCCTATAACAACATAATATGGCGTAAAGCGCGTTTTTTGTTCAATTGCCTGGTATAAAACACCTTGCTAACAATGAATATTGGATGAGGCAATGCTTATTTTATTTAGTGACAAATGTGTTTACATATACAAATGTGCCTACGGTAATGTGAAGACCCCTTGACAATGTTAATAAGCCGGCATTATGTATTGATGTGATGACCCCTTGACAAAGCCAATACACTTGCCATACATATTAATGTGATGTTCCTGTGACAAAGCCAACAGGTGTTCCTTATAAATTGAAGTAGTGACACCTTGATAAAGCCAATAGGCCTGCTTTATTTAAAATGATACCCCCTTATGTTATGATGTTGCTTCAAGTATAGATGGAGGGGTGTTGTGATTATGGGGGTCATTGCCCACTAGGGTCAAATGTGATTCAATAATGTCCTCAAAGGTATTGCCATCTGCTTGATGTATATATTTGTAAATTAATGAAAAGTATTTAGTAGTGTGTGTGTGTGATAAATGTACTTTTCCTTTTTTCAAGAAAACACACTGACTGGACAAGGATTTATTGAGTGTTGCTGTGTGTGCCAGTGTTTGGAGATTACTAGCCCATAATATCCCCCCAGAAGAGGCCTTGGACTGCTCTGCTTTACTACCCTGAGAGAATCAAGTGCTACAATTGGTTCTCAGTAAGGAGAATCTATTACTTGCACATGCCTCACAACCTGCACAACAAATAACCAGATTTGTTAAACTAAATATATATATATCTTGATTTTCACCACTATATTGAGATAGCAGTAAACAGAATGAAGCAGGAATTGATAGAACAGTGTGTCTATCAGTGACTATCATGTCTATCAATGCTTTCTTGAGAGGCACTTCCTGGGGCTCAACTCAGAGTTTAACAACAAAGTTGAAAGATAAAACAACCTTGGCATGAGCTATGTCAAAGTTGTTTCGTGTTCAAAGGGACAATCTAATGGGGTGGAAGGAGGTGGGGGATATAATGCACTAGCAAAATGAAGGTTCTGAGCAATATGAGCCTTACACTAATGATCTGATTTTAGTGATATTTGTGAAACTTTGCAGATGACAAGGAAAACACTCACCAGCGGTTTTTGCAGAGACTGCACTATTCCCCTTTTGTACTGTTTGCCCCTTTAACCATGACCCATTCTCGCTTCGGTTAATGTGACTATTGTACCCATACAAATAGATGCCCTTTGCTCCTCCTCTGAAAATTTTCTACAGCCCCCAGTTCCTCTACCATAAAGCTGTGCACTTGTGACACAAACCAGCTCTCTGCAGTGCACTTGTTCCTGTCATCTATTTATAAATTTATAAGTACATTTTTGAGATGGGGTAAAGTGATCTTTCAGAAACCCTCATATGCATCATCAGAAGATGGTTTGAAATTTACCAATAAAAACCTCAAAGAAAGGTTACCCACAAAAAAGATTTAGGGGCAGATTTATCATACTTTCAAGCAATGCAGCAAGACAACATGCTGAGCTGCGTGAAAGGGAGGGGACAGGAATGTGCCATATTTACCAATATACGGAACATTCCTGTTCTCTGCCTGCACTGGCGCACAATGTGCTGCCTTGCGCCAGCACAGGTACCCTTTCGCCGTTATAGGCAGGATTGTTTTTGTGCAGAAACTGACACCTTCCTGCACAAAAACAATCCTCAGGCGCATTTTCCTCTTTCTAAGTGTGCTACATAATGCAGTGCACTTAGGAAGAGGAAACAATGAAGAGAAATAAATTCTGATGCCTTCCCAGGTCTACCAGTATTGGTCAATCTGGTGATGAGACAGAATATCGAGTTAAAAATTTCGACTGACCATAATATCGAGTGAAAAATATCATGGAATGGAAATATCGAGTGCAAGAATATCGATGTCAAGAATATGGATTTTAAGGTAAGTAATATCGATTTTTAAAATATAGAAGTCATAATATCGTTTGTAAAAATATAGGGCCTTATACGATGTCGGTCGGAAAGGCTCCGAATGGCATTCGAATTTTCCTAACCCGTGTCAGAACTCATGTTTCCGGCCGACTCGAAAACATTTCCGACTGACCCATTACGATGGAAGGTAACCGTTCGGTCATTCCGAATCGGTTCCGGCCGGCATTCGGAAACTCAGAGTCGGTCGGAGCCGATTCGTACAGCTCAATCGACAGTGTTTCCGACTGAACCGATTATGATGTCGGATTCCGACAGCCTTTCCTACTTGGTCTGTCCGACACAAAAAGGCTGTCTGAAACTGACTTTGGGGGACCCCTAGCAGACCCCCCTTCATCCTGAGGCCTTTAGATGTGGGTTGTGGATTTTGTAGGGGTACGGGGTGGGAAGTTAATTAATTTTACATTTTTAATATTAAATACATTTATTCAACATATATTTTAATTTATTTACATTTTAAAATTATTTTCATTTGTTTTTAATGTTGCACTGACTGGAGTGGGAATATTAGATTTTACCCCTCCACAATCCAACACTTTCCCTTCTGTTGCACTAACTGGAGTGGGAACAGTAAATTTTGCCCCACCGCAATCCAACACTTACCCTACTGTTGCACTGACTGGAGTGGGAACAGTAAATTTCGCCCACCGCAATCCAACACTTACCCTACTGTTGCACTGACTGGAGTGGGAATAGTACATTTTACCTCTCCATAATCCAACACTTACCCTACTGTTGCACTGACTAGAGTGGGAATATTAATTTTCTTGTTTTTGTTAATTATAATATTTATTGTCGTGCTAATTGTACTGGGAATAGTAAACTATAGTATTTTCCAATGTTATATTTTAAATATTTTTATATTTTTGTAGTTAGAGTAGTAAATCTTATTTTTGTGTGATGTAAAACATTTTGTTACTGTTGTGTTGTGTTAGGTGGGAAAACTTAATTTTATTTTTATTTAGGATAAAATGTTTTTTTAGTGGGAAATTTATATGTATTTATTTTAATATTTAATAATGTATTTTATGTTGTAATTTATATAATTATGTGTTTGATTTATTATAATAATAAAATTTAAAAATTTCAATTTTTTGTTTGCAAATTATTTGTAATTAAATTGTAATAAATATGTGTTGTTTACTTTTTATTTTAAATTAAATCTGTTGGTTTCCTTTTTTAATATTTTATGTTTTTGGTATTTTTAAATTTGTATACATATAATTTTGATTATATTATATTATTTACATTTTTTTTAAATTATATTATTATTTAAAATATTAGTTTGTTTATTTTATTTTTATAAATTAATGTTTGTATTTAATATATGTTTATTTTAATATTTTATATTATAAAAAAATTATATTTAATAAAACTATATTTTAGCAAACGATTGTTTTTTTCTATATTTTTGTACTTACCTTTTTAAGTATAGGCAGTCGATATTTTTGTATCCTATGTTTTTCCCTCGATATTTTTTACATCGATATTTTTGAGGTCGATATTCTGTCAGTGAACTGGTAAATCTGGCAATGTGTCAGAATGCATGGCTGGATGCGTGGGAACACCCACGCTCCAACCATGCCACACCCCCAGCGCGCAGTGCAACGCAAGACAGCAACATGCTCTGCCTTGCGTTAGACGAGATTTATCGGGCCACGCAGGGTGGTATTGTGTGGCTTGGTAAATCTGAATCTAGGTTTTTCGTCACACTGCATCGCCTTGCGTGGTGCAAGAGCGATGCAAAACTATGATAAATGTGGCCCTTAATATTGCAACTTGCTTTAAGGTTCTGTTATGTTATTGTATTGTGCTGTTTTTTGTTGAGATTGTCAAGAAATGCATTTCCCTGTCTAACAGGCCACTTTGTTGCCTTTTTGTTCCGCTGTTGTTGCAGTAATTATAGTACTTTTTTGTGCCTTATGATTTTAAACAGATGTATTTGTTAACTACCTGTCCTGTTGGGATATTTGTGGTTTGAGGGTAAACCAGTTAAATCTACAGTGAAAAGTACTTAGATTCGGAAATGTATTTTTAAATGCAGCTCACTTATTGGTACTGAAATAAATATACTTTTTGCTGAAAGGCAATAGGTGCCTCTACCGCCCGAACATATCCATCTAAACAAGGTGATCCTCTCGTGATTATCACTACCTTTATGGCAGGAAACTACTGTTTAACTACCTTCATCTCGCTAATTTCATTGACGTGATATTCACCTTTATTTAGCAATGAAGCTATTTTTGAGTCACTTGCACTAGTCAATTTCTCATCCTGTTCTACATTGAATCCAAAGAAACTAATGATGGTGTGGTTTGACATACCAAGGTAGAAAAGAAATCAAGGTTTCAAGCATATGATACTTCCTCAACAGAACAGGCATGATTTGTTGTGACATGGCAAATGTTTGTATGCTGCATAATACATCACCATGCTTAAGGACAATACCTACAACTCAGAAATATAAGTGTCTTCAATGTTACACTATTAGCTCTCCACATGGTCCACCACTACTCATACAGAGACAAAAGAGTTGACCGCGCTCCCAAGGCAATGGCCCTTGCAGCATACTACTAGGCAGGCAGTCTGCCTATGGCAAGAACAGAACACATTGTCAGTACAGTATGAATTTCAAATTAATGTAGGTCAAGTAAAGTTACTTTTTTTTGCAGGCAAATGTCTTTCCAAATATTACATACTCATGCACATCTATAAAAAGCAGATTTACAAATCATTAAAGAAATGCTGCTTCATTCACATATGCATATGTGAATCCCCCTCAAATTGTGACATTGTCATAGCATTGAACAGTTCCAAAAATAGAGAAAAGTTCCATTCTTCAATGGGTTTTGAATTAATTCAAGTATGAAAATAGAAAAATAAATGCACAGAAATGTCTTTAAATTTTAAATCCAATGTCTTACGCATATTTGCCTACTTCTTTGAAACCTGCTAAAGCCAAACATATTTGACAATTTTCTTTAAAGACATTATGTGAAATATATAATTTCATCTGCAATAAACCAAGTAAAGGCGTACTGTGAACAAAATGTAGTTGTAAGAAATTGAGTTAATAACTGCGAAGATTGTGAGTTCTTCACAAGTAGCAAATCCAAAATTCTCTTTTTACTGAGAACCAAGTACCCTATTGTAGCACTTGATTCTGTCAGTGTAGAGAAGCAGAGCAGTCCAAGGGCTACTCAAGAAAGGTGGTGTGGACTAGTAACCCCCAGCTTGCTGATATGCAGCAACAACACTATAGGAAATCTGGCTTTTCTGCGTGGTAACTCCAGATTTTTTTGCTTTTTGCCGGACCCATTATTTGTGCTGGCTTTAAAACTATGTGCACTATACCCCTGCTAACCAGTAGTAAAGTGCTTGTGCATCCCCTTTAAATGTGGTTGGATGAGCATACTCCTAATTGGCATACTTAACTTGTCTATAAGCCCCCAATATATGAGTAGACAGTATACCGAGGTCCTGGAAGCTAATGCCACTAGTGGACTGCACACCTATTGTGCAGGCCATTACAGTGGCAGTGAACACATGGCTCCTTTACCCTAAGCAGTACAGGCCAGAAGACCTGTTCACCAGAATGGTCAGGAGACCTTTATGTAAAACCAAGGAAATGGGGGAATACATTCTCCTGGAGTAATGCAAATCAAAACATAGAGTATTCCTTCCTGTGGGGCTTATATTTGAACCCCCCTGGGTACCTCTGATTGGGCAAGTATACAATGCCTGCTGCATGCCTAATTATTGTATAGTGCATGTCTGATTTAATGTTTTGAATAATACGTTGACGGGGAGCATTAGCAAAGTACACCTGCCCTGAAGAATGCCTCAGACTGTAGTCAGCCAGTAGAGTAGGCAGAAACATGTTGGCACCACAAGGGTCATAGCACCATTAAATCCCAATTGCCTCTTAACATAGTCTATTTTAATTTTTCCCATCCAACCAGCTAATAAAGGGAAGCCATGGGAGTGGATGAGGAGATTTTCATGTTAGCTCCCTGACTATTCATATACAAAGAGCTCCCTGGAATACGGTCGAACCCACCCTGACCTTTAGAAGTCAGGGTGAACCCGATAATGAAGCATGTCACTACTAGAGTGAGTGAGGGTTGAAAATAAAGAAAGGATTACTTTTCCTTTTTCCCACTTTTCTTTGAAGTGGTATATAGTTGTGACACACACTCTACCATATCTTCGCTCGTTTGGCAGAAGAATACTCTATGCTTTGAAGTGTAAACATGGCTTCAGGCTTACATTTGTAGACTGACTGATGCAGTGTAACAACTGCAATTCAACCTGTCAAAATAAATCTATTGAAAGATTAAAACGCCCCTTTTATATAGTAATAAGTCACCCCTATGTAGGCTTTTAAAGCACACAAGGCAAGGCGTATGGTATTTAAAAGTAGGCCATGTTGAAATGTAATATTAATATATCCTTATTATATTATTTAATTTCAACATATCACTAGAACTCAAAAGCTATTTTCACAGTGGCAGGCCGATTTGCCCTATGTAGAAAACCAGAGTACAGATCTAAATACTAATACTGAACCTCAACAATGAGACCAGCTCAAAAAATAATTAAACAGCTATTTTAATAGTTATTACAAATCCAATTCAATGGTGAAGTCTGATTTTAATAAATATTGAGGAAAAGTAACTTTTAAAGTTACCTTTTCCCTGACTGAGTGTACCTGGAGACTAATTTGCTTTGGCTCTCTAGCTTCTGTCTGGTTGCTGAAGGAATCTGCTTTTATCCTACCAGACTTCTGCCTCTGAGTTTATTGTGGGTACAATGGCTGCCTTAAACGGTATTTTAGTGAGAGGACACTAGGATTACCACAGTGTACCACACATCCAGACCCTCAGAAACCAAGTTTAGTGTGTTCAAAAATATTTGCAATCTTAAAAATTCCTAAAGTAAGTAGGGTGGCCTCAGGAACTTTTACCTCATTGGTTAGGCCATGCACAGGAGTCATTCCCTTCCTCAAGTGATGTGTGGGAGCTGAAAACTTCTCTCTGTTCACCTTCAAAGCAGGAGCAGCCTTTCCTCTTGACTCCCACCTGTGGTGGGATGAAGGCATACTCCTCTGCATGTGAGGAGCACAGGCAGGGGAACACGAGGCTTGGGTGCCTGCCTTCACAGACACAGAAACAGTGGACCGGCCCTGCCAGGTTTTAGCATATTCAAGAGTATGGGGTCCGTGGGACCTGCTGCACGTGCGCTAGCACCCAAGCAGTTGAGGACCCCCAGGGGCAATAAGAATTCAAGGGAAGCAGTCCCACGCACACCTCCTTCGGCAGCAAAGACTACATTGCATGGTATGCTGACCCCTGGGCCCTGGTCCACCCCATGGAGAAATCCAATTGGAGCACCATGTGCCTGGTATATTTCATTTCTTTTACCCTTGGGGGGAAAACTTTTCAGGCCCATTTCTCTGGCCCTGTTTGGCCACTTTTAACAAGTTTAGGCGTGTTTTCTTCTCTTCAGACCACCTGTCCTCTATTCTCTAAAGGGTCTTTTGGGTGGAGGTAGATTTGTAAGGGCTCTCTGGACCAGACCTGACCTCTGCTAGTCTCCTGGCACTCCTCACTCCTGTAGTTGGGGGACTCTTACTCATCCCCTTTGTAGACAAGTAGAAAAACACCCTTCCGAATGACCTCCTCAAGTCCCAGAGCCTCCTGACTTCTTGAAAGGCACCTGCGGCATACAGGACCAGTCCACAGAAGACTCTAGTGGAACCATCCAGGATCCCTCAGGAGGTTCATTCCCTCAACTGTTCCTCAGGAGGCATAAGTAGGCCAGCACCACTAGCCTTGGAGGGCCCCATCCTAGTCCTGGGTGGGCTGGAGTTAAAGTCCCTCAGTCTATCATTACAGGGCATCATGTGGTCTCTCCATCCAGCTGTACATTCTTTCACTATAGTCACTCCTAGGTCCAGTGTCTTCTAATCTCTCTCTTTCCCTTGCAGGAGATTTTAAGTAGGGTAGCAATTTCTAGAAGCCAGGCACACCTGATCAATCTAGGATGTCATATTATCACTCCTTCCATGTACAAACCCTCCTGAGTAGCACTCTGGGACAATCCAATATGGTGACTATAAGTTGTCTGTGGAAGGGCTTCCCAGAGAGCCTTAGATCTGTCCCTAACTAACACAGCTCCCTGATCCCTATAATAACTAGCTCCTGCTGTGTTCCAGAGGTCTGGCCCTACCTCTTTATTCCGTGGGGCTTGAGCTGTCCCAGGTCAGATGCAGTGTGACAAACTAATTTACACATTCAAATTTCCTCCCTACCCCTTCCTTTGCCAGGAACTGTGTGAATCACTGTTAAAGGCTCTATTGTGTACGGAGGCTTTTGATCCCTCTTCTGGGGAGCAGAATAATTAACGTGGCTCAGTATGGAGGACAAAGGCCTGGAATCTGATTAGAAGCTGAGCCAGAAAAATATGACAAATCTTAAAGTGCCATAAGGTGTGTATGTTGATTGTTAGGGACTCTAAATTCACACTCAGGGTGCATGTGTACTCCCAGATTAGAACCTCACTGGACCCTATAGGACCAAGTAGTGCTAAATTAAGCCTTAGGGTAGATTATGCCTATATTGTGTACAGTATAAGCATTACAGACCTTCAGTAAGCAGTGTAGACCTGCACTATGAATGCCCACTCATATTTTAAGGCCCACTCCAGGTCAGCACCCTTAAGAGTCCCTTTTGCAATAGGCAACTTATGTGCAGATACCAGACCGCTCAAGATGGTTGGTTCACATGTGCTGCCCTCATACATGTACACATGCATGTGCACACATGTTCATGTGTATCCAGCCCAGAGCCTCTTACCCTAGCTGCACAGCAGTAGCCTTTCCTTAAAGGCTGACACTGGTGTTTTGCACGCTCAGTACAATTACTGTGAATTAACCATGAATGAGTCTCCTGAAGTGAGACTCACTCACAGTAAAAGTAAGATAAAACAGGTAGTCAAAAGCAAAAAATCCTGGATGACTAAAAGGGGTAATCAATTTGATGCAGTAGTTTTCTAGTGATGTGGGGCAGGTTGCTGGTTTTATATCTGTCCTGATGATAAATAAATCTCAATTCGACATCAGAATAAGAAGATAAAACACATAACAAAAAGACAAATCCCCTCACTGCAGAAGTGCTTTACAATTTACATCATATACATTTGTAAAATAACTTGCAGTATGCTATACAAATGGATTCAGTAACTCAAATTATGCCCAAGGTTTAATATTTAAGGTGTCCCAAAGAAAAATATATTGTCACCAGTTTATAGCATTGCAGAGCAATATAAAGCAAACAGAAGACACAATTTTGGAATGCCTTTAGTAAAAAATGATAAAACATAGAACCTGGTCAAAGATTATAAAGACGGAGTCAAAACTATTGTGACCAGAATATCCTAGCCAAAATATTGTTACGTTGAAAATATTGTGGACCAAATCAGTGAAGGTAAGTATATTGTTTTTTACTACTTTATTATATTATCAAAAATGTTACTTTAATGCCATTTTTATTATTGTATTTTATCTCTTATTTTAAAATGTCTTTACTTTTTTTTTTAAATGTAACAGTGATATCTTTTATTTGAGTTGTTGGGTTTATTGGGGATTGCATGGATAGTATTTGTTTTTAAATTATATAATAATTTATGTTACTTTATTACTACATAGTTTTTTTTTTTTTATATTTTTGGGTCCTCGTTTGCCTTTTTTTCACC
Organism: Calotriton arnoldi; assembly: GCA_963921515.1. Lineage (NCBI taxonomy): Eukaryota > Metazoa > Chordata > Amphibia > Caudata > Salamandridae > Calotriton > Calotriton arnoldi. The sequence continues at coordinate 379,822 of CAWUFW010003888.1, forward strand.
CTTCTTCTAACGTAACCAGCCCGGGTTTCATACCTCATTTATACTGGACAAAAGGGGGGAAGGGAGGGGAGACAGCACAAAGTGAGGCCTCCCACAGAGGCACCCTCGTATTCCTTCTGGGAGACCTTGTCCTCTGTTTAACCGCCTAACAACCCCCAAGTCCTCCTGCTTACACAGGAAGGACTAAAAAACCAGCGGAAGCAGATAAAAGGCTTAATCATTGAACCGTTTTTAAAATTCCCCAACCATCAACCACACCAAGACAGAAAGGGAGTCCAGAATTTATATCTCTTTCTCAACTGATCCGAAGTATCCAGCTTAGCAATATATTTCATCGATTGGAGCCAGTCACCCTCCATTGGTGAAGCAGGAGATACCCATAATTTACATATCTCTCTACGAGCCAAGAGTATAGCATAAAATATTAACTTTGCACCATCCTTGGTAACATTACATTGCAGATCTAGTCCCCCAAATATAATCAGTTCAACGCTTACCTTGATCTGCACTTTCAGGATATTAAACAGGCAATTACTCACCGCCTCCCAAAAGGATTGAATCTTCAAGCAGCGTACAAACATGTGAAGGTCATCTTCATTTTGACTGCCACACTTAGGACACATCACCACTCCTCCTGACCCAAATTTTGACAGCCTTCGTGGAGACCAATAGGCCCTGTGCATGGTAAAGAAATGGTTCCTCCTGAGATACGCAGGTTTGACTACTTTATAAAGCATAGACATAGATACTTGCCATTGATCTTCCATCGCAGTCTCTGGCAAGCATCCTCCCCACAGATCTTCAGGTAAAGTAAAAGCACCGTCCTCCGTCTCAAGCAGCAGCCAATACCAAAGTGCAATTTCTTTTTTGAACACAGAACTAGACAGAAGCTTTTCCTCCAAATCATTTGAACCACCTATTTCTTCACCCGACGCCCGGTGCCAACTCTGGATCTGAAGATATTTAAATCTTGAAAGGCTCGAACTTAACTCCTGCTCACACCAGGTCCAAGAAACTAAATCTCCATCTGGAAACAGCTGCTTCCACCTTACAATACCCGCCTCTTTAAGTGGTCAAGCCAAAAGATCCTTAGACCACATTGGAAAGCCTGGCGCATCCCAAATCGGGGCTGACCAACTTAAGTACAGAATTTTTAGGGCTCTTCTGATTCTGTACCATGTTTCAGCCATTGATTTTAACACCTTTAATCTAACCTTCTTAAAATACTTCGGATCAGCAAATTTAAACATAAAACCCACTTCTGCTCCCTCTTCTTCTCTCAGCATTTCTTTAAACATCCTTCCTATCTCTGTATTCGCAGGGGAGTCCAATAGCATCCTTCCATTTTTCAAAAGAAATGCCCTAGAATAAAATAACAAATCCGGCAAAGCTAAGCCCCCCTTAATCAGCCTCGTTCTCAATTTTTCCAAGAAAGCCGTGGTCCTTTTGACGCCCAGATAAATGAACTAATTTCGCTTTGCAGTCTTAGGAACCACTCTTTCCGAAACGTTAGGGGGATTGTTTCAAACAAAAAGGTTATCTTCGGCAAAACAATCATCTTGACCAAGTTTACTCGACCATATAATGTGAGTGGGAGATGCATCCATCCTTGTAGACTCGCACTAATCTCCTTCTTAACTTTATCAACATTCACCTTAGTAAGATCTGTAATATTCTGGGTAACCCTAACCCCCAAATACCTTATTTGTTTTTTACATTCCATCCCCTCTGTCTCTATATTCCAGGCCATAACTTCAGTTTTCTATTCATTGATGCCATATCCCGAAATCTTCCCGAAATCATTCGATATACCCAACAGACACCCCATCGATTGTTGTAAATTTGTTGTGAGAATTAAAATGTCATCAGCATAGAGCCCAATCTTTTTATTCCAGCCATGAAATTCAAAGGGCAATATACCTTGACTACTCCTAATTTATCTGGCCAAGGGTTCTATATAAAAGTCAAACAAAAGTGGGGACAAGGGGCATCCCTGCCTAGTTCCCCGCTCAATCTGTACCGGTTGTGTCAATACTCCATTAACTAGCACTCTAGCATTCGGAGCCTTATATATAGCTTTTAATAGTTTACAAAAATTCGCACCCAAGTTAAGGCGCTTTGCCAATGTCTGCAGGTATACCCAATTTACGCGATCAAACGCCTCAGTGGCATCTAGCGCTATTACTGCCAAGGGAAGATCGTAAGCCGTAGCCATATCTATAGATCCTATCAAAGAATATGTCAACTCCTTCAGAGTTCTTCCTTTAATGAAGCCCTTCTGATCCTCGTGGACTAAATTAGGCATTACCACAATTAAGCTTATTGCCATCACCTTCGCAAACAGCTTATAATCGACATTTAAAAGAGAAATAGGCCGATACGATTCTGCATTTTTTAATGACTTGCCAGGCTTTGGAATTAACGTTATATTAGCCTCTTTCCAAGACTCCGGTAATTCAAACTCAAACAGAAAAGCAGCATTAAAAAGCTGTCTCAATATAGCTATTAACTCACTAGCCAGTGCTTTATACACCTCCGCTGGAAGGCCATCAGGCCCTGGAGCCTTCCCCTCTTACCAGCCCTAATAGCCTCCTCCAACTCCTCAACAGAGATCTCCTTATTCAATGCCCCCATTTCTTCTTCTGATAATGGGTCCATGTCATCTAACCAAGCCAGCACCTCACTCTCCATAACAACCAGATCTTCTTTATACCTTTCCAAAATACTCATAAAAGGCTAAAGCTATTCCACTACTATCACTTAAAACCACATCCGACCCTTCACACCTAATTTTTTTGATCAGGTTTCTAACCTGATCACCTTTTGCCTTTCAGGCTAATAGTTTGCTACAGCCCTCCCCATATTCAAAATGTGCCAACTGGCTTGCCTCCACCTTCTCCTTAACTCTATCTCTTAAAACTCCTGACAAACATGCTTTCAAATGTATTATTTCCTCCCTCTCCTTCTCACAGCTTTCCTGACTTCCTGCATTTATTAAGACTGCTTCTAATTTCCGAATCTGTTCTTCTAAATCTGAGACTTTTTTATAATATATTCGTCTTTTTCCTGCAGCTAACGAACCAAGCCTACCTCTTAAAAACGCCTTATAGGCATCCCAGACAATCCCTATCTTAGCCGAACCCTGATTCCTCTCAAAGAACTCCTTAGTTTCCTCCTTTAAAATCTTAATCGTCTCAGACTCGCACAGAATCGTGCGATCCAGCCTCCATCTCGAACTGATCTTCCCCTCCCCTCCCCCACCCTCACACCCAACAGGATGGGTGAATGATCTGAAAGGTGTACCCCAATATGTTCCACCTCCACAACCTCATCCTTTATTGCACGGTCCACCAAAAAATAATCTATTCGAGACTTATGCTTGTATTTTTTATTATAATACGTAAAGCCCTTTTTTGAACCAGCCTTACATCTCCATATATCGCACAAGCCCCGCTGCAGCATCATTAAACGCACTCTATCCGACATCTTGGGGTTGACTGCCGCTCTACTATTTAAGGATCTATCTAATTTATGGTCCAAAACTGTATTAAAGTCCCCTGCCATAATGATCTGACCAGTAAACCCCAGCAATTCATTTGCTAATTCCTCTAAAGGACCAGTGTCATCTTGATTAGGACCATAATAGCCAACCAATATGATATTCTGCCCATAGATCTTTACCTTAACAATTAGCCATCTTCCTGAAGCATTTGAGGCACTCCCTTCTATCAATATACTCGTGCTATGCTTTACTAATATAGCTACACCCTTAGTGACTGCTGTCTGTCTCGTATACATAGCATGTGAAACCCACCTCTGTACCTTAAAAATCTCCCTGCTCTCTTCTTCCGTCAGATGTGTCTCTTGTAAAATAATAATTTGTGCCTCACAATCCTTCAAGTACTGCATTATTCTATCTCTCCTACCCCTCACCCGAAGCCCATTCACATTCCACGACAAAACTTTCAACTGATTGCTACTAATCCCTGTCATCTAAAACTCCTGTGCAAACCCTGTGAAAATAGACTTGTGAAAACCAAGACATCTGAGGTATTTTGTTGTACATTTTTCCCCAAACCCCCTCCCCCCCTTGATTTCTACATTGATTGTTTTATCTTTTAAATTGTTATTTGTTGGTTTAAATGTTTTAATGTTTAACTGTGCATTACATTTTAATTTCAGGTTGTGGGGCTCATTGGGGGATAGATGAGTAGTTTTTTATATTATATAAAATAAAACTAGTTTTAAATGACCTACATTATTTGGAATTATACTTTACTGACAAAATGTTTGTTGCTTGCCATGAGCAGGGTGCCTGCCCATTAGTATGCTGCAATAGAACTTAGAACAGTAAATCTAACCCTCCCTGACCCAATGGATGCATGTCCCCGAATGTTTGTTAAACTGGACTTGGAATAATGGATCTTACTCCCTCCGCCCTCCATAGTCTTCTCATCAATTATGTCATTTCAAATGTTGCAGTGATGCTATCAATGATGTTATTGAGCATGTTATGAGTGATGTAATATGTGGGGTAATTAGCTATTCATTGCCAGGATGTGAGTTACAGTTACCTTAGGGCAAGAGATACAGTTACTAGAGATAACTATAACAGGTCGATTTCAGTGTTTTTTTTTGTTTAAAATGTTATGTTGTCACTAAGATTTTCACCTAACTATAATGTCACTTTAACCTTTGGATTTTTCAGTGAATTTCTAGGTTTTTTTAACATAAATTAATATAAAGGCAACCTGCAGCCAACCCTTCGCGGGCAGCCAACCCTCCAACATGCACGGTCTTTGGCAGCCAACCCCATGTGTGTGGTGTATGTTTAGCCACAAGGCCTGGCCTGTGAGCATCCAACCCTACGATATGCATGAACTTCTGCAGCTGTAAAATATAAAAGAGAGCCTATTGGCTTTACTAAGGGGTGAACATATCAATATGCATATAAAGCATATCTATCATCTTTCTCCAACACATAGCAATATTTGTAATCAAATATATATTTCAATAATATACACAATGCAATGTTTATTAATATTGATTATTATATAAATGTTTAATAAAGTTTTAATTAAAAACATGTTTTCAACTCTTTCTTTTTACTTAGTTTTTAATATTGCATTTTCTAGCTGGAAAATGTCAAAATAAATAGTCAGAGACATTTGTTTAAAAAAAAAAAAAAAATAATAATAAAACATGTCTCTCTGTTAACATTTTTTGGCCCAGAAAACGCAATCATAAAAACAATCACAAGAGCATAGAGCTCCACCTATGGGTGCTTTAACAAGTATGGTAAGTTCTCCTGTGGTTATGGATTCAATGACCCAGGAGACTTATTTTTTGTAATGGTGGTGGGGGGGGGGGCTGCTGGGCTCCCTGCAGCCCCCAACAATATTAAAGAAAGGTTTGGTGGTGCCCCTCTCTATTCTAGGGGTATCACCAAGCTAAAGAAATATAAAAAAATAAAGCCCTTGAAGGGCATTATTGGGTGGTTACTGTATAATAAATGAATGGCTCCCGTCACTCATTTATTATTTACTTTAAAAAAAATATTTACTGTGGGTGTCCCAGTGCTTACCAGGGACACCGTAATATTATTTTTATAAGGGAAGGGGGGCGTCCTGCCCCGCTCCCCAGCCTATCCAGGCCCCGGGCACCCCATCTCCAGGGGCCATATTTTTTAAGAATGAAAGGGGGGCATGTGGCTTCCCTCCATGAGCCACAAGTGGTCCTGGGAACCCCATCCCCGGGACCTTCTTTATGAAAATAAGGGGAGAGGGTGTGCAGCCCCCCCTATCAAAGCCTTTACGGCCCCAGGAACCCATCTCACTTGGCCTCTCGTGGGTGCCCCAGTGCCCACATGGGGCACTCGCAAACAACTAAGTTAGGGCAGCGGGGGAGCCCCAGGGGCCCCATGACCCCAGCTGGCTCCTCAGCCAGCACCATACTGGGTGCTGGCGGGAGCCAAAGCCTTTTCTTTGCTCCTGCCCAGCAGGAGCAGCATTTTTTACTGCTCCCTCCGGCTGGAAGCAAAGAGCAGTTCTCTGCCCGGGAGATGCAGGCAAGAAATGGCTGCATTCTCCTAGGCAGGGAACAACAGTGTCCCAGGAGTGGTCTCACAGAGAAACTGTGTTGTATCTTGCCCCAGGGGTCAGGGTCCCCAGGGCAGAGACCACCAAGGAGAGGAGGATGCCAAGGATGCCAGGTCCAACACGTGTCCCCTCCAGCTTAAAGTAGGGAGAACTACCCAACCTCCTGGGAGTTCGCATCTCTAAGGCAGAAGAATCTGGACAGACCATCAGCACTGCTGTGTTATGTACCAGGGCTGTTTTCCACCGTAAAGTCCATTCCCTGTTGGGAGATGGACCACCGCAACAGCTTTGGGTTCTCACCCCTCATCTGCATTAACCAGCTGAGGGGCCTGTGGTTTGTCTGAACCCGAAAGTAAGTCCCAAACAAGCAGGGCCTTAGCTTCTTCAGTGCCCAGACCACAGCAAAAGCTTCCCTTTCAGTTGCACTCCATCTCTGGTCCTGGGGAATCAACCTCCTGCTAATGAAGGCTGCAGGTTGGTCTAGGTCCTCTTCATTTAGCTGTGCGAGTACCACCCCCACACCATGCTCTGAAGCGCCAGTCTGCATAACAAATTCCTTGGAGAAATCGGGTACCTTGATCACGAGTGCCATGCACATAGCTACCTTTAGGGCATCAAACACAGTCTGACAAGTCTCAGTCCAGATCACTTTCCTGGGCTGCTTCCTGGAAGTGAGCTCAGTCAAGGGGGCAATATGGCACCATAGCCCTTGACAAATCTCCTGTAATAACCGGTGAGGCCTAAAATGGCTTTCAACTCTGTCCAGGTCTTGGGGGCTCCCCAGCAAGAATGGTGTCAATCTTGGGTTGTAGGGGTGCCACCGGGCCGTTTCCTACCTGGTGTCCCAAATTCTCTAATTTTTTATTGATATAGACCTCTTCAGAGATCCAATATTTAATTATAATTATTATAAAATAATATATGCAAATAATTCAGGTCCATAATACCACGATATAAAAATACAATGTATACAGAAGAGATTATTATTCCTAGTTTGAACATCTCTAAAACAGCGGAAGAAATGCTTTAAAAAATGTTTTACTTTATAACATACAAATTCATCTGGTGGAGCTCTTATTAGCTCAATCAAATCCATAGTTCTAGAAATGTTATATTTAGTGCAAATAGGTTTTAAAAATCTGGTGCATGCATCAACCAAGCAATTATTGGGACAAACAAATAGGACATGTACCAAATCTTGGATGCCTCCACTACACAGATCACAGAGGCTGGATTTATCAAATATACTGCCTCAGTTTTTTGTTATATCTTTTAGTGGTAATATCCCCAGTCTTAGCATCAGAATGCAACGCCTAACTTTATGGTCTCGTGTGAATCTCAGGTATTTTGGGGTCACTTTATACTCCACACTGGCTAGTGAAAGCTTATAGTGGGATAACTGTTGACAATAGAGCTTATCCATTTCAAACCTCAATCTCGGAGTAGATTTTTTCAAAAAGAAATTCAGGAGTACTGGAGACCAAATTTGTAAAAGTTTCGAAGAACATTGGAAGAGCTCCAAATCAATCTCTAGATTTTATCTAAAAGTATTTTTCCCTGAGTTAACCATAAAAGTTTCATAACATAAAAGCGCTCTCAATGTACCTTCAGGTGCATGTGGTAAGATAAAGGCCCATCTAACAAAATTTGCCTGTGCTCTTGTAAATGCACTCACTACCCCTAATTCCAGTCAAAGTGCATGTACAGGTGTAGCTTGACTTGTAGTAGTAAGCATACTTAAGAGTTTTCCCTCTTTGAGAATTAAAAAGCCCCATCTTTTTATAGGAATATATTCTAAACCATAAATTAATATAGGGGTAATCTTTGTTCGATAAATTTCTAGGAGGGCTGAAAAATGTCTCCTCCCAGTAGATGAATAAAACATTTTTATTGCACTAAGATGGGTTACCATTTTTAATTCACTCCATTGAAAATGTGAAGCAGTTCCAGTAGACTGAGTGAAAACTCTTCCCAAATAGGTATAAGTAGACACTACTTTTACTAGAATTCCCCCTAACTTCCAGATGAATGGTTTAGCCTTTTTCCTACCCCTAAACAGTACTATTTTTGTTTTATTCTTAAAAAATATTTCTCTGTGTAATGAAAAAGTGCCTCCATGTTACTCTGCAGACAGATTGGAATAAGGTCAAAGATGACCACGTTGTCAGCGTACATTAAAAAATGTATTTTTTGAGGTGCTAATTGGGGGGGGGATTAATTACCTCCTGAAAACAATCCGGCAAGTCGCTAAGGAATAGTGAGAAGAGGAGGGGAGCAAGTAAACATTCCTGCTTAAGGCCATTCTGTGTGGGAATCTCTTGGGTTAGACCCTTGTCTCCTCCCATCTGCACTTTACACCATGTAGATGTACGAAGAGCTACTATTATCCTTAATAAGGTTGCCGGGACACCTAATCTCTATAGGTTCTAAACAAGGAAGGCCTATCCACCTTATCAAAAGCTGTAGAAAAGCCGACAAATAAACTATAGACTACCTGGGCTTTGCCAACTACATATTTGTCGATAATAGTTTGTCCCAAGTACACCAGAGACCCCTGCCCTATCTGGCATTTACTGGCCTTGATAGTGAGGCCTGCCTTCTGTAGGGCCTTCAATACTTCCCAGAGGTGATGCAAGTGATTCTCCCAGCCAGACCTGAACACTGCAATATCATCCAGGTAGGCAGCGCTGAAACCATCCTGCCCAGCCAAGACCTGGTTGACCAACCTCTGAAAGGTTGCAGGGGCATTCTTCAACCCAAAGGGCATGACAAGGAACTGGAAGTGCCCCTCCAGCACTGAGAACGCTGCCCCATCAGTTAAGGCAATCTGCCAGTACTCAGATGTCAAGTCAAACGTACTGAGGAACTTGGCAGTTCCTAGCCAATCTATGAGCTAATCAGCTCTGTGGGTGGGGTGCTCGTCAGTCTTGATGACAGCATTGAGCCCACAGTAGTCCACACAGAACCGCAGTTCAGGTGTGGCACTGGGTGCAGCAGCCTTTGGGACCAAGACCACTGGGCTGGCCCAAGGACTCACCCCAAACACTAGCATCTTGGAAAGCTCTTCCTTGATGCTGGCTTTGACCTTGTCAGTCAACCTGTAAATGTTGTGCTTCACAGGTGGACTATCCCCAGTATCCACATCATGGGTATACCAATAGGTGACCCCTGGGGTAAAACAAAAAAAAAGATGCAAACTGTCCCAGCAACTGTAGACAGTCACTTTGCTGTCCCAGGGTCAGTGTTTGAGAGAGCTTCACACCCTCCACAGACCATCCTGCTCTTTGGCAGACAGCAGGTCAGGAAAAGGCTTACTTTCTTCCTCCACCCCATCATCAGTTGCAAAGAGAATGGTCAATTCAGACCTCTCAAAGTGTGGTTTGAGGCAGTTCACATGTAGGACCCTTAAAGGGTTTCTGTGAGTCTGCATGTCCACCAGGTAGGTGACATCACTCTTGCGTTCCTTCACCTCAAAAGGCCTGAACCACTTGTCCTGTAGAGCACAGAACTCCACCGGGGCCATAAACAACACTTTCTGGCCAGAACTCCACTAGGGCCATGAATAACACTTTCTGGCCAGGCTGAAACTCAACCAGAGTTGGCATTCTGGTCATACCAGTGTTTCATGTCCTCCTGGCTTGCTTCTAGGTTCGGCTGAGCGAGATTCCTGAAGCACGCAGTCTGGTTTCTGAAAGCCAGCATGCAAAAGCTTCCTGGGAGCTTGCTCCCAGCCTTCCTTCATCAGACTAAGAAGTCCCCTCTCAGGGTGCCCATACAGCAGCTCAATGTGGCTAAAGCAAACCCCTTTCTGCGGTACCTCCCTGTAAACAAAGAGAAAACATAGCAAGAGGATGTCCCACTTATGCCTCAGGGAGTCTGAAAGACCCTCAATCATGCCCTTCAGGGTTTGATTGAACCTTTCTACCAACCCATTATCTTGGAGGTGGTAAGGTGTGGTGGATTTGTAGCTCACTCGAAACACTTCCCACATGGCAGCCACTGTCCTCAGAGGTAAAGCCTCAGGGAACCGGGTGGCATTGGCCACCAAAACCAGGATGAACCGGTTGCCCATGGCTGTCTTGGGGTCCAGAGGCCCCACAATGTCGATGTACACCCGCTCAAAAGGGGTGCTCACGACAGAGAAATGCTGGAGTGGAGTCTTCCATCTCCCTCCACTCTTGCCACTTGCCTGGCAAGTCCTACAATGAGTATCATTAGCGCCTTGAGACCCTTACGGGTGAGTAGTCGCGCTTTAACAAACTCCTGATTGATTGATTGATATATCAGAGTGCATCTGGATTAACATTGCCTAGTTGAAGTCATACTAATCTGGGTGAGAAATGGTTTGACAAGGATTGCTCGAAAGCTCACCAAAAGCTTATTTCTGCCTTGAAGCAGGTCCCAAGAGATTGTGCTCTTATAGCCCAATTGAGGCAGTCCTATAAATGTACGATTAATCACAGAAAACAATAAATTAAAGATGAGGCCTGGAATGACCTTTTTTCGGTTGAGGTTCATAGGGATAGTGCTAGATTTTGGGCTATAGTGAATAAACCCTTTTTTTCAGGACTAAATAACACGCCTTTAAAATGTAATATTACGGAGGATCAGTGGTACTCCCATTTTAATACTATTTATGGAGTATCCCAGGCCGGGAGGGGCTTTCCAGTTCTTCCTGATCAAGAGAGGGGCAACACATCATTGCATTTTACAGTAAATGAAGTGGAGATGGCTATCACTCAAATGACTAGTAATAAAGCCCCTGGACCTGATTGTGTTCCGGCCGATCTATATAAACAAACACCGCATCTTTGGGCAAACATTTTAACCATACTTTTAAATACGGCTAGTATGTATGGATTTCCGCCATCCTGGTCTCTCTCCACCATTATTCCAGTTTTTAAAAAGGGGCAGAGAGGTGATCCAGGTTGTTATAGACCTATCTCCTTGATTGATTCTGTGGTTAAGGTTTTAGGTAGAGTCATTTTAAATAAACGTTCTGAATGGTTGGATGACACTGAATTTGAACAGATTGTCAATACGGTTTTAGAAAAGGTAGAAGCACTATAGATCAGTGTCTAAATTTGCACCTTTTGGCTGAAAAATATACAGTGGCGAAACAAGGTACGTTACAGCTGGCCTTCATGGATTTATCCTCTGCCTTTGATCTAGTAAATAGATCAAAGTTATGGACAATATTGATAGGTATGAAGATGGACCGCTGCTTGGTTTATTTCTTAGCAGATCTTCATAAGGATCTTTATACCAGGGTTAGAGTCAACCAAGATGGAAAATGCACTACTCACTTTAAAATTGACAAAGGGGTACGACAGGGCTGTATCCTAGCCTCTTTGCTTTTTACACTTCACATAAATAATTTAAACACCGCCCTTAGCACTGCCACTTTAGATATTCCACGTATAGGAGACAGGGTTATTCCTGCTCTCCTATACGCTGATGATGCGGTTCTTTTGGCCCGTACTGCAGTTGGACTGCAGAGACTTTTGGATTCATTTGGGTCCTTTATGCAATCCTTGGACCTTATTGTTAATAAAACCAAATCGCACTCTATGACAATGGGGCAGAAGCCAAAAAAATCTAAATCTTTTTATTGTGAAGGGGTTGAGTTGTCAAGGGTTTCCTCTTTTTTCTATTTGGGAGTTTTATACGATGAGAGAGGCTCCTGTACTCCCCAGTTAAGGGCGAAAAAACATGCAATGTCTAGGTCCATAGCTGCTATACAAGGTTTTGTATCCCGACTAGGAGCGAAGCCCCTTGAAGCTTTGCTCAAAATTTATAGATCTAAAAGTATTGCTATAGCGAGGTATGAGTCTGCGATTTGGGGATACAAGCCTGTAGTAGAAATTCAGCAAGTTGAAAACAAATTTATGAGATATCTCCTGGCGGTTCCCCAATCTACCCCTACCTATGCTAATCACCAAGAGTTGGGTAGTGGTTTTGTTCAGGACCAAATTGGGCTGAGCCCTGTGGTATGTTGGATAAAGATATGGATTAATACAGAATTGGCGCTGAACAGAGAAATTGTCAGGGACTGTGTAGCGTTGGACAATGTAAGTAAAATTCAATGGATACAATATGTCAAGTCAACGCTAGGTAAATTGGGACGACCTGTACTTTTTGAAACTCCAGAAAGGTTTTGTGAAAGAGGACCTAGCATGGGTTAAAGTACAATTTTTAAACGTGCTGTCTACAGAGAGAGAGAGGCGTTGAAGATTGTGAAACCTATGGTGAAAGCCCATTTCCTGTTAAAGACAGTCCCACGGATAGAACCGTACTTGACAATTGTCACAAAACCTTTTCACCGATTTCTTTTGACTAGGTTTCGTTTTAATCTCATTCATTGTCTTTTAGCAGATGTACAAGGGTGGCGTAGGGTAATTGATTTAGGCCCCTGTACTTGTGACAATTTCTCAACACAGGATACCATACATTTTATAACGTTTTGTGAGCATTTTAGCTCCATGAGGAGAAAGTTTTTAAAACCTATTTTAAAGGGGAGGGGTTTTGTGCAAGTCAGACCTGCCTTATTATATTTGCAGCTGTTAAATAACCCTTGGGAGATTTTTAATGTTGCAAATTTTTTAGTGATGGCAGTTAGACATAGGAAGAAAGGGTGCTAGAAATTTTAAATTGTTGATGGATTTTATATACTGATATAACTGTTTCTATTGCCTGATCAATGAAATATAAGTCACCTCTTTTTACTGGTACTTTTTACTGTTTGTATGTGGTATATTTTATTGAACCCAGAATGTATTATTATGATTTTATGTACTCTTTGTATAAAATTGTTGTTTGTGGTGTACTTTTATGGCTTTTGCTAGCCGAATAAAGTGGTTTGATCTGATCTGAGTATCAGAGTGCTTTTGCATTAAGGGCCAAAAGAAGTGGGTGACAAGTCTTTCAAAGGTCTTGTCCTGCCTCAAATGTCCTGCCAAAGTCACATCATGAGCCAGACCCAGTAGGAAGGCTCTAAAGTGCTGGGGTACCACCAGCACATGGGCTGCCGCAGGCTCAGCAACCTTAGGCTTACTATACAGGAGAAGATTCTCCCATTAAACCAGTGTGATCCAGACTCCTTGCCAGCTGTCTGGTCTGCAACCTGCTGGCCCAAACCCACAAGAATAGGGCATTCATGCTGCGCCTTGCAGAGTTCCTCCCTGGTGGGACCCTATTCTTGCTGCCAATGGGTCAGCTCAGGTAAGTCACCCAGTTAGGCCACTTGCTCCCCTGTAGGTGCCGGGACATACCCCTCAAGATCAGCCTCTTCTTGGACCGTGGGAACTTCTGGGGTGGGTTTCACACGCCCCCTGCCCCTCCTCTGTCTGGCAGGCGTCTGGGCCATTCTTTCAGGCTCCAGGTCCTTCTGATCACCCTTACCACTGCTATAGACCGAGTGATCATGCATGTCCATTCAGGCAACCCTAAATCTCCATGTGTGACTGGCCTTCCACCTCACCCCAAGGGGAATCCTCTATGTCATTACCCAGCAGACAACCAACAGACATGGTTGGACTCACAGCTTCCCTTAAGCAACCTGAGACCCCCCCCCCATTCAAAGGGAACCTGTGCCACTTTGAACCAGCGCTCAGAGGTGTCAACTGCAACTACTTGGTGAAACACATTAGGGACCACCTGCTCTTCAGACACCAGGTGGCACCTGACAGTAGTCACACTGGCTCCTGTGTCTCTCAGAGCCTCCACCCTCTGTCCATTGATGGTCACCCATTGCCTGTACTTTCTAGTGTTTTCAAGCACGAGGGTCCTCTGGACCATCTCACTGTCCCCTAGTGAGACAAGGGTCATCTCAGCTAGTTCCCACCCTTCTCCTGGAACCAACTCCTCCCCAAGTGCTACTCTGGCCAACCCCTGTGACTGCCCACCAGTGGATGACGGTGCCCACTTGGGACACTTGGGATCTCCCTTCATTTGACCCTCCTGATCACATGCATAATACCTGTGGGGACCCCTCTCTGCAGGCTTCTCTGTAGCGATCCAAGGTTTCTTATCACCTGGGGGATGGGAATTCTTACCCTGGGAACTAGATTGAAGCCCTTTAGAGAACTCCCTCTGTTTACCCTTTCCCCTCCACTCTGCTGCTGGAGACCTAGCCTGCCCTTGACAGAGTCTCTCTCATACCTCAGGTGGACCCTCGTACTCATCCAGCGGTCCGCCTCCTGTGCAAGCTTTCTGGGGTCAGTCAGCTTGCTGTCACTCAAATGCTGGTGCAGATCTGGAAAACAAAGACCATACAAGTGCACCCATGCAATTAAATTATACAGCCCCTTATAGTCTGTTACCTGACTGCACTTCACACAATCCATCCAGTGCTCTGCAAAAATAATATTCACATTCAAGCCAGTTTGGGAATCAGACTTCTTTTAAGTCATAAACTTTACCTTGTACTGCTCTAGGGTGAGACCATCAGGGCATCCTTCATGAAAGAGTAGGCGAGATTCTGTGCTGGCCCTAGGGCTGTCAAATTGTCCCTCCCCTCTACCTCAAAGTGCTTCCAAAGACCCCCCAGTGTATGTCAGAGACCTGGTACCATTGGAGAGCTGACTCATACCCCAAAAACCAACTGTGTATGTCATCCTCCCTTTTGTAATCCTTTACTATATCCTTGGGAATGTACACCCTCGCCTCAGATTGCAGTGGACTTTCACTGCCACCATTTGTGCTGGACTCTGCCTGCTTGGCCTTGATGTCCAGCTCAACTCATGAGCCAAAAGCAATTTCCTTTCCTCCAGAGTAAGGGTTTTCTTCTTCTCCTTTTCTTGTTGCTTGTGTTCCATTTCAAACTTTTTGCTTTCCAATTCCAACGTTTTGTTTTCCATTTCCCACTTGAGCTTCTCAAGCTCCCGCTCATGCTCTCTGGCCCTGTTGCCTGTCCCCAGCTTCTCTTGCTGCCCACCAGGACCTCAGCGCCTTTTATAGTTCCTCTTTCCTAGTGGAACTTTTAACAGAGTAATTGAGATCCTTGCAGATCTTTTTAAGTTGAAGCTCCATTAGGACTTCAGCCTCTCTATCTCAAACACAACCTCTGCAACTTCAACTTCTGGCTCACCAAGCTGAGACATGATTTGTGGATCTAACACTCAAGGGTTGTCAAAAATAGGAACAATCAAAAAGCAGTATGGGGTAGCGTAATGATCTGCACTATGAAGTAGTGTACACCAATCACTGTATGTTAGGTACAAACACAAGCCCTATCCTCACTGCTGGCCATCGATGTTAGAAATGGTGGTCTCTAGTTGGCAGTGGGATGCATCCTGTCCATGTATGGACTTGTCCTTCTAGCCAGGGTAAGGGAGTTACATACCCAAGAAAGCCCCTGCTCACCCCTTTGGTAGCTTGGCACGAGCAGTCAGGCTTATCTCAGAGGCAAGGTGTAAAGCATTTTTACATAAAATACACAGTAACACAGTGAAAACACTACAAATGGACACCACTCCAGTTTAGAAAAATAACAATCTTTATCTAAACCAAATAAGAGCAAAACGACAAAAATCCAACATACACAAGTCAAGATATCACTTTTTAAAGGCTTAAGCAATTCAGTCCATGGAACTCTATGGATGCGTTGATTTTAGCACAAAGTACCTGATGTGAGACAATAAACAACTGCAAGGGAAGGAAGTGTTAGAAAACACAAGCAATGCGTCGATTCTTGAGTCCCAGGAGAATGGAGGCGTCAGTTCTGCTGAACGCAAGGTAAGTGTTGCATCGACTCCTTACTGCGAAGAGAAGCGATGCGTCGAATTCTGAATGCGGCTCCTTACTGAGGGTCGATGAGCTGGAAAGTTGGTGCACAGGTACGATGCGTGGAAAATCCAGGCGCAATGGGTCGATGCGACGGCGAAACAGGTGTTGCGTCGATTCGTCCAGCCACGGGCAGGTGATACGTTGATTCCTTCAGCCGCACAGCAGGGACTGCGTCGAAGTCGGAGCTGGAGTCTCGGACGTCGGAGACATGGTGCACCACGGCAATGTGGTGGGTTTTAAACTGCACGGCAAGCTTGTGGCGGGAAAAACGGCACTGAAGGGAGATGCATGGATTTTGAGCTCTTGAAGCAGCAAAACCACCTCCAAGATCCCAGAAGTGGAGTTGGCACCACTTGGCAGGTCAGAACTCCCAGCAGAGGAGATCAGGAGAGCTGTAGATGAAATCTTTGATGGCCCTGAGACTTCCAACAGGAGGCAAGCACACGCAAGTTCTTGGAGTACTTGGGAAGTGGGATTCCAGAAAGCAAAGTCCAGTTTTTTCACTGCTCACAGACAGAAGCAGCAACTGCAGGCCAACACAGCAAAGCAACACAGCAAAGGGGCAGTACTCCTGGAAAAGGGGCAGTACTCCTGTCAGCTCTTCAGCTCTTCTTCTTTGCAGAGTCCTCAGTCCAGAAGTGTTCTCAAAGTGTGGGGTTACAGGTCCAATACGTATAACCCATTTCACCTTTGAAATAGGCATACTTCAAAGGATAGTCTTTGTAGTGCACAGATCCTGCCTTGACCTGTCCTGTCTCTAGACACACTACAAGGGATGGAGACAGTATTGTGAGAGGACAGGCACAGCCCTATTCAGGTGTCGGTGTCAACTCCTCCCACCACTCTGGCTCAGGAAGGCCCATCAGCTTGGCGATGGGCAATCAGGATATGCAGGGCACACCTCAGCTCCCTTTGTGTGACTATCTAGAATGAATGAACAAACAGCCCAACTGTTAGTTGAAACCAGACGTGGGTTCCACAGAAAGGCAGAGGCACAGGATAGTAAAGCAAGAAAATGCTCACTTTCTAAAAGTGGCATTTTCAAACACACAATTTATAAACTACCTCCACAGAAAGATGTATTTTTAAATTCTGAGTTCAGGGAACCCAAACTCTAAATCTCTATCTCGTCCCAATTGAAATTTAGACTTGTAAGATATTACAGGGTAGCTCCAATGATAACCTATGGGAGAGACAGTCCTTGCAATAATGAAAAACAAATCTATCGGTATTTCACTATCAGGACATGTAAAACACCCCAGTACATGTCCTTAAATTCACATACACTGCACCCTACCCCTAGGGGCTACCTTGGGCCTAACTTAGGGATTCATTACATGTAATAAAAGGGAAGGTTTGGGCCTGGCAGTGGGTGCACTTGTCAGATCGACATGGCAGTTAAAAACTGTCCTTTCTGACACTGCAGTGGCAGGCCTGAGACGTGTTTGCAAAGAGGCAGAAGCAAAAGATTGGGGAAACCACGCCAAGGATGTCAGGTCTAACAGCGACATCTGGTGTAAACCTTTCCTTTGCATCTGTATTTTCGGTGACAGGACTTCCTACATTAATGAGTTTGAAACTGTAGAACTTGTTGTCTCAAGCTCTTTTAACCACAGTCTTTTGGGATGGTGCATGTCACATACTGTTCTATGAAAGTCAATAGAGACTCTTTACTGTGTGTTCGAAATTTCAGTGCATGTTTTACCCATAACAACATGTGAATATGCAGAGCACCTCTAGCTTGGTACTCTTTACCCCAAAACAAATCAGTTACTTCACCCAGAGGAGGATTATTTTTGTTGCATATAAAAGTCATCATGGCTTGAAAACTGTGGTTAAAATATCTGCAAACATTTGCAGGGTCCAATGAATAAAGTTCTCCAGCTGCCTTCACTTTGATGCCCTTTATGTTTGAGTTTGCTTATCGCAAGAATTCAAGCAGGTCATCCCACACATACTCAGGACAACTGAGTGGTAGAAACAAAGTAGGTGCTGATAGCTTTCTCAGCATGGATTTCAGCTCTCCATGGCCACAATACCAAAAGTCGCTGGTGCCACATTGGCACACCATAAAATTAATTAAGTTGTATTCCCGGTTTTAATCTCTTCCTTGAACTTTGTCTACGAATTCCCGTGCTGTGAGATATTTTGCAGATTTATTCCTGTTTTGAGAATGTGGCTTACTGCATAAGATAGTCCTGACAAGTCACTATCAAATAATAGATGAAATATATATGGGATACACTGGCGAAATCTAGGATTCTCTGAATATAGTCTAGTTGATCTGTACTTGGCTGCTGGCATTTGTTCAGGCTTGTCATCATATCTACCACCTACTCCAGTAGGAAACAGATGTAGAAAACAGCAAGCTTCTAAACGTTTCTCCCTCACACTCACGAGAGATCATTTTGCTTCTTTCATTTGGAAAAGATTAATAGCATCACCGATAATCTCTTTATAATGCAGAGGATGAATAGTGTATTGTTCATAAATTTCTTCTTATCTGGATCAACCCACCTTTTCAATCTGACCTCTTTATGAAGATATGTCATCCTCCATATGTGTTATTTCTTGAAGAACATCTACATTTTAATAATAAATATTATTTTGTTCCAGATATATTGCTGCTTTTTTTACTTCACTTAGATCCACTAACTCTTGCCATATTCTTTTGGTCTTGGTAGGGTCACCATTGACTAGAATAATAAGTGCTTCTTCAAAATCTCTATTCACCCCTACAGTTTCAATATTCTGCTTGAAATCTAATGGCAAGTACGCAACTCTCGTAACAGTACTTACATATAATTTGTTGTGTGGAACAATCAAAGCGTTCCGCTATAAATATATAAGCTGCAAATTCTTGCCACTTACCTCTGTTCTCTTCTTCAGTTTTTGAAGACACAACAACATAACGAGTTTGACTTTTGTAGTGAGAGTGTCGACAACATATACAAACACATTTCAGTTTCTCTGAACAAACTATTACACTTTGCAATCTCTTCTATAAAGTAATCAACAATACTGCCTGTGTCCTGTTCCTCTGCACCTGCAGATACCATGTCCTCATTTTCCCTACACTCCTATTCAGGATCAAAGAAACAAAACTGAACATCATCACAAACTTTTTCTACCTCTGCTACTGTACTATGCAGAAGAGCTCTATTCATTTCTCATAAACATAGCGCAGAAGTTTTGACGTAGTAAACTCTCCTAACTAAAATTCACATTTTTGAGTGCTGTACAGCTAACATTCTGAAATGATGAAAGGTGCTGCACATGACTGTCTGTTTTAGTAAGTCTATGTCTCTCTAAATGTGTATGTTAATGGCTAAACAAATACCTCAGTGCCTGTATTGGTGAATAGAGGGGTATGTAAATGTGTCTGCAACTGCCTTTGATACTACTGGATATAGAACTAGTTTCTGAGTATGTGAATGAATGCATAAGTCCCTCTGTCGCTGGCTGACTGGGTGAGACAGAGGCTCTATCCTTTTGAAAACATGTATTTCAGTTGCATTATGGGTGGTATACACTATGTAGTAGTTGGCATAGGGATCTGCAAGTGCACAAATAACTTAATGAAACTGAAAAGGACATTGCTTATCTTTTAAACAGAAACCACAGTGCATTATGGCATACCTACAGCCTATGTCAGAGGTGAGTTATGTGTACTAAAAGGTGTGTTTAAGACTTGGTGAATGGCTGTTTTATGGCAAGTCAATCAGCCACTAAAAGTGCACAGATAACCTTTGCGGTAGTAGGCCTCACTTAAAAATGCAAAGATACCCTCTGCAGTACTAGACCTGACCCATGTTTAAATGACTGCTTGACTGGATGGGTGACTAGATTGTGTCAGTACTTGGCTGCATATGTGAATAAGTGCAGGAGTACACCTGAAGTAGTGCCATCAGATGTTTAAGTAAGTATACTATTATATGACTGTCTCTTTAACTAACTCTATGACTCACTAAATGTGTATGAAAGTGGCTGAACAAATAGCTCAGTACCTATTTTGGTGAATACAGGGGTATGTAAGTGTAGTTACAACTGCCTTTGATAGTGCTGGATACATAACTCGTTTCTGAGCATGTGAGTGAATGCATAAGTGCCTCTGCGATGTCTCACTGGGTGAGAGAGTGTCTAAGCTTTTGAGAACATGTATGTAAGTTGCATTATGGGTGGTACACTCTATGTAGTATTTGGCATAGGGTCTCCAAGTACATGAATAATTTGGTGAAACTAAAAAGGACATCTCTTACCTTTTAAGCACAAAGTACCGTGCTTTATGGCATACCTACAGCCTATCACAGAGGTGAGTTATGTGTACTAAAAGGTGCGTTTATGACTTGGCTCTGATACTACTGGATACATAACTAGTATCTGAGTATGTGAGTGAATGTATAAGTCCCTCTGTCATTGTCTGACTGGGTGAGACAGAGGCTTTATTCTTTTGAAAACGTATTTCAGTTTCATTATGGCTGGTATACTCTATGTAGTAGTTGGCGTAGGGGTCACAAATAGCTTAGTGAAACTGAACAGGACATCTCTTACCATTTAAACACAAACTACCATGCATTATGGCATGCCTACAGCCTATTTTAGAGGTGAGTTATGTGTACTGAAAGGTGGGTTTAAGACTTGGTGAATGGTTGTTTTATGGCAAGTCAAGGTGCCACTAAAAGTGCACAGATCTCTTTTGCAGTAGTAGTCCTCATGTAAAAATGCAGAGAGGCCCTCTGCAGTGCTAGGCCTGACCCATGTTTAAAGGACTGCTTGACTGGATGGGTGACTAGGTTGTGTCAGTACTTAACAGAATATGTGAATAAGTGTGAGGGTACAATGTAGGAGTGCCATCAGATGTTTAAGTAAGTATACTAGTATATGACTGTGTGTTTAACTATCTCTATGACTCACTAAATGTGCGTGTAAGTGGCTAAACAAATAGCTCATTGCCTGTGTTGGTGAATCTAGGGGTATGTAAGTGTGTCTGCAACTGCCTATGATAGTGCTGGAAACATAACTAGTGTCGGAGCGTGTGAGTTGATGTATAACTGCCTGTGTGCTCTCTGACTGAGCGAGAAAGAGTCTATGCTTTTGAGAACATGTATGTCGGTTGCTTTATGAGTTTTTTACTCTTTCTAGTACTTGGCATAGGGGTCTACAAGTGCATGAATAGCTTGGTGAAATTCAAAAGGACATCTTTTACCTTTTAAGCACAAAGCATAGTGCTTTAATGCATACCTTTTGTCAAGCTTCAGTACCTGATAGCGCTTCCACAGGAGCTGAATGGCTGAAGTCCGACCTCGATGAGTATTTCCCAACTCCCCTACGTCTCTAAACCAGAAAACTCTCTCTGATCTCAGAAACGAGGGGGAAAGGGGAATGGGAATGAAAGAGAGACTGCCACACTGGTGTCTTCACTGAATTCTCCCAGAGGGAATAACCTGCACCTGTAACAATAAGCAAAGAATTACTACAGTTCTGAGCTCCCAAATGAACCCTCAGAATTCCCTGTATAAACATTAATTACCTTAATGTGTGTGGAATTTTGCCTATCTCTATACTGGTTGATATATACTGTATATTATAATGTATTCTAATCAATTAACAAGCTTTAACTTCTTTTCTCAGGATGAATCCGACACAAATGATAAACTGTCTTTTCTTATATCTTTTTCAGAAATAAAACTCCTGCCGGTTCTGAAGACGCAGCTGAAAACGTTGGTAAGTTAAAATATATATATATTTCCATCTACGAATTGAGTCAAAAGAATGAATAAATGCAGAAGGGATTAATATAGCAAACAATCCTTGTAATTGTCCTTAACTCTGACTGTGCAATTAGTTGGTAGTCTCTGAGTCAGTGGTTGCGCATGCAAGAGTTAGTAGCGCTTTGTATTTATCTCGAAAAGTCACCAGCATACAGACTAAAGTCTTGGTCCTTCGGTAATTATGTTGCTGAATGCCAGTTTTACATATAACTTGAAATTGTGCAGAACTTTATACACCAAGCGTTCCCCAAGGACTGAGAACGCTTTTACAAGAACGGAAATACATGGTATGAAGACGCTGGCTCTGTAACCAGGAATTGCTCAAAAGAGTATCAGAGAGCAATACCTGCTTCCAAGCAATGCGAGCGGAAAACCCTCGCTAAGGAACTCCGGAATATGCAAGCGTGAAACAACACCTCGCTGAACTGGGACGAGATATATTCTGTGGCGCAGAAGGGAGACACGTCTCTTCAGACGAAAAACGACAGTTGAAGTGCGCTGTGTTTCAGGTGTGCATGCACGATACAGCTGAACCTGTAAATGGAATAGTATGAACACTAGAACGTTAACCTACTATGTGCGTCCTCCATGTTGGGAATATGCTAATGAAGTATTGCTTGGGCTAGCTATATGTCTGCAAATAATCTCGCTACCCGGTGGCTCCATCTGATGGGTGTGTGCAAAAATGTGTAACCCTGCTTAATCTTAAACGTGGGACCTGATTGTCTGGATCTAAGAACAGTCTGCTCAAACCTGACACCTTTAGCCTATCTCAGAGGTGAGTTATGTGCACTAAAAGATGGCTTTAAGACTTCTCAAAAGTCTTTTTCATGCCAAGTCGAGCTGACTGTAAAAGTGTATAGGCAGACTCTGCAGTAATAGGCTGACACATGTTTAAAGGACTAGTTGTCTGAATGGGTGACTAGGTTGTGTCAGTTGTTACATATATATGTTAGTGCTGCATACATAAGTTTTGTATAGTCATGACACTAAATATCTACATAGCTTTGTGTGTCTCTCACAGACTAGAAGAATAAAAATGCAATTCTACTTCTGTATATAACTTGTAGTATAGGTGAAACAGTGCATATTTAACTATGCGTACAGGTATCTAAGCACACATGTGACTCAGCATGACTTAAAACACCATGTCTTACTATCTAAGCACATTCAAGCCTATCCTGAGACATACCTACGCTATTATCTAGTACATAGCTAGCAAGTTTCACATGTTAATGCGTGATATACTGTTCCACCCTAGTCTTTCTACTAAGAATTCTGGGACTTGTAGCGTTAATTTATAATGGAATAAAGAAGTCTACAAGTGCCAGTATTCAAACTATGACCTATGTACACCATACCTTAGGGGTGACGGATATGTAGGAGAAAGGGCATTTAAGGCTTGGCAAGGAGTTTTAAACACAACTCGGGCTACCAGTAAATCTATACACACAGGCTCTGCAGTGGCAGCCCCAACACATGTTTAAAGGGCTACTTGTCTGCATAGGTGATTAGGAATGTCAGTACTTGAGCACATATCTAAATAGGTGTACCAGTCCCTCTCTGGGTGTGTCACTGGGTGTGTAAATGACTATGTGGCTAAATGACTAGTTGCCTTACTATCTCTATGGGTCTCTGTATGTGTATGCAACTAGATGCATGGATTGCTTACTGTCTGAATTAGTGAGTGCTGGGGTACATAACTGTGTGCAACTCGCTCTATTATTGCTGCATACATAAGTGCTGTCCAATGGGCATGTGACTGAATGTGTAAGTGCCTCCGGCTCTCTCTGACTGGGTTTGTTAGTAGCTGTATGTTTTTCTTAATGGGTAAGTGAGTTGCAGTAAGGGTGAGATACTACATGTATAACTGCACATATAGGTCTGTATGTACACATATAACTTAGTAAACTTAAAACTACATTTAAATACAAAGCACTCTGTCCTATAGCCTACCTACAGCGTACTATAGTAAGCAGTTATATGTAAATTACTGCTGCATACATAAACTCTCTATAGGTATGTCACTAAATATCTACATACCTAAGACTCTTTCCCACAGTAGATAAGTATTCATTGTTTCCTACATATGTATCAATTTTTTACTGTATGTGAAACAATGCATATTTAACTAAGCCCAGCACTCTTACTACACATTTGACTCAGTATTACTTAAAAGGACATGTCTTACCATCTAAGCACATACAAACCTGCCCTGGCTATAACTAACCAACACTCACTCTAAAGGGTATCTAACATATGGGTGGCAAGCTTCACAAGTTCATGCATTATGTACTGCTAAGGTGCATGTTTTTTCCTTTCAATTCTATGACTTGTAGTTTTCTTTTAAAATGGAATAAATAAGACTACAAGCCCCAGAGTTCAAAGAAAAGCATTCTTTTTGAGCAGCACATCATGTATGGACCTGTACAACTTTGCAGACCTTCTAGTACATTGTTAAGTGTATGTTTAGAGCTTAGCAAGCAGTTTTTTTCAACCAACTAGAGCATGCAGTAAAACAACACATGTACGATATACAGTTCCAGGGCAACACATTGTGAACCAACTTCTCACACATCTAGGGGGACGATTCCGATCTCGGCCGGAAGCGCACCTAACACTATTCGTCTGGAAAAAAAACAAGCCGAATGCGTGTTTCCCGACCGATTCGAACAGTCGTCCGAACGAGCAAGTACGATGCGCATAACAGCACAGATTCCGAGCGAGCCGTACTTACCCATTCCAGCTCCTGTTCCCCGCCCGAACCGGATCCGTAAACGCCGAATCGAGTCGCACGGAAGCAAATACATAGCACCTTCCGGCCGGACTAGTACGATGCGCCTTCCGTACGCGCCGAACCCGTTGCTACGTCCGGCACGTCAGAGCATCCGGGAGAGCTGTACATAAGCTCCGATTTGCGCCACAAGACGATCCACGGCGACGAGATGAACAAGCCAGCGAAGAGTATGAGTCGAAGCCACGAGAAACCCAAACGAGACGACCCAACCATGAATCCCATCGCGACAGTCCTACCAATACTCTACATCTATTACCGGGACCGGTACGGACGCGTACGGCGCAGACGGTAAGTCAAACACCCACAACACAAACAAACGACACGTACCCGACTTTATGTCACACACACAAAGGGATGCAGAAATGACGTACACTAGCAACAGCAGAACCATAGGGGCGGGATGGCTATCACCAATGCCATACACACCCATAGGGGGATGGATGCCTACCACTACCACCACCCCTACTCAGGGGGGCCTGGATGCCTGTCACTACTACCATCACCACTCATAGGGTGATGGATGCCTACCACTACCACCACCCCTACTCAGGGGGGCCTGGATGCCTACCACTACCACCACCCCTACTCAGGGGGGCCTGGATGCCTACCACTACCACCACCCCTACTCAGGGGGGCCTGGATGCCTGTCACTACTACCATCCCCACTCATAGGGTGATGGATGCCTACCACTACCACCACCCCTACTCAGGGGGGCCTGGATGCCTGTCACTACTACCATCCCCACTCATAGGGTGATGGATCCCTACCACTACCACCACCCCTACTCAGGGGGGCGTGGATGCCTGTCACTACTACCATCCCCACTCATAGGGGGATGGATGCCTACCACTACCACCACCCCTACTCATGGGGGCCTGGATGCCTACCACTACCACCACCCCTACTCATGTGTGCCTGGATGCCTGTCACTACTACCATCCCCACTCATAGGGGGATTGGATGCCTACCACTACCACCACCCCTACTCAGGGGAGCCTGGATGCCTACCACTACCACCACCCCTAATCATGGGGGCCTGGATGCCTGTCACTACTACCATCCCCACTCATAGGGGGATGGATGCCTACCACTACCACCACCCCTACTCAGGGGGGCCTGGATGTCGACCACTACCACCGCCCCTACTCAAGGGGGCCTGGATGCCTGTCACTACTACCATCTCCTCTCATAGGGGGATGGATGCCTACCACTAACACCACCCCTACTGATGGGGGCCTGGATGCCTACCACTACCACCACCCCTACTCAGGGGGGCCTGGATGCCTACCACTACCACCACCCCTACTCAGGGGGGCCTGGATGCCTACCACTACCACCACCCCTACTCAGGGGGGCCTGGATGCCTACCACTACCACCACCCCTACTCAGGGGGGCCTGGATGCCTGTCACTACTACCATCCCCACTCATAGGGGGATGGATGCCTACCACTAACACCACCCCTACTCATGGGGGCCTGGATGCCTACCACTACCACCACCCCTACTCGGGGGGCCTGGATGCCTACCACTACCACCACCCCTACTCATGGGGGCCTGGATGCCTGTCACTACTACCATCCCCACTCATAGGGTGATGGATGCCTACCACCACCCCTACTCATGGGGGCCTGGATGCCTGTCACTACTACCATCCCCACTCATAGGGTGATGGATGCCCACCACTACCACCACCCCTACTCAGGGGGGCCTGGATGCCTGTCACTACTACCATCCCCACTCATAGGGGGATGGATGCCTACCACTAACACCACCCCTACTCATGGGGGCCTGGATGCCTACCACTAACACCACCCCTACTCAGGGGGGCCTGGATGCCTACTACTACCACCACCCCTACTCATGGGGGCCAGGATGCCTGTCACTACTACCATCCCCACTCATAGGGGGATGGATGCCTACCACTACCACCACCCCTACTCATGGGGGCCTGGATGCCTGTCACTACTACCATCCCCACTCATAGGGTGATGGATGCCCACCACTACCACCACCCCTACTCAGGGGGGCCTGGATGCCTGTCACTACTACCATCCCCACTCATAGGGGGATGGATGCCTAACACTACCACCACCCCTACTCATGGGGGCCTGGATGCCTGTCACTACTACCATTCCCACTCATAGGGTGATGGATGCCTACCACTACCACCACCCCTACTCATGTGGGCCTGGATGCCTGTCACTACTACCATCCCCACTCATAGGGGATGGATGCCTACCACTACCACCACCCCTACTCATGGGGGCCTGGATGCCTACCACTACCACCACCCCTACTCATGTGTGCCTGGATGCCTGTCACTACTACCATCCCCACTCATAGGGGGATTGGATGCCTACCACTACCACCACCCCCTACTCAGGGGGGCCTGGATGCCTACCACTACCACCACCCCTACTCATGGGGGCCTGGATGTCTGTCACTACTACCATCCCCACTCATAGGGGGATGGATGCCTACCACTACCACCCCCCCTACTCAGGGGGGCCTGGATGCCTACCACTACCACCACCCCTACTCATGGGGGCCTGGATGCCTGTCACTACTACCATCCCCACTCATAGGGGGATTGGAGGCCTACCACTACCACCACCCCTACTCAGGGGGGCCTGGATGCCCTCCACCACTACCATCCCCACTCATAGGACGGGTAATGCATGACACAACCAGCATACTCCAACATAAGGAATGTCAGAAAAAGACATCACCCCAACATCATGACAAGCGTGTGTAGTCTGTGTCAAATGCCTACAACACTGAACATGACAATGAACATACAATGTGACCCCCTATCACATGTGTCACACATAAATGTGTGTGGCCTCCACAATGCAAGCAGGCCATGACCACTGTGGCAATGGGGTCTAAACCCCCATCATCACAGTGACCAAAATGTAAGTGTGGTGTCCATAGCTGAAGCCCAATTGAACAATGTGACAATGGGGTCTAAACCCCCATCATCACAGTGACCAAAAGGTAAGTGTGGGGTCCATAGCTGAAGCACATTTTGAACATTGTGGCAATGGGGTCTAAACCCCCATCATCACAGTGACCAAAATGTAAGTGTGGGGTCCATAGCTGAAGCACATTTTGAACATTGTGGCAATGGGGTCTAAAGCCCCATCATCACAGTGACCAAAATGTAAGTGTGGGGTCCATAGCTGAAGCACATTTTGAACATTGTGGCAATGGGGTCTAAACCCCCATCATCACAGTGACCAAAATGTAAGTGTGGGATCCATAGCTGAAGCACATTTTGAACATTGTGGCAATGGGGTCTAAACCCCCATCATCACAGTGACCAAAAGGTAAGTGTTGTCATGGAAAAAGCTGCAACTGCCAAACAGCATGGATGATTCCTGGTCACACAACAACAAACACATCAGTGGCAAAGTAGTGCTTGTGTCCCATAGCAACATAGATTGGGTGAGGCAAACAGTGCAGTGCAAATAAGACATACCTTTGGCCATGTGCAGACAAACATCACCCATGGGGGCTGACATTGTCAACATTTATCAATTACACAATGACAGAAGTGACCATCATAATGCAGACCCACATATCTGCACCAATGGACACAAAAATGTAGATATCCTGTGGAGACTGTAGATGTGAGGTGAACAAATACCATACCATGGCAGCAATGGGACATACAAACCATGATTATTGTGCTGACTGATGACCTAGGAGTCCCAGGGACAGCAGGGGAAATCCACCAAACAACATACAGCCAATGGCACACTAAAGATATGCCAATGCAGTGGTGCAGATGCACAAACACAAACAGGCAGCCTCACACTGCATATCAAACACAACAGGTGATGGGGGGTGCCAGTGTCCCCAGGCAACCACACAACACATGAGGAGGCCTGAATCCCAATTACACAGATGTGTATACAGTGCCACACAAAAGTAACTCATGGATCGGATTCCCCTATGTGGGCAATCAGGCATTGTTAAATGAGAGGGAGCCCAAATTACACATGTCACACAAGC
Organism: Calotriton arnoldi; assembly: GCA_963921515.1. Classification (NCBI taxonomy): domain Eukaryota; kingdom Metazoa; phylum Chordata; class Amphibia; order Caudata; family Salamandridae; genus Calotriton; species Calotriton arnoldi. The sequence continues at coordinate 408,293 of CAWUFW010003888.1, forward strand.
TTGTAGGAACAGCAACTAACACAGCAAGAGACAGACCCACCACAGCACTACTCCCAGGGACACCACATTGTGGTGACACTAGCCTGCATGATAATCCCACTGTGATGTCAAAGGTAGATGTTGTTCACACAGTGAACCACAGCCATGTGTCCTGAGCAACTAACTACCATCACACCTACACAAGCACAAATCAATCAGCACTGCCTGTCAGCCAAGGCCAATATGGAGGTAGGGGTCTAGCCGTGCAACAACTCACATTTGCACCCACTCAACACCACACACCTTGATCTCCACCAATGTGCAGCTGTGAAGCTCACATGGACTGGTGACATTGCACATGCACCCATGACAATCCCAGGGGGGGTGGTGGGAACTAAGGTGCGAAACCCATCACACATGGCCAGTCAACAAGACTCGTGAATGTCTGACACACTGCACAGTACGCCGTACATGGGCATGACGTGAAATCCACCACAATCAATGGGATCCTGGCCACAGTCACACACCAATGAAGAAGCCAAGGTGACACACAAAGAACACACATAGACAACTTCCAACATTGCAGCTCTGACCCTGAGGAGTGGCAGCAGTCACACACACAACGTGTCACAATCACTCAAAGCTACTACAAACTGTAAATTACATGACTTGTGTAACCAACAAGTGCCAAGGGGAATCCTGACTGTGTCCCATCTGCGTTTGCCCACATCCCCAGCCCTGACAACAAAGACAACTAGGGATGACAACCTCATGAACATTAGTTTGCCATGCACCCACATCCCGGAGAAACCAGGTCCAAGATGCTGGATGAACACAGGACAACTCAGCAAGCATCACAAACAGGAACATCCCTAGGGACACAGCCTGTGTAGGAAAAGGGAAGGGAACACACACAGACATGCTCACACAACACACAACATGGGCCCAGGCAATGTCACGGGATTACACACTGCCATGAGGGCACTCCACTCCTGTGGAAGGTCCGCTGTGCCAAACCTTGTCTGTGCACGACTCAAACATGTCAGCAGAACACTCGGTCAGTGAGTCAACAACTACAACACACTGAAGGCTCTGCTCACATCAGCCTGGGTACGGGAGTGTCACGTCAGTCATCTGCATACACCCTAAACACGTGTCAAGTAAGTTGCACTGTATACACAGATGAGTCCTTCAACATTGATGTGCTAAACTGCATGTCCAGTGGAGATGGGCACACAGTCAGGGAAATAGAAACATTGAACAGTGGTAAGCCCACCAGATGTGCATCAGTGTAAGCCAAAGATGTTAATTTACAAATGCAAAACGTACATCCATGTGTCAAATGCTGAACATTACACCCTCAGACTGCAGCAAAGGAAGCTATAGATCCAGACTACATTAGGACACATATCCCATGGACCACATGGAGTCCATCACAGCAACACTTCATTTTCCTGATCTGAACACTATTACAACTGCAAATGCATGATGATACTCATCTACATCATGTACATCCAAAGAAAAACCACAATTAAACAAAAAGAGGCTTTATTCAGCAAATGTTAAATTAAAATTTGAAGTCCAAAAGAAACTAAGGCCAATGGCCAGTCCAAATACACAGTCCCAACAGGGTGATACGTGACAACTTGTCAGCCATTGCTTGCCTGCACTGGTACGGACAGGGGACATCCCCTCGGAGGGGCATACAAGGGGCAGGCCAGGCACCGCAGGGACAGGATCAGGGGATGCCAGAAGGAGGCAGTGAAGGGGTGGTGGGTGCAGGAGTGTCACCGGCAACTGCAGTGGAGGTGTCTGACTCAGTGGGGGCCGGCACCACTGTAGGGCACAACTCAGATGTTGTGGGTGCTGCAACCACTGCAGTGGGCCGGTCAGATGGAGTGGACTGGGTCCCCACTGCAGTGCCCGAGTCAGACGGGGTGGTTGTGGACTCCACTGCAGTGCATAACTCCAAGGGAGTGGAAGGGGGGCAGATGAGGTGGGCAGGACAGAGGGGGGACCCGGTCTCCACACCAGTGGCACAAACAGGCAGAGCGTCTGGTTTGGGGGTGGAAGAGCAAGTGGTAGGGGGGAAGGCCTAAGCAGTTTGGGGATGCAGTATCGGTGTGTGGGGGAACCTGGGGCAGGGTGTGGCGGTGGAACCTGTGCAGTGGTGGCCTGGGGGATGGAGGAGAGAGACTGTGTGGTGGAGCTGCGTGGTGGTGGTGGTGGGGTCTTGCCCTTCCTGGTCCGGGGGGACTTTCGAATGGGGTCCTCTGTCTGCCTGTGCCTGGGGGAGGGTGTCCGGGTGTGAGGGGCACTCCCCTCTGTGTGTGGTGGTCGCCTCTTCCGCCTGGACTTCGTGTCAGGTGTATCTGTGGGGAAGAGGCCAAGCTCACAGAGGAAGAGCTTCTGGGAGGGGGGTTGCAGGTGAGGCAAGGGAAGGGCTTTTGGAGGGAGAGGTATCTGAGGACTGCGCAGTGCTCGTGGATGCGTGTGTGTGTGTCTGGGCCCCATCCCCTGTGAGTGAGGTATCAGTCCCCTGACTGTGCGTGCGTGTGCGTCTGGATTTTGGCGTGTGTGTCTGTGTGCTGCTTGTGTCTGTGCTGGTGCATGCCGGTGCCGGTGTGTGTGTGCTTGGGACAGGTAGGGTGCTGGGTATTGTGGATGGGGCAGAGGTAGGAGGGTTGAGGGACTGTTGCAGGAGGGACACTGCTGCCATCAGTGAGGAGGCCATGGACTGATTGGTCCGATGTAGGGCAGACATGCCAGATGACATGCCCTCCATGCATGACACCAGTTGTGTCAAAAGACCCGTGTGTGCATGGAGGACACTCAGCATTGATGTCTGCCCTACATGGATCTGCTTAAGTAAGTCCACAGACTCCACACTCAGGGCAGCAGGGGGGACAGAGGCAGGGGGTGCGGTGCTTGGCATGAAGGAGACACGCTCCCCTACACGGGAGCCTCCACGGACATGTGGGATGGGAGCAGATGGGAGGGTGGAGATGGTGGTGGTGGCGGGGACAGACTTGCTTGCCGTTGCCTCTGGTCTGCTGACACCCGCCTCCACAAGGGAGTCCTCACTGGAAGTGCTGTTTTCCCCAGCCGAGGTGGTCGTAGCTGAGGTCTCCTCAGTGTGGCTCCCCTCACCCTCCGTGCCACTGGGTCCCTCGCTCTCCCCTGCAGTGGACCCAGTCTGGCTCTGCCGCTCCTCTTGGTCCGTGGAGCTGTCTCCTCCTGTGGCCGTGGATGTATCTGCAAACAATCAGGATAAACAGAGCAACATTAGTCACCTGTACTGACCACACACACCACAGTAAGTACAGCCATCACAGAGCAAGCCCTGCCATCATTTGCTAGACATTGCAATTAGTGCTGACACTGATTTGAAGAAGCCCATTGTCTGCCTGACAGTCAGTCATGCCACACATATCCTACCTGTCCATGCACCCATCTGTCTGCTGCCTGTTGTATGCGACTAATCATATGTGCACACATGCACCACATACACAGTTGTTGGACATCCAAGAGTATATATGGAAATGTGTCACTCCAAACACATGCCATCTCCTGCCACTGACTCAGTACATGTGTCAGGAAACGTGATGGGCAAAGTCTCTGTTGATATGCGGGTTTTGCTTCCATCACCAGACACAATGATGTCCTCTTGTCCTGATAGACAATGCAACAATGGTGTGCATGCAGGACATATCACACCACTGCTGGATCACCCTTTGCGATTGGAATGTCATGGCACAGGCCTGTCTGGCAAGTCAGTCATAACTGTCTCCTGTCACAGGGGCAGTGCATACACACAACACCAGTCTGCACTGTGTCACAATCAGGGGAGTTTTAGAAATGTAAGCCCTGTAGCTGACAGGTGCACATGTGCACCCCTGGCCACCCACATCATGAGGACTGAGATGATCCCACGTCAATCAAATGAGACATTTGAGTGACTGCAAACACAAATCCATACACATGAGCACTTCACCGTCTGATGAGAATGAACCAAAGCTGCCTGCACCTCAATGTTTCATACAACATTGTGCACAGTCAAGGGATCAGAGACCTATGCATTGACCTATGTGCAGATCCCATAGTCATAACTCAGATGGCTGGCCACCCCAAATTGTTAAACACTCCAGGAGTCCAAATAGCAAGGCCACACCACGGTGACACAGAGGCACACACCTGAGTGCACTCTTCACAATGCCCAATATGTATGCTGACACACAGGAGTGGGAGAACAGAGTGCCTTCGATGTACGGAGTAGGCATTACAGTCCTGGTCCATGTGCAACATGGTATTACCCTGAACACTAGGCAGGTGGCTATGCATGTGTCACACACATGATGTACATACTTCTGAGGCCCCTACCTTGGTCTCTGCAGCAGCATGGGTGTGTGGCACATACCCCAGACATGTGGTGAGTCAGAGCAGCAATTGGAACACATATTAAAGCCATACCCAGAGTACATGTCAGATCACAGGCAATGTGAGCAATTGTACCACCCATGCAGCCCACCACAAAGTTCCTGTAACTGATGCTGTCCCCAACTTGAACCACAGGTAACTGCAAGTACACAGTACCCAAGTGACCTAAGTCACAGACTGTAAGGGCCACACCTGTGTATCAGATGAGGAGGGGGCATGACACAAGTGAGGGACATGAGTCCAGGACGACATGACAGTTGTACTGTGGAAGTGGAACCAGGCTAAAGGAGTGCATAGAGCATGTCAGTCATAGTACACAGTTGAGGCTAGCACTTTCTCCCTCCTTGCTGCTGTCGGGCCTTCAGCTGCCCATCCAGGTCAGGGAAGACCACCGCCAGGATCCGGAGCATGTGGGGGGTCAGGGTCCGGTGTCCGCCCCTCATGCGAGGAGGCGACAGCTTCAGCTGGACGCTTGCGATCCTCCGGGTCCAGCCCCGAAGGTCCTGCCACCTCTTCTGGCAGTTGCGGATCCTGCGCCTGTAGACCCCCACAGATCGTACTGCCCGGACGATGGTCAGCCAGATCTCCTGCTTCTGGTGGGCATCAACCTGTGAGGATGACAAAGTGAAAAGGCCATTACTACACATGCAATATTTCCGTGCATCACACAGTTGGATATACATGTCTCAATCACAGGGGCATATGATCTACACAGGTAGTGCAACTATGGCTATGAACAGTTTGCCAGCAGTTACTACATGGTATCATTGCCTGGGAAGTAAAACCTTGTTGGAATGCACTGTTACTGCACTATACCTGTTCAGTGCATGTGACTACACACTTTGGGGGGTGACAACTACTCAGTGAGCATGCTACCCACTGGTGTACACACTGTACGTCTTGCTAGTCAGACAACATGCACAATTAGTAAGGCAGTGGACAGCACACTCACCTGCTCCCCTGGTTTCCCATACAGCTTGCTGTACTGTGGAAGGAGGCTGTCCAGCAGGGCCTGGTTCTCCTCAGTGCTGAAGGCTGGGGCTCTATCCACAGTACGTGCCATAGCAGTAGCCAGAGGATGCAGAGACAGCAGCAGTGGTGGTGGCAGATGTCATCCTGGAGCATGTAGTGCAGGCAAGTGAGCTCTCAGGGGAACAGCCAGCATTATATGTGTGCTGCAGAGGCAGATACTGTCCCATGTGTCCAAAGTGATAGGTCCAAGTCGTTTGCATCTTCTGAATCTGGCCAATCCATGGAATTGCACCACTTATACACGCCCACAGCATCCTTCAAAAGTTTAACTTCATGACACCCATGAATTTGCAACATTGTTGTGGCTGGCCAACTGAATTCACTGCATCCGACTCGTACAAGCTTCAAAAATGCGTCCGTTACCATGTCAGGCCATAGCCAATGCGTGCGCACCGATCGGTCCATTGCTGTACAACGCGTATTTTGAAAAACAACACGCATCTGTCCACATCATATGCAATGTCCAATGCGTGCGCACCGATCGGTCCATTGCTGTACAACGCGTATCCGTTCACATCATATGCAATGTCCAATGCGTGCGCACCGATCGGTCCATTGCTGTACAACGCATATTTCGGATGACAACATGCATCCGTCCACATCATATGCAATGGCCAATGCATGCGCACCGATCGGTCCATTGCTGTACAACGCGTATTTCGGATGACAACACGCATCCGTCCACATCATATGCAATGGCCAATGCGTGCGCACCGATCGGTCCATTGCTGTACAATGCGTATTTCGGATGACAGCACGCATCCATCCACATCATATGCAATGGCCAATGCGTGCGCACCGATCGGTCCATTGCTGTACAAAGCGTCCCTGTACAAGTCACTTGCATATGTCACCATGGTTGTCACTGGTGAACGTATGCCAGCCACATTTACTTGCCAGGGACTCTGGGGCACACCTACAACACCACTGCCTGTCCACACTGTAACCTAAGGCATGTAAGGCTGCATTACCTTTTCTGTGTATGGGGGTCAACATGTGGTTTTTTGGGTGGCACTTGGGGGCAGCCACTCCCAGGCTGTGCATGTGTTCATGGGGACAGAATCCTTTGTGTGTTGTGCACATGACGACTGTGGTGTGCAACTGTTCATTTCAGAGCATGTGGCATGTTCACATTTCCAGGTTGTGTATGTGTATGTCATGTCACATACCCCCTGAGTCCCATGTGGGAAGGTATGTACGTCACAGGGTGACCCATTGCCACAATAGTGATGGCCCTCCACAGTCTGTGTGCATGTTGTGTTTCCGATGTCTCTGATTCCATGTGCACAATGGGAGACAGTCTCCACATCCACGTTGTTTGCGCATGGACTTTGATGTTGTGCGTGTGTGTGTCACAGACATCCATGTCTGTCCTGCAGAGGCAACAGGGGCCACTACCTGTGGGAGTCATGGTTGTTTTGCTGACGTGTACATGATACGCCATGTCATGCCAGTGTCCATGTGGCAATACAGGGTCCCTGGGAATCTACCTGTCAATGAGCTGTGATGCCTGTGGCACATCTGTCCTCACATGTCACTGTGGTGTGTGTTTGGAACGTGACAGCAGTACATGGGTACTGTGACACAGCCTAATGATTTCCCATAGCACAACCTGGAACTTGTTGTCAACACATGTTGAACTGTGATGTTAGATGTTGGCCATGTAGGTGCCATATATGTCCATACAGAACAGCACACACATCAGGTACTTGTGTCTCGTAATGATGTATCATGTGATATTGAGTATGGTCTATGCCACATATGTGGGATGACTGACAATCTTTCTTTCTTCACCTATGCACTGCAGGGCACCAGCTGTCCATAGACCATTCCCTGACCTTGCAACGATGGTTGAATGTGACTGCATCCGACGGTACCGCTTCAACAGTGCGCTGATTGAGGAATTGGTGGTGCGGTTGGCCCCACATTTGCAACCTGGCCGGCCATACCCTACAGCGCTGACCCCCAAGGTGAAGGTGATGGCAGCCCTACACTTCTTTGCCACCGGTACCTTTCAACACACTGTGGCGTCTGCTGGTGGGATGTCACAGACCATGTTCAGCCGTGTGCTACGCAATGTTTTGGAGGCAATGTTGAGATACCTGAACCAGTACATCTATTTCCCTAAACGTCAACAACTCACTGACGTCAAGAGTGACTTCTATGCCCTGGGAGGATGCCACATGTCATTGGCTCCATTGATGGGACACATGTGGCTTTGGTACCACCACAGGCACATGAGCAGGCATACAGGAACAGGAAACATTACCATTCGATCAATGCTCTGGTGGTATGTCTTGCAGATATGAGCATCTCACATGTGTGTGCCCGTTTCCCCGGTTCGGCACACGATGCCTATGTGATGAGGAGTAGTCGCATCCTGAGGATGATGTCACAGATGCAGAACCAGCGTGCCTGGCTTGTCGGTGTGTACTGACTTTGTACCATTGTGTGTGTTCTGCAATGTTGTATTCCACCCTCTTTTCCAACTCAGCTAATGTGCAATTGTCTGTATGTAGGTGACTCCGGATACCCCAACATGCCGTGGTTGCTGACACCCCTCAGGAACCCTGTGACACCAGCCCAGATGCGCTACAATGAGGCACATGGTCGGACCAGGAGAGTGATTGAGCGGACATTTGGTCTCCTGAAGAGCCGCTTCCGCTGCCTAGACAAGACAGGAGGGGCCCTCCCATATGCCCCAGCAAAGGTGTGCAAGATTGTCATCGTCTGCTGCATGCTACACAACCTGGCAGTGCGGAAGGAGTTGCCTCTCATCCTGGATGACGATGACCAACATCCGCCACCTGTGGAGGATCCTGGCCTGGGCCACGATGCCAGTGATGATGATGATGATGAGGGTGATGTCCGCACACAGCTCATCACCAACTTCTTCAGCTGAATGTGAGTATCCAGAGATGTCATGTCAATGATGTGAGTTTGCATGATATGTGTGGGTGGTGCTCTGGTGCTGTTTGATAGTGGCCATGTGCTACTTGACTGGATGCGTGCAGCGATGTGTCCTTACAGGTAGTCTGTACTCCCCAACAGTGTTGACATGCTAACTTGGTTTTGTGTAGGTATCTTGTGACATGTATTGGGCATGAGTATTGCAGTTCTGTCCTGTTCTTCAGTGCTTTTGACTGTGTGTCATGTCTGTCCTTCACAGGGTACTTTCATAGTTGTTTGGTCAACTCGGATCCCCCGTCACCATGATTCAGCTTTCAGGGTGGAAGCAGTCGTTTCCCTACAGGTGATGTGCCACACACCCCTGGACTTTATTTCTTCTACACTTGTTGACTGTGTGGCCACTGCCACGTGGGATTACCTTGCATTTGTAGTGGAAACAACATGTTACAAATGTGTAATAAACCCGTGCTTCACTTTGGGATGTGCGTTGTCTGTGGTCACACATCTGACTGACATTTGCTTACTGCACCTGTGGGCTAGTTAACACAGACTCTGAATAGGTGTGGTGTCTGTGCATTCCACTGTATTTCCTGGCAACATCAGTGTAGGCTATGAGTCAGATGGCCCTGGTGTCTATGTGTTGTGTAGCCCTAGTGGTGTGTCTCCCTCATATGTGTCACGTCGCCATGACTCACGTGACGGTGTTGAACTTGCTGTGGCAGTTAGCATGCACAGTGTCATTTAGCAGATCATCATCTCCATGACAAAAACAACGTTGGAATCACAACAGAGGCAAGTATGGTGTATTAGTGAGTTTATTTACATACATGTGTGAGGATAGTGCACAGGATGGTGGGTGCTGTACATTGGTATTGGAATCCAAAGTTCCCAGATGAGTTGGAAGTGTTGGTAGCAGAAATGTCCTGAGTAAAGTCCACAGTCATCTGATACATTAGTCCAAATTAAACTCCCCATGTCATGTGGGAGAGTTGGGTTGCATTCGACAGGGTGAACAGTTTGCACACAAAGGAGAATTTCCAGAACAGGTGTTGGGTTCCTGGGGGATGTACATGGCCATCGGCCTCTCAGTTGTCCTTCCTCGGACGACCCCTTTTCTTTCTGGGGGGACCCTCACGTGCAGGCCTCTGTGGTGCAGAGGACTCTCCACCAGAGTCATCCTCCCTCCCTGTGGCAGTTGCAGTTGTTGCGGCACCAGATGTTGTGGGCACACAGGGAGGTGTGGACATGTTGGTGCTAATCTGGTGGAGGCATGTCAATATGTCCCTCTGCACAGCTGTCAGTTCTTCCAATGTGTCCCACTTGGACTCCATGCCAGACATGTGTGTCTCCACACGGGACATGTGTGTCTCCACACGGGACATGTGGGAGTCCAAGCGGGCATGATGGGCAGCCTGCTGCTGTTGAATGTCCTTGAGGATCCCCACTACCTGGCTGACCTCTCCGGTGCTATTCTGGTACGCATCAGCAATGCGTGCCAGTTGTGGGTCATCATGCAGTCCAGACCCCTCTGCAAACAGCGTCCTCTGCCTACCACCCCTCCCACCACCCCTGGCCACACGTGCGGGAGCTGCGGTGGCATGCACAGGTGACCCTAGGCCCCCTTGGGGGTTGGTACTGGGGTTGTTGTCCGTTGCTTCACGGTGGGCTGTGGTCCCTGTGCTGTTGTCATTCAGTGTCTTTGGTCTGTCCGTGTCGGCAGGGGTGGTCTGTGTGTTGGCAGATGTTGGAGGAATGGGTGCAAGGGGTGCAGATGGTGGTCCTGCTGGTGCTGCATGATGACTCACACCGGAGGTGCCAGGTTGGTCTTCGCCATCCGATGAGGGCAGAGGCTGTTCCACACCAGAGAGCTCAGGGTCCCCCGGAGCCTGGGACAGGGACTCCTCCTCATCTGCTGCTGTGTCCCCATCATCACCTGTTTTTGGAAGAGACACACAATGTATGTTATGTTTCTGCAGGCATCAATGGTTCAAACACATGACAGTTGTGACTGTACCTCTGGATGCGGCCCTGTACATTGCATTGTCCTAAGTTGTCACAGTCAGAGGTTGATATTGGTGTAGCACATTGTCCTGCCAACCTGATGCATTTCAATGTGGATGTTGAGGTGTGTGCATGACCAGCATTGGTGGTATTTGGTTGGCATCCGGACCTCCTTCTCTCCCCAGCCCAGTTATACCACCATGAAGCATGCCACCCTTGCAGTGGGTGCAGGTTGACTCTCAGGATGTCAGTCAGTGGTGTCCTGCTGTTGGTTGGTGCCCAGTTCCCAGCAGGGCCTGGTACTCCCCACAACAGAGCACCATTGTCAGACATCTTTGAAGTGGCTTTTCACTCCCTGTGAGGTGTGCATGCTTCAGTGTGAGCTTGCTGGGCCATGTGGGTGGGGGATGTTGAGCTGTGACTACCACTTCCATCATGCTATTGCCTACACCCCCCTTCCCAGCATGCCCATACTTCCTTCCTTTTGACTCTGCTTCCCTGTGGGGTAGTGTGCCTGTGCTGACAGGATGGCTGACATTGTTGTCCTAGCGTTTGTTTGGCTACAAGTCCCAAAAGTGTCCCTATGCTTCACACAGCATAACCCAGTGTGGTAGTTCTTTGTGGGATATTTAATTAGAGTGTGAGGCAATGCATTCTCCCAGGTGAGTTGTGTGGAGTTTGTGTTAAGGGGGTGTGTGAGAAAAGCTGCTGGTAACTATGGTCAGAGCTGTCAGTCCTCCTTCCCACCCAGCCAGATAACCCACCATGGAACGTGCTTCCATTGCAGGGAGTGCAAGTTGTCTTTCAGGATGTCAGTCAGTGGTGTCCTGCTGTTGGTTGTTGCACAGTTCCCAGCAGGGCCTTGTGCTCCCCACAGCAGTACCCAGTGTCAGCCATCTTGTCAGTTCTTTTCCACTCCCTGTGATGTGAGCATGGTTCAGAGTGGTGTTGATGGGCAAATTGTGAGGGTGACCAATATCTGTGACTACAACTCCCATCATGCTATTGCCTACACTCACTTCACCAGCATACACAGAATTCATTCCTTTCAGTGAGCTTCCCTGTGAGGTGGTGTTCTAGTGGTGGCAAAATATCTGACTGTGTTTGTTGGTTAGATTTGTGCCACTGCCTTGCTCTATTTGTTGTTATGTTTGTACATGTCATGACACAGTTACATATCACTATGAGATGGCATGTATTGTGTTTATCTGACTAACATACACATCTTGGGATGATTATCTTTTGGTTGCTGTGGATTTGCTAAGGGTGCATGGTTTGACTATCCCCTTGACAGTGATGTGTGTGTATTGTCACACAATATTGTGTATATTGGTTGTGTACTCACCAGGCTCTGGGATGTTTGATAGTCCATATACGCTCACTGGTGGTAGGATGGCCCGCACCTTCTCCTCCCAGGGCCTGAGGTATAGTGGTTTGGCAGGAGGGCCACTGCCGGTGCGCTGACTCAAGGAATAATCCTTCTTGAGTAGGTCCTTAACCCTCCTGCGCACATCATACCACCTGTTCTGGATGTCTTCCTTTGTGCGCAAACATGGTGATTGTGCGTTCACCCTGTCGATGATCCTCTCCCACATCTTGGTTTTCTGCGACATGGGGGTCTGTTGGACCAATGTACCAAACAACTGTGGCTCTACCCTGAGGATCTCATCTACCAGGACTTCCAATTCACTGTCTAGGAACTTTGGATTCTTCTTTGGGGGCATGGTGATGGGTGGTGGTGGGGATTGATGTGTGTGTGAGTGTGCAAGTGAGGGTGGGTGAGTGTAGGTTTTGCTGGGTGTATGTGAGGTTGCTATTTGTGAGGTGCTAATGGTGTGTGGCTTGTGTGATGGATGAGTTGTGAGTGTGTCTGTGGTTGCTGTCTGATGGTGTTCTGTGCTGGCAGGTCAGTTGAATTTGCAAAGGATCATGGTAGGGATTTGTGGCCTTTATATGGGTGGAGTTGGGGGTTTGTCCTTGTTCCATGTTTTTTTCCCCCTGTATTTATTGACTTTGTCATTGCTTGTTTGGACCTTTTTTAAAAAAAATTTCTTTGAGTTTTTTAGGCATGTAGGAGACGTTCTACTGACCGAGTAGGACACTGCAGTTGGCTCGTGCGGGCTTCTCCGAGTCTTTCAAGCTGTGTTCCTGCTGGGTTTCATGTGCGGCGCACGCGTCGGTCGCGGAGTATTGGGTTGCTTCTGCTGGGTTTTGTATGCGTGTCGGTCGTACGGCTTGGGCTCCGTGTGACTCGGTCTGGTTTTACACGCATTGCATCGTACTGCGCGGGTCGGAGTTCGCGGGTACGTTTCTGTCGGGTTCATTCCTGGTGCGTGTCGGTCGGTTCGATTCGCGTAGTGTCCCGGCCGGATAGCTTGTTTCCATGCGGTTCGGTCGTTCGGCTTGTGTTCCGTACGAGTCGGTTGTGATTCACATGCATTTCATCGTACTACGCGGGTTGGGCAGCGCCGGTACGTGTCGGTCGGACAACATTACCGTACCGAGTCGGTCGGTATGTTTTCCGGCCCGAATCGGAATCGGCCCCTTAGTCTGTACCTCAGACAAACAGCCACATACTCACGCACCCAGAAAGGGTCTTACTCATTTATTAATAAATATATAAAAACACTCACACTACCACTCATAGATTGTCTCATAAAGTTACTATACTTTTCTATGTATCGAACTCACATTTATCAACCTCACATACATATATACCTTTTCAATCAAATTTCCTTTCAAAGTTCAATCTAATGCACATACCTGAAATTTGAGTTTGTTGGTCAAATAGTTATTTTTTGCTCTTATTAGATAGATTCAATGGTCTCAGAAAATGTGAAAACTAAGCATAAGAATGGCACTCCACTCTAATACAAAGCTACCATTAATTGAAACCTTTTCAACTTTGCACTCTCTAATACTGTGCAAGGCAGCAAACAAAAACATGTGTTTCATATTTTACTTTTGTAAGTCCACTTCTGAATGATTAGTATGTGTTAACTCTTTCATACACTTTTGTAAAGACGCCCAATATGGAAGGGTATTTGTGCATATTCGCATTATTCAAGACCGTCTCGACAAATTTGACAATAAATATGGGAATCGAAAAACATATTTAGCTTGGTAGTTTTATGGCTTTAAAACTACACTACACTTTATAAGAAAGCCCTCAGTAGCAAAACAACCCCTTATTATTCAACAGTGAGTGTAAATGCCTCTAATGTGAAAAAAACAGACAACTCTCTCTTTAACACCCTTCCCACAACACTCTATTGGAATCAGCTGCCAATACTCATCTCTCACTGTTGAGCTATTCCGTCCTTAGGTTTGCGCCAGGTCCTCCTGACGCCAAAGGTCCGCAATTACGTGGTGGTTTGTCCTCGCGACTGGGCACAGCCGCTAACATCCAACAAACAAGGTTACCCTCCTTGAGGACGACCACCCGGAAAATAAACTCTCTTGAAGTGAGGACTGCAGCGACTTCAACGTTCCGCTTAATCCTTAAAGACTGGCTTGACGCGTTTCGGATTTCACTCCTTGTTCACAAGCCGCACACAAGGAACAAACAGGAGCCATTGAGAAGGGACTTTTGTTCCTGAAACGCGTTGAGTGGAGCATTTGCTGAATTAAAATCTGCTTGAAGCAATTGGGTGCCGTGGATCGTTGTTTTGCATGGAAATAATGGAATATGGATATATATATATATAAAATATCTTCATCTATTGGCTTGCATTGTCCTACCACAGCCCATAGCATCAGGCGGTGGGCATTTTACTGGGTTATAAATATATTGTCACTCAAAAAAAAACAGTTTCCCAAAAATATAGCACTTGAGTTAACAAGTGACTGATATTGCCTATAAAAACTAGGTTGTCTTCACATGTGTTCTATAGTGATCAAGACACCTGTTGGAAGTTGGCATATTTACTTATCCTATTGAAATCATACACAACTTATTAGAGAAGCAAAAGTGAATATGAACATTTTTAAGTTGAAGCCACACTCCCTCAACTTTGTGAAGGTCATCTGAAGCAGTTGCATCTTACTCGAGAGGGACATTTTGTAACAACATGAGTTATTGCAGCTTTGTGACAGACTTGTGAAGCAGTTGATTCTGCCTTGAGAGAGACAGCTAGCAAAGTTCTGAAGAGCAGCAGTCTTCTTAAAGACTTCACACTGTTTCTTCTGACTTGAGAAGGACATCTAGTAATTACTTTAGTACCGTAGCTATGTGAAAGGCCAGACCAGTTGGCTTTGCAAGTGCTTGTTTTCCATGTTATATCTGCATGTCCAAATGTGGGTTGTGGTATTGTGGTACAACACCAAAAGCAGTGGAAGCCTGAAGGTATTCCAATAGATAATATTCAATGATGCCTATTGAAGGTGGCATTGCTGAAGATGACTACAAGCTTGGCTGTTTTGTGGGATAGCTCTGACCAGTCAAATCTGCAAGCCTGCTAGTGACATTACTGCATCTGTAGCAGTAGCAGTAGCGGTTTCAGGATACAGATGAGGTGAAGTAATAGCATATCATCTAATGACATGAGGAGATAAATAGTGGTTCATAGTGCAGGAAAAGGAGTGAGTTTGTGCTAAGCATGTGCAACGCTAACTACAGTCATAGAAACCAAAGCCAGTACAACCAGTGCCTTGGAAGTTCACTGGCACCCACCATGTCTGCTTCTTTCTCCATTTTTAATTGAAATGATCTCAGCTAAAAAGAATTACTCATGTACATTCCACTGTTTTCACCTACAGTGCCACCACAGGCAGAGATTAGCCATATACACAACAGACTATACAAGTCAACAAGCAAAAAGGCAAACAACTATACTCTTCCAACCAAATCCACAATGCAAAGTGGGCTAATAAAGAATTTTATAAAATACTCACAAAATTTTGTAAGTCAAAATGCACAGGAGCTACTTACCTATTTCGCAAGCATTTAGTAACAAACTGGCAAATCATTACACAACTAAAGCAAACATGTTGGGTTCTTACTTAACAAACAAACCCATTTCCTACAAAACCCTCCAGGTAAAGGCAAACTCATCCTATACGCTCCTTCAGAGAATTATCACCAAATGAATTTCGGAATGTTGGCAAACCAAGCATTCCAGGAGACTGCCTCTCTGATCCTCATCTACCTCAAATCTTTGAAAACATTCTACTATCAACTTCTGTGGCCCTCCCTGTCAGAACACTCATCAACAATTCCTTAACAACAGGAGTTTTCCGAGCAGACTTAAAAAATACATACATATGCCCATTAGTAAAAAAAACCTAACCTAGACAATCAAGACCCCGACAACTGCAGGCTCAGAGAAAATTGACCATTCTTGGGCAAACTTCTAGAAAGAGCAGTTTTTGCCCAGACACCTCAATACATTGACGATAATTCCATACTTTCTGGCTTTCAAACTGGATTCTGTCCAGAAAGAAGCACAGAATCAGATCTAACATCTATCTGGTATGACCTTAAAATCACAGTAGACCAGAAAGGGATTGCTGCCCTTCTTCTCTTGGACCTTTCGGCAGCATTGGACACAGTGGTTCATGACACACCAATCCAAAGATTTAAGGAAGCCAGAATAGAAGGCACAACTCTCGCTTGGATCACATCATACCTACAAAATAGAACAAATATTATACATACTCCTCTATTCTATTCTTAACCATACAGCATTAAAGCAGGAGTCCATAAAGGCTCTATCATGTCACCGATGCTTTTCAACATCTATATGAAATCATTACCAGATCTGATCAATGGCTTTGGCTTCAACTGCCATAAATATGCAGATGACATGCAGATACTTCTGAAATTGGAAAATCCAATGGTCATTGGAACATCAAAAATCTCCAGTTGCCTCTGTGCTATTGACCAATGAATGACATGGAGCCATATCAAACTGAATGCCTCCAAAACCAAAATACTCACCTGGGGCAACCAGAAAGCCTATGACCCTCTCTGCCCTTGGCCTGGTGGTCTACGAGCACTGCCAAAAATAACTGAGGAGGTAGGAAACCTCGGAATTACCAGGGATGCCAAGCTATCAGTGAATACTCAAGTGGATAAGATAGCCGGATCAAGCTTTCTCACAATGAAAACACTGCAACACATCTTACCGCTCCTAGGATTCCCTCACAAGGCTCAAGCTACCTACTCTCTTGTCCTATCTAAACTAGATTATGCTAATGGTCTGTATCATGACTCACCTTTGTTAACGATGAGAAGATTACAGCGAATTCAGAATGCTGCCACTAGACTCCTCCTGCATGTAAAGCCACAAACACACATCTCCCTTGCCTTAAGGGCCCTGCACTGATTACCAGTTGCCAGATGATCCACCTTCAAGCTGCTCTGTACCACACACAAAGCAATACATGACACAGGGCCTTTCTTTATCAGGAAGAAAATCAACAAATACATAGAACAAAGGAATCTACACTCGAGAATGGCTCCCCACCTCAGCGTGCATACATACAAGAAAACAACCATGGGTGGAACATCTTTCTTTGTTCAAGAAGACAAACTATGGAATTCACTACTCACACTCATAAGATTTACGGACAACCACCTTAACTTCTGAAGATTAGCCAAGAAGTGGCTCTTCCCCATATGACTGTGTAGGAGAGTAGGATCTGCCTCTTATGTTGCCCCCACTTTTTTTCTGATGTTTACACTGGTTTCTGGCTATAGTCAGGCTGGGACCCTGCTAATCAGGGCCCCAGCCTCTCTGTTCTCTCTAAACGATTTGGAGTGCACTCTAGGTGCACTAGTGATTGGATACTGTGGCACCTTATGAGTCCCTAGTATATGGTACCTTAGGTACCAAGGGCATAGGTACTTCACAGGCCTACCAGGGGCTGCAGCATGTATTATGCCACCCCTGGGAAGCAGACTAAATCTGACACCACAGGCCTGCTACTGCAGCCTGAGTGAGGAAGTGCTAGCACCCCTCACTGAGATATAGGTTCCCTATATCTCTCCTGCACACACATATAACCCTATCAGTCACCCCTAAGGCAGGCCCTATCAATCCTGAGGGCAGGGTGCTTGGCTTCTATGTGAGGGGTGCCTCTGCCTGAGCAGGGCCCCTCTGCAGCTCTCAGGGTCCATTCTCTGGTGCTGTTTGTGGATGCGGTTAAACCATATACTTTTAAGTGCATTATATCCTCGCGGTAAAATGCTAACTTTGGAATGGCTGCATCGAAACATGTCGTGTTTGGTGTCAAACACCTTGAATACTACCCCCCCGCCAGTCCTGGCGGCGGGGGTAGCATTCCACCCTTCTAGAGGGATAGACATGTAGCTACTGTGGAAACGCGGTAGAATCCTGCAGAGCCCTGGCATCACAAAATGGATGCCACCAGTCACAGACACTGGGCTGCCCTCCTGCTGATGACCAACACTCGCAGTGGAGGAAGCCCAACAATAGATATCCTGTCCCAAGGGGGTGTGACCACCTCCCAGACAGGGTTTAGTGTATTGGGGCTGGGTGGGTGCACTCTTAGAGTGCTTTGAAGTCCTGCACTGGGGGAGCAGAAGGCTCCTCTGTGCATATATACCAGTTCAAACTGGCTCAGGGGCTACCTGCCCCTGCTCTGGCACGAAACTGGACAAAGGGAAGTGGGTGTAGCCACCCACTCCCCTGACCCTCCCATAGGTAGGGTCATAGAGCTAGTCCCTCCCTTTCTTTTAGTATAAGAGGGGGAACCTGTGCATTGCACCCTAGATTTCCCTGGACAACGCTCTACAAGAAGAATCCCGGACCTTCGACGTTCCACTACCTTTGGAAGACTGAAGAATCTCCCTTGGAGTCAAGGAGTGACTCCCCTGCTTGGCAGGCACCAAAAACTACAAACGACGGTCGCAAACTACGCCGCTCCCGCCGGAGTCCGAAGTCCCTGCAGCCCAAGAAGTGGATTTCCTGACTTCTCAAAGGCCATCGTGAGTCCCCAGCGAAGCTAAGGCCAGTGGACCCCAAGAGTAATGAGGAACCGTGACCCCTGGGTACCGTGCACTATTGTCAAGTGCAACCCCTTCATAACATTCCACGAACTTGTGCTTTGGACCACGTGTGGTCCCAGCCTCCAGCAGGAATCTCTCCTAAGATCAGAGGCCTACCACGTCCCGAGTGACCGTGGGCCCCTGTGAGAAGATCATCCCAAGGCGTCTTTGCGATCCCTTGCCAGCCGGCTTGTGGGTCCCCAGAAGACTCTATAAAGAAACCGAAGGGCTCCCCTGGTTGCTCCAGGCCTGCCCTGACTTACCCTTGCTGGGTGAGTCCGACAGACCTTGCTGGTTTGTGCCATTGTCTCTTCACCCTTTCCCTGAGACTTGCTGTTACCAAGGCTTGGTGGCTCCAATCGAGTCGCCGACACTGCCGTAAGCTGCAGACATTGTGGGCCACGCCGAATCCAGCTCCTGGTTGTCGACGACGCCTCCTGGACCTCGTGGCTGAAGAGTCAAGGCAACTGCGAACGACCTGAATCTTGCGACGACGGTGGGCATCCATCTTCCTTGCCCCGAGTCACTGCCAAGTGACTTTGAACACTGTCCCCTCTGCTTTCAGGTCTTCCATCTTCTGAATCCAGGCTTGGATTCCCCCGGACACTTCTCCAGTCGCCGCAAGCAGCAAGTCTTCACTGGCTCCCATTGAAAACGACGCCGCGACCCGACACCAAAGAACGCCTATGCACCCGGCTCCCCTGGGTGAGGTAACTTCAGCACTACGGTGCTCCTGTGGGTGTGGGCCCTAGAACCACTTACCCTGTAAGTGGCATGCTTGTAGCTTCCCTAGAAGTGTCCTAACACTCTAACTTTCTAAGTGCGATAATTGCATTGACTCGTACAGGGTTCGCGTCTGTGTTAGACACACCGCGTCCATCTCCTTTGCAACACTATCTAGAACTGTATCCTTCGACTTGTACTGAGTCCGATCGGTGTTCGCCTCGAACACACAAAGGGCCTGTAACTCCGAGTTCTCCATTGCACCGACTCGCACCAGGTTCGCGTCTGTGTTAGACACAGCGCGTCCAACTCCCTTGCAATACCATCTGTAACCGCGTCCTTCGACTCGTACAAGGACCGATCGGTGTGTTCGCCTCGAACACGCAAGGGACCTTTAACATTGATATCTCAATCGCGTCTGAGTGCATAGACTCGTACAGGATTCGCATCGGTGCCAGGTCACCGCGTCCGTCCCCTGTGGGTCTCCTACAACTACCTGGGGTGGTTCTTGGGCGTCCCTCGATTCTAGATGCCCTAGATCTAGGTCTAGCAAACTAAGATTGTAATATTCAATTGTGCTAAACTTATCCTGATCATATTTGACTTGTACATATGTTCCTATCCTCTAATCTCATAACGAGATTAGTAGAGAGTGTTTATTAATAAATACATATATATTTGATATATATACCTGTGTGGTGTCTTTTCATTTGGTGATTCAAGAGATTGTGTGGTAAAACAAGCTGCTTTACATTCCTTCAAGACTTAGCCTGAAGGCTGCTCTCCACAGCTACCACTAGGATAGCTTTCTATAAAGGTTGTCTTAAACCTATCTACCATAAGAGTCGAATTGTTCTGGTGCAAGGTGTCCACTTTAATTAGTGAACAGCATATACCAGGCCAACATCTCACAGACAACTATACTCACAATACAACAGTGTACCACAACAGTATTCACGGACATGACAAACTATGCTTCTCATGCTGTAGAGAAATAGTTGTTGTTATATATATGTCATAGTACATTGAACTATGCTTCCTGTTATAAGCAGATACAATTACAGAAGGGGAAAACATCACAAGATATATGTGTATATAAGACAATGTCATAATTGCTGCTTCGATGTACATATAGGTGCATATATAGAGGAGTTTATGCCTACTTACAAAAACTGTAAGAAATGGCATGAAAAAAGGTGCAAACTTCACCACAAGATATAATATGCACATATGGGTATTTATATTCAGGGTTTTTCTCAAGTCACTAACACCTACTTTGTGTCATGCTGAATATATTTATGCATAACACAATTTCAGTTTTGCTATTAAAAAACTCCTCCTTTCAACCTTTGTCCCATCCCTCCTCTCTGACTCATCTAAAACCTTTCTGACTACTGTGAACCCCCAAACCTCCTTCTCAAACTTCACCCTCATTTTCTAGCCATGTCACCCAACTAACAGGCACCCACAACCACTACTTACAAAAACAACTTACTTCTTCCCCCTCAAATGCATTCCCATTATCCTATCCCTATTCTAAAGTCTACTAAACACACAAGAAATCAAAAGCAGAAACCTAACACAACTAATACAAAAAAGAAAAAAACTATTACAAATCTACTAACTATTAACTTCTTATCTTGGATTCTGGAGTAGCGTGCTACTCACCAGAAAGTGCTTCAACGCCTTGTCACGGATAGTAAGCGCTATATAAATATCATTTACAGTTACAATTAATATGTAAATTAGACTTGGTCCTGCTTCAATAGAAACAGTCCAGCCGGAAGTTTCAGGCCAGGTCCCCTCCTGATGGGAACACGAGAAACCGTAGACCTGTTTCAGCCCTAAGGGCTTCATTAGTGAGGTGCAAATTGAAACCAATGTTACAACGAGCAGATGACCCGCTTCAGCATATACATATTTCACTTACTCCGTCACACTGATATAAAAAAAAAGGTACTGAGTGGAATGCTTGAATTAATCTTAGCCACTGGTAATTACTCATGACGCATTATAGCTCGTCATTTCCTTTAGCCATTCTGCCAGTCCGAAAATAGAAAAGCCACATTCACATCAGCTTTGGTCGTACTCCAATAGCGACAGTACAGCCGGAAATGTCAGGCCTCCTCACTGTAGACGGGAACACAAGCGGTATCAGGCGGCATTCATCTTTTCGGGGTTAGTCACTGAGTTGCAGCTTGGAAAGCATCTTGCCATCCTTCCTATATTATACTGGCGAGCCTACGGAGAGATTGATTTCGCTTCTCCCTGATGCAGAGCCAGAATTAGTTACTGCAGATGCTACCACGCCTTTTTTGCTGTGGACAGATTAACAGATTTCCTATTTTGGAGACTTGGATTACTTCTAGACTGCGGATGTTGGGCAGGCCACGTTTGGATTTTTTTATTTTTTTATTTTTAAGTGCCTGCCTTGAGCCTATAGTATATGCACATACTTCTAGGGAGCATGATAAACTGGAATAAAGATGCCTACAGATGTCAGTGTCCATTCAATGCCTTGCCCCAAAGTGTACGGCTTCTTTGATATTGAAAATTGATAAATAAGCAATATGACGTAATTTATTTCCCGTTTGTGGTGTCGTTGAGCCAATAACTTTATAGAGCATTTCCATACTGTTAAGTGATGTAAATATGTGCTTGTGGAGTACTAGTTCATTCTACATGAGGCTACTTTAAAAGTGCCTCCAACCTCTCTTGTTTGAGTGCCGTCATTTCTACCTGTAGTTCAGAAACGGTCCGTTGCTGTCGCCACTGTCTGCTAATGCACCTGTGTTCAATGCGGGAGAGTGCACAGGTGTGTGACACCGGTCACTGCAGCCTCTGCGGTGAGGGAGCGGCTCAACCAGTAAGGGGGCCCCCACCACTTCAGAGCGGCCAAGGCCAGCGAATACTGTGAGATAAGTGCGACTAATGGCCCTCTCATCCCATTCTCCAGAGGGAACCCATCATTTTGTGTTACACCCCTGCGTGAGGACAGTTAGGTATTGGTGCAAGACTGTGAAGTGTTTATGAACGTGTAAATCCGTTGTTCACAGTAAATAAATCCCCCCTCCCCCCCGTGCAAGTAAATGTGCACATTAGGAAAGCAGTGACTTGCGCAAAGCCTGTCATTTGCATTGAATTTTGAATGTAAACATGTTTATGGCTCTCTTATTGCTAGAGAAATACATGTATTTTTTGCAATCTTGCGTTCACATTTTTACACTTTATTGTCTTTAGTAAACCTGCCCTTTTAAACTTTAATAGTTCATTTGAAAGACAATTTCACAGAAATAAAGTCTGCTTTGCACAGCGGTTACATTTGAAGCTCGGTAAATACTCCTTCACTCCACAATGGATGGAGAGGCAGAGGCGTGTAATATCACAATTCACTAGCCCCACAGACAGCTAGAGGACTTTCTGTTTTTAACAACGGCAACAAACCTTTCAGTTGTCGTGTGTCCTCTTGAATGCCACAAGTTCAAACATCAGTGGAAGGGACAGAGAGATAGATGTCAGACACAGATCAGGTGCTGCCTCAGCATGTACCGAGGCTGAAGAACAAAGAAACCATGTTAGTTAAATATCCCTTAGAAAAAGAAATCTCAATCAGAGTGACATTTTGGCCATGGGGCCTTCTGCAGGACTACTTCTCGGTGCCAAGTCTTGAAGTGCTGCAACATCTCACGACTTTCTCCTCATGACTGCATGCTCATAAGTGGAGCAGGCTGACACAATAGGAAGGAAAATGTCCTTTTTTATCTGGTATAGCTTGGAGAACACAAGCATGCAAGGTGCTGGTGATTCCATGCAATGTAGAAGTGCAAATATTTTAGACAAATGGCAAACAAGTAAAAATAACCTGAAAGTTAGGAAGAACTAACGTTTCTGCTGGATTTTAGTAAGACATACTGGATAAAAGGCCCAGAAAAGTCACTTGTGAGTGGAAGGTCAAGTAGGTGTGTGCTTCACAGTTTTAGAAATGCCTTGGAAATGTTTTAAAAAATTGAATAGCTGAAATTAAGATGTGTGTAAAAGAGAAGGGATTCTCACTAATGCAGCATTTCCGGGGTGTAGGTGATGAAAGATTTTGAGGCACCAATCTATTGCACATGGTTTAGCCAACCTCAGTATGAGAAGCTGGATTAATAATTAGAGGCAAGGCTTAAAGATCACTGCTCAGGTCTCACTGAAGAGCAGCTGTGACTCAAAGCGACAGGCTTCTCTCTGAAATAAACGTGTATAAAACAATTTAGCATCTATAAACCAATATAAGAATACAAAATTGAACAGATCAGATCCCCAAACCTACGTAGCAAAAAAGAAGAAATATTAGCGATAAAAACAATGTTACAATGCCAAAAAATGACCAAGGGGTTCAGATGTTATGAAATAATTAAGAAAATGCTAAAAGGGTATTGGTAAAACGCAATGTAAACCTCAATAGTCAATCTTACTGTCACTGCAATGCATTTGTTTTTAAGTCTGGAAGAAACTAAAGTCCCGAGAGGATGGACTTAAAAGACATAGGGCCATATTATCAAGAACGGCGATAACATTATCGCCGCTTTAGCGGCAGGAAACTGCCGCTAAAGCAGCGATAAGGGGCTTGATAATATGCCCTATAGAATTCCAATAGAAGCCCAGGTTTGATGTCCTTCACACCAGAACCTGCGCTTCTAGTGGAATTCTATAGGGCATACTATCAAGCCCATTATCGCCGCTCTTGATAATATGGCCCATCATTTTTAAGATAAAAATGGCTTCTGTCCATAAACACAATCTTGCTACCTTACAGCAGCACATCTCAATGTCGTTGAAGGCTGTTGAAAGCAAATGCAACACTTTCAGAACTTGTGGTGAAAATTCCTGTTTTTTAGTACTCTCGCTCCAAATGTTGCCAAACGTTCAGGAGTTCTTCTAGGGCCACAGCCAATTGTTAATTTCCAAATTTACATGATGATATATCTTCGTCCTGGTCATCCTTAAAGTTCCCTAACAGGTAGAGACAGCTTCCAAGACACCAGGGCAAGGGAGTAGTCAGAAATTTATAGTAGCCCCCACTTTGAACGAAATCTGTGATGGCACCAAGCAACTGAAGCAGGTGAGGACGACCCTCCCCAGAAGAGGTCACTTGTTTCTTCCATCCAAACATCTAATCATTCATCCTTTCACATTTCTATCCCCCCGTTGATGCCCACCATTTATTCTATACATTCTCTCATCCATTCATTTTTTCAGCCATCATCCAGTCTTTCACCATTTTATTCAATCCATCCATCTACCCATCCTTTCACCTATTCACCTTTTCAGCCATCCTTTCACCCACCCATGCATCCTTTCACCATTCGCCCTTTCAACCACCCACACATCCTTTCACCCATCCAACTTTTCACCCACCCATGCAATCTTTCACCCACACACCCTTTCACCCACCAATGCATCCTATCACCAACCCATGCATCCTTTCATCTGCCCATGCATAATTTCGCCCACCCATGCATCCTTTCACCAATCTAACCTTTCACCCATCCTTTTACCCACCCACACATCCTTTCACCCATCCACCCTTTCACCTATTCTTTCTTTTAACCTTCACTCTTTCCTCACCTTTTCTATCAACCCATCTTTATTTAGCGGTTATTGTGAGATTTCCTCTGCCATGTTGAGACACAAGAGGCCATTAAGAACTCCACCTCTGCTGTAGCTGCTGAAGCTGGGGGTTCACAGCTCCCTTGCACCAGAGTATAGATATATTTGCAACACACTCTTAACAACTCCCTTCAGTAAGGGCTAACTAGGAGCCCTGCCTAGTCAGCTGGTTCTTCTTCAAAGATGCCCTTCTTGCTCTTTATCTCTGAGGGGACATCAGGAGGATGAGTTGTCTTACCAATAAGAATTACCTTCTAACCTAGGTTCAAGAGGAAGTGAGATTCAAGACCGTAGTCCTCCTACATGCAAAAAACAATGTGATGTTCTTGTCTTCTCCAAGTCGAGCAGAGTTCTGATTTCGAGGCGGTGGAAGCCCAGCAATATAGTGATAACCCAGCAGTGGATGATGGGCGGCTTTGAAACTATCATTTGAAAGTTCTCACAATGGGTCTCTTTAGATTTTGAACCATCTTTCATGACATGGCTAAATATAGTACTTTTCTAGAAAACAGTGGTCCCATGGAACTGTATAGTATGAGAGAGATGAATATAGACTCAATCAGTTCTATATTGAAAAAGACTTGTCCAGCCGGACAGAGGTCTACTTTAATGTTATAGTTAACAGAGTAAAAACTTATTCATAAACACACACCCTTGTGAGGTTCCCATTGAGGATACCCCAATTGCCTTTTTCCGGCGAATCCAGCACGAGGATCTTATCTTCACTACGCCCGTCGCTGCACGCATGATTTATCGGAATTTTGAACCGCATCATGGTTTCTGACACGGAGACTGGCTTTCAATTTCAGGCTTGCTTATGTTAAGTCCTGATGATGATCCTTGTATTTACTGTATGGATCGAAACGCCGTCGACACCCATCACACCTTATACACTCCCTTAAATGTGTTATTAATTGTGTAAGGGTGTAAAAAGACGATTTGTTGGCCCTATGTGTTATTGCCATATATGACAAATCGACAGCCGTGCCTGAGCCTTTCTGTTTTGCTGTCACATTGTATGTGTTCTATGTAGGTGTAGTGAGGGCACAGGCTTGTGTCCCGCTTACTCTATTTTGTGTTTATGAATAAGTTTTTACTCTGTTAACTATAACATTAAAGTAGACCTCTGTCCGGCTGGACAAGTCTTTTTCAATATAGAACTGATTGAGTCTATATTCATCTCTCTCATACTATACAGTTCCATGGGACCACTGTTTTCTAGAAAAGTACTATTTCCCAAGGTCCCTGGCAGACTTCATTTGGGTTCCCTTGTCCTTGTCAAATATGGCTAAATATAGAGCAGACACGCAGTTCAAGGTATTTTCTAAGATGGCAGAAGGCTGCTGGAGCTTCCAAAGTAAACATTGACATTTTTATATTAAAATGAGGTAAGCAATGCTACCCCCCAGTGGAAAAGCTGCTTAAACTGATCCTGCCCCTCTGGTACCCCTTTTTGTGAAAAGTGCCAGTGTGTCAATGAGAAGGCCTGCTTCAAAAGCAAACTCACATAACAACTTTCCTTGACATTAACTCACATTTGCAGAGGTTTGTGCCTGTTTTAATGTGGGTGTGGCCTTTACATCGCAAGACCTCTGTCTGTTACTCTCCAGCTAATAATCATTCAATGACGAGAGCAAAAGCAGTTATGTGCAAATCAAGACTTTTCTAGTTGTAATTTCCTAAACCTTTCAGAAAATTGAGGGCATTGAAATGTCTATGTACATTAAATAAAACAATGTACCTATTTTCACTATAATTTTTAATCTGGGACCAGTAAAATGAACACTTTACTAACTAAAAACTATGTAAACATATGTTACAATATTTTTCAGTCTGGGACCACAGGAATAACTCAATAACAGTTGAGAACAGATGGGCTTTAATTTCCCTAATGGCGGCACAGCTAGAAAGCTACAACAAATTGTAACACTTTCACTTTCAGTCCCACAAAAGGCCGACCAAATGATCACACAGCAACATCTGTAGCAGGTCAATAACCCACATGAACATCTGACGATGCCACATCGTGTTGCTTGCAGGTTACACACAGTTCCTTATAGCAGTTATAAAAACCAAAGGAGCTATCATACAAGAAAGGGGCCTTGTGAACTGGTGAGATCACTGCCTCTGTCAAATGAATACATTAAGCAAGAGGACTTCATTTTCTATCATCAATATGGACACCGCTCACCACACCTTGTGCTCCTCCCGTTACTGGGACCTACTTAATAGCAGCCTCAGTGCAGTAGTGCCGCTGTCACGCTAGAGGAATGCCAAAGGCAAGCCAGTCTGTGCCAGTCTGTGCCCGGACTATGGGCAGTGCGAGGAACCATGGTCCTACTCCTACCTATTGCTACCATGCCACGCTCCTTCTTGCTCTTAACCCCGGCCGCCGCTCACCTCACTGCTGCCACACCACACAACATGGAGGGAGCATTCACATGCACCTCCTGCAAGTTCTCATGCACTCTCCCACAACCTGCACTTATCACTCCCGCACCAAGAGCACCCAGCATCCCATTCGCTCACACACACACAAGCCACCCACCCGCTCACACTCACACAGACCAACCAACAACCATGCAACACACCACAATTGCATGTGTGCTCCTCAACACCCACTCGCTCACCCAACATGACATGGTGATATGGGAGCTACTGCACTACAATGCTACTTTTCCCCATGGAAACATGGCTAAACCATGCACCAAACATCGCTGCAGCCATCCCTGCCGGCTTTAAGATCACCTGACAAGATCGTCAGCACAAGCCCGGAGGCTGAGTCGCCATCATATTCAAAGACAACTTTAGCTGCACCACCTACACCTCAACCAGCTATGTGGAACACCTCATGTTCAAGATATGCATCACAGCTAACTTCTCCCTTGGCGGAACACTCATGTACAGTGCACCAGCACCCGCACCAATTTTGGCAGCCACATCACAAACTTTGTAGCACCCCTCATCATCAACATCAGCGCCTTTCTTTAACTTTCACCTTTCACCAATCCAAACGCTAACGCTACAACCTATCTAGAAAACCTTAGAATCCTCACCCTCACCCTGCACATTACTGAACCCACCTACACCTCCGAACACCTAGTGGACCTGATTTTTTCCTCAAGACAGCTTCAAATCCACCCTAATGTGCTACCACCAGCAGATCTAGAACACCAAGCGCACAGCTCTTGAGGACCATGTGGTGGCACCAACAGCAGCAAGAAAATCTTCACCAGCATCTAAGATTTTACTGAGCCTCCTGCCGCTTTCAATATCACCCTCTTGAAAGACCTTTGCAACAAGCTCTCAGAATGCTTCTGCAATGAAGTTACCTCCATATACAGCAACTTTGACCCTCAACTGGACCCCATCACGGTCACAACTCAACTTGCCATCATGGCTGAAGAATGAACCCTGACCTTTTGGCTTGCTGTCACCATCATCAAAACTTGCATTACTATGAAGGCCATCCACTTGGGGGCCTCATCTTATCTTTGCTCCCACCACAGCTTCACAAAAGAACTTCTACTTATCCGTGAAGCATTAACACCCACCCACACTGCCTCCATCAGCTAAGCCACATTCCCAAGCTCAAGAAAGCATCCACTGACCCAGCCACGTTCTCCAACTACAGACCCATCTTCCCTCCCACGATACCTGGGAAGGTCTTAGAGAAACTAATCAATTGATGCCTAGACAACCAAGTCAGCAACCACCAGCTTCTCAATGCCAAGCAGTCCAGATTTTGGCCCAACCACAGTCCAGAAACTGCAATCTTTGCCGCCACTGACAACATCTGCAGATTCTTAACAGAAGGGAAATTGCAGCCCTCATTCTCCCATATCTCTCTGCAGTTTTTGATGTGGTGTCACACCGGTTCACTGACAGAATATCGACACCTAAAAAATCCCCATACTACAATATTGAGTTTTAAATATCGATGTCAAAAATATCGACATCCTATATTTATAATGGTAAGTACAAAAATATCGAGAAAAAACTATCGATGTCAAAAATATAGTTGTACAAAATATTGTTTTTTATATATATAAAATAATAAATATTAAATATGTTAAATAATAAAATTAATTAAAAAATATAAATTAGATTTAAAATACATTTCAATAAATATAACAAATAAACTGAATTAAAAGAAGTTAAACACATATATGAGAATTAATATATATAAAAATATTTACTTTAAAACAATTAAAGAACTATTAATTTTTATTTATTTTATAATTTTAAAATGATATAAAAATGTAACAAATAAATATATATATACATATACCAATAACATAAAATCTATTAAAAAACATTCTATTATAAATTAAAACATTAAAAAATTTAAAAATCTTTAAACTCAAATTTCCCACTCCAGTCAGTACAACAGTAGGGAAAGTGTTGGATAGCGGAGTGGTAAAAATTACTATTCCCACTCCAGTGAGTGCAACAGTAGGGAAAGTGTTGAATAGCGGAGGGATACAATTTACTATTCCCACTCCAGTCAATGCAACAGTAGCAAAAGTGTTGGATAGCGGAAGTGTAAAAATTACTATTCTCACTCCAATGAGTGCAACAGTAGGAAAAGTGTTGGATAGCGGAGAGGTACAAATTACTATTCCCACTCAGGGGCGGCTCCTCCACTAGGGCGGAGGAGCATCGCCCCACTGCTTTCTCGCAGTGCGAGAAGCAGAAACATAAAATGGTAATAACTTTCAGTTATTACCATTTTATGTTTGGTTGCGGGCAGGCGCATCTGCTCTGCGAGCAGGCAGGGGAGGAGTGGTGTGCCTGCCCACTCATGAGTGCACAAAGACTGTTTGGTCAGTCCCCTGGGGCTGCCCAAACCAGTCATGCGCACTCTGGCCTTCTCCATGTAAGCTGCATTGCAGCCTGCATGGAGAAGATGGCCTCCCCATAAGCCGCTGGCTGGGCGGCGTCCGACCAATCACAACGCTGCTTGCAGCGTTGTGATTGGCTTAGGGGAGGGTGCCTGGCTGCCTGCTTCTGCTTCTTGTTCCTGTGAGCAGGAGCAGAGAAGACGCAGGACCCGGCCCACGGAAAGGTAAGTTAAATTTAAAAAAAAAATAATAATTAACCCCCTGCGCACGACCCCCCTTCCTGCGCGACCCTTCCTTCCTATGCGACCCTCCACCCCCCTACCTGCGAGCCATGCCGGCTGCGACTGTTTCCACTCCATTGAGTGCAAAAGTAGGGAAAGTGTTGGATGGCGGAGGGGTAAAAATGACTATTCCCACTCCAGTCAGTGCAACAGTAGGAAAAGTGTTGGTTATCGGAGGGGTAAAAATTACCATTCCCACTTCAATGAGTGCAACAGTAGGGAAAGTATTGGATAGCGGAGGGGTATAAATTACTATTCCCACTCAGGGGCGGCTCCTCCACTAGGGCAGAGGAGCATCGCCCCACTGCTTTCTCGCAGTGCGAGAAGCAGAAACATAAAATGGTAATAACTTTCAGTTATTACCATTTTATGTTTGGTTGCGGGCAGGTGCATCTGCTCTGCGAGCAGGCAGGGGAGGAGTGGTGTGCCTGCTCACTCACGAGTGCACAAAGACTGTTTGGTCAGTCCCCTGGGGCTGCCCAAACCAGTCATGCGCACTCTGGCCTTCTCCATGTAAGCTTCATTGCAGCCTGCATGGAGAAGATGGCCTCCCCATAAGCCACTGGCTGGGCGGCGTCCGACCAATCACAACGCTGCTTGCAGCGTTGTGATTGGCTTAGGGGAGGGTGCCTGGCTGCATGCTTCTGCTTCTTGTTCCTGTGAGCAGGAGCAGAGAAGACGCAGGACCCGGCCCACGGAAAGGTAAGTTAAATTTAAAAAAAATTAACCCCCTGCGCACGACCCCCCTTCCTGCGCGACCCTTCCTTCCTATGCGACCCTCCACCCCCCTACCTGCGAGCCATGCCGGCTGCGACTGTTTCCACTCCATTGAGTGCAAGAGTAGGGAAAGTGTTGGATGGCGGAGGGGTAAAAATGACTATTCCCACTCCAGTCAGTGCAACAGTAGGAAAAGTGTTGGTTATCGGAGGGGTAAAAATTACCATTCCCACTTCAATGAGTGCAACAGTAGGGAAAGTATTGGATAGCGGAGGGGTAAAAATTACTATTCCCACTCCAATCAGTGCAACAGTAGGAAAAGTGTTGGATAGCGGAGTAGTAAAAATTACTATTACCACTCCAGTGAGTGCAACAATAGGGAAAGTGTTGGATAGCGGAGGGGTAAAACTTACTATTCCCACTCCAATGAGTGTAACAGTAGGGGAAGTGTTGGATAGCGGAGGGGTAAAAATTACTATTCCCACTCTAATGAGTGTAACAGTAGGGAAAGTGTTGGATAGCGGAGGGGTATAAATGACTATTCCCACTCCAATGAGTGCAACAGTAGGGAAAGTGTTGGATAGCGGAGGGGTAAAAATTACTTTTCCCACTCCAGTGAGTGCAACAGTAGGGAAAGTGTTGGATAGTGGAGTTATAAAATTTACTATTCTCACTCCAGTCAGTGCAACAGTAGGGAAAGAGTTGGATTGCGGAGGGGTAAAAATTAGTCTTCCCACTGCAGTCAGTTCCAAATTAAAAACAAACAAAATATCAACAACAAATAAATATTTAAAAATCAAAATAAATCAAAAAATATATGAATATGTTAAACATTTAAATACAAATATATTTAATATTAAAAATAAAAAAATAAAAACATATAATAATGTTAAATACATATGATCAATACCTACAAATATTATATTAAAAACTTTTTTAAAACAAATTCCAAACAAATAAATATTTTTAGTTAGGAATTATTTAGAAACAAAAGCATTAATTATTACATAAATTTAGTTTATTTACTTCCTATCCTATAACACCACACAATTCACAACCCACATCAAAATTTTAAAGAAAATTTACTTCCAAAATTAACATAGTTAATTATCAATTAAAGAAATATTATTAGTTAAAAAACAAATTAAAACACATAAAAATTAATTAACTTCCCACCCTTTACCCCTGTAATCCCCACAACCCACAGCTAAAATTAAACTGTAAATAAATTAATTACACAATTAAAATTTATTTTCAATTAAAAAACTAAGTGTATTTAACAACTAATTATAAAGTAAGTAAAATTAATTTACTCCCCACCCTTTACCCATATAAAACCAAAACCCACACACAA
This sequence comes from Calotriton arnoldi, assembly GCA_963921515.1. NCBI lineage: Eukaryota > Metazoa > Chordata > Amphibia > Caudata > Salamandridae > Calotriton > Calotriton arnoldi. Next base: position 440,234 of record CAWUFW010003888.1, read on the forward strand.
AAAAAATAATTACCCTAATTAAGTATTCATTAATATTAATGATCAACTAATTATTAATTATTAATTACTTATAACACCTTGAAATCTCATAGAATCGCACACTTCATTAACTGCAACACTACACATGTAGTATATGTTTTGGGTTGCAAATGTAACATCATTTATGTGGGAAGCACAGTGCGTCCACTGAAGGTCTGGATTCAGGAACATCGTAGGGCAATAATTAATAAAGATAGTCGATACCCCGTAAGTGAACACTATATGGGAGTGCATCCTGATGATAATTCCTTCTGGTTTCACGGTATCGACCATGTGCCCCTGGGAGCCAGGGGAGGTGATCGAGAGTTATTGGTCAGACAGATGGAAGCGAAATGGATCTGTCGTTTAAAGGCTAGTCAGAGGGGTCATAATACTGATAGGGAACTTCATTACTTCCTTGGATAGGGAGTACGAGAAGAGTGCTTTTGTGGTTTGACAGTTCTTTCTCTTGTGTGATAGTGTTATTTATGTTTCAAGCAATGTGGCATGACATATGTAGAATTTTACAAACTTCTATATGTAACATTTGTCAATATTTTATTGTACCTATCATTCTAATTCTGTCCTTTCCTGAAACTTTCAACTATCTCTTGCCATCTCGCTGAGACTACGAGTGGGGAAAGTTTTGGACCCTTTGGGTTATCTAGTCCTGGTGTGAGAACTAGGATTGAGTGAGGCCTTTTCTTGTTTGCAGGATAATAGGTCAAACATGAGGTTCCCTTTTGATTTTTGGTTTTTGTATATAGTACTTTTCTGTCTCCCTGACAATAGGCCTAACATGAGGCTCCTTTTTGATTGTTGGTGTCTGTATATAGTACGTTTCTGTAAATATTGTTTTTTCATGGATTGGATTTATATTGTTCTACAATATGAACTGGAAAATTCCAGAATGGTCGAGTGTGGGGTATTACACCAATCATTTATGTACACCTGTTGAAATCTGTACACATGAATGGTGTTATTGAATTTTTGGTTGTATATCGCAGTATGGCTGAGCGCGTGGTACTATACACTTCCACTATGTACCTTTGCTGATACCTGTACACATGATAGGTATTATCGAATTTCTGGCTGGATATGATTGATTATGCACATCACTATTGGTCCATTAATTTTGAGGACACTTGTGGGGATGAGGCGGCACCCCTTTCTTAATAATCCTCGTGGTATATTTATTTTTGGTAGAATTTATGGATTTATTTTATTCAACTATGTAGGTCGAGGCTACATCCGCTTTCTAAATACACTCTAAGATGGCCGCCATGTAATCTTCATCATTTGACGTATTGGTCCGCCTTTTATGTTTGACTTGAGCAACACGGCCGTGACGTCATCGCGTCTACTCGCGTGTGTTCATAATTGACTTGATTCAATGGCGCGGTTGTTCGTATCACTTTGTTGCCGGTTATTATGCTGTGCGGTACCTGTGTGCTATTGTAAAGGTAAGCCATTGCCACGTCAGTGGAAGCGTCCGCAAGACGGGCAAACATATTGTTTTTGATATATTTCATGCGCTGCAACGTACTTTCACCATCTGCCATATCGCGTGCTGCATAGACTTTTATTTATGTATGGAACGTCTAGTTTATATGGCGGCCCTTTCCTCTTAATTAGTTTTCATCTAAACGTGGCAAACTAATTTTGTGTTTATAATGACGCGACATGCGGGCTGTAGCGTGCATTCATTGTTTGCCATAAACGCATACTACATATATTACTTGCTATGGACAGAACGTTCAGTATTCACGGCGGCCCATTTCTACTTATTAGGTTTTCACTTAAACACGGATAACTAATTGTGGACTTAATAATGATGTGACATGTGCGTCAAGATAATTATTTGGCTTTTTCCACCGGGGCAAAGGATTTCTATGCCCCTCCCCTACAGGCAGTATAACAAGGGGGAACTGGTAGCGGTTAGTTTCCATCCCATTAGGAGTGTTTTGAGACAGAGGGGTCGATTCCAATCCCGGCCGGAAGCGCACCTAACAGTATTCGTCCGGAAAAAAAACCAGCCGAATGCGTGTTTCCCGACCGATTCGAACATTCGTCCGGACGAACAAGTACGATGCGTATAACAACCCAGTTTCCGAGCGAGCCGTACTTACCCAATTCAGCTCCTGTTCCCCGCCCGAGCTGGATCCGTAAACGCCGAATCGAGTCGTACGGAAGCAAATACACAGCACCTTCCGGCCGGACGAGTACGATGCGCACTCCGTACGCGCCGAACCCGTTGCTACGTCCGGGACGTTTGAGCATCCGGGCGAGCCGTACATAAGCTCCGTTTCGCGCCACAAGACGATCCACGGCTACGATACGAACAAGCCTGCTACGAGTACGAGTCGAAGACACGAGAAACCCGAATGAGACGATCCAAGCATGAATCCCATTGCGCAGGTCCTACCTATACTCTACATCTATTACCGGGACCGGCACGCAGACGGTAAGTCAAACACCAATACAAACAAACGACACGTACCCGAAATATGTCACACACACATAGGGATGCACAAATGACGTACACTAGCAACATCAGAACCATAGGGGTGGGATGGCCATCACCAATGCCATACACACCCATAGGGGGCTGGATGCCTGCCACTACCACGACCCCACTCAGGGGGGGCTGGATGCCTGTCACTACTTCCATCCCCACCCTTAGGGGGATGGATGCCTACCACTACCACCACCCCTACTCAGGGGGGCCTGGATGCCTACTACTACCACCACCCCTACTCAGGGGGCCTGGATGCCTGTCACTACTACCATCCCCACTCATGGGGGATGGATGCCTACCACTACCACCACCCCTACTCAGGGGGCCTGGATGCCTGTCACTACTACCATCCCCACCCTTAGGGGGATGGATGCCTGCCACTACCACCACCCCTACTCAGGGGGCCTGGATGCCTACCACTACCACCACCCCTACTCAGGGGGCCTGGATGCCTGTCACTACTACCATCCCCACTCATGGGGGATGGATGCCTACCACTACCACCACCCCTACTCAGGGGGCCTGGATGCCTGTCACTACTACCATCCCCACCCTTAGGGGGATGGATGCCTGCCACTACCACCACCCCTACTCAGGGGGGATGGATGCCTACCACTACCACCACCCCTACTCAGGGGGGCTGGATGCCTACCACCACCACCACCCCTACTCAGGGGGGCCTGGATGCCTGTCACTACTACCATCCCCACCCTTAGGGGGATGGATGCCTACCACTACCACCACCCCTACTCATGGGGGGCTGGATGCCTACCACTACCACCACCCCTACTCAGGGGGGGCTGGATGCCTGCCACTACCACCACCCCACTCAGGGGGGGCTTGATGCCTGTCACTACTACCATCCCCACCCTTAGGGGGATGGATGCCTACCACTACCACCACCCCTACTCATGGGGGGCTGGATGCCTACCACTACCACCACCCCTACTCAGGGGGGCCTGTATGCCTACCACCACCACCCTTACTCAGGGGGGCCTGGATGCCTGCCACTACCACCACCCCACTCAGGGGGGGCTCGATGCCTGTCACTACTACCATCCCCACCCTTAGGGGATGGATGCCTACCACTACCACCACCCCTACTCATGGGGGGCTGGATGCCTACCACTACCACCACCCCTACTCAGGGGGGCCTGGATGCCTACTACTACCACCACCCCAACTCAAGGGGGGCTGGATGCCTGTCACTACTACCACCCCACTCAGGGGGGGCTCGATGCCTATCACTACTACCATACCCACCCTTAGGGGGATGGATGCCTACCACTACCACCACCCCTACTCATGGGGGACTGGATGCCTACCACTACCACCACCCCTACTCATGGGGGGCTGGATGCCTACCACTACCACCCCCCTACTCAGGGGGGCTGGATGCCTACCACTACCACCACCCCTACTCAGGGGGGCCTGGATGCCTACTACTACCACCATCCCAACTCAAGGGGGGCTGGATGCCTGTCACTACTACCACCCCTACTCAGGGGGGACTGGATACCTACCAACACCACCATCCCTACTCAGGGGGGGCTGGATGCCTGTCACTACTACCAACCCCACTAATAGGGGGATGGATGCCTACCACTACCACCACCCCTACTCAGGGGGGCCTGGATGTCTACCACTACCCCCATCCCCACTCATAGGGGGATGAATGCCTACCACCCACACCACCCCTAAACATAGGACGGGAAATGCATGACACAACCAGCATACTCCAACATAAGGAATGTCTGAAAATACATCCCACCAACACCATGACAAGCGTGTGCAGTCTGTGTCAAATGCCCACCACACTGAACATCTCATTGAGCATACAATGTGACCCCCTATCACATGTGTCACACATAAATGTGTGTGGGCTCCACAATGCAAGCAGACCATGACCACTGTGGCAATGGGGTATAACACCCCATCATCACAGTGACCAAAAGGTAAGTGTGGGGTCCATAGCTGAAGCACATTTTGAACATTGTGGCAATGGGGTCTAAACCCCCATCATCACAGTGACCAAAATGTAAGTGTGGGGTCCATACCTGAGGCACATTTTGAACATTGTGGCAATGGGGTCTAAACCCCCATCACCACAGTGACCAAAAGGTAAGTGTGGGGTCCATAGCTGAAGCACATTTTGAACACTGTGGCAATGGGGTCTAAACCCCATCATCACAGTGACCAAAAGGTAAGTGTGGGGTCCATAGCTGAAGCACAGTTTGAACATTGTGGCATTGGGGTCTAAACCCCCATCATCACAGTGACCAAAATGTAAGTGTGGGGTCCATACCTGAGGCACATTTTGAACATTGTGGCAATGGGGTCTAAACCCCCATCACCACAGTGACCAAAAGGTAAGTGTGGGGTCCATAGCTGAAGCACATTTTGAACACTGTGGCAATGGGGTCTAAACCCCCATCATCACAGTGACCAAAAGGTAAGTGTGGGGTCCATAGCTGAAGCACAGTTTGAACATTGTGGCAATGGGGTCTAAACCCCCATCATCACAGTGACCAAAATGTAAGTGTGGGGTCCATAGCTGAAGCACATTTTGAACACTGTGGCAATGGGGTCTAAACCCCCATCATCACAGTGAGCAAAAGGTAAGTGTGGGGTCCATAGCTGAAGCACATTTTGAACATTGTGGCAATGGGGTCTAAACCCCCATCATCACAGTGACTAAAATGTAAGTGTGGGGTCCATAGCTGAAGCACATTTTGAACACTGTGGCAATGGGGTCTAAACCCCCATCATCACAGTGACCAAAAGGTAAGTGTGGGGTCCATAGCTGAAGCACATTTTGAACATTGTGGCAATGGGGTCTAAACCCCCATCATCACAGTGACCAAAAGGTAAGTGTGGGGTCCATAGCTGAAGCACATTTTGAACATTGTGGCAATGGGGTCCAGACCCCCATCATCACAGTGACCAAAAGGTAAGTGTTGTCATGGAAAAAGCTGCAACTGCCAAACAGCATGGATGATCCCTGGTCACAGAACAACAAATACATCAGTGGCAAAGTAGTGCTTGTGTCCCATAGCAACATACATTGGGTGAGGCAAACCTTGCAGTGCCAATAAGATATACCTTTGGCCATGTGCAGACAAACATCACCCATGGGGGCTGACATTGGCAGCATTCCTCAATAACACAATGACAGAAGTGACCATCATAATGCAGCCCCACATATCTGCACCAATGGACACACAAATGTAGATATCCTTTGGAGACTGTAGATGTCAGGTGAACAAATACCATACCATGGCAGCAAAGGGACATACAAACCATGATAATTGTGCTGACTGATGACCTAGGAGTCCCAGGGACAGCAGGGGAAAGCCAACAAACAACATACAGCCAATGGCACACTAAAGATATGCCAATGCAGTGGTGCAGATGCACAAACACAAACAGGCAGCCTCACACTGCAGATCAAACACAACAGGTGATGGGGGGGGGTGTGCCAGTGTCCCCAGGCAACCACACAACACATGAGGAGGCCTGAATCACAATTACACAGATGTGTATACAGTGCCACACAAAAGTAACTCATGGATCGGATTCCCCTATGTGGGCAAACAGGCATTGTTAGATGAGAGGGAGCCCAAATTACACATGTCACACAAGCTTGTCGGAACAGCAAATAACACAGCAAGAGACAGACCCACCACAGCACTACCCCCAGGGACCCCACATCGTGTTGACCGTGGCCTGCATGATAATCCCACTGTGATGACAAAGCTAGATGTCGTTCACACTGTGAACCACAGTCATGTGTCCTGAGCAACAAACTACCATCACACCTACACAAGCACAAATCAATCAGCACGGCCTGTCAGCCAAGGCCAACATGGAGGTAGGGGTCTAGCCGTGCAACAACTCTCATTTGCACACACTCAACACCACACACCTTGATCTCCACCAATGTGCAGCAGTGAAGCTCCCATGGACTGGTGACATTGCACATGCACCCATGACAATCCCAGGGGTGGTTGTGGGAACTAAGGTGCAGAAACCCATCACACCTGGCCAGTCAACAAGACTCGTGAATGTCTGACACACTGCACAGTTCGCTGTACATGAGTATGACGTGAAATCCACCACAATCAATGTGATCCCGGACACAGTCACACACCAATGAAGACGTCAAGGTCACCCACAAAGAACACACATAGACAACTTCCAACATTGCAGCTCTGACCCAGAGGAGTGGCAGCAGTCACACACACAACGTGTCACAATCACTGAAAGCTAACACAAACTGTAAATTACATGACTTGTGTAACCAACAAGTGCCAAGGGGAATCCTGACTGTGTCTCATCTCCGTTTGCCCACAAACTCAGCCCTGACAGCAAACACACCTATGGATGACACCCTGATGACCAGTAATGTGCCATGCACCAACATCCCAGAGAACCCAGTGCGAAGATTTGGGTGGAACATAGGTCAACTCAGCAAGCATCACAAACAGGAACATCACTAGGGATCCCAGCCTGTGGTGCAAAATGGAAGTGAACACACACAGACATGCTCACACAACACACACCTTGGGCTCAGGCAATGTCACGGAATTACACACTGCCATGAGGGCACTCCACTCCTGTGTAAGGAAAGCTGTGCCATACGTTGTCTCTGCAGGGCCCTATCATATCAGCAGTACACTTGGTCACTCAGTCAACAATTAGCACAAAATGAAGGCTCTCGTCACATCAGCCTGGTCATGGGAGTGTCACCGACACTCATCTGCACAGATCCAACACACATGTATAGCAAGTTGCACTGATCACACAGATGAGTCCTTCCCCATTGATGCCCAAACTTGCATGTCCAGTGGAGATGGTCACACGGTCAGGGAAATAGACAAATTGAACAATGGCAAGCACAACAGATGTGCAGGGGTGTAAGCCACAGATGTGATATTGCAAATAAAAGTAGGAAATCCCATTGCCAAATATTGAAAACATGACACCCTCATATTGCTGCAAAGGATGACATGGATACACACCAGGATAGGACACATTCCCCCTGGACCACATGGGGTCCTGCACAGTAACACTTCATTTCCCTGATATCAAAAATCACCATCAGTGCAGCAAGGGCACGGTTAGCAACATCAACATCATGTACATCAGAAGCAAAACCACTAGAGAACAGAAAGTAGCTTTATTCAGCATTTGTGTGTGAAGAAGTGAAAGTCCAGAAATATAACAAAGGCCAATGGCCAGTCCATAACAAGAGTCCAAACAGGGTGACAGTGCCAGATGTCACCCTTTGCATGCCTGCACAGCTACACATCAGGGACATTCCCCTCGGAGGGGCATACGGGGGGCAGGCCAGGCACCGCAGGGACAGGATCAGGGCTCACCAGAAGGAGGCAGGGAAGGGGTGGTGGGTGCTGGAGAGTCACTGACAACTGCAGTGGAGGTGTCTGACATGGTGTGTGCCGGCACAACTGGGGGGCTTGAGTCAGATGGTGTGGGTGCCGGCACGACTGCAGTGGGCCATGCAGATGGAGTGGACAGATTCCCCACTGCAGTGCCCAAGTCAGACAGGGTGGTAGTGGATTCCACTGCAGTGCCTATCTCCAGGGGAGTAGAATGGGGTTCAGGTAAGGTGGGCAGGACAGCGGGGGAGGACACGCTCTCCACACCAGTGGCACAAACAAGCGCAGCGGGGGTGTGGTGCTGGAAGAGCAAGTGGTAGGGGAGAAGGCCGGATCATTTTGGGGATGGTGTATCTGTGGGTGGGGGAACCTGGGGCAGGGTGTGGTGGGGAAACCTATGGAGTGGGGGCCTGAGGGATGGAGGAAGGAGACTTGGTGGTTGAGCTGCAGGGTGGCGGCGGGGTCTTGCTCTTCCGGGTCCGGGGGACTTGCGGATGGGGGCCTCAGTCTGTCTGCGCCTGGGGAGGGTGTCCGGGGGTGAGGGGCACTCCCCTCTGTGTGGGTGGACTTCCTCTTCCCCCTGTATGCTGGATCAGCTGGATTGGAGGGAAGAGGCCGAGGTCACAGAGGAAGAGCTGCTGTGTAGGTGGGGTTGCAGGTGAGGCAAGGGAAGGGGCCTTGGAGGGAGAGGTATCGGAGGACTGCGGAGTGACTGTGGATGCCTGTGTGTGTGTATGTACCCCATCCCCTGTGGGTGTGGTATCAGTCCCCTGAGGATGCCTGCGTGCACGTCTTGTTTTTGTAGTGGGTGTGTCTGTGCTGCTCGTGTCTGTGTGTTTGGGTGAATGTGCAGGTGTGCATGTGCTTGGGACAGGTAGGGTGCCAGGAAGTGTGGATGGGGCAGATGTAGGAGGGGTGAGGGACTGTTGGAGGAGGGACACTGCTGCCGTCAGGGAGGAGTCCATGGACCTATTGCTCCTCTGTAGGGCAGACATGCCCGATGAGATGCCCACCATAAACGACACCAGCTGAGTCAACAGAGTGGTGTGGGCATGGAGGACACTCAGCATTGCTGTCTGCCCTACATGGAGCTGGTAAAGGAGGTACACAGACTCCTCACACAGGGCAGCAGGGGACACAGGGGCAGGGGCTTCGGTGCCTGGCATGAAGGAGACACGCTCCCGAACACGGGAGCCTCCACGGACCTCTGGAATGGGAGCCGATGGGAGGGCGGTGGTGGCGGGGACAGCAATAGTAGCTGGGGTGTGGTGGCTGCTGACACCCGCCTCCACAAGGGAGACATCCTCCGAGCTGCTGTGGTCCTCAGCTGAGGTGGATGGTGCTGAGGATTCCTCGGTGTGGCTCCCCTCGCCCTCCGTGCCACTGGGTCCCTCCGACCACTCATCGGCTGCTGACCCAGTCTGGCTCAGTGGCTCCTCCTGGTCCGTGGAGCTGTCCCCTCCTGTGGCCGTGGATGTATCTGCAAACAATTAGGGAAACAGACAGACATCAGTCACCTGCACTGACCGCACAAAACCACAGTAAGTACAGCACATTACAGAGCAAGCCCTGGCATCCTTAGTTGAACATTGCCAAAAGTGCCCAAACAGAGTAGGAGAAGCCAATTGTCAGTCTGATGGTCAACCATGGCACTCACATCCCTCCTGGCCTTGCACCCATCGGTCTGGTGTCTGTCGGATGGCAATACACCAGTGTGGACACATGCACCACCTACACAGTAGTTGGACAGTGCAGAGAACATGGTGAAGTATGTGAACATGCACACATCACAACTCTTGCCACTGAGTCAGTACAGGTGTCCGGATAAAGGGATGGCCAGAGTCTATTTTGAAATGCATGTGATGCATACCAGCACCAGACACCATGATGCACCCATGTCCTGATAGTCAATGCCACAATGGGGTGCATGTAGCACATGTCACTCCCCTGCAGGATCACTCTTAGGAAGTTTAACGCCATGGCACAGGCATGCCTGCAAAGTCATACATCACTGTCTCCAGTCACATGGGCAGGGCAGCCAGACAACAACAGTCTGCACTGTGTCACAATCCTAGGTCATGGGGAATGCAAGTCCAGTAGCTGACAAGTGCACATGTCCATCCCCCACAAACCACATCATCTGAACTCTCATTTGTCCACGTCATACCAATTGGACATATGGGAGACATGAAACACAACCCTCGGAACATGAGCACCTCACAATCTGCTGTGAATGGGAAACAGCTGCCTGAACTGCACAGTCGCATACCCCAGTATGCACGGTCAAGTGATCAAACACCTATATGTCACACAAGTATCGTCTCCTATGGTCACATCTCCGGTGGGATGCTGAGCCCTAACCGATAAACACCCCAGTAGTCCTGACAACAAAGCCACAGCACAATGACACAGAGGCAGACACCTGAGGGAACATTTCACTGAGCACAATGTGTCAGCTGATACACGGGAGTGGGAGTACAGAGTGTATTGTATGGCCTGGACTAGGCATGACTGTCCTGCTCCACGTGAAAGAGGGATGAGGCCTGGACAGTAGGCAGGTGGCTAAGCATGTGTGACACACTTGATATACATACTCCTGAGGCCCAAACATTGTTCACAACCGCAGCATGGGTGTGTGCCAAATACCCCAGGCACATGTGGTGAATCAGATCAGCAATTGGACCACATATCAAAGTAACACGCAGATTACATGTCAGAACCCAGGCATTGTGTAAGCAATGGACCCACCCATGAAGCCCACCACAGAGTTACGGGTACAAATGCTGTCCCCCACCTTGAGCTAAGCAAGATGCAAGGACACAGTACCCAAGTGACACAATTTCCTGACTGTAAGGGCCACACCTGGGTATCAGATGAGGAGTGGGCAGTGCACAATTGAGGGACATGTGTCCTGGACCACATAACTGATGTACTGTTGAAGTTTAACCAGGCCAGAGGAGGGCACATAGCATGTCAGACAAAGCTCACAGTGCAGTCATGGACTCACCCCCTCCTTGCTGCTGTCTGCCCTTCAGCTGCCCATCCAGATCAGGGAAGACCACCGCCAGGATCCTGAGCATGTGGGGGGTCAGGGTCCGGTGTCCGCCCCTCCTGCGAGGAGGCGACAGCTTCAGCTGGACCCTTGCGATCCTCCGGGTCCAGCCCCGAAGGTCCTGCCACCTCTTCTGGCAGTTGCGGATCCGGCGCTTGTAGACCCCCAGAGACCTTACTGCCCGGGCAATGTCCAGCCATATTTCCTGCTTCTGGTGGGCATCAACCTGTGAGGATGACAAAGTGTAAAGGCCATTACTACACATGCAACAAATCCATGCATCACACATTTGGATATACATGTCTCAATCACAGGGGCACATGTTGTACACGGGCAGTGCAAGGATGGCTATGAACAGTTTGCCAGCAGTTACTACATGGTATCATTGCCTGGGAAGTCAAACCTTGTTTAAATGCACTGTTACTGCACTATACCTGTTATGTGCATGTAACTACACACTATGGGGGGTGAGAACTACTCAGTGAGCCTGCTAGCCAGTGGCGTGCAGACTGTAAGTCTGGCTAGTCAGACAACATGCACATTTGTAAGGCAGTGGACAGCACACTCACCTGCTCCCCTGGTTTCCCATACAGCTTGCTGTACTGTGGAAGGAGGCTGTACAGCAGGGCCTGGTTCTCCTCAAGGCTGAAGGCTGGGGCTCTCTCCACAGTACGTGCCATTGCAGGATCCAGAGGATGCAGAGACAGCAGCAGTGGTGGTGGCAGATGTTGTCCTGGAGCATGTAGTGCAGGCAAGTGAGCTCTCAGGGGAACAGCCAGCATTATATGTGTGCTGCTGAGGCAGATACCGTCCCATGTGTCCAAAGTGATAGGTCCAAGTCGTTTGCATCTTCTGAATCTGGCCAATCCATGGAATTGCACCACTTACACACGCCCACAGCATCCTTCAAAAGTTCAACTTCATGACACCCATGCATTTGCAACATTGTTGTGGGTGGCCAACTGAATTCACAGCATCAGACTCGTTAAACTTTCAAAAACGCGTCCGTTACCATGCCAGGCCATAGCCAATGCGTGCGCACCGATCGGTCCATTGCTGTACAACGCGTACCCGCTCACAACAGATGCAATGGGCCGGCCGGGCACACCGATCGGTCCATTGCTGTACAACGCGTACCCGCTCACAACAGATGCAATGGGCCGGCCGGGCACACCGATCGGTCCATTGCTGTACAACGCGTACCCGCTCACAACAGATGCAATGGGTCGGCCGGGCACACCGATCGGTCCATTGCTGGACAACGCGTACCCGCACACAACAGATTCAATGGCCAGTGCGTGCACACCGATCGGTCCATTGCTGTACAACGCGTATTCCAGGTACAACGCGTACCCGCACACAACAGATTCAATGGCCAGTGTGTGCACACCGATCGGTCCATTGCTGTACAACGTGTATTCCGGGTACAACGCGTACCCGCACACAACAGATGCAATGGGCCAGCCGGGCACACCGATCGGTCCATTGCTGTACAACGCGTACCCGCTCACAACAGATGCAATGGGCCGGCCGGGCACACCGATCGGTCCATTGCTGTACAACGCGTACCCGCACACAACAGATTCAATGGCCAGTGCGTGCACACCGATCGGTCCATTGCTGTACAACGCGTATTCCGGGTACAACGCGTACCCGCACACAACAGATGCAATGGGCCGGCCGGGCACACCGATCGGTCCATTAGTGTACAACGCGTATTCCGGGTACAACGCGTACCCGCACACAACAGATGCAATGGGCCGGCCGGGCACACCGATCGGTCCATTGCTGTACAACGCGTACCCGCTCACAACAGATGCAATGGGCCGGCTGGGCACACCGATCGGTCCATTGCTGTACAACGCGTACCCGCTCACAACAGATGCAATGGGCTGGCCGGGCACACCGATCGGTCCATTGCTGTACAACGCGTATTCCGGGTACAACGTGTATCCGCACACAACAGATTCAATGGCCAGTGCGTGCACATCGATCGGTCCATTGCTGTACAACGCGTATTCCGGGTACAACTCGTACCCGCACACAACAGATGCAATGGGCCGACCGGGCACACCGATCGGTCCATTGCTGTACAACGCGTACCCGCTCACAACAGATGCAATGGGCCGGCCGGGCACGGTCCATTGTTGTACAACGCGTACCCGCTCACAACAGATGCAATGGGCCGGCCGGGCACACCGATCGGTCCATTGCTGTACAACAAGTACCCGCACACAACAGATTCAATGGCCAGTGCGTGCACACCGATCGGTCCATTGCTGTACAACGCGTATTCCGGGTACAACGCATACCCGCACACAACAGATTCAATGGCCAGTGCGTGCACACCGATCGGTCCATTGCTGTACAACGTGTATTCTGGGTACAACGTGTACCCGCACACAACAGATGCAATGGGCCGGCCGGGCACACCGATCGGTCCATTGCTGTACAACGCGTACCCGCTCACAACAGATGCAATGGGCCTGCCGGGCACACCGATCGGTCCATTGCTGTACAACGCGTATTACGGGATACAACGCGTACCCGCTCACAACAGATGCAATGGGCCGGCCGGGCACACCGATCGGTCCATTGCTGTACAACGCGTACCCGCTCATAACAGATGCAATGGGCCGGCCGGGCACACCGATCGGTCCATTGCTGTACAACGTGTACCCACACACAACAGATTCAATGGCCAGTGCGTGCACACCGATCGGTCCATTGCTGTACAACGTGTATTCCGGGTACAACGCGTACCCGCACACAACAGATGCAATGGACCGGCCGGGCACACCGATCGGTCCATTGCTGTACAACGCGTACCCACTCACAACAGATGCAATGGGCCGGCCGGGCACACCGATCGGTCCATTGCTGTACAACGCGTATTACGGGATACAACGCGTACCCGCTCACAACAGATGCAATGGGCCGGCCGGACACACCGATCGGTCCATTGCTGTACAACGCGTACCCGCTCATAGCAGATGCAATGGGCCGGCCGGGCACACCGATCGGTCCATTGCTGTACAACGCGTACCTGTACAGGTCAGTCGCATATGTCACCATGCTTGTCACTGGTGAACGTATGCCAGCCACATATACCTGCCAGAGACCCAGGGGCACACCTACAACTCCACACCCAGTCCACACTGTTTCCTAAGGCATGTAAGGCTGCATTACCTTTTCTGTGTATGGGGGTTAACATGTGGTTTCTGTGGTGGCACTTGTGGGCAGCCACACCCAGGCTGTGCATGTGTTAATGGGGACAGGGTCCTTTGTGTGTTGTGCACATGACCACTGTGATGTGCAACAGTTCATTTCGGAGCATGTGGCATGGTCACATTTCCAGGTTGTGTATGTGTGTGACATGTCACTTACCCCCTGGGTCCCATGGGGGAAGGCATGTACGTCACAGGGTGACCCATTGCCACAATAGTGATGTCCCTCCACAGTCTGTGTGCATGTTGTGTTTCCGATGTCTCTGATTCCATGTGCACGATGGGAGACAGTCTCCACATCAACGTTGTTTGTGCATGGTCTTTGATGTTGTGCGTCACTGGCGTCCATGTCTGTCCTGCGTAGGCGACAGGAGCCACTACCTGTGGGAGCCATGTTTGTTTTTCTGACGTGTACATGATACGCCATGTAATGCCAGTGTCCATGTGGCAAGACAGGGTCACTGGGAATCTACCTGTCAATGAGCTGTGATGCCTGTGGCGCATCTGTCCAGACATGTCACTGTGGTGTGTGTGTGGAACGTGACAGCAGTAAATGGGTACTGTGACACAGCCTAATGGTTTCCCATAGCACAACCTGGAACCTGTTGTCCACACATGTTGTACTGAGTAGACAGATGATGGCCATGTAGGTGCGAGTTATGTGCGAACAGAACGGCACACACATCAAGTACTTGTGTCTCGTAATGATGTACCATGTGAAATTGAGTATGGTGAATGGCACATATGTGGGGTGACTGACAATCTTTCTTTCCTCAACCTATGCACTGCAGGGCTCCAGCTGTCCATAGATCATTCCCTGACCTGGCAACGATGGTGGAACGTGACAGCATCCGACGGTACCGCTTCACCAGGCAGCTGATTGAGGATTTGGCAGTGCGCTTGGCACCACATTTGCAACCTGGCCGGCCGTACCCTACGGCGCTGACCCCCAAGGTGAAGGTAATGGCAGCCCTACACTTCTTTGCCACCGGTACCTTTCAACACACTGTGGCGACTGCCGGTGGGATGTCACAGACTATGTTCAGCCGTGTGCTACGCGATGTTTTGGAGGCAATGTTGAGATGCCTGAACCAGTACATCTATTTCCCTACACGTCAACAACTCACTGACATCAAGAGTGACTTCTATGCCCTGAGGAGGATGCCACATGTCATTGGCTCCATTGATGGGACACATGTGGCTTTGGTAGCACCACAGGCACATGAGCAGGCATACCGGAACCGGAAACATTACCATTCGATCAATGCTCTGGTGGTATGTCTTGCAGATATGACCATCACACATGTGTGTGCCCATTTCCCTGGTTCAGCACACGATGCCTACGTGATGAGGAGTAGTCGCATCCCGAGGATGATGGCACAGATGCAGAACCAGCGTGCCTGGCTTGTCGGTGTGTACTGACTTTGTACCATTGTGTGTGTTCTGCTCTGTAGTATGCCGCCCACTTTTCCAACTCAGCTAATGTGCACGTGTCTGTCCGTAGGTGACTCCGGATACCCCAACATGCCGTGGTTGCTGACACCCCTCAGGAACCCTGTGACACCAGCCCAGATGCGCTACAATGAGGCACATGGTCGGACCAGGAGAGTGATTGAGCGGACCTTTGGTCTCCTGAAGAGCCGCTTCCGCTGCCTGGACAAGACAGGAGGGGCCCTCCCATATGCCCCAGCAAAGGTGTGCAAGATTGTCATCGTCTGCTGCATGCTACACAACCTGGCAGTGCGGAAGGAGTTGCCTCTCATCCTGGATGACGATGACCAACGTCCACCACCTGTGGAGGATCCTGGCCTGGACCACGATGGCAGTGATGATGATGATGATGATGGTGATGTCTGCACACAGCTCATCACCAACTTCTTCAGCTGAATGTGAGTATCCAGGGAGATGTAATGTGAATGATGTGAGTTTGCATGATATGTGTGGGTGGTGCTCTGGTGCTGTTTCAGTGTGGCCATGTGCTACTTGACTGGATGCGTGCAGCAATGTGTCCTTACAGGTAGTATGTACTCCCCAACAGTTTTGACATGCTAACTTGGTTTTGTGTACTTGTCTTGTGACATGTATTGGGCATGAGTATTGCAGTTCTGTCCTGTTCTTCAGTGGTTTTAATTGTGTGTCATGTCTGTCCTTCACAGGGTGCTTACTGAGTACTTTGGTCAACTTGGATCCCCCGACACCATGATTCAGCTTTCAGGGTGGCAGCAGTAGTTTCCCTACAGGTGATGTGCCACACACCCCTGGACTTCATATCTTCTGCACTTGTTGACTGTGTGGCCACTGCCACGTGGGTAAACCTTGCATTTGTAGTGGAAACAACATGTTGCAAATGTGTAATAAACCTGTGCTTCACTTTGGGATGTGCGTTGTCTGTGGTCACACATCTGACTGACATTTGCTTACTGCACCTGTGGGCTAGTTGACACAGACTCTGAATAGGTGTGGTGTCTGTGCATTCCACAGTATTTCCTGGCAACATCACTGTAGGCGATGAGTCCGATGGCCCTGGTGTCTCTGTGTTGTGTAGCCCTAGTGGTGTGTCTCCCTCATATGTGTCACGTCACCATGACTCACATGACGGTGTTGTACTTGCTGTAGCAGTTAGCATACACAGTGTAATTTAGCAGATCATCATCACCATAACAGTATCCACATTTGAATAACAACAGAGGCAAGTATGGTGTACTAGTGATTTTATTTACAGAAATGTGTGTGTGTATAGTGCACAGGATGGTGGGTGCTGTACATTGGGATTGGGATCCAAAGTTCCCAGATGAGTTGGAAGTCTTGGTAGCAGAAATGTCCTGAGTGAAGTCCACAGTCATATGATACATTAGTCCAACTTGAACTCCCCATGTCATGTGGGAGAGTTGTGTTGCATTCGACAGGGTGAAAAGTTTGCACACAAAGGAGATTTTCCGGAACAGGTGTTGGCTTCCTGGGGGATGTACGTGGCCATCAACCTCTCAGTTTTCCTTCCTCGGACGACCCCTCTTCTTTGGGGGGGGACCCTCACGTGCAGGCTGCGGCGGTGCAGGGGAGTCTCTGCCAGAGTCCTCCTCCCTCCCTGTGGCGGTGTCAGTTGTTGCAGTACCAGATGTTGTGGGCACACAGGGAGGTGTGGCCATGTTGGTGCTAATCTGGCAGAGGCATGTCAATATGTCCCTATACACCGCTGTGAGTTCTTGCAATGTGTCCCACTTGGACTCCATGCGAGACATGTGTGTCTCCACACGGGACATGTGGGAGTCCAAGCGGGCATGATGGGCAGCCTGCTGCTGTTGTATGTCCTTGAGGATCCCCACTACCTGTCTGACCTCTCCGGTGCTATCCTGGTACGCATCAGCGATGCGTGCCAGTTGTGGGTCATCATGCAGTCCAGACCCCTCTGCAAGCAGCGACCTATGTCTACCACCCCTCCCACCACCCCTGGCGACACGTGCAGGACCTGCGGTGGCACGCACAGGTGACCCAAGGCCCCCTTGGGGGTTGTTAGTGGTGTTGTTGTCCGTTGCTCCACGGTGGGCCTGGGGCCCTGTGCTGTTATCATCGGTGGTCCTTGGTCTGTCTGTGTCGGTGGGGGTGGTCTGTGTGTTGGCAGTTGTTGGAGGGGTGGGTGCAGGGGGTGCAGATGTTGGTCCTGCTGGTGCTGCATGATGACTCACACCGGAGGTGCCAGGTAGGTCTTCGCCATCCGAGGAGGGCAGAGGCTGTTCCACACCAGTGAGCTCAGTGTCCCCCGGAGCCTGGGACAGGGACTCCTCCTCGCCTGCTGCTGTGTCCCCATCATCATCACCTGTATTTGGATGAGACACACATTGTATGTTATGTTTCTACAGGCATCAATGGTTCACACACCTGACAGTTGTGACTGTACCTCTGGATGCGGGCATGTACATTGCATTGTCCTAAGTTGTCACAGTAAGAGGTTGATATTGGTGTAGCACATTGTCCTGCATACCTGGGGCATTTCAATGTGACTGTTGAGGTGTGTGCATGGCCAGCATTGGTTGTATTTGGTGGACATCTGGCCATCCTTCTCCACCTAGCCCAGTTATCCCACCATGAAGCATGCAACCCTTGCAGTGGGTTCAGGTTGACTCTCAGGATGTCATTCAGTGGTGTTCTGCTGTATGTTGGTGCACAGTTCCCAGCAGGGCCTTGTGCGCCCCAAAGCAGTACCCAGTGTCATCCATCTTGTCAGTCCTTATCCACTCCCTGTGATGTGAGCATGGTTCAGAGTGGTGTAGATGGGCCAATTGTGTGGGTGAGCAATATCTGTGACTACAACTCCCATCATGCTATTGCCTACACCCCCCTTCCCAGCATGCCCATACTTCCTTCCTTTTGAGTGGACTTCACTGTGTGTGAGTGTGACAGCAATGGCAAGATGGCTGACAGTGTGGTCCTGTTGTTTGTTGGTGCACAGTTCCCAGCAGGGCCTTGTGCTTCCCACAGCTGAGGCCAGTGTCAGACAACTTTGAGGTGGCTTTTCACTCCCTGTGAGGTGTGCATGCTTCAGTGTGAGCTTGCTGGGCCATGTGGGTGGGGGATGTTGAGCTGTGACTGCCACTCCCATCATGCTATTGCCTACACCCCCCCCCTTCCCAGCATGCCCATACTTCCTTCCTTTTGACTCTGCTTCCCTGTGGGGTAGTGTGCCTGTGCTGACAGGAAGGCTGACAGTGTTGTCCTTGCGTTTGTTTGGCTACAAGTCCCAAGAGTGTCCCTGTGCTTCACACAGCATTACCCAGGGTGGTGGTTCTTTGTGGGATCTTCATTTGGTGTGTGAGGCATTGCATTCTCCCAGGTGGGTTATGTGGAGTTTGTGTTGAGGGGGTGTGTGAGGAGAGCTGCTTGTAACTATGGTCAGTGCTGTCAGTCCTCCTTCCCACCCAGCCAGATATCCCACCATGCAACGTGCTTGCATTGCAGGGAGTGCAAGTTGGCTTTCAGGATGTCAGGCAGTGGTGTTCTGCTGTTTGTTGGTGCACAGTTACCAGCAGGGCCTTGTGCTCCCCACAGCACTACCCAGTGTCAGCCATCTTGTCAGTCCTTATCCACTCCCTGTGATGTGAGCATGGTTCAGAGTGGTGTAGATGGGCCAATTGTGTGGGTGAGCAATATCTGTGACTACAACTCCCATCATGCTATTGCCTTAACCCCCTTCCCAGCATGCCCATACTTCCTTCCTTTTGAGTGGACTTCACTGTGTGTGAGTGTGACAGCAATGGCAAGATGGCTGACAGTGTGGTCCTGTTGTTTGTTGGTGCACAGTTCCCAGCAGGGCCTTGTGCTCCCCACAGCAGTACCCAGTGTCAGCCATCTTGTCAGTTCTTTTCCACTCCCTGTGATGTGAGCATGGTTCAGAGTGGTGTTGATGGGCCAATTGTGAGGGTGAGCAATATCTGTGACTACAACTCCCATCATGCTGTTGCCTATACCCCCCTTCCCAGCATGCCTGTACTTCCTTCCTTTTGACTCTGCTTCCCTGTGGGGTAGTGTGCCTGTGCTGACAGGAAGGCTGACAGTGTTGTCCTTGCGTTTGTTTGGCTACAAGTCCCAAGAGTGTCCCTGTGCTTCACACAGCATTACCCAGGGTGGTGGTTCTTTGTGGGATCTTCATTTGGTGTGTGAGGCATTGCATTCTCCCCGGTGGGTTATGTGGAGTTTGTGTTGAGGGGGTGTGTGAGGAGAGCTGCTTGTAACTATGGTCAGTGCTGTCAGTCCTCCTTCCCACCCAGCCAGATATCCCAACATGCAACATGCTTGCATTGCAGGGAGTGCAAGTTGGCTTTCAGGATGTCAGGCAGTGGTGTTCTGCTGTTTGTTGGTGCACAGTTACCAGCAGGGCCTTGTGCTCCCCACAGCAGTACCCAGTGTCAGCCATCTTGTCAGTCCTTATCCACTCCCTGTGATGTGAGCATGGTTCAGAGTGGTGTAGATGGGCCAATTGTGTGGGTGAGCAATATCTGTGACTACAACTCCCATCATGCTATTGCCTACACCCCCTTCCCAGCATGCCCATACTTCCTTCCTTTTGAGTGGACTTCACTGTGTGTGAGTGTGACAGCAATGGCAAGATGGCTGACAGTGTGGTCCTGTTGTTTGTTGGTGCACAGTTCCCAGCAGGGCCTTGTGCTCCCCACAGCAGTACCCAGTGTCAGCCATCTTGTCAGTTCTTTTCCACTCCCTGTGATGTGAGCATGGTTCAGAGTGATGTTGATGGGCCTATTGTGAGGGTGAGCAATATCTGTGACTACAACTCCCATCATGCTGTTGCCTACACCCCCTTCCCAGCATGCCTGTACTTCCTTCCTTTTGACTCTGCTTCCCTGTGGGGTAGTGTGCCTGTGCTGACAGGAAGGCTGACAGTGTTGTCCTTGCGTTTGTTTGGCTACAAGTCCCAAGAGTGTCCCTGTGCTTCACACAGCATTACCCAGGGTGGTGGTTCTTTGTGGGATCTTCATTTGGTGTGTGAGGCATTGCATTCTCCCAGGTGGGTTATGTGGAGTTTGTGTTGAGGAGGTGTGTGAGGAGAGCTGCTTGTAACTATGGTCAGTGCTGTCAGTCCTCCTTCCCACCCAGCCAGATATCCCACCATGCAACGTGCTTGCATTGCAGGGAGTGCAAGTTGGCTTTCAAGATGTCAGGCAGTGGTGTTCTGCTGTTTGTTGGTGCACAGTTCCCAGCAGGGCCTTGTGCTCCCCACAGCAGTACCCAGTGTCAGCCATCTTGTCAGTCCTTATCCACTCCCTGTGATGTGAGCATGGTTCAGAGTGGTGTAGATGGGCCAATTGTGTGGGTGAGCAATATCTGTGACTACAACTCCCATCATGCTATTGCCTACACCCCCTTCCCAGCATGCCCATACTTCCTTCCTTTTGAGTGGACTTCACTGTGTGTGAGTGTGACAGCAATGGCAAGATGGCTGACAGTGTGGTCCTGTTGTTTGTTGGTGCACAGTTCCCAGCAGTGCCTTGTGCTCCCCACAGCAGTACCCAGTGTCAGCCATCTTGTCAGTTCTTTTCCACTCCCTTTGATGTGAGCATGGTTCAGAGTGGTGTTGATGGGCCAATTGTGAGGGTGAGCAATATCTGTGACTACAACTCCCATCATGCTATTGCCTACACCCCCTTCCCAGCATGCCCGTACTTCCTTCCTTTTGACTCTGCTTCCCTGTGGGGTAGTGTGCCTGTGCTGACAGGAAGGCTGACAGTGTTGTCCTTGCGTTTGTTTGGCTACAAGTCCCAAGAGTGTCCCTGTGCTTCACACAGCATTACCCAGGGTGGTGGTTCTTTGTGGGATCTTCATTTGGTGTGTGAGGCATTGCATTCTCCCAGGTGGGTTATGTGGAGTTTGTGTTGAGGGGGTGTGTGAGGAGAGCTGCTTGTAACTATGGTCAGTGCTGTCAGTCCTCCTTCCCACCCAGCCAGATATCCCACCATGCAACGTGCTTGCATTGCAGGGAGTGCAAGTTGGCTTTCAGGATGTCAGGCAGTGGTGTTCTGCTGTTTGTTGGTGCACAGTTCCCAGCAGGGCCTTGTGCTCCCCACAGCAGTACCCAGTGTCAGCCATCTTGTCAGTCCTTATCCACTCCCTGTGATGTGAGCATGGTTCAGAGTGGTGTAGATGGGCCAATTGTGTGGGTGAGCAATATCTGTGACTACAACTCCCATCATGCTATTACCTACACCCCCCTTCCCAGCATGCCCATACTTCCTTCCTTTTGAGTGGACTTCACTGTGTGTGAGTGTGACAGCAATGGCAAGATGGCTGACAGTGTGGTCCTGTTGTTTGTTGGTGCACAGTTCCTAGCAGGGCCTTGTGCTCCCCACAGCAGTACCCAGTGTCAGCCATATTGTCAGTCCTTTTCCACTCCCTGTGTTGTGAGCATGGTTCAGAGTGGTGTTGATGGTCCAAATGTGAGGCTGCCCTTTATCTGTTACTACGAGTCCCATCATGCTCTTGGCTACACTGACTTCACCAGCATACACAGGATTCCTTCTTTTCTGTGAGCTTCCCTGTGAGGTGGTGTTCTAGTGGTGGCTAAATATCTGACAGTGTTTGTTAGTTAGATTTGTGCCACTGCCTAGCTCTATTTGGTATTGGGTTTGTACATGTCATGACACAGTTACATATCACTATGACATGGCATGTATTGTGTTTATCTGACTGACATACACTTCTTGGGATGATTATCTTTTGGTTGCTGTTGATTTGCTAGGGGTGCATGGTTTGACTATCCCCTTGACAGTGATGTGTGTGTATTGGCACACAATATTGTATATATTAGTTGTGTACTCACCAGGCTCTGGGATGTTTGTTAGTCCATATACGCTCACTGGTGGTAGGATGGCCCGCCCCTTCTCCTCCCAGGGCCTGAGGTATACTGGTTTGGCAGGACGGCCACTGCCGGTGTGCTGGCTCAGGAGGTAATCCTTCTTCAGTAGGTCCCTGACCCTCCTGCGCACATCATACCACCTGTTCTGGATGTCTTCCTTTGTGCGCAAACATGGTGATTGTGCGTTCACCCTGTCGACGATCCTCGCCCACATCTTGGTTTTCTGTGCCATGGGGGTCTGTTGGACCAATGTGCCAAACAACTGTGGCTCTACCCTCAGGATCTCGTCTACCATGACTTCCAATTCACTATCTAGGAACTTTGGATTCTTCTTTAGGGGCATGGTGATGGGTGGTGGTGGTGATTGATGTATGTGTGTGTGTGTGCAGGTGAGGGTGTGTGTGTGTAGGTTATGCTGTGTGTGTGTGAGGGTGCTATTTGTTGAGGTGCTAATGGTGTGTGGCTTTTGTGTTGGATGAGCTGTGTGTGTGTCTGCTGTCTGCTGGTGTTCTGTGCTGGCAGGTCAGTGGAATTTGCAAAGGATCATGGTAGGGATTTGTGGCCTTTATGTAGGTGGAGTTGGGGGTGTGTTCTTGTTCCATTTCCCCCCCCCTGTATCTATTGGCTTTGTCATTGCTTGTTTGGCCCTATTTTTTTGTATTTTTTCATTTGTGATTATTGTGCATGTAGGAGTCGTTCTTCTGACCGAGTAGGACGTTGCAGTTATCTCGTGTGCGCCTCTCCGAGTCGTTCCCGCTCTGTTTCAGCTCAGTTTCATATGCGGCGTACGCGTCGGTCGCGGTGTATTGTGTTTGTTCGGCTGGGTTTTGTATGCGTGTCGGTCGTACGGCTTGGGCTCCGTGCGAATCGGTCTGCTTTTGCACCCATTGCATCGTACTGCGCGGGTCGGAGTTCGCGGGTACGTTTCGTTCGGGTTTATTCCTGGTGCGTGTCGGTCGGTTCGATTCGCGTGGTTTCCCGGCCGGATAGCTTGTTTCCGTCCGGGTCGGTCGTTCGCCTTGAGTTCTGTACGAGTCGGTCGTGATTCACATGCATTTCATCGTACTTCCCAGGTCGGGCAACGCCGGTACGTGTCGGTCGGACTATGATCCCGTACCGAGTCGGTCGGTATTTTTTCCGGCCCGAATCGGATTCGGCCCCAGAGAGTTGTAATGCATTGGTTACTTCTGGGGACCGACATAATGTCTGTTATATAGCGGCTATAGTGAGACTATATGCTCACAATGTATTATCAAAACAAATTTTTTCTTGCTTTCAGAACGCTATTTTGGGACTTATCGACAACTCTCTGCTCTAAATTTGAGGATCATTGTGTGTTCTGGGGCCTCATATTTTGTATGCCCATTTGATCCCTTTTAAGGTATGACATTCTGTGTCTTAACTACAATTAGTCTGTTGCCTCTCATCTATGCTGTATACTTACACTTCCCCGCCTCTTCTTATTTGCAGATATCTTTGTTTGTTATTATCCATACTTGTTCTCTTAGAATCAAGGGGAGCGGCTGCTTTTACCTTTGTGCTACACAACTTAAAATATATCCCCTTTTATTGGAAGACCTGTCTACGCTCAAGGTGAGACAGTCTTATTTGGCATGGTGTTTTGCACGGAATTACGGCTGTGTGCCGATTTTTGATATTTGAGCATACAATTTCAATAATAGAAGTGCTATCATTTGAGGTCTTTATTTATTCTAATGTGGTTTGTGTTGTTGAATGTGCTGTGTTGTTTCTCCATTAGCGTAATCTAGCTTGATTGAAATTGGGCAATCTAAGTAGGTGACGATACACCTCTATGGACACTCTTGGACTACTGCAATTATATCCATTCATTTGACCTTTGAGAAAGGTGAGACGCCTTCTCACACTATCGATTATTTTTGCTCTTTTTCTACAATTTTTTTCTTAATTGTTTTCTTAATATTTCTTTTCTGTCTATACACTTTTTTTCATCACTTTTTTCATCACATTTTCCCCCTCCTTCCTTTTTTATGATTTTATTATCTTTTCCTTTTTTAATATAATTTTTACTTTTTCATTTTCTGGCTTGAAGCCCCTGATACTGGGCTTTCGCCATGTAGATTACATTTTCTTTGCCTGTCTGAAATATTAATTTGTATTATCTATTCTTCCTACCTTTTTCTTTCCTTTCCCACCTTTTAAATTTATACTTTTTGGGTAAATTGTATGGTCACATGTGTTCTTTTCCTATGTCTAATTTTGGTTTAATTGTATGGTCATATGTGCTTTACTCACATGTTTATGTATTTTTGCCTTTCTTGGTATTTTATTGGTGTTATGTCGTCCCTTTTTTAAAATTGTGTGTTTTAAATCTCTGTATTGATCTTGGGTCATCTCAGGCGTATGGTTTGATATTGTCTAAAAATCTATTTGTCCTATGTACAGTGTGCGTTTATATGTTTTATATGTATATTTATGTTGTTTATGTCATGATTATTACAGCCCTGACGAAGTTCCCGTTGCACTGGGGAACGAAACGCGTTGGCTGAGTGCCGGTTTTTAAAAGAAACAAACAACTTTAATAAAAAGAAGAATTTTTGGACTACGTATGCTTCCCGACTGATTTTAATTAGAGTGCACCTTCCTTTCTTGTGGACTTTCTTTAATTATTAATTAATTGAACATAAATTACTTCCCACCCTTTACCCCTATAAACCTCACAACCCACACCTAAAATCAATTACACAATTTCCTTATTTAATTTTTCAATTAATTAATTGATATTATTTAACAACTACTTATTAATTAATTAAAAATAAATTACTCCCCACCCTTTAACCCTATAAACCCCACAACCCACACCTAAAATTAATAACACAATTTCCATATTTAATTTTCAATTAATTAATTAATATTAATTAACAACTAATTATCAATTAATTAAAAATAAATTACTTCCCACCCTTTATCCCTATAAACTCCACAACCCACACCTAAAATTAATTACACAAAGTCCATATTTAATTTTCAATTAATTATTTAATATTAATTAACAAATAATTATTAATTAATTACAAATAAATTACTTCCCACCCTTTACCCTTATAAACCCCACAACCTGCACCTAAAACAAATTACACAATTACCATAATTAATTACCAATTAATTAATTAATAATAATTAACAACCAATTAATAATTAATTAAAAATAAATTACTTTCCACATTTAACACTATGAAATCTCAATTAAATAAATATTAATAAATAAAACATATTCTTAATTTATTAGAATTAAATGACTTCCCACCCTATTCCCCTATAAACCCACAACCCGCTACAGAACTAAAAAATGCAAAATTGAATTAAAATAAAATTGATTACTACTATCGAATCGAAATTTGCTTTATTCGGTTTGAATTTTTGAATTTACAAAACCATAAAAGCACAATAACACAGTAAACATTACACTATTTCCAATACAACCAGTTTAAAATCATTTGTTAAAAAAGAGATCAGAATAGATTTTATCATTTTCATAGTTCACGATAGTCATAAAAGTATCATTTCTCAATATAAATCACAATTATTAAAAACACCTTGTTAAAATCAATTTCTTTTTTTTTTTACTTTCAAAGTCGTTTCCTATGCTTAATTACACTTTTCAAGAAGAGACCAATATTTCTTGTATAGCATTCATTATCTAAAAACTGCAGTGCAAGGTAAGCTGGGCGACATTGCCTCAAGCCCCAGATTCTTAAAATAGGTAAGATCCACCTCTTTCTTAAATCTGAATAATATTTACAAAATAAAACAACATGAATTGTCGATTGAGTTGAAGATCCATCGCATGGGCAATTTATTAGATTTTTTGATCAGTCATTTATCGTGGGAAAAGATACTACTCGATAAAAAACATCTAGTCTAAAACGTGTGAGAACAAATCTATCGTACCCAGTTATATAAGTTAAATAAGGTTGCATTGCAGTAGAAGATAAAATCATCTGGTTTGTTTGTACTGTTGGTTTAAAAACCTCACTCGCGTATCTAATTTCTTCCAAGTGAGACATACAGCGTTTTTAAAAACTTTCCTGGGGATTGAACACATCATTTGGGGATTAAGAAAAAATCAGGTTGTCCCAAATCCGTCATAAAATCTTTAATATACTTCAGCCACCTAATAACTAGGGCTTGCTCTAATTTGAGGGTGTCACTTAGGACCTTTTGATTGAGAGTCATTTTTGTTGAGGTCCAAATTTGATGCCACAATAAGACTGGTTGCACCCTTATTATATCTGTAATATATATTGTACCCCCAGCTCAGTGTGGCAAATATAAGTTGATGTTGAACTGGGGACGGCCAATAAATAACGAAGAAACGCATTTTCCACTTTCTGTATTTCAGACACGTTACAGTATCCTCAGATCCCAGCCCCGTATATTACTGCACTAATGCACTTGGCTTGGTAAATCTTAATCAGTTCCATAGGGGGCCTCTTTTCCCAACTTCTGTGAAAAATTTACCAAAGCAGTCGTAGTTCTCATAAACAATAGTTTCCTGGCCTTTATGGCCTGTTGCCACGTGCCCTTATTGTCCATGAGAATACCTAAGTATGGGTATGTCTTTGTATTTTCCACTTTCTTATTCTCAATGAAGATGGTCCTTTGATTTCTATCAGCCCTCCCACAGTTCATTATATAAGTTTTGGTGACGTTAATTTTTAGGTCAAGGTTTTTCATATACTTAGTGTATTTATTGAGAACCCGTTGTAGCCCCAATGATGTTTGTGCCATTATCACTGCGTCATCTGCATAAAGTAGGGCGGGTATTGGTCGCTTATGTACCTGCGGAAAATCCTGACACCCTCGAGCATAACTCCTTCCAAACTGTTGGTATACAATGTAAACAAGAAGGGTGCCAGGACACACCCCTGCCTAACCCCCCTCTCCACAGGAAATGGTTCTGTGTATTCCCCATTTAATCCATACCTTACCCTAGCTCTTGCATTCGAATACAGTGCTCTTACAATTTGGATTAAGGGAAAGTCAACCCCCATTACTTCGAGGATTTTCCACAATTTATTGTGGCATACAGAGTCAAATGCTGTGGAGAGGTCTACAAATGCAAGGTACAATTTTCCTTTTTTCACTTTAGTATATTTTCCCATTAGTATTGTTAAATTGAGGCCCTGTTCTATTGTTCCTAGGCCTTCCCTAAATCCAAATTGTAAATCCGATATTATGTCATTATCTTCAGCCCATTGCTGTAGACGGTTTAATATAATACAGCCTGCCACTTTTCCCACCGAATCGAGCAGAGAAATCGGACGATAACATATTGGGTTCTGTCTGTCACCTTTTTTAAAAATTGGTACCATTAGTGACTCAGACCAAGTTCCCAAAAGTCCGATTTTACATGAGGCTGCAAGGACTTGTTTTATTAAAGGGCCCCATAGTTCTAAGTTTTGCTTATATATATCTACGGGTACCCAATCTGGGCCCGGGGCCTTTCCGCCTTTACTAGCTTTCAGAGCAGATTGCACCTCTTCTAAGGTAAAGTCTAAATTAATTGGGAAGTCTTGTGCTAAAGGACTAGTAGGAGCAGAACAGAGAGTTACGTTGCTATCCTCCTTTATCTTGCTGTACATTTTGGAGAAGTGATCTACCCACTGTACTTCATCGATTGCAATTTTTAGTGTTGGAGTGTCTTCGGGTCGCAAGAATGGAGAGTTGACCACACGCCAAAAGGCGATGCTATCCCTTTCCATACTTGCCTTGTGTAGATCAGCCCAGGTATTCCTTCTTACTTCACTTTTTCGTGTTCTTACTACTTGGTTATATACCTTCCTACACCGCCTTATTTCCACTCCATCCCTTTCCTTTTTGTGTAGTGCATGCTTTAAACTAGTATAGGCTACTGTGCATTTATTATCAAACCACCCGTTTATCTTCCTTCTCCCCTTTTTCAGTTCGCGTTTTAGTGTGTTCCTAATTGTTTCTGTTATTTGTACATAGCGATACAAAAGGGGATGATGGACGGAACGTTTGAGCCAATCAAACACTCACCCCCAGTCAACTGATCTGGGTTTAATCCATCATCATTCTTTAGCTCACTCCACCACCCTAGTTCAGACATGGCCATATGCAAATCAGTCTGACCCTGTGCCTCATGGGAACAGTCCAGCCCGAACTGCCAAGCCATGTCTTCCCTGGACCGGAAACAAGCATCCTAGACCGGTTTCTGGCATTCCAGCCGTCATCAGCCAGGCTTGCTTGAATCCAGTGGCAAAGTGAGCAAGGGACCCACGTCTGGGCATACCCCCGCCAACTTAGGGCGAACAAAGCGATACAAAAGGGGATGATGGACGGAACGCTTGAGCCAATCAAACACTCACCCCCAGTCAACTGATCTGGGTTTAATCCATCATCATTCTTTAGCTCACTCCACCACCCCAGTTCAGACATGGCCATATGCAAATCAGTCTGACCCTGTGCCTCATGGGAACAGTCCAGCCCGAACTGCCAAGCCATGTCTTCCCTGGACCGGAAACAAGCATCCTAGACCGGTTTCTGGCATTCCAGCCGTCATCAGCCAGGCTTGCTTGAATCCAGTGGCAAAGTGAGCAAGGGACCCACGTCTGGGCATACCCCCGCCAACTTAGGGCGAACAAAGCGATACAAAGGGGATGATGGATGGAACGTTTGAGCCAATCAAACACTCACCCCAGTCAACTGATCTGGGTTTAATCCATCATCATTCTTTAGCTCACTCCACCACCCCAGTTCAGACATGGCCATATGCAAATCAGTCTAACCCTGTGCCTCATGGGAACAGTCCAGCCCGAACTGCCAAGCCATGTCTTCCCTGGACCGGAAACAAGCATCCTAGACCGGTTTCTGGCATTCCAGCCGTCATCAGCCAGGCTTGCTTGAATCCAGTGGCAAAGTGAGCAAGGGACCCACGTCTGGGCATACCCCGCCAACTTAGGGCGAACAAGCGATACAAAGGGGATGATGGACGGAACGCTTGAGCCAATCAAACACTCACCTCCAGTCAACTGATCTGGGTTTAATCCATCATCATTCTTTAGCTCACTCCACCACCCCAGTTCAGACATGGCCATATGCAAATCAGTCTGACCCTGTGCCTCATGGGAACAGTCCAGCCCGAACTGCCAAGCCATGTCTTCCCTGGCCCGGAAACAAGCATCCTAGACCGGTTTCTGGCATTCCAGCCGTCATCAGCCAGGCTTGCTTGAATCCAGTGGCAAAGTGAGCAAGGGACCCACGTCTAGGCATACTCGCCAACTTAGGGCGTAACAAAGCGATACAAAGGGGATGATGGACGAACGCTTGAGCCAATCAAACACTCACTCCCAGTCAACTGATCTGGGTTTAATCCATCATCATTATTTAGCTCACTCCCACCACCCCAGTTCAGACATGGCCATATGCAAATCAGTCTGACCCTGTGCCTCATGGGAACAGTCCAGCCCGAACTGCCAAGCCATGTCTTCCCTGGACCGGAAACAAGCATCCTAGACCGGTTTCTGGCATTCCAGCCGTCATCAGCAGGCTTGCTTGAATCCAGTGGCAAAGTGAGCAAGGGACCCACGTCTGGGCATACCCGCCAACTTAGGGCGAACAAGTCTATTACAAAGGGGATGATGGACGGAACGCTTGAGCCAATCAAACACTCACTCCCAGTCAACTGATCTGGGTTTAATCCATCATCATTCTTTAGCTCACTCCACCACCCCAGTTCAGACATGGCCATATGCAAATCAGTCTGACCCTGTGCCTCATGGGAACAGTCCAGCCCGAACTGCCAAGCCATGTCTTCCTGGACCGGAAACAAGCATCCTAGACCGGTTTCTGGCATTCCAGCCGTCATCAGCCAGGCTTGCTTGAATCCAGTGGCAAAGTGAGCAAGGGACCCACGTCTGGGCATACCCCGCCAACTTAGGGCGAACAAGCGATACAAAGGGGATGATGGACGGAACGCTTGAGCCAATCAAACACTCACCCCCAGTCAACTGATCTGGGTTTAATCCATCATCATTCTTTAGCTCACTCCACCACCCCAGTTCAGACATGGCCATATGCAAATCAGTCTGACCCTGTGCCTCATGGGAACAGTCCAGCCCGAACTGCCAAGCCATGTCTTCCCTGGACCGGAAACAAGCATCCTAGACCGGTTTCTGGCATTCCAGCCGTCATCAGCCAGGCTTGCTTGAATCCAGTGGCAAAGTGAGCAAGGGACCCACGCCTGGGCATACCCCCGCCAACTTAGGGCGAACAAAGCGATTCAGTCCAGGGAAGACATGGCTTGGCAGTTCGTGCTGGACTGTTCCCATGAGGCACAGGGTCAGACTGATTTGCATATGGCCATGTCTGAACTGGGGTGGTGGAGTGAGCTAAAGAATGATGATGGATTAAACCCAGATCAGTTGACTGGGGGTGAGTGTTTGATTGGCTCAAACGTTCCGTCCATCATCCCCTTTTGTATTGCTTTGTTCGCCCTAAGTTGGCGGGGTATGCCCAGACGTGGGTCCTTGCTCACTTTGCCACTGGATTCAAGCAAGCCTGGCTGATGACGGCTGGAATGCCAGAAACCGGTCCTAGGATGCTTGTTTCCGGTCCAGGGAAGACATGGCTTGGCAGTTCGTGCTGGACTGTTCCCATGAGGCACAGGGTCAGACTGATTTGCATATGGCCATGTCTGAACTGGGGTGGTGGAGTGAGCTAAAGAATGAGGATGGATTAAACCCAGATCAGTTGACTGGGGGTGAGTGTTTGATTGGCTCAAACGTTCCGTCCATCATCCCCTTTTGTATTGCTTTGTTCGCCCTAAGTTGGCGGGGGTATGCCCAGATGTGGGTCTCTTGCTCACTTTGCCACTGGATTCAAGCAAGCCTGGCTGATGACGGCTGGAATGCCAGAAACCGGTCCTAGGATGCTTGTTTCCGGTCCAGGGAAGACATGGCTTGGCAGTTCGTGCTGGACTGTTCCCATGAGGCATAGGGTCAGACTGATTTGCATATGGCCATGTCTGAACTGGGGTGGTGGAGTGAGCTAAAGAATGATGATGGATTAAACCCAGATCAGTTGACTGGGGTGAGTGTTTGATTGGCTCAAACGTTCCGTCCATCATCCCCTTTTGTATTGCTTTGTTCGCCCTAATTTGGCGGGGTATGCCCAGACGTGGGTCCCTTGCTCACTTTGCCACTGGATTCAAGCAAGCCTGGCTGATGACGACTGGAATGCCAGAAACCGGTCCTAGGATGCTTGTTTCCTGGTCCAGGGAAGACATGGCTTGGCAGTTCGTGCTGGACTGTTCCCATGAGGCACAGGGTCAGACTGATTTGCATATGGCCATGTCTGAACTGGGGTGGTGGAGTGAGCTAAAGAATGATGATGGATTAAACCCAGATCAGTTGACTGGGGGTGAGTGTTTGATTGGCTCAAACGTTCCGTCCATCATCCCCTTTGTATTGCTTTGTTCGCCCTAAGTTGGCGGGGTATGCCCAGACGTGGGTCCCTTGCTCACTTTGCCACTGGATTCAAGCAAGCCTGGCTGATGACGGCTGGAATGCCAGAAACCGGTCCTAGGATGCTTGTTTCTGGGTCCAGGGAAGACATGGCTTGGCAGTTCGTGCTGGACTGTTCCCATGAGGCACAGGGTCAGACTGATTTGCATATGGCCATGTCTGAACTGGGGTGGTGGAGTGAGCTAAAGAATGATGATGGATTAAACCCAGATCAGTTGACTGGGGGTGAGTGTTTGATTGGCTCAAACGCTCCGTCCATCATCCCCTTTGTATTGCTTTGTTCGCCCTAAGTTGGCGGGGTATGCCCAGACGTGGGTCCCTTGCTCACTTTGCCACTGGATTCAAGCAAGCCTGGCTGATGACGGCTGGAATGCCAGAAACCGGTCCTAGGATGCTTGTTTCCGGTCCAGGGAAGACATGGCTTGGCAGTTCGTGCTGGACTGTTCCCATGAGGCACAGGGTCAGACTGATTTGCATATGGCCATGTCTGAACTGGGGTGGTGGAGTGAGCTAAAGAATGATGATGGATTAAACCCAGATCAGTTGACTGGGGGTGAGTGTTTGATTGGCTCAAACGTTCCGTCCATCATCCCCTTTTGTATTGATTTGTACATAGGACCTCAATATTTCTTCACACGGTGTGCTCTCGTCAAGACATCTCAGAATTTGTTCCAGACTATTCTCTACCACTACTTTGGTAGTTACAAGTGGTTCTACCTGAGCCCACTTTAGAGAGTAGCCATTAAATTTATTTATTACCAATTCCTGTATCAGTTGTATTCCCCTTGGATGGGCCCCCTGTATTTTTATAGAAACCAGTAGATCCACACTTAGGGGACAGTGATCACTTAGAACGTTCTTATGCATTTTAAAACTTAGAAGCCTGGATGCAAATCTATTTGAAATTATAATAAAATCAATAATCGTACTCAGCCCTCTCCCATGAAAAGTCTGAGTAAATGGGATCGGTGGCAAACTCATTGCATTTGCAAAACCCATATCCATAAAAAATAAGATCTCATTTAGGACATCACCATGAGCACTATGTGAAAAATGAGGAAGGTTACAATCTTTTTCATCTATTAAACCGCATACTACATCATCACTATCAAGGCAGTATTAAAATCACCCCCCCAAATAAGTATTACATTCTCCCTATTTTCACTCTGAATGTTCTGCATAGCACTTCTAAGCTGCTTTAAAATATCTATTATGTGTTCCTTCTGGGCATTATTATAAAAGTTAATCAAAACAACAGTGTCTCGCTTATCTACATTAATATTCACAATTTGGTAGTTTGGTTCTGAAACATTAAACGATATTTTATTTACCCTTAACAAGTTTGATACATATATACACAGGCCTCCCTTTGGCCTCCCACTTGCCGATGATACTGCTACCGTGTTAAAGGTCTTATATCCTTCTAAATGCATTTCTTTCAAAGACCATGTTTCTTGTAAGCAAAGGATATCAAATTTACTCACAAACTTAAACCAGAGTTGATTTTCTATTTTGGAGCGTAGACCAGCTACGTTCCAATAAAGTATCTTTATATTACTTTTGTTACCTCTTGACTGAATTTGATTAACTGTATCTGTAGTCATGGATGAATTAGGGAGCAACAGCCTATTTTGTTCTGTACTTAACATAGGCTCCAGCACTTCCATGTTATTTATATAATTTAGTCTATGTGATTCACTCTGATTATGCGGACTTCCTCCTTTGGGTAGGGCGACACTATGAATGTTCGCATTGATCCTATCTAATTCCCGAATATTCTGGGGGAAAAAAGTAGCAGAAGAATCTTGTTCATCTAGGGCAACACTATTGTTAGTCGCAATTAACCTACCTAGTTCTTGAAAATTGTGGGGGGTAAGGGTAGCAGTGTTATCTATAGGAAGGATGTTCAGTCAATCTATCTCCTCTAGAGAGGTCAGCGGTGCGAAGCGATTTCTCACCGGAATATTATGTACATACTCATTTCTTGCTTCATTCATCCTATCTGTACCTCTCCTCTCCATCACATTTGGGGGTTTATAGAAATAGCCTAAGGGCAGGATATTGATGTCAGCCGTGGATAACGGCCCATTTCCTCCCTTCCATAAGATCTTTTTAACTAGGTCGGGGTTTTGAACGTTAATACCACGCAGTCACCAGGCAGAGCCTTTCGTTCCTTCCCTACCCATTTTACCCTCCTGGCCATTTTAAACTCCATAAAGAGTTGCTCAGTTAAGCCAACCTTTACACCTAACCAGTGGAGAGCTTTATTTCTTAGGGTCTCCCAGGATTCAATTTCCTCAGATCTTATCTTAGGTGTATTAGCAAGTATTATCGTGTATGGTGTACACGCCGGTGGTAGATCTAGGTATGGTGGCTCAATTGGTGTACCTTTTATAAGTGAAGTTTCCTTTTGATGATGGAAGGGAGTCAAGTTGGAAGTGTGATTTTTCGTTCTGACATCCCTAGTAACTTCCCTATTACCCGTTTTATGTATAGCACTCCGCTGGTGGTCAATTTGGTTTACTTGATTAACTGGGGGGTAGACGTGGGCAAAGGATGGTCCATTTGGTGGCTATTGCTCGTATAAGATAATACCCCTACTTCAGCTTGGTGAGGCTGACCATGTTCATTTTGCATCTTACGGCCCCCTCCTAGGACAGCCTTACCATCTACCCTTTCTCCCTGGTTGTTAAGTGAATATTTATTTGAATCTATTCTATCTAAAAGGCCCGTTAGCATCTGCTCTATCGTGTTAACTCTTCCCTCAATCTTTATGAGTGAGGCTCTTAAAAACAGGTCTAGTTTCTGTACGAGGGTAGATAGGTTCCTAGTATCAGTTTCCTTAGGTTTTACTTTACTATTTTTCTCTGCCGAGAGTCTTTCCGGGGGGCCGTTTAGTGCTGTTCTTTTCCCCCCTGCCGCTTTTTTTGCAAGTTTAACATTTTTAGAGATATTTACTATGTTAGAATTGGTCACGGTATCTGATGTATTATGCCTCTCAGATCCTATAACCTCAATACTCTTATCTATTTGTGATGGCATCTTTGTCCGCTTTTGTGGGGGCTGACTAAATGAATCCTGATCACTGTATGTTATTTGATCAATCATATATGAATACCGTCACACCTGGCACCTTACTCCTCAGACGCCCGCAAACCCATCTGTTGAATGTCTCAAGTTTCATTACTCAGCCCCACACTCTTCAAAGCATACTTACCTCTCTCGCCAACATCATCAACATCCTCTCCTACACTGATCAAATACAAGTCATACTCTCTCTCTCGGACAAAACCCCAACACAAGACACAAGTTCATTGCCAGTATAACCGAAGTCACTAACTGTATGAAAGTCAACTGTCTCAAGCTCAACACTGACAAGACAGAAGTAGTGATCTTCAGCAAGAATACCTCAACATGACTCCAAATGGTAGCCAACCCAAACGCAGTGCCCAGGACAGGAACCTCGGAATCATCATCAACAGTAAACTGGACATAACCGCACAAGTAAATGCCATCCTGATTCCACAACCTGAAGATGCTGAGGAAGATCTTCATATGGCTCCCAAGCAACACCAAAAAAACTGCCACTCACACTCTAGTCAACAGCAGGTTGAACTACAGGAACACCCTCTACCCCGAGATCACCAAGAAACTCATCAGAAGACTACAAACCGTCCACAACTTTGCAGTCAGACTTATCTTCAACCTCCCACACAGAATTAACATCAAACCACATCTCAGGGAGCTCTACTAGCTCCCAATATATACATGTGCTCTTTTCCAACTCCTCACACACACATTCAAGGCACTACACAACTTAGGCCCCACCTACTTGAACAGTTGCATCTAATTCCAGCAACCACCCACACACCTCTGCTCCACAGGACTCATGCTCACACTCATCGCACATCTTTTCAAGTAGATTTAGCTGCTTCTCAAGTAGAGATTCTGCTCGAGATGCAGTCGCTCGTGCTTGCTAGCATCACAAAATGACGACAGAAGGCGCCGTGGTGACCGGAAGCGTGCTGGCAGCCAGCAAATTTCTTTGCGCTCGCCAGTGTGCGCCAAAACAAGGCTAATGGAAAAATAATTCCGCCATGCTCTGGATGGCGGAATTTAGCAGGAGCTCCACGTTACATGCGTAGTGCAGAGTTCCAGAATTCTGTCAACTCTGCAAGCGGAATTATATTTCCACCCTGGCCTATTCCTGTTCTGATCTGACTAATTATATGAGCACTATGTGCTGAATCTGAATTCCTTGGAAAAAAAGTGACTTCTACGATGTACTACTGATAATCCTGCTATGCCATGCTCATTCTCACAACTCGTACAGTAACACCCCTTTACTGGATTCCACATGTGATGACTTAATATGTTCGATAAGCTGCCTCTCAAATGTCTGCCTTACCTTAACAGTGTAAGCCTCTAAAGGTGAGTCTATATACCAATCACTTATATCACGGTGTTCATCCAGCCCATTTGTTGTTGTTTCTGCTACGCAGTGTCCTGCACTGAGTCTCTAATATTTCTCCACACAATATGACAGAAATAAAGAAGGCAAGCACACTAAGGACATTAAAGACCTGAAGGTAGGTCAGAAAAGAACAAAGCAGGAACCACCCCTTCCAGACTCTCCAGACAAAGAAAAAAGCTACAACTCTGGAAATATGGATATCTTTCTCCAACAGCTAAACACTCTACATGAAATCACACAATCCACAAAGTCAATCACTGAAAGCCTTCAATCTGAACCATCAGGGTTACGTAGTGATGTTAGAGCTCTATCTACTAGATTGGAGGAGGCAGAGGATCGACTACTGAAGACAAAGAAAAATCCTGATAAAAAAAATCTGATTTCATGGCAAAGAAATTAGCTGCACTTGAGAAAGAGATTGTGGATATTGAAGACAGAACCAAAAGACGGAATTCAAGATCTTCAACCTACTGGAAGATTTGGAGGAAATAGCTAAGTCCTGTGTTGCTTTTATTGAGTCATGGATCCGATACCCAAACCCCTGGGGATAATGTCTCTGAAAGATTTTGAAATTGAGAGAGCTCATAGTATTCCTACTAGGAGCTCCCCAACTCAGCAACATCCAAGACCTATGATTTTATTAACTGCTGCATTATCAACATACAGAGCTGATTCTGGACCAAATGAGAAAAATGAAATATCTGATCTGAAATAGACACAAGAATGGCATCTCTCAGGACTTTGCAAGACCCTCTGTGATCCATAGGAAGACTTTATTGAACCTCAGACCAGATCTTCAAAATCTTAACATCCCCATCTCAGGTGTTGGCCTGGAAAAAGTGAAAATATCACAAAGCACAGCAAGGCCACTTGGCCTACATGGAGAGATAGAAAATGAAAAGATGTGCTGGAATATCCCTTTTACAGGCCGGTTCCCCTCACCCACCCGTAGGGGGCATGCTTCATCATAGGGAAACCTCCTCGCATTGAAAACCTAGTTGCAATGCAGGCGACAACCCCTTCTCTGAGAGGCAGTAGCTTAGGGATATTTTCAGTGTTTTCAGGAGAGGTCTCCTAAACCCAATGATGTGAGCAGGGTGTGATGAGGAAAAGGAAGGAAGTGTGTGAGATAAAACTAACTCTAGGGTAGGCCAACAAGTTTTATTGGGGCCTCCGTGGGTTAGGATTAAAAACTTATTACTATGAGAGGAGGGGATTCAACCTGTCATAGATAGGTGATGATCAACATGTTTCTGCCTTATGCCCTCCAAGGAGGTGCGCGGGCTTTCGTCAGGACCAGATGGAAATATTTGTGAAAAAAATAAAATAGAAAAAGAGAGGGGGCGGTTGTTATGCAAATGTCGCAACAAACTTATCAACCTTAAACATGAAATACTTCACCAGTGGTTGGAGTGAATCTTCACTCAGACAGAGGTCCACTGGTGGTTGCGTTTTACCTGCAAAGGAATAATGAAATACATTGGAGAGTATGAATGAGGCACTCTGTGTGGGAAAATGAATACTGCAGCACAGACATTGTTGCAAACTGACTAAGAGAAATAGAATATTCTGACACATGGGCAAAAAAATACACAGACAAGGGCAGTAAGAATCACCAACATGAGAAGTGGAACTCATTGCCACTGGAGCAGAGAAAGACTTGACACACATACACATTTGGATAAGGTGATCCTTATACACATACAGAAACTGAAACACAAGATGCATTGATCACTCATACTGGTTTGATGCAAAGCAACTACATCTGGCCATCCTCCTTGAGCCCCCTACCTTGGAAAATGTCTCGGCCAGCCTTCCAAACCAGGATAATAAAAAGAGTCTGAGATATGAAAATTTCAAAGACTACACTATGCAAAAACCCTGTAACATAATATATTAAAACGTAAACACATGATGCTTTTGATTACGCCAACCTTTACTCCTACTTTTCCCTACTAGATTTAATGCAGATGGTCTTTTATTTGCCTGCTAAAAGTGGTAGAAGGGAGAAAACCAATTCAAGATTATACTTTCGATTTAGTCATGCTGTAATAGACCACAGACTCCGAAGTTCAGTTTGGTGGATTTATTATAAGGCCAAAAATAATTGAATATAAACACACCTCAATATCAGAGTATATAGATACAGAAAAATCAATACAGAGCCGATTTTACGAACTTAAGTCATTCGGCACAGAAGGCATAATATGATGAACTCCAAAATCAAAATACAGCAAAGAATAGAAGCGGAGTCCAATTCTCTTTTCATTAAGAAGGAGAAAAATCTTTCCCTACTCTGCTCCAAATGAGGATCCTACCTATCTCCCTAGTATCGTATCCCAAAGGTGTCAGCACGTGTTGACTTCCTAAGAAGTACTCACGTCAAATGGGTCTGATAGCTTAAAACTATGGAGCTCGCTCTATGATGCTCCTTCTCCTCCGAAAACTGGCAGAAGTCTCCCGAATCTGTCCCTGCGCATCATATAAAAAGACAATATTCAACCCACAATACGTCATGTTCAGTAAGTTTCCACAGAAGCTTTAATTAAGTCAACTCTTCTTCCAGTGGCCTTGGTTCCCAGATAGGACAGGCACGGAAAGCAGGTCCTCCCTTCTCGCCTTGCAGCCTCTTCAAAGACATTCCGGGTATCTCCTTAAATCTAAGAATAACGAGGTCGAATTCCTGCACCTGCAGTAGGATGAGAACACACTGTCTTCGAGCACACCAGAATTTATTTAATTAATTCTTGAGCAACCAAGAAGAAACGAAACTAAAAACAACCTACAATTTGGGCCTACAAATCGGGTAACTTAAACTCAACATGGTTACATTATATGAGTACAATGTCGTCCTGTACATTACACATACAGGAATTATGTTTTCTAATACACGCAAATCCTACTTAAACATGCTCGCTTCATTGTAATACTAATATGACGTGAATAAATGCATCTTAATAATCATAAAACACTGCACACGACAAAAATACATATGAGTGCGTTTATATCAGGAGTATAGTGCACCCCTACAATTTAGAGTGCTGTAAGCGCTCTATCAGTTCCCCCCTCTTATGACTAGTGTCATAACACCGACCTTTTTACCCTCTCATAAGTTTCTCCTTGTAGAAGAGACCGACCTAAACAGAGGTTGTAGCTTACCGCCCCTGTCTAAATCTTTTCAACCCTTTAAGGTGCAGATAATGACTGTCCTGCAGTCGTTCTAATTGTTGCTCTCGCTTTTTCGAAGAATTTTCAGCATGTCGTGCCCTTTGCCATTTGTAAGCCTTAATGACTCCCAACAGTACAATTATACAAATGACAGCTATTATAATAGGTTTCAAGATGTATCCCATTATTCCTTTTCCCAAACTTCCAAACCAGCTTCCTACCTTGCCAAATCCCTTGCCAAGTTGTTCCCAGAGTCCATCAGCAGCTAGATCACGTAAATCTTGATGTATCTCTGAAATATTGCTAATGTACTTCCTTAAATCCCGACTATTGTCAGGAATATAAGTACAGCACTGTTGAACTTTCAATAATTTACAGACTCTTCCAGCT
The DNA here is from genome assembly GCA_963921515.1 of Calotriton arnoldi. Lineage (NCBI taxonomy): Eukaryota > Metazoa > Chordata > Amphibia > Caudata > Salamandridae > Calotriton > Calotriton arnoldi. The sequence continues at coordinate 480,369 of CAWUFW010003888.1, forward strand.
TTTGCTAATAGCACATCTAAAGCAAGACGATTTTGAAGAACCATAGCCCTTATTGAAACCATCTCCCCATCAACAAGTAATAGGATTTGGGCCGTATTCACAGAGAGCTTATCTACCAGAGTTGCCAGCTTTCTAATCTTCACATCATTCAAAATCACACCCAAACTAGGTATCATAGCTCCAAATACATCCCCAATAATTTCTCCCGCACTTACACCACGTTTTCCTCTATGAGATCTCTTCCCTTCCAAAGGCCATAAATCATCCACATGGAAGATCTTGGGAAATACCACAGCCAAATAACATGTCCCATACCAATTTTTGGGCAATTTCACATAAGCATTTTTACCGCACACAAAATACACATTTGGCACTATGGTCAATTTATCCAACAGCGCCTTTCTAATGGATTCCTTAATCAAGAAAATGTGTTCACAATCACTCTCATCCACAAATATTTTGTCATAATATGTGGACGGGTGTCTAATGCACAGTCTCCCTTTCTGCTGGAAGTCTAAAGCTATTGGACCAGAACTCCCCTTTGCCTTATGATCTAATTCCTCCTGTGTCCATGGGATCACTTTGTGGCTTCGGATCTGGTCTAAATAAGGTCTGCCTATGTCGATCTTCTATCTGGTCCACAAACTTCTTTTCAATGTCAGTTAACATACAGGTCAAATTGTGTCTATGGGCATAAGATGTATCTAAGGTAATAGTAGGCACAAAATACGTAGACATTCTCTCTACCTGCCTATAGTAATCATATTTATTCATGTATTTAAGAACGGGGACTTCTGAGAGTACCACATCATAATTGGAGAAGTAGTACTCAAAATGTGCCTTGCTATAAAACATACTCAATAACACGCTGCATGTAATGCCATAGGTCAAAGGTAAGTGATGGTATCGAATGCCTTCTTCTACGGATGCTGGCAGTTGCATACACACATAGCAATCTTTCGCTTCCATTGTATCAACATACTCATACAACAAACGAGCATATGCATTCAGCGTGAAATCACCTTTTGACAAATCTACATGTAACATTCGACTAGTTTCCCTAATCATCTCTCTATCTTTTACAGATGCACCCTCTTCGAACTCTGAAGCAGGTGGGGTAAGTGTCATCTGTTCCCCATTCCTTTCGGCATTGTGTGACTCAACCAAAGATGTAACAATCACCACAGTTATGACAATAAGCACCACAACAATAAGGGTACCAATTATGCACTTCTGCTTGCGTCTTGGATTTCCAGATTCCATTTTGAACCACCTTTGGTTTCGAGGCGCAAGCAAATCAAAGTCTCTTTTCTTCTCTTCTTGCCTTATTTTGTTATTTAAGATGTCTTTTTATTTTCCTTTTCCCATTCGATCATTGCAATATTCAGTCCAGTATCTATGGCCTATCTATGGCCTATTGTAGAGGTGTAGTCAGCCCTAGCCCTCAGTTCTTCTTCTATTGAAAGTCCCTAATTTAAATCTTCTTCCACTCGGGCCTAGGTTATCTTCCTTCTAAAGCCTAATGAGTTCTTCTTTCAAAGTTCAAGCTTCATCATTAATGATATTAGATCCCAGTATGGTAAGAACAAGCTGCAGAATTTCTGCACAAATTTCTCCCAATTCCTGAGCAGTGGGTTGTCGACCAAATGTTGGGAAAGCAACTTGGTTAAGAATCAAAAAGCGCAAACCACTTAGCCTTGGTGGATCGGGGACTGTCAAAGTTAGGATTCCGAAAGCTTCAACTCCAGGGACCAACAGCTGAATATTAATCAACAGGGTGTCCCCTCCGTAACTGACTGTACCAGTCCCCAACCTTCCGGAATTCTTCGGTCTCTGCATTTGCAGCCAGGTACGTCCACTCCGGAGAGGCGTACTTTTGAGACGGTACCCTCTCTCTTCTGGATCGTCTTAGACCATCCGGTCTCTCCTCAGTTTCACTTTGATCTGATTCAGACTTTTCAGGAATCGGAGCCTTATGTTCAGCCTTTCTTTTCTTATTGGCCACTTTTCTGCTTCTGCACCTGGTCTCCTCTCTTCCTCTTGATTTGATCCTTCTGCATCAGGCCGTTCACTTTGATCTGGTTCAAAGTTCACTTCTGCAATCTCATCTATTTCATGATCTGAACTCAACTCTGGAGCAGCTTGATCTTGGTTTTCTTGCTCAATTGATTGTTCAGCCCCTTCAGGAATTCTTACGACTTGACTTGTTCCTTCGTTCTCTGTGTCAGTTTCAGTTGTACTCCTCGGAACAAGGGGAATCGTTGCCTCCTCCTCAGGTTCTGGAACGCGGCGAGTGTGCGAAGCGTGGATCCAGTTCGGTAATCCTCCACACTTTACAGCTGTACTTGTAACCAAGATCACCTGGTATGGCCCTCGCCAGCGAGCATCAAGGCAGCTCTTCCTCACGTGCTTTCGAACAAGCACCCAGTCACCAGGGTTAAGATCATGCAGCAGGTCTCTCGAGGTAGATGCAGTCGCAGCCTCGACCTGATGGGACACAGAATTAACCACGTCAGCCAGTCCCCTACAATAATCCAAAACCAAATCATCTGTGATGTTTATCAGTGCTGTAGCTGGCACCATAGGCAATCGCATAGCTCTTCCCATCAATATCTCGTGGGGAGAGAGTCCTGTCCTCCTATCAGGAGTACTACGCAGACTCATCAATACCAATGGTAGCGCATCTGGCCACTTCAATGAAGTTGACGAACAAACCTTCGACACCCTCATCTTGATTGTGCCATTTACCTGCTCCACAAGGCCAGATGCCTCAGGCCTGTAACTACAGTGCAATCTCTGATCAATGTTTAGAGCTGTACATAACAATTTCATGATTTCACTATGGAAGTGTGTTCCTCTATCTGTCTCCACTGAGGTCGGAAATCCAAATCGTGGTATCAGCTTTGCCACTGTGAGACTGTCACATCGTCTAGTTGGATAGGCTTCAACCCAACGTGAAAATATACACACTACCACCAAAACATATCTCAGCCTATTGCACCTAGGCATCTCGATAAAGTCCAACTGTATCCTATTAAAAGGCCCTCCTGATCTTCCAATATGACTCATTGCAACCACAGTTCTCTTTCCAACATTCATTTGTTGACATGTAACACACCTGTGACACACTGCTTCAGCATACACATGAAATCGTGGGTTAAACCAAGTTTGCCTGAACACTCGCACCATGGCATCTCTCCCAAGATGAACTACTCCGTGAATCTGCCTTGCCATTGGGCTCAATAAACAATTAGGTAATACTGTTCTCTCATCTGTCGATTCCCAAATGCCATCCTCTCTCTTTTCGCAGCCTGCTCTAACCCATGATGCAACTTCCTCCTCTGGAACTTCATCCTGCAGTCGCTTTACCTCATCCCAGGTATCGGCTATAGCTAACATCATGCTGAGCTCAGTCTCTTCTGTGGCGCACAAATTCTCCATTACAGATTGGGGATCCTGAGGACGTTAAAAATCCCCTCTGTGACCATAACTAGCCTGTTGGAAACGGGGTTACCGAGTCCGGCACGGTAGCATGGCGCGAGGCGGGAAAGCACCCGAAGGCAATGTGTAAGGCAGTTGTGCAGCACACTCTTACTTTGACTCAGGAATGCGGACGCAATAACGTGACACCACACCAGGCTTGTGTATTTAAAAACAAGATCTTTTATATAAATCAATGCAGCATCAGATGAGGCCGATTAATTCAGGTCAACATTTAAAATCATTGCATTACTCAACTGGTGCGTACTTTCATTAAAGCATCATAGCTCATCAACATTGTAGGCCACTAAAAGGCCGCAGGAATTATCTCCTAAACGTAGCACCAATAATGATCACAGGGTGCAATAATAAAACATGGGCCCAAAACATGCAGTTCACCTCATGAATATTCAATTACTTATAAATGGCATTTCACGTTACATTTCAAACAGGGCCTGCATTAATCTAGGCGCACCCACATTCAGAACAGTGGGCGTCGCAACTCCGGTACACCTGCAACATAAAACACTTCAACTCTTGGCGGTGTACACTTCAGCTCACTTCAATTAAGCACCTTCACACTAGGTAAAGACTTTGCAGTTATAAGCATATGCATCAGGCCTAGACAGTAATTACAGCAGGCGTAACGATGAGACTGGTGAACAACTTAGGAACCCCTCAACATGTCCTTTATCCTGGGGCCTTCCTGTAAGTGAGGACTTCTGTGTCTCTCAGGGGTTAATTTAGGCCAGGCCCACTCCTCTCCGGGGCTTCGCCTCGGGGGTATAATGCTTGATGACTTCCCCTTGTTATCAATCGGGTAATGGTGGCCCCCGGCCCCAGTGGCGTTCTTGCGTGCCCTAGGGGCCTCCCGGGCTCACCTGCAGTGTGACGTTGGTCGCTCTTCAGCGCGACTGACTCCGTTCCGGGCCGGCCCGTGTTTTGCAGGGCGGGGCCCGGACTGGGGTCCTCTCCGGCCAGCTTCCCGTCTCCCTCTGGTGATTCGGAGCTCTTCTCCGGCCTCCGTCGGTGCTGGGGGCGTGGCGGGAGCCGGCGCCCAATCACTGCGCGGCCTTCCAGGGGGGGCGGCCGATGACGCGGTCGGCGTCCCCGGTCTCCGGGCAACGGCGTCGGCGGGGCCTGGAGGCCTCGTTCTTCCCGCTAGGCCTCAGTTTCTTCACGCGGGCCACTGGGCCGCGGCAGTGATCTTTTTGGGCTGCGACTTCGTCGGTGGGGCTCCCGGGTCCGGCGGTGAACTTTGGGGCTAATCTTTAGGCTTCGGTGAGGGCGCGGACGGCGCACCTCACCACCACGGCCTCGGAGAGGCCTCGCTCGCCTCCACAGCTCTCCACACGCGGCGGCGGCCGCAACGGCAGATTCTAGCCACGAGGTCAGTGGCTTGGGGGCAATTTCTCCTTCGTGGAGGTATAGCGCGGGGCGCGCTGGCAGCAGGCTGGAATAGATGGGGTGAAGGTTTAGCGCTTCAAGGCACGGCGCTTTACCTGGTGATCCCCAGTTTGGCAGTTCAGGTTTCTGGCCTTGCTGGTCGGTCAGGCCTTACAATTTTAAGGTTACTTGCGGCAGTTCTTTGTTGGTTGCTTCTTGGGGGTTTCTTCTATGGGGGGGGGGAATGAGTTGGTGGTTCTGGGGGTGCTGGATGATACTTCCCAGCATGCTGAAGGTGGTTCCCTGGGTCCCCTCACGCTGGGCAAGGTCAGTGGGTGGTGGGCGTTCCTCAGCTAACTTACTACAGCAGTGCCTAAGCCTTGTCAGCAGCAGTAGTGTAGGTCTCCCCCCTAGGCCCTACAGCCTGTACTCCGGCAGAGGTTCTCCCAGGATCAGTGGTGCCCCAACTGACTAAAAGATTTCCCTCCAAGCCTCTTATACCCCTAGGTCAGGTGACCCTCCTAAATTCAGCAAAACATAACTCCTCCCACAGCCCGGAAGGTTCTGGAACCTTCCACCATGTCTGGCTATGTGGCCCAGAGGCGGGGACGGGATGGATACTGTATCCCTATGTCCCAGCCTGACCCTGGCTACTGGTGTGTATGTGTGCAAGGCCCCTCTGCAGTAGCAGGGGCCTGTGGCAGCCATCTTGAGTGAGAGAGCACCTGCACCTCAGCACTGGTTAGCAGTGGTAAGGCGCCCGGAGACCTAGGTCCAGTAAAAATACGGTGGCAAAAATGAGGCGCAAAAGGGAAAAAAACAGGGCAAGACCACCCTAGGGCTGACAGGTCTAACACGTGTCCCCCCAGCCGAAAGAGGGGAGAGCTTCCCAACCTCTAGGGAGTTCTCGTCGCTAAGGCGGAAAAACCGGGAGAGACCGTCAGCGTTGGCGTGGTCTACACCGGGTCGATGTTCCACCCGAAAGTCCATCCCCTGGAGGGAAATGGACCACCTCAACAATTTGGGGTTTTCGCCTCTCATCTGCATGAGCCAGCGAAGGGGTCTGTGGTCGGTCTGGATCAGGAAGTGACAACCAAAAAGGTATGGCCTCAACTTCTTTACAGCCCAAACCACGGCAAAGGCTTCTCGTTCGATGGTACTCCACCGCTGTTCCCGGGGAGTAGTCTTCGGGAAATGAAGGCCACTGGCTGGTCTTGGCCATCGTCATTCAGCTGCGAGAGCACAGCTCCTATGCCATGCTCAGAAGCGTCTGTCTGCACGATAAATTCCCATCCAAAGTCTGGAGTCCTGAGCACCGGTGCGGTGCACATTGCACGTTTGAGGGTCTCAAAGGCTTCCTGGCAGGCAGCCGTCCAGATGACTCTGCGTGGCTGCTTCTTCGAAGTCAATTCCGTCAAAGGGCCCACAATGGTTCCATATCCCTTGACGAACCGGCGGTAGTATCCCGTGAGGCCGAGAAAAGCCCGGACCTCTGTTTGGGTCTTGGGGGCTCCCAGGCCAAGATGGTCTCGATCTTGGCTTGGAGGGTTGCACCTTACCTCCGCCCACCAGATGTCCCAGGTACACGACAGATCCCTGTCCAATCTGGCACTTGCTGGCCTTAATGGTTAGACCAGCCCGTTGCAGAGCCTGTAGCACCTCCTGGAGATGCTCCAGATGGTCCTCCCAGCTACTACTGAAGACAGCTATGTCATCCAGGTAGGCAGCAGAGAAGGCCTCTAGGCCAGACAGCACCTGGTTCACCAACCGCTGGAAAGTGGCTGGAGCATTTTTCAACCCGAAGGGCATCACTCGAAATTGAAAGTGGCCCTCGGGGGTGGAGAACGCAGTCTTCTCCCTTGCTCCTTCCGCCATGGCGATCTGCCAATAGCCTGACGTCAAATCAATGGTACTCAGATACCGGGCTGCTCCCAGCCGGTCAATGAGCTCATCCGCCCGAGGGATCGGGTGAGCGTCGGTCTTAGTGACTGAGTTGAGTCCGCGGTAATCCACACAGAACCGAAGTTCTGGTGTGGTGCCCGGTGGGGCCGCTTTCGGCACCAACACCACCGGACTAGCCCAAGGGCTACTGGAAGGCTCAATCACCCCCAGTTCTAGCATCTTGGTAACCTCACCCTGGATACTAGCCTTGACCTTATCGGACAGCCGGTAAGACTTGGTTTTACTGGCGGACTGTCCCCTGTGTCCACATTATGGGTACACAGGTGCGTGATCCCAGGCGTGAGGGAGAACAACGAGGCGTACTGCCCCAAGACCTGGCGGCAGTCCCTCTGTTGCTCTGGGGTCAAGGATGGGGCGAGGACCACTCCCTCTACCGAGCCATCCTTCTCATGGGCCACCAGAAGGTCTGGAAGAGGCTCACTCTCCTCCTCCTCACTTCCATCTGTTATCATCAGGAGAGTGAGCTCTGAACGCTCCTGGTGTGGCTTCAGGCGGTTGACGTGGAACACCCTATGGGGTTGACGGGGGGTCTTCACATCGACGACATACGTGGTCGGGCCTCTCCTTTCCAAGAACTCAAACGGTCCAGTCCACCGGTCCTGGAGGGCGCCACACTCTCCTGGCTCCATGACCCACACCTTCTGTCCAGCGTCCAACTCTACCGTCCGAGCGTTCCGGTCATACCATTTCTTCATGACGGCCTGACTAGCCTCTAGGTTGTCCGAGGCTTCCTTCCACAGCTTGGCCACTTGGCTGCGGAATGCCAGCATATAGCTGACCACATCACGGGGAAGCTTCGAGGAAGACTTCAACCACCCCTCCTTGACAAGACTGAGGGGCCCCCGAACGGGGTGGCCATAGAGCAGCTCAAAGGGGCTGAAACCGACCCCTTTCTGCGGCACCTCTCAGTAGGAGAAGAGCAGACAGGGTAAGAGGACGTCCCACTTTCTTCTCAAGTCCTCGGGTAGGCTCCTGATCATCCCCTTCAAGGTCTTATTAAAACGCTCCACGAGCCCGGTCATCTGGGGGTGGTAAGGAGTGGAGAACCGGTAGGTCACTCCACACTCCTTCCACATGGCCTGCATGTAGGCCGACATGAAATTCGTGCCCCTATCTGACACCACGACCTTGGGGAATCCCACTCGGGTAAAAATCCCCATCAGGGCCCGCGCCACCACCGGTGCAGTGATGGTCCTCAGAGGGATTGCCTCTGGGTACTGGGTGGCGTGGTCTACCAGCACCAAGATGAACCTATGTCCCGCAGAAGTCGGCGGGTCCAACGGCCCGACAATGTCAATCCCTACCCGCTCAAAAGGGGTACCGACCACTGGGAGAGGTTCTAGAGGGACCTTCACTTTAGTCCCTGTCTTGCCGCTCGCCTGGCAAGTGGTGCAGGTCTTGCAGAAAGTGTCAGAAGTGACGCGCATCCTGGGCCAGTAAAAATGTGGGACCAAACGCGCAAACGTCTTGTCCTGGCCCAGGTGTCCTGCTAGTGGTATTTCGTGTGCCAACTCTAGCAGAAAGGCTCGGTAGCATTGAGGGGACCACTAAGGCCCTTGATGACCCATGCACCGGAGCCTTAGGCTCACTGTAGAGGAGACCATCCTCCCAGTAGACATGGTAGTTACCAGTCTCTGTTCCAGTTGCTTGGGCTTCGGCCTGCTGCCGCATGCCTTCAAGCGTAGGGCACTCCTTCTGTGCCCAGCAAAATTCCTCCCGGGTTGGCCCTCCTTCCACCTTCCACTCTGCAGGGGTCGGCAGGTCCCCCACGGGAACACCATCCACCTCAGCGGACTCCGGGGCCACCTCCGCGGGCTCCCCACCCATCTCACTGGGTGTTTCCTCCTGGACATCTCCTCGTCCAGCAGTGGGCTGGGCCATTATTTCAGGCTCCAACCCGAGCTGAGTTCCTTGTCGGGCAGCCATGGACCGCGTGACGACGCAAGTCCATCCTGGTAATCCCAACATCTCAGCATGGGCATTGAACTCTACCTCCCTCCAGGCAGTATGTTCTAAGTCGTTACCCAGCAGACAGTCAACTGGCATGGCAGGGCTCACCGCAACCTTCAACAGGCCTGATACTCCTCCCCACTCAAAGGGAACTTGGGCCACGGGGTAATGACCCAGGCTATTATCAGCCATAACAACCGGGTGGAATACCTCAGGAATCACCTGCTCTGGGGACACCAGCTGACGTCTCACCATCGTCATGCTGGCACCTGTGTCCCTCAGAGCCTCCACCTCCTCCCCGTTCACCAGGACCCTCTGCCGATACTTGGCAGTGTTCGAGGGTACCTGAACCCGTGGGATGATCTCTCTATCCCCCAGGGAAACTAAGGTCAAGCCTGTCCACTCACCTCCCCTACCTAGAGACAACTCCTCCCCAAGCGCTACACTGGCCACCCCAGGGCTCTTACCTCCTGTGGGGGCTGGGGTTCTCTTGCAACACTGGGGATCCCCCTTGTAGTGTCCAACCTCCCCGCACTCGTAGCACCGGACAGTTCTGGGCTGCTGACTCCTGTCAGGGTACGTGGGTTTCTGGAATCCAGATTGGGATGGGGAACCTACCCCTCTCCCAGGCGGTCTATTTTGGGGGCCTTTAAAGAACTCCCTCCTTTTATCTCCCCCCTCTTTCTTCCGGGGGAACCCCTGTCCACCTTTCGGGGGGTCCGCCCCGGCTCCCTTGTGGGACACCCGAGTGCTGACCCACGTGTCTGCCTCCTCTGCAAGCTCCCTCGGATTGGTCAGCTTGCGGACTGGCGCAGCTCCGGAAAACATTTCTCTAGGAGGTGCTCTCTCAAGAACAGGTCGTACAGCCCTTTGTAATCATCAATGTTGCTGCCACGCACCCAACACTCCAATGCCTTCCGGGCATAATCAAAAAAATACACCCAGTTTTGTGTGTGAAGCTTGTGGCTGTTGCGGAACTTTTGGCGGTACTTCTCTGGGGTGAGGCCAAACTTCTTAAGCAGGGCCTCCTTCATGATAGGGTAGTTGGTCTGATCCCCCTTATCCAAGGTCAAAAGTGTGTCCCTTACTGGTGGAGGTATGTACCTGTAGAGACCTCCCCCCCAGTAGCTCTCAGGAACCCTATGGGCCACCAACGATACCTCGTACGCCGCCAACCACTTATCGATGTCATCTCCCACACTAAAACTGGTTATCACCTCTCTAGGTAGATAGAACTTGGGCTCCTGTGGAACCCCAGCAGGTACGCTGCCACCATTCAAATTGCCCTGCATCTCCATCTGCAAGGCTCGGAGCTCTAGTTCCTTCAGGCTAAGCTCATGCGCAAGCTTCCTTTCTTCCATGGCTAGCCTTGCCTGTTCTCCTTCCCTGTCCATCCTAGCAAGTTCTAACCTCAATTGCCTCTCCTCCCTCCTGTCTTCAAATTCCTCTGCAGACAAACTCCCCCTGACGCACTACTGCCTGCCCTGGAACGTCTTCCTGGCAACACATTCTCGCTAACGTCAATGTGCAGTAGGTCCAGTTCTCCTGGGTTGTCTGCCTCCCTCTGCTCCTTGTCCCCTCTTCCCCCCGGGTGGGCCATTACCCATGCCCTCAAAGCTTTCTGAAGCACCTCCTTCCTGGTGCCTCGCCTGATGGACACCCCCCTCTCTAGACAGAATTCCTTGAGCTGTGTCACCGTATACCTTTCTAGGTTGGCCAACTCAAACTCCATCCTGCTAGGTGGGGCCCCAGACAATTTAGGGAAAGGGTTCTAGACTGTAGGTAGCAGGTCTAAAGCAGAAATGTACACAATCAGGCAATCACAAAAGAATTCTTAGCGCTTGCATTTCAATAGGTGTCCAATTGCGGCGCACACTGAGTCACTGTAGGGTGCTGCACAAACACCAGTCCTTATCCCACCGCTGAACACCAATGTTGGAAACGGGGTTACCGAGTCCGGCACGGTAGCATGGCACGAGGCGGGAAAGCACCCGAAGGCAATGTGTAAAGCAGTTGTGCAGCACACTCTTACTTTGACTCAGGAATGCGGACGCAATAACGTGACACCACACCAGGCTTGTGTATTTAAAAACAAGATCTTTTATATAAATCAATGCAGCATCAGATGAGGCCGATTAATTCAGGTCAACATTTAAAATCATTGCATTACTCAACTGGTGCGTACTTTCATTAAAGCATCATAGCTCATCAACATTGTAGGCCACTAAAAGGCCGCAGGAATCATCTCCTAAACGTAGCACCAATAATGATCACAGGGTGCAATAATAAAACATGGGCCCAAAACATGCAGTTCACCTCATGAATATTCAATTACTTATAAATGGCATTTCACGTTACATTTCAAACAGGGCCTGCATTAATCTAGGCGCACCCACATTCAGTACAGTGGGCGTCGCAACTCCGGTACACCTGCAACATAAAACACTTCAACTCTTGGCGGTGTACACTTCAGCTCACTTCAATTAAGCACCTTCACACTAGGTAAAGACTTTGCAGTTATAAGCATATGCATCAGGCCTAGACAGTAATTACAGCAGGCGTAACGATGAGACTGGTGAACAACTTAGGGAACCCCTCAACATGTCCTTTATCCTGGGGCCTTCCTGTAAGTGAGGACTTCTGTGTCTCTCAGGGGTTAATTTAGGCCAGGCCCACTCCTCTCCGGGGCCTCGCCTCGGGGGTATAATGCTTGATGACTTCCCCCTTGTTATCAATCGGGTAATGGTGGCCCCCGGCCCCCAGTGGCGTTCTTGCGTGCCCTAGGGGCCTCCTGGGCTCACCTGCAGTATGTACGTTGGTCACTCTTCAGCGCGACTGACTCCGTTCTGGGCCGGCCCGTGTTTTGCAGGGCGTGGCCCGGACTGGGGTCCTCTCCGGACGGCTTCCCGTCTCCCTCTGTTGATTCGGAGCTCTTCTCCGTCCTCCGTCGGCGCTGGGGGCGTGGTGGGAGCCGGCACCCAATCACTGCGCCGCCTTCCCGGGGGCGCGGCCGATGACGCGGTCGGCGTCCCCGGTCTCCGGGCAACGGCGTCGGCGGGGCCTGGAGGCCTCGTTCTTCCCGCTAGGCCTCAGTTTCTTCACGCGGGCCCCTGGGCCGCGGCGGTGATCTTTTTGGGCCGCGACTTCGTCGGTGGGGCTCCTGGGCCCGGCGGTGACCTTTGGGGCTAATCTTTAGGCTTCGGTGAGGGCGCGGATGGCGCACCTCACCACCACGGCCTCGGAGAGGCCTCGCTCGCCTCCACAGCTCTCCACACGCGGCGGCGGCCGCAACAGCAGATTCTAGCCACGAGGTCAGTGGCTTGGGGGCAATTTCTCCTTCGTGGAGGTATAGCGCGGGGCGCGCTGGCAGCAGGCTGGAATAGATGGGGTGAAGGTTTAGCGCTTCAAGGCACGGCGCTTTACCTGGTGATCCCCAGTTTGGCAGTTCAGGTTTCTGGCCTTGCTGGTCGGTCAGGCCTTACAATTTTAAGGTTACTTGCGGCAGTTCTTTGTTGGTTGCTTCTTGGGGGTTTCTTCTTAGGGGGGGGAGTGAGTTGGTGGTTCTGGGGGTGCTGGATGATACTTCCCAGCATGCTGAAGGTGGTTCCCTGGGTCCCCTCACGCTGGGCAAGGTCAGTGGGTGGTGGGCGTTCCTCAGCTAACTTACTACAGCAGTGCCTAAGCCTTGTCAGCAGCAGTAGTGTGAGGTCTCCCCCTAGGCCCTACAGCCTGTACTCCGGCAGAGGTTCTCCCAGGATCAGTGGTGCCCCAACTGACTAAAAGATTTCCTCCAAGCCACTTATACCCCTAGGTCAGGTGACCCTCCTAAAGGCGGCAAAACATAACTCCTCCCACAGCCCGGAAGGTTCTGGAACCTGCCACCATGTCTGGCTATGTGGCCCAGAGGCGGGGACGGGATGGATACTGTATCCCTATGTCCCAGCCTGACCCTGGCTACTGGTGTGTATGTGTGCAAGGCCCCTCTGCAGTAGCAGGGGCCTGTGGCAGCCATCTTGAGTGAGAGAGCACCTGCACCTCAGCACTGGTTAGCAGTGGTAAGGCGCCCGGAGACCTAGGTCCAGTAAAAATACGGTGGCAAAAATGAGGCGCAAAAGGGAAAAAAACAGGGCAAGACCACCCTAGGGCTGACAGGTCTAACATAGCCAAAGTCATGAAGCACCCCAAACCCATATTGGCTGTCCGTATATATAGTCACTCGGACTCCATTTGAAATGATACAGGCACGTGTCAAAGCAATAATTTCGGCTACCTGAGCAGAGAATACTCCTTTCAGACAGGCAGCTTCCACCACCCCCAAGATGGTGCACACAGCAAACGCTGCTCTCAAACACCCTTCATTGTCTCTTAAGCATGGACCATCAACAAAAAGAATCAAATCAGTTTCAGACAGAGGTTCATCGACAATGTCAGGTCGGGGTTTGGTAGATAGCTCAGTAACATCCAGGCAGTCATGCTCTTCACAATCCTCTTCCTCCTTTTGCGGAAGGGGTAACAATGTAGCAGGATTCAAGGTGGTACAACGTCTCAGAGTGACATTTTCAGAAGCCAATATAACCTGCTCATACTTTGTAAGTCTGTTATTCGTTAAATACTGTGTCTTAGTTCTTGTCATTAACAGCTCTACTGAATGAGGCACATAAACAATAAGCGGATGACCCATCACTATGCCTTCACATCTCTCAATGCTGACACCTGTTGCAGCAACGGATTTGAGACATCCGGGCAACGCAGAAGCTACTGGATCTAATGCAGCTGAAAAGTAAGCCACTGGTCTGCGAGCATCTCCATGTGTCTGTACAAGGAACGCTAACGCACATCCTTCCCTTTCACAGCAGAAGAGCGAAAACGCTTTATTATAATCCGGCATTCCCAGAGCTGGAGCGCGACATAGGCTCTCTTTCAGCTCGAGGAAGGCTCTCAGGCAGTCATCATCCCATGGTACCGGATCGCTAATGTCCTTTGGAGTCAATCTCAACAGTGGCTTTGCTTGCAAGGAAAGATTTGGGATCCACTGTCGACAATAGCCTACCATTCCCAAAAACATGCGGACTTCCTTTTGTGTTTTCGGAGTTCCCATTTGCAGTATCATCTCTATGCGATCTGGTGACACCCTTCGTTTCCCCTTCTCGATCCGGTGACCTAGATACTGAACTTCATTCAGACAATACTGGAGTTTGTTCGGGGACACTTTGGGGCCGATTCCGATTTGGGCCGGAAAACATACCGACCGACTCAGTACGGGAATTTAGTCCGACCGACTCGGACCGGCGCCGCACGACCCGGGTAGTACGATGAAATGCATGTGAAATCCGACAGACTCGGACGGAATACAAAACGACCGACTGAGCCGGACGGAAACAAGCCATCCGGCCAGGAAATCACGCGAAACGAACCGACCGACACGCACTTGGATTGAACCCGAACGAAACGTACCCGCGAACTCCGACCCGCGTAGTACGATGCTGTGCGTGCAAAACACGACCGACTCGCCCGGAGCACAAGCCGTACGACCGACACGCATACAAAACCCAGCCGAAGCAACCCAATACTACGCGACCGACTCGTACGCCGCATATGAAACCTAGCTGACACACAGCGGGAACGAGTCGGACAAGATCGCACCAGACAACTGCAGCGTCCTACTCGGACACAAGAATGACTCCTACATGCACCAAAAACACCAAGGAATTTTTTTTTTAAAAAGGGCCAAACAAGCAACCACTAAGCCAATAAATACAGGGAGGAAAAAAAATGGAACAAGGACACACCTCCAACTCCACCTACATAAAGGCCACAAATCCCTACCATGATCCCATGCAAATTCCACTGACCTGCCAGATAGAACACCATCACACAGCAACCACAGACACACTCACAGCTCATACATCACACAAGCCACACACCATTACCACACCTACAAATAGCACCCTCACACACACCCAGCTAAACCTACACTCACACCCCCCACTTGCACACACACACACACACATCAATCACCACCACCTCCCATCACCATGCCCCCAAAGAAGAACCATAAGTTCCTAGATTGTGAATTGGAAGTCCTGGTAGACGAGATCCTCAGGGTAGAGCCACAGTTGTTTGCTACATTGGTACAACAGACCCCCATGTCGCAGAAAACCAAGATGTGGGCGAGCATTGTCGACAGGGTCAACGCACAATCACCATGCTTGCGCACAAAGGAAGACATCCAGAACAGGTGGTATGATGTGCGCAGGAGGGTCAGGGACCTACTCAAAAAGGACTACCTCCTCAGCCAGCACACCGGCAGTGGCCCTCCTGCAAAACCAGTATACCTCAGGCCCTGGGAGGAGAAGGTGCGGGCCATCCTACCACCAGTGAGCGTATACGGACTAACAGACATCCCAGAGCCTGGTGAGTACACAACTAATATACACAATATGGTGTGACAACACACACACATCACAGTCAAGGGGATAGGCAAACCATGCACACTTAGCAAATACACAGCAACCAAAAGATATCCATCCCAAGATGTGAATGCTAGTCAGACAAACACAATACCTGCCATCTCATAGTGATATGTAACTGTGTCATGACATCTACAAACCTAACAACAAATACAGCAAGGCAGTGGCACAAATAGAACCAACAAATACTCCCAGATATTTACCCACCACTAGAACACCACCTCACAGGGAAGTTCACTGAAAGGAAGGAATTCTGTGTATGCTGGTCAAGTCAGTGTAGCCAAGAGCATGATGGGAGTGGTAGTCACAGATATTGGTCACACCCACAATTGGCCCATCAACACCACTCTGAACCATGCTCACATAACAGGGAGTGGAAAACAACTGACAAGATGGCTGACACTGGCTACTGCTGTGGGGAGCACAAGGCCCTGCTGGGAACTGGGCACCAACAAACAACAGGACCACACTGTCATCCATCTTGCCATTGCTGTCACACTCACACACACTGAAGTCCACTCAAAAGGAAGGAAGGATGGGCATGCTGGGAAGGGGGGTGGAGGCAATAGCATGATGGGAGTTGTAGGTACAGATATTGCTCACCCTCACAATTGGCCCATCAACACCACTCTCAACCATGCTCACATCACAGGGAGTGGAAAAGGACTCACAAGATGGCTGACACTGGGTACTGCTGGGGGGAGCACAAGGCCCTGCTGGGAACTGTGCAACAACCAACAGCAGGACACCACTGACTGACATCCTGAAAGACAACTTGCACTCCCTGCAATGGAAGCACGTCCCATGGTGGGATATCTGGCTGGGTGGGAAGGAGGACTCACAGCACTGACCATAGTTACAAGCACCTCCTCTCACACACCCCCTCAACACTAACTCCACATAACCCACCTGGGAGAATGCAATGCCTCACATCCTAACTGAAGATCCCACAAAGAACCACCACCCTGGGTTATGCTGTGTGAAGCACAGGGACAGTCTTGGGACTTGTAGCCAAACAAATGCCAGGACAACACTCCCAGCCATCCTGTCAGCACAGGCACCCCACCCCACAGGGAAGCAGAGTCAAAAGGAAGGAAGGATGGGCATGCTGGGAAGGGGGTGGAGGCAATAGCATGATGGGAGTTGTAGGCACAGATATTGCTCACCCTCACAATTGGCCCATCAACACCACTCTCAACCATGCTCACATCACAGGGAGTGGAAAAGGACTCACAAGATGGCTGACACTGGGTACTGCTGGGGGGAGCACAAGGCCCTGCTGGGAACTGTGCAACAACCAACAGCAGGACACCACTGACTGACATCCTGAAAGACAACTTGCACTTCCTCCAATGGAAGCACGCTTCATGGTGGGATAACTGGGCTGGGGGAGAAGGAGGCCTGGATGGCAACCAAATACCACCAATGCTGGTCATGCACACACCTCAACATTCACATTGACATGCCACAGGTTGGCAGGACAATGTGCTACACCAATATCACTCTCTGACTGTCACAATTTAGGAGAATGCAATGTCCTGGCCCACATCCAGAGGTACAGTCACAACTGTCAGGTGTTTGAACAATTGATGCCAGTAGAAACATAACATACAATATGTGTCTCTCCCCAAAACAGGTGATGATGGGGACACAGCAGCAGACGAGGAGGAGTCCCTGTCCCAGGCTCCGGGGAACACTGAGCTCACTGGTGTGGATCAGCCACTGCACTCCTCGGATGGCGAAGAACCAGCTGGACCCTCCGGTGTGAGTCATCATGCAGCACCAGCAGGACCAACATCTGCACCCCCTGCACCCACCCCTCCAACAACTGCCAACACACAGGCCACCCCTGCCAACACGGACAGACCAAGGACCACAGATGACAACAGCGCAGGGACCCAGGCCCAAACTGGAGCTGGTGACAACGAGCCCAGGAACAACACCCAAGTGGGCCCATGGTCACCTGTGCGTGCCACCGCAGGTCCTGCACGTGTCGCCAGGGGTGGTGGGAGGGGTGATAGACATAGGTCGCTCTTTGCAGAGGGGTCTGGACTGCATGATGACCCACAACTGGCACGCATCGCGGATGCGTACCAGACTAGCACCGGAGAGGTCAGCCAGGTAGTGGGGATCCTCAAGGACATACAACAGCAGCAGGCTGCCCTTCATGCCCGCTTGGACTCCCACATGTCCCATGTCGACACACACATGTCACATGTCGAGACACACATGTCACGTGTCGAGACACACATGTCTGGCATGGGGTCCAAGTGGGACACATTGGAACAACTGACATTGGTGCATAGGGACATACTGACATGCCTCCGCCAGATCAGCACCAACATGGCCTCACGTCCCTGTGTGCCCACAACAACTGCTGCTGAAACAACTGCAAATGCCACAGGGAGGGAGGAGGACTCTGGCAGAGAGTCCCCTGCACCGCTGCAGCCTGCACCTGAGGGTCCCCCCCCCAAGAAGAGGGGCCGTCCGAGGAGGCCAAACTGAGAGGCCGATGGCCATCTACATCCCCCAGGAAGCCAACACCTGTTCTGGAACTTTTCCTCTGTGTGCAAACTGCACGCCCTGTCGAAGCCAACCCAACTCTCCCACATGACATGGGGAGCTCTAGTTGGCCAAATTTATCAGATGACTGTGGACTTTACTCTGGACATTTCAGCTACCAAGACTTCCAATACACATGGGAACTTTGGATTCCAATTTCTATGTACAGCACCCACCATCCTGTGCACCATCCTCACACCTGTATGTAAATAAACTCACCAATACACCATATCTGCCTCTGTTGTGATTCCAACGTGGTTTTTTTCATGTAGATGGTGATCTGCTAAATGACACTGTGCATGCTAACTGCTACAGCAAGTCCAACACCGTCATGTCAGTCATGGCGACGTGACACATATGAGGGAGACACACCACTAGGGCCACACAACACATACACACCAGGGCCATCAGACTCATCACCTATACTGATGTTGCAACTAAATACAGTGGAATGCACAGACACGCCACCTATTCACAGTCACTGTCAACTAGACTACAGGTGCAGTAAGCAAATGTCAGTCAGATGTGTGACTACAGACAACGCACATCCCAAAGTGAAGCACAGGTTTATTACACA
This sequence comes from Calotriton arnoldi, assembly GCA_963921515.1. Taxonomy (NCBI): domain Eukaryota; kingdom Metazoa; phylum Chordata; class Amphibia; order Caudata; family Salamandridae; genus Calotriton; species Calotriton arnoldi. Next base: position 498,756 of record CAWUFW010003888.1, read on the forward strand.
TTTGCAACATGTTGTTTCCACTACAAATGCAAGCTAATCCAACCTGGCTGTGGCCACAAAGTCAAAAAGTGCAGAAGATAGAAAGTCCAGGGGTGTGTGGCACATCACCTGTAGGGAAACGACTGCTTCCACCTTGGAATTTGAATCATGGATTCGGGGGATCCAAGTTGATCAGACAACTCCGGCAGCACCCTGTGAAGGACAGACATGACACACAGTCAAAACCACTGAAGAACAGCACAGAACGGCAATACTCATGTCTAATACATGTCACGAGATAACTACACAAAACCAAGTTAGCATGTCAACACTGTTGGGCAGTACAGACCACCTGCAAGGACACATCGCTGCACGCATCCAGTCAAGTAGCACATGGCCACACTCAAACAGCACCAGAGCACCACACACACATATCATCCAATCTCAAATCATTGACATTACAACCCTCTGGAGACTCACATTCAGCTGAAGAAGTTGGTGATGAGCTGTGTGCGGACATCACCATCATCATCATCATCATCTTCCAGGCCAGGATCTTCCACAGGAGGCGGACGTTGGTCATCGTCATCCAGGATGAGAGGCAACTCCTTTCGCACTGCCAGGTTGTGTAGCATGCAGCAGATGATGACAATCTTGCACACCTTTGCTGGGGCATATGGGAGGGCCCCTCCTGTCTTGTCCAGGCAGCGGAAGCGGCTCTTCAGGAGACCAAAGGTCCGCTCAATCACCCTCCTCGTCCGACCATGTGCCTCATTGTAGCGCATCTGGGCTCGTGTCATAGGGTTCCTGAGGGGTATCAGCAACCACGGCATGTTGGGGTATCCCGAGTCACCTACAGACAGACAATTGCACATTAGCCAATTTGAAAATGTGTGCGGAAAACAACATAGCAGAACACACACAATGGTACAAAGTCAGTACACACCAACAAGCCAGGCACGCTGGTTCGGCATCTGTGACATCATCCTCGGGATGCGACTACTCCTCATCACGTAGGCATCGTGTGCCGAACCGGGGAAATGGGCACACACATGTGAGATGGTCATATCTGCAAGACATACCACCAGAGCATTGATCGAATGGTAATGTTTACGGTTCCGGTATGCCTGCTCATGTGCCTGTGGTGGTATCAAAGCCACATGTGTCCCATCAATGGAGCCAATTACATGTGGCATCCTCCCCAGGGCATAGAAGTCACTCTTGACGTCAGTGAGTCGTTGACGTGTTGGGAAATAGATGTACTGGTTGAGGTATCTCAACATTGCCCCCAAAACATTGCGTAGCACACGGCTGAACATAGTCTGTGACATCCCACCAGTAGTTGCCACAGTGTGTTGAAAGGTACCGGTGACAAAGAAGTGTAGGGCTGCCATCACCTTCACCTTGGGGGTCAGCGCTGTAGGATACGGATGGCCAGGCTGCAAATGTGGGTCCAACCGCACTTCCAAATCCTCAATCAGCTGCCTGGTGAAGCGGTACCGTTGGATGCTGTCACGTTCCACCATCGTTGCCAGGTCTGGGAATGGTCGATGGACAGCAGTAGCCCTGCAGTGCATAGGTGAAGAAAGCAAGATTGTCAGTCACCCCACCTATGTGCCATTCACCATACTCAATTTCACATGATACATCATTAACAAACACAAGTACTTGATGTGTGTGTCGTTCCGTTTGGACATATATGGCGCCTACATGGACATCATCTAACATCTCTGTTCAACAAGTGTTGACAACAGGTTCCAGGGTGTGCTATGGGACACCATTAGGCTGTGTCACAGTACCCATTAACTGCTCTCACGTTCCACACACATACCACAGTGACATGTCTGGACAGATGCTCCACAGGCATCACAGCTCATTGACAGGTAGATTCCCAGGGACCCTGTCTTGCCACATGGACACTGGCATGACATGGCGTATCATGTACACGTCAGAAAAACAAACATGACACCCACAGGTAGTGGCCCCTGTAGCCTCTGCAGGACAGACATGGACGTCTGTGACACACACACACACACACACACCATCAAATTTCATGCACAAACCACGTGGATGTGGAGACTGTCTCCCATTGTGCACATGGAGTCAGAGACATGTGATACACAACATGCACACAGACTGTGGAGGACATCACTATTGTTGGAATGGGCCACCCTGTGACGTACATGCCTTCCCACATGTGAGCCTGGCGGTATGTGACATGTCATACACATACACAACGTGGAAATGTGACCATGACACATGCTCAGAAATGAAAAGTTGCACACCACAGTGGTCAGGTGCACAACACACAAATGACCCTGTCCCCATGAACACGTGCACAGCCTGGGTGTGTCTGCCCCCAAGTGCCACCCCAAAATCCACATGTTCACCCCCATACACAGATAAGGTTATGCTGCCACACATGCCTTATATACAGTGTGGACTGCGTGTGGTGTTGTAGGTGTGCCCCTGAGTCCCTGGAAAGTAAATGTGGCTGGCATAGGTTCACCAGTGACCAGCATGGTGACATATGCGTGTGACCTGTCCAGGGACGCGTTGTAGAGCAATGCACCGATCGGTGTGCCCGGTCGGCCCATTGAATTGTATGTGAGCGGGTACGCGTTGTATGCCTGATATGCATTGTAGAGCAATGGACCGATCGGTGTGCCCGGTCGGCCCATTGCATTGTATGTGAGCGGGTACGCATTGTATGCCTGGTACGCGTTGTAGAGCAATGGACCGATCGGTGTGCCCGGTCGGCCCATTGCATTGTATGTGAGCGGGTACGCGTTGTATGCCTGGTACACGTTGTACAGCAATGGACCGATCGGTGTGCCCGGTCGGCCCATTGCATTGCATGTGAGCGGGTACGCGTTGTATGCCTGGTACGCGTTGTACAGCAATGGACCGATCGGTGTGCCCGGCCGGCCCATTGCATTGTATGTGAGCGGGTACGCGTTGTAGAGCAATGGACCGATCGGTGTGCCCGGCCGGCCCATTGCATTGTATGTGAGCGGGTACGCGTTGTATGCCTGGTACGCGTTGTACAGCAATGGACAGAACGGTGCGCACACATTGGCTGGGGCCTGGCATGGCAACGGACGCGTTTTCGAAGCTCCAACGAGTCTGATGCAGTGAATTCAGTTGGCCAGCCACAACAATGTTGCAAAATCATGGGTGTCATGAAGTTGAAGATTTGAAGGATGCTGTGGGCGTGTATTAGTGCTGCTATTCCATGGATTGGTCAAATTCAGAAGATGCAAACGACTTGGACCTATCACTTTGGACACATGGGACAGTATCTGCCTCTGCAGCACACATATAATGCTGGCTGTTCCCCTGAGAGCTCACTTGCCTGCACTACATGCTGAAGGACGACATCTGCCACCAACACTGCTGCTGTTTATGCATCCTCTGGCTCCTGCAATGGCACGTACTGTGGAGAGAGCCCCAGCCTTCAGCCTTGAGGAGAACCAGGCCCTGCTGGACAGCCTCCTTCCACAGTACAGCAAGCTGTATGGGAAACCAGGGGAGCAGGTGAGTGTGCTGTCCACTGCCTCACTAATTGTGCATGTTGTCTGACTAGCAGGGCTTTCAGTGTGCACACCACTGGCTAGCATGCCCACTGAGTAGTTGTCACACCCCAAAGTGTGTAGTTACATGCACTGAACTGGTACAGTGCAGTAACAGTGCATTCCAACTAGGTTTACTTCCCATGCAATGATACCATGTAGTGACTGCTGGCAAACTGTTCATAGCCATTGTTGCACTGCCTGTGTACATCATATGCTCCTGTGATTGAGACATGTATATCCAACTGTGTGATGCACGTATATGTTGCATGTGTAGTAATGGCCTTTTCACTTTGTCATCCTCACAGGTTGATGCCCACCAGAAGCAGGAAATTTGGCTGACCATCGCCCGGAAAGTAAGATCTGTGGGGGTCTACAGGCGCAGGATCCGCAACTGCCAGAAGAGGTGGCAGGACCTTCGTGGCTGGACCCGGTGGATCGCAAGGGTCCAGCTGAAGCTGTCGCCTCCTCGCAGGAGGGGCGGACACCGGACCCTGACCCCCCACATGCTCCGGATCCTGGCGGTGGTCTTCCCTGACCTGGATGGGCAGCTGAAGGACAGACAGCAGCAAGGAGGGGGTGAGTCCATGACTGCACTGTGCACTTTGTCTGACATGCTATGTGCCCTCCTCTGGCCTGGTTAAACTTCCACAGTACATCAGTCATGTGGTCCAGGACCCATGTCCCTCATTTGTGACATGCCCACTTCTCCTCTGATACGCATATGTGTGGCCCTTATAGTCGGGAAATTGTGTCATTTGGGGACTGTGTCATTGCATTTTGCTTTGCTCAAGGTGGGGGACAGCATTTGTTCCCGTGACTATGTTGTGCGATTAATGGGTGGCTCAATTGCTTACACAATGCCTAAGTTCTGACATGTGATCTGGGTGTAACTTTGATATGTGGTCCGCTTGCTGCTCTGACTCACCACATGTCCCTGGGGAATATGCCACACACCCATGCTGCTGGTGGGAACAATGTTTGGGCCTCAGGAGTATGTGTATCCAGTGTGTCACACATGCTTAGCCACCTGCCTACTGTCCAGGACTCATCCCTCTTACAGGTGGAGCTGGACAGTCATGCCTACTCCAGGGCATGCAATACACTCTGTACTCCCACTCCCGTGTATCATCTGGCATGTTGTGATCAGTGAAATGTACCCTCAGGTGTCTGCCTCTGTCTCATTGTGCTGTGTCTTCGTTGTCAGGACTACTGGTATGTTTATGGGTTAGGGCTCAGCATGCCATCTGAGATGTCACCATGATAGACGATACTTCTGTGACTTATAGGTGTCTGATCACTTGACTGTGCACACAGGTGTTTGCGACTGTGACTTTCAGGCAGCTGTGTTGTGATTCACAGCACACTGTGAGGTGCTCATGTTCAGAGAGTTGTGTTTCATGTCCCCCATATGTCCAGTTGGTATGACGTGGACAAATAGTAGTACAGATGATGTGGTATTTGGGGGATGGACATGTGCACTTGTCAGTCACATAACTTGCATTCCCCATGCCCTCGGATTGTGACACAGTGCAGACTGTTGTTGGCAGGCTGCCATGGCCATGTGACTTGAGGCAGTAATGTATGACTTTGCACGCATTCCTGTGTCATGGCATTAAACTTCCTGAGACTGATCCTGCAGGGGAGTGACATGTGCAACATGCACCCCATTGTGGCATTGACTATCCGGACATGGGTGCATCAAGGTGTCTGGTGCTGGTATGCATCACATGCATTTCTATTTAGACTCTGGCCATCCCTTTATCCGGACACCTGCACTGACTCAGTGGCAAGAGATGTGATGTGTGCATGTTCACATACTTCACGGTGTTCCCTGCAATGTCCAACAACTGTGTAGGTGGTGCATGTGTCCACACTGGGGTCTTACCATCAGACAGGCACCAGACAGATGGGTGCAAGGGCAGGAGGGGTGTGAGTCCCATGGTTGACCATCAGACTGACAATTGGCTTCCCCGAATCTGTGTGGGGACTTTAGGCAATGTTCAACTAAGGATGCCAGGGCTTGCTCTGTAATGTGCTGTACTTACTGTGGTGTGTGCGGTCAGTGCAGGTGACTGATGTTTGTCTGTTTCCCTAATTGTTTGTAGATACATCCACGGCCACAGGAGGGGACAGCTCCACGGACCAGGAGGAGCAGCGGAGCCAGACTGGGTCAGCATCGGACGAGTGGTCAGAGGGACCCAGTGGCACGGAGGGCGAGGGGAGCCACACCGAGGAGTCCTCAGCACCATCCACCTCAGCTGAGGACCACAGCAGCTTGGAGGATGACTCCCTTGTGGAGGCGGGTGTCAGCAGCCACCAAAGGCCAGCTAGTCTGTCTGGCCCCGCCACCACCACCACCACCACCACCACCGCCCTCCCATTGGCTCCCATTCCTGAGGTCCGTGGAGGCTCCCGTACTCGGGAGCGTGTCTCCTTCGTGCCAGGCACCGCACCCCCTGCCCCTGTGTCCCCTGCTGCCCTGAGTGAGGAGTCTGTGTACCTCCTTCGGCAGCTCCATGTAGGGCAGACAGCAATGCTGAGTGTCCTCCATGCACACACCACTCTGTTGACACAGCTGGTGTCGTTCATGGAGGGCATCTCGACGGGTATGTCTGCCCTACAGAGGAGCAATAAGTCCATGGACTCCTCCCTGATGGCAGCAGTGTCCCTCCTCCAACAGTCCCTCACCCCTCCCACCTCTGCCCCATCCACACTTCCTGCCCCCCTACCTGTCCAAACCACATGCACACCTGCACAGTCATCCAAACACACAGACACGAGCAGCACAGACACACCCAAGAGAAAGGCAAGACGTGCACACAAGCATCCTCAGGGGACTGATACCACAGACACAGGGGATGGGGAACACACACACACACAGGCAACCACAGTCACTCCGCAATCCTCAAGATCCTCTCCCTCCAAGACCCCTTCCCTTGCCTCACCTGCAACCCCACCTGATCAGCAGCTCTTCCTCAGTGACCTCGGCCTCTTCCCCTCCAATCCCGCTGATCCAGCATACCGGGGGAAGAGGAAGTCCACCCACACAGAGGGGAGTACCCCTCGCCCCCAGACACCCTCCCCCAGGCGCAGGCAGAGTGAGCCCCCCACCCGCAAGTCCCCCGGTCCCGGAAGAGCAAGACCCCGCCACCGCCCTGCAAGTCAACCACCCAGTCTCTCACCTCCATCCCCCAGGCCACCACTCCACAGGTTCCACCGCCACACCCTGCCCCAGGTTCCCCCACACACCGATACCGCATCCCCAAACTGCTTAGGCCCTCCCCCCTGCCACTTGCTCTTCCACCCCCAAACCAGATGCTCTGCCTGTTTGTGCCACTGGTGTGGAGACCGTGTCCCCCCTCTGTCCTGCCCAGCTCTTCTGCCCCCCTTCCACTACCTTGGAGTCATGCACTGCGGTGGAGTCCACAACCACCCCGTCTGACTCGGGCACTGCGTTGGGGACCCAGTCCACTCCATCTGACCAGCCCACTGCAGTGGTTGCAGCACCAACACCATCTGACTTGAGCCCTGCGGTGGTGCCAGCCCCCCCTGAGTCAGACCCCTCCACTGCAGTTGCCGGTGACACTCCTGCACCCACCTCCCCTTCACTGCCTCCTTCTGGCATCCCCTGATCCTGTCCCTGCGGTGCCTGGCCTGCCCCTCGTATGCCCCTCCAAGGGGGATGTCCCCTGTCCGTACCTGTGCAGGCAAGCAATTGTTGACAAGTTGTCACACATCACCCTGTTGGGACTGTATATTTGGACTGGCCATTGGCCTTAGTTTATTTTGGACTTTTGATTTGAGTTGCACAATTGCTGAATAAAGCCTCTTTTTGTTTACTTGTGGTTAATCTTTGGAGGTACATGATGTAGATGTGTGGAATCATGCATTTGCTGTTGTAATAGTGTTCAGATCAGGTAAATGAAGTTTTGCTGTGATTGGCTCCATGTGGTCCATGGGATATGTGTCCTAATCTAGTCTGGATCTATAGCATCCTTTGCTGCAGTCTGAGGGTGTAATGTTCAGCATTTGACACAGGGATGTACGTTTAGCATTTGTAGATTACCATCTTTGTCCTACACTGATGCACATCTGGTGGGCTTACCACTGTCCAATGTTCCTAGTACCCTGACTGTGTGCCCGTCTCCAATGGACATGCAGTTTGGCACATCAAATTTGGAGGACTCATCTGTGTACACAGTGCAAGTTGCTTGACATGTGTCTTGGGTGTATGCAGATGACTGACGTGACACTCCCGTGCCCAGGCTGATATGAGCAGAGCCTTCAGTGTGTTGTAGTTGTTGACTCACTGACCGAGTGTTCTGCTGACAGGTTTGAGTCGTGCACAGACAAGGTTTGGCACAGCTGACCTTCCACAGGAGTAGAGTGCCCTCATGGCAGTGCGTGATTCCGTGATATAGGCTGTGCCCGTGTTGTGTGTTGTGTAGGCATGTCTGTGCGTGTACCCTTCTCCTTTTCCTACACAGGCTGTGTCCCTACGGATGTTCCTGTTTGTGATGCTTGCTGAGTTGTTCTGTGTTCATCCAGCATCTTGGACCTGGTTTCTCCGGGATGTGGGCGCATGGCAAACTAATGTTCATGAGGTTGTCATCCCTAGTTGTCTTTGCTGTCAGGGCTGGGGATGTGGGCAAACGCAGATGGGACACAGTCAAGATTCCTCTTGGCACTTGTTGGTTACACGAGTAATGTGATTTTCTGTTTGTGTATGCTTTCAGTGATTGTGACACGTTGTGTGTGTGACTGCTGCCACTCCTCAGGGTCAGAGCTGCAATGTTGGAAGTTGTCTATGTGTGTCCTTTGTGGGTCAGCTTGGCTTCTTCATTGGTGTGTGACTATGGCCAGGATCCCATTGTTTGGGGTGGATTTGACGTCATGCCCATGTACGGCATACTGTGCAGTGTGTCAGACATTCACAAGTATTGTTGACTGGCCATGTGTGATGGGTTTCTGCACCTTATTTTCCCCCACCACCACTGGGATTTTCATGGGTGCATGTGCAATGTCAGCAGTCCATGTGAGCTTCACTGCTGCACATTGGTGGAGTTCAAGGTGTGTGTCGTTGAGTGTGTACAAATGTGAGTTGTTGCACGGCTGGGGCACTACCTCCATGTTGTCCTTGGCTGGCAGGCCATGCTGAGTGCTTTGTGCTTGTATAGGTGTGATGGTAGTTTGTTGCTCAGGACACATGGCTGTGGCTCACAGTGTGGATGACATCTACCTTTGCCATCACAGTGTGATTGTCATGCAGGCTAGTGTCACCACAATGTGGGGTCCCAGGGGGGAGTGCTGTGGTGGTTCTGTCTCTTGCTGTGTTTGTTGCTGTTCCTACAAGCTTGTGTGACATGTGTAATTTGGGCTCCCTCTCATCTCACAACGCCTGTTTGCCCACATAGGGAATCCAATCCCTGAGTTAGTTTTGTATGTGACTGTGTTGACATCTGTGTATTAGTGAATCTGGCCTCCTCATGTGTTGTGTGTTTGCCTGGGGACACTGGCACACAACCCCCCTCACCTGTTGTGTATGATATGCAGTGTGAGTCTGCCTGTTTGTGTTTGAGGATTTGCACCACTGCATTGGAATATCTTTAGTTTGCCATTGGCTGTATGTTGTTTGTTGGCTTTCCCCTGCTGGCCCTGGGACTGCTAGGTCATCAGTCAGCACATTGATCATGGTTAGTATGTCCCATTGCTGCCATGGTATGGTATTTGTTCACATGACATCTACAGTCTCCACAGGATATCTACATTTGTGTGTCCATTGCTGCAGATATGTGGGTCTGCATTATGATGCTCACTTCTGTCATTGTGTTATTTGTGAATGCAGACAATGTGGGCCCCCATGGCTGATGTTTGTGTGCACATGGCTAGAACGATGTGTCATTGGCACTGCACTGCTTGCCTCACACAATCTATGTTGCTATGGGACACAAGCACTACAATGCCACTGTAGTGTTTGGTGTTGTGTGGCCAGGAATAATCCCTGCATTTTTGGTTTAGCAGCTTTTACCAGGACTACACTTACCTTTTGGGCACTGTGGTGATGGGGCTTTGGGCCCCATTGCCACACTGTTCAAAATGTGCTTCAGCTATGGAGCACACACTTACCTTTGGCCACTGTGGTGATGGGGCTTAGGGCCCCATTGCCACACTGTTCAAAATGTGCTTCAGCTATGGAGCACACACTTACCTTTTGGGCACTGTGGTGATGGGGCTTAGGGCCCCATTGCCACACTGTTCAAAATGTGCTTCAGCTATGGAGCACACACTTACCTTTTGGCCACTGTGGTGATGGGGCTTAGGGCCCCATTGCCACACTGTTCAAAATGTGCTTCAGCTATGGTGCACACACTTACCTTTTGGGCACTGTGGTGATGGGGCTTTGGGCCACATTGCCACAGTGGTCATGGTCTGCTTGCATTGTGTAGGCCACACACACAATTATGTGTGACACATGTGTTAGGGGGTCACATTGTATGTTCAATGTCATGTTCAGTGTTGTATGCATTTGACACAGACCACACACGCTTGTCATGGTGTTGGGGGTGGGATGTAATTTACAGACAGTCCTTATGTGGGAGTATGCTAGTTGTGTCATGCATTACCCGTCCTATGAGCAGGAGTGGTTGTAGTGACAGGCATCTTGCCCCCCATGAGTGGGGATGGTAGTAGTGGTAGGCATCCAGCCCCCCATGAGTGGGGATGGGAGTAGTGGTAGGCATCCAGCTCACCCTGAGTGGGGGTGGTGTTAGTGGCAGCCATCCATCCCCCATGAGTGGGGATGGCAGTAGTGACAGGCATCCAGCCCCCCATGAGGGGGGTGGTGGCAGGCATCTAGCCACCCATGAGTGGGGATGGTAGTAGTGGTCGGCATCCAGCCCCCTATGGGTGGGGATGGCAGTAGTGGTAGGCATCCAGCCCCCTATGGGTGGGGTTGGCAGTAGTGGTAGGCATCCAGCCCCCTATGGGTGTGGATGGCAGTAGTGGTAGGCATCCAGGCCCCCATGAGTGGGGGGGGGGTGGTGGCAGACATCTAGCCACCCATGAGTAGGGGTAGTTGTAGGGTGGTGTTGGTGGTAGGCATCCATCCCCCTATGGGTGGGGATGGTAGTAGTGGTAGGCATCCAGCCCACCCTGAGTGGAGGTGGTGTTAGTGGTAGGCATCCATCCCCCTATGGGTGGGGATGGTAGTAGTGGTAGGCATCCAGCCCCCCATGAGTGGGGATGGTAGTAGTGGTAGGCATCCAGCCCCCTATGGGTGGGGATGGTAGTAGTGGCAGCCATCCAGCCCCCCATGAGTGGGGATGGTAGTAGTGGTAGGCATCCAGCCCCCTATGGGTGGGGATGGTAGTAGTGGCAGCCATCCAGCACCCCATGAGTGGGGATGGTAGTAGTGACAGGCATCCAGCCCCCCATGAGTGGGGGGGTGGTGGCAGGCATCTAGCCACCCATGAGTGGGGATGGTAGTAGTGGTAGGCATCCAGCCCACCCTGAGTGGGGGTGGTGTTAGTGGTAGGCATCCATCCCCCTATGGGTGGGGATGGTAGTAGTGGTTGGCATCCAGCCCCCCATGAGTGGGGATGGTAGTAGTGGTAGGCATCCAGCCCCCTATGGGTGGGGATGGTAGTAGTGGCAGCCATCCAGCCCCCCATGAGTGGGGATGGTAGTAGTGGTAGGCATCCAGCCCCCTATGGGTGGGGATGGTAGTAGTGGTAGCCATCCAGCCCCCCCATGAGTGGGGATGGCAGTAGTGACAGGCATCCAGCCCCCCATGAGTGGGGGGGTGGTGGCAGGCATCTAGCCACCCATGAGTGGGGATGGTAGTAGTGGTAGGCATCCAGCCCCCTATGGGTGGGGATGGTAGTAGTGGCAGCCATCCAGCCCCCCATGAGTGGGGATGGTAGTAGTGGTAGGCATCCAGCCCACCCTGAGTGGGGGTGGTGTTAGTGGTAGGCATCCATCCCCCTATGGGTGGGGATGGCAGTAGTGGTAGGCATCCAGCCCCCCATGAGTGGGGATGGTAGTAGTGGTAGGCATCCAGCCCCCCATGAGTGGGGGGGGTGGTGGCAGGCATCTAGCCACCCATGAGTAGGGGTAGTTGTAGGGTGGTGTTGGTGGTAGGCATCCATCCCCCTATGGGTGTGTATGGCATTGGTGTTGGCCATCCCACCCCTATGGTTCTGCTGTTGCTTGTGTACGTCATTTGTGCATCCCTATGTGTGTGTGATATATTTCGGGTACGTGTCGTTTGTTTGTGTTGTGGGTGTTTGACTTACCGTCTGCGCCGTACGCGTCCGTGCCGGTCCCGGTAATAGATGTAGAGTATTGGTAGGACCTGCGCGATGGGATTCATGGTTGGTTCGTCTCGTTCGGGTTTCTCGTGTCTTCGACTCGTACTCGTCGCTGGCTTGTTCGTCTTGTCGCCGTGGATCGTCTTGTGGCGCGAATCGGAGCTTATGTGCAGCTCTCCCGGATGCTCAAACGTGCCGTACGTAGCGACGAGTTCGGCGCGTACGGGAGATGCATCGTACTAGTCCGGCCGGAAGGTGCTGTGTATTTGGTTCCGTGCGACTCGATTCGGCGGAATCTGGGCTGTTTTGCGCATCGTACTTGTTCGTTCGGTAGAGTGTTCGAGTCGGTCGGAAAACACGCGTTCGGCTCGTATTTTTTCCAGACGAATACTGTTAGGTGCGCTTCCGGCCGACATCGGAATCGACCCCTTTGTGTCCATTCTCTGCCAAATGATTCAGCAAAGCCACAGTATCAATTCTGCAAGCATCCTCAGTCTCTGAAGCGACCAAAAGGTCGTCAATATACTGCACTAGGACTGAGTTCTGGGGCATCATCAGCCCTTCAAGATTCTTCTTCAGACTCTGACTAAAAATAGAGGGGCTTTCTGTATACCCTTGAGGGATTCTACACCATGTCAACACACGATCATCCATCCTAAATGCAAATAAAAATTGGCTGTCTTCATGCAACGGTATGGAGAAAAATGCCTGACATAAATCTATGGCTGTAAACCACTCTGCTTCACATGGTATTTGGAACAGAATAACAGCTGGATTCGGTACAACAGGACAACATGGAATCACGATTTCATTAACTCTACGCAAATCCTGTACTATTCTGTACTTGCCGCTAGGCTTCTGCAGTCCCATAATAGGTGAGTTACAGGGACTTCCTCGTATTTCTTTGAGAATGCCTTGTGCAATCATAGACGCAATTACAGGTCTTATTCCAGCCACAGTTTCTGGAGTTAATTTATACTGTGGAGTTCGTGGAAATTCTGCATTTGGTTTGACCTGGATCTTAACAGGTTCAACCCCTCGAATCAATCCTATCTCCTCACCCGTGAAATCCCACACTTTTGGAGAAACCGAATCTCTCAAATCATGTGGCAACTCCTCTGTCGTAAGAACCACGAACATTTCCGTACACAAGCTCATATTAGCCATTTTAAAATCAGCATCATCATCACAGGTTTGCAACTCCACACCCCTCGGAGTGCAAGATATGGTACAATTTAGGTTACACAAAAGGTCTCGTCCCAATAGACAGACTGGGCTTGAATTGCAAACTACAAATTGATGTTTGTCTCGGAACGGTCCTATCCTCACAGGCAACTCATTTGTCAATGGGTTGGTCATTTTCTGATTGGTAACTCCCACCACTTGAATCGTTTGTCCTGACAGAGACAAATTTGGAACCACTTCTGTTCTTACTGTAGAGCGCGCAGCTTCAGTATCTAACAAGAAGGCAACAGGATACCCATTCACCTCTGCATCTACAAACGGTCCACTCTGATCTACTTCCAGGATTGCATCCAAAGGGCATTCTTCCTGCACCCCCCTCTGACACTCATGAAGATCTTGTGGTTGGTCAAATCTGTCTTGTATTTCAAAATAGGGCATCTGATGATACACCTGATTATGAGTAGATATTCTTGGAGGCTGAGGAATCTGCATTTGCGGCTCATATCTAGGCCTGGGCGGTAAATTCCGTTCCGCTCGCGGGATTTGCGGAATTTGGGTAATTTCGCGTTCCGCGGAGAACGCGGAATGACCAAAAATTCCGCGATCCGCGGCTTCGCAGAATTTATTGCTTGTTCGCGCTTCCAAAATGCGTGTTCGCGAGATTTTTCTCCCCGAGCACGCAAACAGCGTTCGCGAACAGGAAAAAAGCATCGCGAACGGGCGGATCAAGCGATTCCGCGTGTTCGCTGAACTTTTGCGTGCTCGCAGAGTTACCGTTTTGCGGAGCTTTGCGTAGCGCGACTACGCAAATTCCGCCCACCCCTACTCATATCCTGCCCCATACATGGACCTAGGTCTAGTTACAGTATTCAAAGTCTCTGACATATGTCCCTCTCCCTCATTCTGCAATTGATTTGCTGGATTCAATCGACACTTGCGCTTCCAATGCCCGATTTTGTGACAATAATGACAAGCAGTGACCTTCTTTTGGCTCGCCACCCAATCACCTCCTGTACCTGCATCCATTCCCCTGCCTCTGCCCTGTCCAGGTTGGGTTACCATCTGTTGACCCATTCCTCTACCACTTCCTCTACCTCGACCCATCGTTCCTCTAACCCCTTGTATCTGATCAGGCTTTTCGGCATTCCTCAACTGCACCAACATCAACTTGTCTTTCAATTTCTTTTGTGCCGATTCCACCTGATCACTACAGTATTTTGCATAACGCAGGATTTCGTCCACCGTCTTATTCTGCCAACATATCAAATGTGTCTGTATCATCAAGCTAATATCAGATCTTAGTCCTAGCACAAACTTGGAGACAAACTGTCCCATATCTTTCTGCTCAATTGTATCCAATCCACTATGCTGTTTAAAAGCCACTAAAAGTCTCTCATAATAGTCATGTACCGACTCCTTAGAATCTTGAGTAGTACGATCGATTTTAAGCCAATCAACTGTTTGTGGAGCTACCTTGGACTGTAACCATGTAATCACTTGCTCATATTTCTTCATCACCTCGGGAGAAGGACCATGGTTCACCAGATCTCTGGCTGGTTCTACAGCGGACCAATCAATGGCAACTTTACATGCCGTCCATAAATCCCCTGGGACCACTATATCAAACAAGGTATTCAAATCAATCCAAAGCACCTTCGAAATCTTGACAAATTGGTCTATTTGCTTATACCAGTCAGCAGGTTTTTCCCTCAGCTGAGGAAAGTCATTAGTGAATGCTGCTAAATCACCCCTGCTCCATGGCACATGAACGTACCCCCCTTTTTGCACTTCTCTCAGAGGGTAATGTCCTGCTGATCCCGTCCCTCCACCTGGAGGCGGAGTGTCTCCTATCCCTTTCTTGGCACTTTTCTTTTTGGCCCACCTCTCTTCCCATCTGTCTAATGCTCTCCACGCTCGCACCCCTATCACCAATTCCTTAATTTGTGCCTTTAATCCTGTCGTTCGCTTCTCTTCCAATTCCTTATCCGTATAATGCAATCTGCAAGTACCCTGCATCATTTTAGTCTTTGTTAGATCTACCTCATACTTTCGTGCCAGCTGTGACAATGCATCGTGAGCTCGCTTTGCCTTTCTGGTAACGTCTTTAGCTGCAAATAGCAATTCGCTTGAATCATATGTGCCAATTCTTTCCCATGGCAGATTCCCTTCTATCACTTCATCTATTTCTGCTTTTAATATTACCACATCTAACAATGGTGCCTTCATTGCAACCTGTAAAACCTTCTGACCTCTTTCACTTCCCGATTCCTCCCTCTCACAACTTTGTGTTCTCCTTAGATTCCCACTCTCCTCAATTCTCACAACTGGTCGGCTTTCTCTTTCACAACTTCGACTTCTCCAATGGTTACTCTCCCACACATACTGTGGCCCTAACGGTACCCTAGGTGCTTCTTGTCTCAACCCCAATTCATCCCTCAATATCTGTGACTCCCTCACCGGTGGAACCCACATTCTGATGTCTGACCTAGAATTTGCCAAAGCTCCTGTTCGCCTTCGTTCTGACCCACTGTCCATTCTTGATGGATCAGCTGTAGCAGGAAGTGGAGTACTGGATTCCACTGGTACCTGAGCCATACCTGTCCCACTCATTGTAAGACTCCCTCCAGAGATAGTCTCTTCACCTTGGTCTGTTTGTTGTTGACTTTCCCTTGTTCTCTCTCTAGGGTTATATATTGAAACCACCGGTCCAATAGTAACTGGTACCAAAAGAACTTCTGGTAGCCGCATGTTACAGGCAGTCTCTCCTGACTCCGAAGTTGTGTACCCTATCCCTCCAGACCCTCCTGGAAGTTTCGTTCCCACTGAAATCCTCCCTCTTACTTCTGTAGTCTGCTCCTCTGCATCTCTTCGTCGCACTCTTAGAATGTCCTCAGTTTGCTGCGTCTGCTCTGGCTCTGGCCTAGAGTCATCAGGTGGAGGACGTTCTGCTAGCAATCTATCAAGAAAATTGTCATCTGTGTCACTGTCCTCTTCCGTCTTACTCTTTCCTCCAGACCCACCTTCTAGTCACCAAAAGGGATACAATCGTTCTCCCTCTATGGTGTCTACTCTCCATCTTTTCAGCTGTGCATCCCACCTGGCATCCTGATATGCCTTCATTGCTTTTTTCATTCTAACCTGAGAAGCTTCCCTTCTCTTTGCCATTGCTGCTCTCATCCAAGCATCCAATGCCTCAAATTGGGTTGGTCTAGGCGGAGGTTTCAGAGCAGACATCACTCCTCTTAGCTGATACAGCACCTCCATACGAAATGACCCATAACGGGGAAAAGCCAATTCTCCTTCTTTTTCTGTAATTTTATGCCAATTTTGAAGCCAGACTATAGTATGGAGTCCTACATTTGTTGCCATATAATGCGCCGGTGTATCCTCAGGCGGAGCTTCTTCTCCTACCCGTGTCACCACTCCTGTGTCACCTCTACACAAATCCCGCAGCACCTTAAAACATCTCATCCTGAAAATCGATTGTTTGCCCTCCAAATTCAATACTCAGCTTCGAACGAACTTCCACCAATCCCAGCGCGGCGTTACACCAACCGACCAATCCCAGCGCGGCGCACACTGACGTCACTACTCGCTCTTTGCAGCGGCTCACCCGCCTTTACAATTTCACTCACTCACACGTTCATACCACAAGTAACTGTATATCCAAAGCTATTAAACCAAGTAACTGCTCCTAACACAATCACAATAACTTCCAGTTACATAAAACAAATAATTGTCTGTCCGCTAAAAGATCGATAGAACACGCTTACAACAACATTCATCCGCTGTGACCCCCGACCTGCGTCGGTCACTCAATCGCCATAGTCCACCCCCGGTACCTGAGGCTTTCTACCGCGACGTATCCCTCCATTCACACAAAGTTCCCTATCACAAGTGGATCGTCGATAGCGCTTCACGACACCCACAATTCTGATCAGACAATTACAAATACAAAGCTATCCCGGGATCTTGGACTTCTCTTGAGTCCGCTAACCAAACTTCCTGACCCACACGTGTCCGGACCAGTAAACCAATAAACCCACAATCACTCAACATGCATCCCAACTTCGCAAGACATCACACAAATATTTCATCACCGCAATCTAACACACCACACAATTCCATACTCATGCCACCACTGTTTCCGCCGCACCGTCAATGTCCGCCGACTTCCATCAATGTCCGCCGTCGTCTACTCCGTGTCCAGGGCCTTAATGTTCTTCCGACCCTACTCCTACTCTCTTTCTCCCCTCACTCTTAGAGGCAAACTATCCTCTGCTACCATTTGATTACGCCAACCTTTACTCCTACTTTTCCCTACTAGATTTAATGCAGATGGTCTTTTATTTGCTTGCTAAAAGTGGTAGAAGGGAGAAAAACAATTCAAGATTATACTTTCGATTTAGTCATGCTGTAATAGACCACAGACTCCGAAGTTCAGTTTGGTGGATTTATTATAAGGCCAAAAATAATTGAATATAAACACACCTCAATATCAGAGTATATAGGTACAGAAAAATCAATACAGAGCCGATTTTACGAATATAAGTCATTCGGCACAGAAGGCATAATATGATGAACTCCAAAATCAAAATACAGCAAAGAATAGAAGCGGAGTCCACTTCTCTTTTCATTAAGAAGGAGAAAAATCTTTCCCTACTCTGCTCTCAATGAGGACCTACCTATCTCCCTAGTATTGTATCCCAAAGGTGTCAGCACGTGTTGACTTCCTAAGAAGTACTCACGTCAAATGGGTCTGATAGCTTAAAGCTATGGAGCTCGCTCTAAGATGCTCCTTCTCCTCCGAAAACTGGCAGAAGTCTCCCGAATCTGTCCCTGCGCATCATATAAAAAGACAATATTCAACCCACAATACGTCATGTTCAGTAAGTTTCCACAGAAGCTTTAATTTAGTCAACTCTTCTTCCAGTGGCCTTGGTTCCCAGATAGGCCAGGCACGGAAAGCTGGTCCTCCCTTCTCACCTTGCAGCCTCTTCAAAGACATTCCGGGTATCTCCTTAAATCTAAGAATAACAAGGTCGAATTCCTGCACCTGCAGTAGGATGAGAACACACTGTCTTCGAGCACACCAGAATTTATTTAATTAATTCTTGAGCAGCCAAGGAGAAACGAAACTCAAAACAACCTACAATTTGGGCCTACAAATCGGGTAACTTAAACTCAACATGGTTACATTATATGAGTACAATGTCGTCCTGCACATTACACATACAGGAATTATGTTTTCTAATACACGCAAATCCTACTTAAACATGCTCGCTTCATTGTAATACTAATATGACGTGAATAAATGCATCTTAATAATCATAAAACACTGCACACGACAAAAATACATATGAGTGCATTTATATCAGGAGTATAGTGCACCCCTACAATTTAGAGTGCTGTAAGCGCTCTATCAGTTTGCTAATGTCAAACAGGACACAGCCCGCAGGTAGCTATGCAGCCTGAATCAATGCCTTTTGCATCACGCTTTTCACAGCATTTCTCACTTCTAGTTCATCACCATTGTAACTGCTTGGTCTTTAAGATGACAGAATGGCTCTAAGTTACATTAAGCTTTACATTGAGAGTGCCAGGATGGAGGGAGAAAGTTATCTTTTTTGATGAGCTTCTGATTAGAAGTTGGATTTTGAGTATATTCTAAACCTATAGAGCAGACACATTAGTGTTTTCACAAAGACTGATGTGAAAAAGAAAAAGTGGTGGTAAAAAAGAAGATATATTTGAATGGTAGATATAGGGATTAACCCCTACAGAAAAACTTCTGTGCCTCTGGTGACCGACGTGACAGTAGACGTGATAGCAGGTTTGGCGTGAGTGGAGTGGGTTTGTGCGGCCAAGGAAGTCTAGCCAGAGCAAAACTATGACTTGGCTCACCCTTGTTGCCTCACACCCATGTTCTTGAAAGTAAGATGATTGTGCAGCGGTCAACATTAACAACTTTTCTCCAAGGTCAATGTCATATAAATGCTCCAAAGAGTATAGATACTTGTTTCTTCTTCGAAAATTCCTTTTTGAGTATCTACTACAAACATTTGACACTCTGCAGGGGCTGACTAGGAACCAAAAACAGCCCTTGCAATGTGTTCAAACCAGCCCCATGTTGCATCATCTGAGTGAGCATTGCGTGCAAGCTGGACTCTGTGGATCGTATGTGTAGGGTATGTTCTCATACAAATATTGTCTTTAGAAAAATTGAGTCCAAGCGATTTAACCAAAGCATAGTTTTCCAGATATATTATGGCAGCATTTTCATAACTGGATCATGGCATCCCATCTATACCTAAAGGCAGTCACCTATCTAGCAGCCCACAGGGGGAAATGCTAGAATGCCCAAATGGCCACCCCAGTGCTGAGCTCTGCAGCTTTCCCCATCTATTTGTAAGCAGAAAAAGGTTAAATTATAGGGTAGTTCAGTCTAAAAACACAAACACTTCAGGTTTTCAAAGCTTTTATTGGTCTAACTGAATATAAAATACCATGCGAGGAAGGCGTAGCTAAGAAAGTTAATGCATTGTAACACTGTAGTTATTCAAACCTGTACAGTTTGGATCTCTTGCCTTCGCAGAGGGGTGTCCATCAGATTCATAAGCTGTAGAAAACTAATATTCAATTTTAAGAAACAATTAAATAAATTGTGTTTGCTATATTAAAAGTTATCTGCTTCAAATTGTGTTGGTAGATTTTTTGCTGTCTGTTGGCTCTACTTGCTCCATAAATATTTAGGGCCAAATTTACAAAGAGTTCACGCAACGCAGCACAGCAAGTACAGATGGGAGAGAGCTGAACTTCACCATATCCCCTAAGATGTGGCACAGTTCTGCTCTGTCCCTGTACTAGTGCACTTTTGGCATCCATGTGCCAATGCAGGCCCCCTTGCGCCATAGTGCAAGGGTGTCTGCATTGTGGTCAGCAGGAAGTGGTCTTTTCCTGCACAAAAACTATGTTTTAAGGCATTTTCCTCTTTGTATGTGTGCTGTAGACTGTAGCACACATGCAAAGAGAAAAAAATGAGGAGAAATTAAAACATGTCTCCTTGTTACGCATGCCTCAGGGAGGCCCAGGATTTTGGCACAAATCCCTATTTGCAACTCTTTTTAGATAGGAATTTGCATCAAACCCCATGGGTGGTTTCATGGGAATGCCCATGCACCACCCATGGAACACACCCTTGATGCAAAGAAACACAAAGCACTGGATTGCACTGTGTTGTGCTACTTTGGGTTACAATCCAACGCAGATCACAGTTTGTGTTGGACTGTAAATACCACCACTAGACTTTCCATCAGGACTGCGTTAAAAGAGTAATGCAAACCGAACACAAAGGGGCTGATTCCGATCTCTGCCGGTAGGGCACCGAATCAGATTCGGCTTTACCGGATCCGATTCGGACGCCCTGTTTCCGACCGATTCGAACACCCGTCCGCGTGAGCAAGTACGATGCGAGCGTACGCGAAATCCCCGACCGACTCGTTCTCGGCTCCGAACCGCTCCGACCGACTCGTACGGACTCGACTCGCACCACGCAATGGAGACGTTCCCCGACCGGGCAAGTACGATGCGCGCCTCGAACAGTCCAACCGACTTGCGCCGTCCGGCTCGAAAGAGCAGTCAGAGCCGGACTTCGGGGGTCCATGTCAGACCCCCCTGTACGCGTAGCCGCGCGAGTCGCACACAGCGGGGACCCATGGGTCCCCCCTACACATGCATGTACGGCGCGAGTCGCACTGACGCGTACCCGCTGTAGAGGGCGCCCTTGTTCGCGACGCACCCATTGAGTCAATGGGAGCCTGTGTACGCGTCGTACGACCGGCTCCCATTGACTTCAATGGGAGTCCGACCGAATCGAGTCCGATAGCATGCGTCCACATCGTACTTGTTCGGTCGGACTGCTAGAGTCCGGTTCGGTCGGATATCTCTCCGAATCCGACTCGGTCGGAGGGATTTCCGGCCCGAATCGGAATTGGCCCCAAAGTCTTTGCAAAGCTGGGCCTGTTTCTTTACATTTCTGCATTGCGTGAGGCAAGTTTTCCTACACTAGAGTAGGGCATGCTGTGAGAACGTGGCCTGGTATATGCTGTCCACTAATTAAAGTGGGCACCTTGCACCAGTCCACACGACCATTATGATGTATGAGGTCAAAGATAACCTTTAGAAAGCTATCCTAGTGGTAGCTGTGGAGCGCAGCCTTCAGGCTTAATCTTGAAGGAATGTAAAGCAGCTTGTTTTACCAGAGTATCACCTCCTGAATGATTAAATGAAAGGAGAACCACACAGTAGTGATATAAAAATATGTATTTATTAATATAACACTCTCTACTAATCTCTACAAGAGATTAGAACCCAAAGCACACAATACTGAATCAATAGAACATATGTAAGTAGCACAATACACAGCGGGCTCCAGGGGGAGACCGAACCATATAATAAAAAAATGGTATAACAATCCCGACTTGACTAGACACAGTGCCTAGAGCACGTAGAATCGCTGGGACCCCAAGGAACCACCCAAGGTAGTGACACAGGGCGCCCACGGAGGGCCGAGTGCAGTGAGAAACACGACCGCGTGCTCCGTGCAACTCTATGGGAAAGTCGCGGTTGTAAAGTTACAGTTTAAGGACACTTCTATGAGGACTTCGAGCAAACCCTTTGGAACATAAGAGGTTCTAGAGCCAACACACCAGTGAGTACCGAGGTACCCGTGTTACCTATCCCAGAGGAGCCGGGTGCATAGGGGTCGAGTGGTGTCGGAAACCTTCGCCTTTTCAATCGAGAGTTGCGAAGAAGTACTGCTGCCAGGAAGGCGAAGAGTGTCCGGTGGAATCCAAGCCTGGATTCTAGGTGAGAGGAACCTGAAAGCAGAGGGGACAGATTCTGGGTCACTTCAGGTGACCAAGGACTCGGTAGACGAATGCCCACCGATGTCGGGTCCTTCAGGTGGGAAGAAAGAATGCTTGACTCTACAGCCACGAGGACCAGGAGACGTCGAGGATGACCAGGACCCGGAGGTGAGCTGTACCACAAAGGATGTCGAGTGCTGAGGGGTCGGTGTCCGGCTGGAGCACAAATAAGCCTTGGCAAATGCAACCCATGCAGGAAGGACAAACAGGTTACGGTGTGGACCAGCAAGGTCCAGGGGACTCTCCAAGCAAAGGAGAGTCAGGACATGTCTGAAGCAACCAGGGAAGCCCAAAAACAAACAAGGTGACCCTCGCCAGGACCCACAGGCCAACAGACCAGGGATCGCATGGAGAACTCAAGCAAATTCACAAAGCACCAGCCCACAGAGTACTCGGTGAGTGGAGGCCGGATATCTTCAGTGCAAATGCTGCTTGGGGTCAGGACTACACAGAGTCCAAAGCACAAGCTCAGAGATTGCCAACAAGCATATGCTCGTGCAAATGTATGCGGTGCACAGGGGTTCAGGTTGCACGGTCCCCACGAGGGAACAGAATCACTGAGAGGTCAGATCAACCTCAGGGACCTTCAGGAATCCACCTCCTGTGTTGCTGAAATCTTTGGAGTCCACAGGAGCTCTGGAGATGCAAGCCAGTCAGATGCGCTTAGGTGCCTACTGCTGCAGGGGAGTAACTCCTTTACTCCAAGGGAGATTCTTCAGTCGTCCAGCGTCGTGCAGACAGTCGAAGTACTTGGTTTCTTCTTAGCAGAATCTTGTCCAGGTAAAATCTAAAGTCCTGTAGCCAGGTATCCCACTTTATACCCACGGGAAAGGGTTGGAAAGATTCTGTGGACCCTCCTAGGGGAGGGGCAGGACAGAGGGGTGGCTACACCCATGTCCTTTGTCCAGTTTCGCACCAGAGCAGGAGCCCATGGCTCCCAGAACTGGTTTGAGATGGACTATGCACAGGGACACCAAATGTGCCCCCAGTGCAGACTTTCTGGCACTCTCAGAGTGCACCCACCCAGCCCCAATACACTGAACCCTGTCTGGGAGGTGGTCACACCTCCCTGTGACAGGATGCCTATTGTCATGCCTTCCTCTGCTCGAGCTTGGCTCAGCAGCAGGAGAGCAGAATCGTGTCTGTGGCTGGCAGCATCCATTTTGTGCTGCCCAGGTCGAGAAAGCTGGTACAGGGTAGACCGGTGACCCACAGTAGTGGTACTAGAAGGGGGGAATCATACCTCCCACACCAGTTACTGGTGTGGAGGTATGATTCCAAGGTGTTTGACACCAAACACAACATGTTTCTAAGCAGCCGTTTTAAAGTTAGCATTTACCACGAGGTTATAATGCAACTTAACCTATATGTCTGGCTGCATCACTGACAACCCCGGAGAATGGTCTCCGAAGGCTGCAGAGGGCTCTGCTCATGCAGGGGCACCCTCTCACGTAAAACCCAGCACCCTGCCTTCAGGATTGATAAGGCCTGCCATAGGGGTGACTGATAGGTTTTACGTGTAGTGATTTAGATAGATATAGTGAACCTATATCTAAGTAAGTGGTGCAAGCACCAGCTTACAAAGGCTGCTGTAGCAGACCTGTTGTGTCATTTTGAATGGTCTCTCATGGGTGGCATAATACATGCTTCAGCCCATGGGCGGCCTCTGGGGGACCTATGCCCTGGGTACATGGTGTACCATATACTAGGGACTTATAAGGGTACCCCAGTATCCAATCTGGAGTGTACCTAAAGTACATACATATCAATTTAAGGGAGAAGCAGATAGACTGGGGCCCTGATTAGCAGGATCCCAGTCAGACTAGTCAAAAACCAGCAAAACACCAGGAAAAGAAAAGTGGGGGTAACCATGCAGTCAGATCCTACCTTCCTACACATGCTAGCAGAATTGATTATTTCTTAATTATTTTGAGACTCTGGCCATTTTTAAAGGATATGGAAGCTTTGGAGAGGAAAGACAGCGATCATAATGCACTATCTCTAACACTGGAGGGTATTAGGGTACTCAAACCTCCGAGTATAGCTCAAGCAGACTTGGAGAATCTAACTATCAGGTGGGATTGGGTCGTTAGGAATCTGGATATGCTTGAGGGAGTCTTAACTAAGGTTAAGGAGGTAGTAGAGAAGGTAGCTGATGATTCCTCTGAAGTGAGAACCATGAAATCTTTGTAGCTATTAAATCCTGCTTTCCAGCAAGAGTCCCAGGGCCCGATAAGATCCCAAATGACCTGTACTTGGCCAATGTCGAAATGTGGGGATTGTACATTAACCTATTGTCTAATGCCATCCTGTTAGGTATGGAGATGCCACCTTCCTGGAAATTGTCAGAGATTATTCCAATCTAGTGATCCGTGCCATTGTGGGCCATTCAGCCTGATTGATGCTGTACAAAAAAATATTTTGTAAACAACTGCTTGCCCATCTGCAGGAGTGGTTAGAGGACCAGGCAGTTTTATCTGAATTCCAGGCAGGCTTTAGAAGTAAAGTTAGTACCATAGACCAGGGGGTCGATTCCGATCGGAGGCGCACCTAATACCATTCGGTCGGGAAAAAATCCAGGCGAATGCCTGTTTCCCGACCGATCCGCACATACGTCCGAACGAGCAAGTACGATGCGCACAACTGCCCAAATCCCGACCCAGTCGTACTCACCCAATACAGGACCTGAACTCAGACCGAGGCGGATCCGGAATCGTAGAATCGAGCCGCACGGAAGCAAAAATGCAGCCCTGTCCGGCCGGACAAGTACGATGCGCTTCCTGTACGCGCCGAACCCGTCGCTACGCACGGCACGTCAAAGCATCTGGGAGAGGCGCACATAAGCTCCGATTCGCGCAACAACACGATCCATGGCTACGAGACGAACACGCCAGCGACGAGGACGAGGCGAAGCAAAGAGAAAGACGAACGAGACGAACCAACCATGAATCCCTTCGTGCCGATCCTACCAATATTCTACCTCTATTACCGGAACAGGCACGGACGCGTACGGCGCAGAAGGTAAGTCAGACACCAACAACAAAAACAAACTACACGTACCCGACACATCACACACAGAGGGATGGAGAAATACCTACACCAGCAACAGCAGCACCATAGGGGCGGGATGGCCCTCACCAATGCCACACATACACATAGGGGCCTGTATGCCTACCACTACTACCACCCCTACCCAGGGTGGGCTGGATGCCTGTCACTACTACCACCTCTACCCATGGGGGGCTGGATGCCTACCACCACTACTACCCTCACCCAGGGGGTGCCAGATGCCTACCACTACTACCACCTCTACCTATGGGGGGCTGGATGCCTACCACCACTACCACCCTTACCCAGGGGGTGCCAGATGCCTACCACTACTACCACCCTTACCCAGGGGGTGCCAGATGCCTACCACTACTACCACCTCTACCCATGGGGGCTGGATGCCTGTCACTACTACCACCCTTACCCAGGGGGTGCCAGATGCCTACCACTACTACCACCTCTACCCAGGGGTGCCAGATGCCTACCACTACTACCACCCTTACCCAGGGGTGCCAGATGCCTACCACTACTACCAACTCTACCCAGGGGTGCCAGATGCCTACCACTACTACCACCTCTACCCATGGGGGGCTGGATGCCTGACACTACTACCACCCTTACCCAGGGGTGCCAGATGCCTACCACTACTACCACCCTTACCCAGGGGTGCCAGATGCCTACCACTACTACCACCCTTACCCAGGGGGTGCCAGATGCCTACCACTACTACCACCCTTACCCAGGGGGTACCAGATGCCTACCACTACTACCACCTCTACCCATGGGGGGCTGGATGGCTGTCACTACTACCACCTCTACCCATGGGGGGCTGGATGCCTGTCACTACTACCACCCCTACCCATGGGGGGCTGGATGCCTGTCACTACTACCACCTCTACCCATGGGGGGCTGGATGCCTACCACCACTACCACCCTTACCCAGGGGGTGCCAGATGCCTACCACTACTACCACCCTTACCCATGGGGGGCTGGATGGCTGTCACTACTACCACCTCTATCCATGGGGGGCAGGATGCCTGTCACTACTACCACCCTTACCCAGGGGGTGCCAGATGCCTACCACTACTACCACCTCTACCCAGGAGGTGCCAGATGCCTACCACTACTACCACCCTTACCCAGGGGTGCCAGATGCCTACCACTACTACCACCTCTACCCATGGGGGGCTGGATGCCTGTCACTACTACCACCCTTACCCAGGGGTGCCAGATGCCTACCACTACTACCACCCTTACCCAGGGGGTGCCAGATGCCTACCACTACTACCACCCTTACCCAGGGGTGCCAGATGCCTACCACTACTACCACCTCTACCCAGGGGTGCCAGATGCCTACCACTACTACCACCTCTACCCATTGGGGGCTGGATGGCTGTCACTACTACCACCTCTACCCATGGGGGGCTGGATGCCTGTCACTACTACCACCCTTACCCAGGGGGTGCCAGATGCATACCACTACTACCACCTCTACCCAGGGGTGCCAGATGCCTACCACTACTACCACCCTTACCCAGGGGTGCCAGATGCCTGTCACTACTACCACCTCTACCCATGGGGGGCTGGATGCCTACCACCAACACCACCCCCACTCATAGGATGGACAATGCATGACACAACCAGCACACTACAACCTAGGGAATGCAAGAAAAAGACATCCCCCAACACCATGACAAGCGTGTGTAGACTGTGTCAAATGCCTATAACACTGAACATGACTTTGAACATACAATATGACCCCCTATCACATGTGCCACACATATATGTGTGTGGCCCCCACAATGCAAGCAGGCCATGACCATTGTGGCAATGGGGATCAAAACCCCATCATCACAGTGAGCAAAATGTAAGTGTGGGGGCCCATAGCTGAAGCACATTCAGAACATTGTGGCAATGGGGTCTAAACCCCCATCATCACAGTGACCAAAAGGTAAGTGTGGGGTCCATAGCTGAAGCACATTTTGAACATTGTGGCAATGGGGTCCAAACCCCCATCATCACAGTGACCAAAAGGTAAGTGTGGGGTCCATAGCTGAAGCACATTTTGAACATTGTGGCAATGGGGTCCAAACCCCCATCATCACAGTGACCAAAAGGTAAGTGTGGGGTCCATAGCTGAAGCACATTTTGAACATTGTGGCAATGGGGTCCAAACCCCCATCATCACAGAGACCAAAAGGTAAGTATGGGGTCCAAAGCTGAAGCACATTTTGAACATTGTGGCAATGGGGTCCAAACCCCCATCATCACTGTGACCAAAATGCAAGTGTTGACAAAGAAAAAGCTGCAACTGCCAAACTGCATGGATGATTCCTGGTCACAGAACATAAAACACATCAGTGGCAAAGTAGTGCATGTGTCCCATTGCAACATAGATTGGGGGAGGCAAATACTGCAGTGCAAATAAGACATACCTTTGGCCATGTGCAGACAAACATCACCCATGGGGGCTGACACTGTCAACATTCATCAATGACACAATGACAGAAGTGACCATCAGAATGCAGACCCACATATTTGCACCAATGGGCACACAAATGCAGATACCCTGTGGAGACTGTAGATGTGAGGTGAACAGATACCATACCATGGCAGCAATGGGACACACAAACCATGATCATTGTGCTGACCAATGACCTAGGAGTCCCAGGGACAGCAGGGGAAACCCACCAAACAACATACAGCCAATGGCACACCAAAGATATGCCAATGCAGTGGTGCAGATGCACAAACACAAACAGGCAGACCCACACTGCACAACAAACACAACAGGTGAGGGGGGTGCCAGTGTCCCCAGGCAACCACACAACACATGAGGAGGCCTGAATACCAATTACACAGATATGCATACAGTGCCACACAAAGGTAACTCATGGATCCAAATCCCTATGTGGGCAATCAGGCATTGTCAGATGAGAGGGAGCACAAATCACACATGTCACACAAGCATGTAGGAACAGCAACTGACACAGCAAGACACAGACACACCACAGCACTACCCCCAGGGCCCCACAATGTGGTGATGGGCTGCATTACAATCCGACTGTGATGACAAAGCTAAATGTCGTTCACACTGTGAACCACAGTCATGTGTCCTGAGCAACAAACTACCATCACACCTACACAAGCACAAATCAATCAGCACGGCCAGTAAGCCAAGGCCAACATGGAGGCAGGGGTCTAGCCGGGCAACAACTCACATCTGCACACACTCAACACCACACACCTCGACCTCCAACAATGTGCAGCAGTGAAGCACACATGCACTGGTGACATTGCACATGCACCCATGACAATCCCAGGGTGGTGGGTGGGAACCAAGGTGCAGAAACACATCACACATGGCCACTCAACAAGACTCCTGAATGTCTGACACACTGCACACTACGCTGTACATGGACATGACGGCAATACCACACCAACCAATGGGATCCCAGCTACAGTCACACACCAATGAAGAAGCAAGGTCACCCACAAAGAACACACATAGACAACTACCAACATTGCAGCCCGGACCCTGAGGAGTGCCAGCAGTCACACACACAATGTGTCACAATCACTGAAAGATAACACAAACTGGAAATCACATGACAGGTGTAAACAACAAGTGCCAAGGGGAATCCTGACTGTGACCCATCTGCGTCTGTACACAAACTCAGCCCTGACAGCAAACACACCTATGGGTGACACCCTGATGACCAGTAATGTGCCATGCACCCACATCACAGAGAATCCAGGGAGAAGACTTGGGGGGAACATAGGTCAACTCAGCAAGCATCACAAACAGGTACAACACTGGGGATCCCAGCATGCACAGCAAAACGGAAGTGAACACACAGACATGCTCATACAACACACACCTTGGGCGCAGGCAATGTCACAGGAGTACACACTGCCATGAGGGGACTCCACTCCTGTGTGAGGAAAGCTGTGCCATATGTTGCCTCAGTAGGGCTCCATCATGTCAGCTGAGCACTTGGTCACACAGTCAACAATTAGCACCAAATGAAGGCTCCTGCCACATCAGCCTGGTCATGGGAGTGCCAACGAAATCATCAGCACAGATCCAACACACTTGTATAGCAATGTTGCACTGACAACACAGATGAGTCCTTCCCCATTGATGCCCAAACCTGCATGTCCAGTGGAGATGGCCACACGGTCAGGGAAGTAGACTAATTGAACAATGGCAGGCACAACAGATGTGCAGGGGTGGAAGCCACAGATGTGAAATTGCTAATGTAAGTAGGAAATCCCATTGCCAAATATTGAACACATGACACCCTCAGATGCTGCTAAGGATGACATGGATACACCACAGGATAGGACACATTCCCCCAGGACCACATGTGTTCCTGCACAGTAACACTTCATTATCATGAGACCAAATATCACCATCACTGCAGCAAGGGCATGGTTAGCATCATCAACAACATGTACATCAGAAGCAAAAGTACTAGAGAACAGAAAGGTGCTTTATTCAGCATATGTGGGTCTAACAGTTGATGTCCAGCAAAAAATTAACAAAGGCCAATGGCCAGTCCAACATGAAAGTCAAAACAGGGTGACAGTGGCAGATGTCACCCTACGCATGCCTGCACTGATGAAAACCGGGGACAATCCCCTCGGAGGGGCATTTGGGGGGCAGGCCAGGCACCGCAGGGACAGGATCATGGCTCACCAGAAGGAGGCAGGGAAGGGGTGGAGGGTGCTGGAGAGCCACTGACAACTTCAGTGGAGGTGTCTGACATGGTGTGTGCCGGCACAAGTGGGGGGCATGACTCTGATGGTGTGGGTGCCGGCAAGACTGCAGGGGACCGTGCAGATGGAGTGGACAGGTTCCCCACTGCAGTGCCCAAGTCAGACAGGGTGGTAGTGGACTCCACTGCAGTGCCTACCTCCAGGGGAGGAGAATGGGGATCAGGTAAGGTGGGCAGGACAGAGGGGAGGACACCGTCTCCACACCAGTGGCACAGACAAGCGCAGCGGGGGTGTGGGGCCGGAAGAGCAAGTGGCAGGGGAGAAGGCCGGATCCTTTTGGGGATGGTGTATCTGTGGGTGGGGGAACCTGGGGCAGGGTGTGGTGGGGGCACCTGTGGAGTGGGGGCCTGAGGGATGGAGGAAGGAGACTTGGTGCCTGAGCTGCAGGGCGGCGGCGGGGTCTTGCTCTTCTAGGTCCGGGGGACTTGCGGATGGGGGCGTCAGTCGGTCTGCGCCTGGGGGAGGGTGTCCGGTGGCGAGGGGCACTCCGCTCCGTGTGGGTGGGCTTCCTCTTCCCCCTGAATGCTGGATCAGCTGGATCGGAGGGAAGAGGCCGAGGTCACTGATGAAGAGCCGCTGGGTCTTTGGGGTTGCAGGTGAGGCAACGGAGGGGGCTTTGGAGGGAGAGGCAACTGTGGACTGCGCAGTGCTCGTGGATGCGTTTGTGTGTGACTGGGCTCCATCCCCTGTGAGTGTGGTTTCAGTCCCCTGACTGTGCGTGCGTGTGCGTCTTGTCTGTGGCGTGTGTGTGTGTGTGCTGCTCGAGTCTGTGCTGGTGTGTGCCTGTGCCGGTGTGTGTGTGCTTGGGACAGGTAAGGTGCTGGGGAGTGTGGATGGGGCAGAGACAGGAGGGGTGAGGGACTGTTGGAGGAGGGACACTGCTGCCGTCAGGGAGGAGTCCATGGACCTATTGCCCCTCTGTAGGGCAGACATGCCCGATGAGATGCCCTCCATGAACGACACCAACTGAGTCAACAGAGTGGTGTGTGCATGGAGGACACTCAGCATCGCTGTCTGCCCTACATGGAGCTGGCGAAGGAGGTACACAGACTCCTCACTCAGGGCAGCAGGGGACACAGGGGCAGGGGGTGCGGTGCCTGGCCCGAAGGAGACACGCTCCCGAACATGGGAGCCTCCACGGACCTCGGGAATGGGAGCCGATGGGAGGGCGGTGGTGGTGGTGGTGGCGGGGACAGCAACACTAGCTGGGGTGTGGTGGCTGCTGACACCCGCCTCCATAAGGGAGTCATCCTCCGAGCTGCTGTGGTCCTCAGCTGAGGTGGATGGTGCTGAGGACTCCTCGGTGTGGCTCCCCTCGCCCTCCGTGCCACTGGGTCCCTCCGACCACTCCTCGGCTGCTGACCCAGTCTGGCTCTGCGGCTCCTCCTGGTCCGTGGAGCTGTCCCCTCCTGTGGCCGTGGATGTATCTGCAAACAATAGGGAAACAGACAGACATCAGTCACCTGCACCGAACGTACACACCACAGTAAGTACAGCACAATACAGAGCAAGGCCTGGCATCCTTAGTTGAACATTGCAAAAATTGCCCAAACAGAATAGGAGAAGCCAATTGTCAGTCTGATCGTCAACCATGGCACTCACATCCCACCTGGCCTTGCACCCATCTGTCTGGCGTCCGTTGGCTGGCAATACCCCAGTGTGGACACATGCACCACCTACACAGTAGTTGGACGGTGCAGAGAACACGGTGAAGCATGTGAACATGCACACATCACAACTCTTGCCACTGAGTCAGTACAGGTGTCCGGATTAAAGTGATGCCCAGAGTCAGATATATGAAATGCATGTGATGCATACCAGCGACAGACACCATGATGCACCCATGTGCTGATAGCCATTGCCACTATGGTGTGCATGTAGCACATGTCACTCCCCTGCAGGATCACTCATAGGAAGTCACATGCCATGGCACAGGCATGCCTGCTAAGTCATACATCACTGTCTCCAGTCACATGGGCAGGGCAGTCACACAACAACAGTCTGCACTGTGTCACAATAGTAGGTCATGGGGAATGCAAGTCCTGGAGCTGAACAAGTGCACATGTACATCCCCACACACCACATCATCTGAACCCTTATCTGTCCAGGTCATACTGATTGGACATATGGGTGACCTGTAACACAAGCCTCTGAACCTGAGCACCTCACAATCTGCTGTGAATGGGAAACAGCTGCATGGACTTCACATTCGCATACCCCAGTCTGCACGGTCAGGTGTTCAAACACCTATGTGTCACACAAGTATCGTCTCCTATGGTCACATCTCCGGTGGCATGCTGAGCCCCAACCGATAAACACCCCAGCAGTCCTGACATCGAAGCCACAGCACACTGACACAGAGGCTGACACCTGAGGGGACATATCACTGAGCACAACGTGTCAGCTGATACATGGGAGTGGGAGTACAGAGTGCACTGCATGGCCTGGAGTAGGCATGACTGTCCTGCCCCACATGAATGAGGGATGAACCCTGGACAGTAGGCAGCTGGCTAAGTATGTGTGACACACGTAATATACACACTCCTGGGGCCTAAACATTGTTCCCACCCGCAGCTTGGGTGTGTGCCAGTAACCCCAGGCACATGTGGTGGATCAGCTCAGCAATTGGATCACATATCAAAGTAACACGCAGATTACATGTCAGAACACAGGCATTGTGTAAGCAATGGACCCACCCATGATGCCCACCACAGTTAGGGGAACAGATGCTG
Source organism: Calotriton arnoldi (assembly GCA_963921515.1). Classification (NCBI taxonomy): domain Eukaryota; kingdom Metazoa; phylum Chordata; class Amphibia; order Caudata; family Salamandridae; genus Calotriton; species Calotriton arnoldi. Next base: position 531,293 of record CAWUFW010003888.1, read on the forward strand.
TCCCCCACCTTGAGTCAAGCAAACTGCAAGGACACAGTACCCAAGTGACACAATTCCCTGACTGCAAGGGCCACACCTGGGTATCAGATGAGGAGTGGGCAGTGCACAATTGAGGGACATGGGTCCTGGACCACATGACTGATGTGCTGTGGAAGTTTAACCAGGCCAGAGGAGGGCACATAGCATGGCAGACAAAGTTCACAATGCAGTCATGGACTCACCCCCTCCGTGCTGCTCCCTGGCCTTCAGCTGCCCATCCAGATCAGGGAAGACCACCTCCAGGATCCTGAGCATGTGGGGGTCAGGGTCCGGTGTCCGCCCCTCCTGCGAGGAGGCGACAGCTTCAGCTGGACCCGTGCGATCCTCCGGGTCCAGCCCCGAAGGTCCTGCCACCTCTTCTGGCAGTTGCGGATCCGGCGCTTGTAGTCCCCACGGATCTCACTGCCCAGACGATGGTCAGCCATATCTTCTGCTTCTGGTGGGCATCAACCTGTGAGGATGACAAAGTGAGAATGCTATTACTACACATGCAACATATCCGTGCATTACACAGTTGTGTATACATGTCTCAATCACAGGGGCACATGATGTACACAGGCAGTGCAACGATGGCAATGGACAGTATGCCAGCAGTTACTACATGGTATCATTGCCTGGGAAGTAAAACCTTGTTTAAATGCACTGTCACTGCACTATACCTGTCCAGTGCATGTAACTACACACTATGGGGGTGACAACTACTCAGTGAGCCTGCTAGCCAGTGGCGTGCAGACTGTTAGCCTTGCTAGTCAGACAACATGCACATTTAGGAAGGCAGTGGACAGAACACTCACCTGCTCCCCTGCTTTCCCATACAGCTTGCTGTACTGTGGACGGAGGCTGTCCAGCAGGGCCTGGTTCTCCTCAGTGCTGAAGGCTGGGGCTATATCCACAGTACGTGCCATTGCAGGGTCCAGAGGGTGCAGATACAGCAGCAGTGGTGGTGGCAGATGTCTTCCTGGAGCATGTAGTGCAGGCAAGTGAGCTCTCAGGGGAACAGCCAGCATTATATGTGTGCTGCAGAGGCAGTTACTGTTCCATGTGTCCAAAGTGATAGGTCCAAGTCGTTAGCATCTTCTGAATCTGGCCAATCCATGGAATTGCACCACTTACACACGCCCACAGCATCCTTCAGAAGTTCAACTTCATGACACCCATGAATTTGCAACATTGTTGTGGGTGACCAACTGAATATCCAGCATCAGACTCGTTCAAGATTTGAAAACGCATCCGTTGCCAGGCCAGGCCATAGCCAATGGGTGCGCACCGAACTGAATGCAATGGGCCGGCCGGGCACACCGATCGGTCCATTGCTGTTCAACGCGTACCTAGGATACAACGCGTACCTGCACACATTGAATGCAATGGGCCGGCCGGGCACACCGATCGGTCCATTGCTGTTCAACGCGTACCTAGGATACAACGCGTACCCGCACACATTGAATGCAATGGGCCGGCCGGGCACACCGATCGGTCCATTGCTGTTCAACGCGTACCTAGGATACAATGCGGACCCGCACACATTGAATGCAATGGGCCGGCCGGGCACACCGATCGGTCCATTGCTGTTCAACGCGTACCTAGGATACAACGCGTACCCGCACACATTGAATGCAATGGGCCGGCCGGGCACACCGATCGGTCCATTGCTGTTCAACGCGTACCTAGGATACAACGCGGACCCGCACACATTGAATGCAATGGGCCTTACGGAACTGCACACATCATGTACTTGTGCCTCATAATGATGTATCGTGTGATATTGAGTGTGTACAATGCCACATATGTGGGGTGAGTGACAATCTTTCTTTCTTCACCTATGCACTGCAGGGCACCAGCTGTCCATAGACCATTCCCTGACCTGGCAACGATGGTGGAACGTGACAGCATCCGGCGGTACCGCTTCACCAGGCAGCTGATTGATGATTTGGCAGTGCGCTTGGCACCACACCTGCAACCTGGCCGGCCGTACCCTACAGCGCTGACCCCCAAGGTGAAGGTGATGGCAGCCCTACACTTCTTTGCCACCGGTACCTTTCAACACACTCTAGCGACTGCTGGTGGGATGTCACAGACCATGTTCAGCCGTGTGCTCCGCGATGTATTGGAGGCTATGTTGATATACCTGAACCAGTACATCTATTTCCCTAGACTCCAACAACTCACTGACGTGAAGAGTGACTTCTATGCCCTGGGGAGGATGCCGCATGTCATTGGCTCCATTGATGGGACACATGTGGCTTTGGTACCACCACAGGCCCAGGAGCAGGCATACAGGAACCGCAAGCACTACCACTCGGTCAATGCACTGGTGGTCTGTCTTGCAGATATGACCATCTCACACGTGTGTGCCCGTTTCCCGGTTCTGCACACGATGCCTACGTGATGAGGAGTAGTCGCATCCCGAGGATGATGTCACAGATCGCGGAACCAGCGTGCCTGGCTTGTTGGTGTGTACTGACTTTGTATCATTGTGTGTGTTCTGCAATGTAGTGTTCCACCCTCTTTTCCAACTCAGCTAATGTGCAATTGTCTGCATGTAGGTGACTCCGGATATCCCAACATGCCGTGGTTGCTGACGCCCCTCAGGAACCCTGTGACACCAGCCCAGATGCGCTACAATGAGGCACATGGTCGGACGAGGAGAGTGATTGAGCGGACATTTGGTCTCCTGAAGAGCCGCTTCCGCTGCCTGGACAAGACTGGAGGGTCCCTCCCATATGCCCCGGCAAAGGTGTGCAAGATTGTCATCGTCTGCTGCATGCTACACAACCTGGCAGTGCGGAAGGAGTTGCCTCTCATCCTGGATGACGATGACCAACGTCCGCCACCTGTGGAGGATCCTGGCCTGGACCACGATGCCAGTGATGATGATGATGATGATGATGATGATGGTGATGTCCGCACCCAGCTCATCACCAACTTCTTCAGCTGAATGTAAGTATCCAGAGATGTCATGTAACTGATGTGAGTTTGCATGATATGTGTTGGTGGTGCTCTGGTGCTGTTTGAGTGTGTCCATGTGCTACATGACTGTATGCGTGTAGCGATGTGTCCTTACAGGTAGTCTGTACTCCCCAACAGTGTTGACATGCTAACTTGGTTCTGGGTGGGTATCTTGTGACATGTATTGGGCATGAGTATTGCAGTTCTGTCCTGTTCTTCAGTGCATTTGACTGTGTGTCATTTCTGTCCTTCACAGGGTACTTTCAGAGTGGTTTGGTCAACTGTGATCCCCGACTTCCAGGGTGGTAGCTGTTGTGTCCCTACAGGTGATGTGCGCCACACCCATGGACTTCCTTCCTTCTACACTTGTTGACTGTGTGCCCGCTGCCAGGTGGGATTACCTTGCATCTGTAGTGGTTACAACATGTTGCAAATGTGTAATAAACCTGTGCTTCACTTTGTGATGTGCGTTGTCTGTGGTCACACATTTGACTGACATTTGCTTACTTCACCAGTGGGCTAGTTGACTAAGACTGGGAATAGGTGTTGTGTCTGTGCATTGCACCGTATTTCCTGGCAACATCAGTGTAGGCAATGAGTCAGATGGCCTAGGTGTGTATTTGTTGTGTAGCCGTGGTGGTGAGTCCCCCTCATATGTGTCACTTTGCCATGACTCACATGCCTGTGTTGTACTTGCTGTAGCAGTTAGCATGCACAGTGTAATTTCGCTGGTCATCATCTCCATGACAGTAACTACGTTGGAATCACGACAGAGGCAGGTATGGTGTATTAGTGTGTTTATTGTAATACATGTGTGCGAATAGTGCACAGGATGGTGAGTGCTGTACATTTTGATTGTAATCCTAAGTTCCTGGATGAATTAGAAGTCCTTGTAGCAGAAATGTCCTGTATCAAGTCCACAGTCATCTGAGACATTGGTCCAACTTGTACTCCCCATGTCATGTGGGGGGTTGTGTTGCAGTCAACAGGGTGAACAGTTTGCGCACAAAGGTGATTATCCAGAACAGGTGTTGGCTTCCTGGGGTTGCACATGGCCATCGGCCTCTCACTTGCCCCTCCTCGGACGACCCCTCTTCTTTGGGGGGGACCCTCAAGTGCAGGCTGCTGCGGTGCAGGGGACTCTCCGCCAGAGTCATCCTGCCTCCCTATGGCAGTTGCAGTTGTTTCAGCAGCAGATGTTGTGGGCACACAGGGAGGTGTAAACTGGTTGCTGCTCATCTGGCGGAGGCATTGTAATATGTCCCTATGCACCGCCGTCATCTCTTGCAGTGTGTCCCACTTGGACTCCACGCGGGACATGTGTGAGTCCAAGCGGGCATGATGGGCAGCCTGCTGCTGTTTAATGTCCCTGAGGAGCCCCACTACCTGGCTGAGCTCTCCAGTGCTGGACTGGTACGCATCGGCTATGCGTGCCAGTTGTGGGTCATCATGCAGTCCAGACCCCTCTGCAAGCAGCGACCTATGTCTCCCACCCCTCCCACCACCCCTGGCGACACATGCAGTACCTGAGGTGGCACGCACAGGTGACCCTGGGCCCCCTTGGGGCTTGTTGGTGGTGTTGGTGTCCATGGCCCCACGTTGGTCCAGGGTCCCTGTGCTGGTGGTGCTCCTTGGTCTTTCCATGTCAGCAGGGGTGGTATGTGTGTTGACAGTCGTTGGAGGGGTGGGTGCAGGGGGTGCAGCTGGTGGTCCTGCTGGTGCTGCATGATGACTTGCTCCGGAGGTGCCAGGTTGGTCTTCTTCATCCGAGGAGGGCAGAGGCTGTTCCACACCAGTGAGCTCCGTATCCTCTTGAGCCTGGGACGTGGACTCCTCAGCATCTGCTGCTGTGTCCCCATCATCACCTGTTTTTGGGAGACACACACAATGTATGTTATGTTTCTGCAGGCATCAATGGTTGACACACCTGACAGTTGTGACTGTGCCTCTGGATGCGGGCCTGTACATTGCATTGTCCTAAGTTGTCACAGTCAGGGGTTGATATTGGTGTAGCACATTGTCCTGCATTATTTGGTCATTTCTATGTGAATGTTGGGGTGTGTACATGGTCTGCATTGGTTGTATTTGGTTGACATCCGGCCCTCCTTCCCACCCAGCCAGATATCCCACCATGGAACGTGCTTCCATTGCAGGGAGTGCAAGTTGTCTTTCAGGTTGTCAGTCAGTGGTGTCCTGCTGTTGGTTGGTGCACAGTTGCCAGCAGGGCCTTGTGCTCCCCACAGCAGTAGCCAGTGTCAGCCATCTTGTCAGTTGTTTTCCACTCCCTGTGATGTGGGCATGGTTCATGATGGTGTTGATGTGCGCATTGTGAGGGTGAGCAATATCTGTGACTACCACTCCCATCATGCTATTGCCTCCACCCCCTTCCCAGCATGCCCATACTTCCTTCCTTTTGAGTGTACTTCACTGTGTGTGGGTGTGACAGCAATGGCAAGATGGCTGACAGTGGTGTCCTGCTGTTGGTTGTTGGCCAGTTCCCAGCATGGCCTTGTGCTCCCCACAACAGAGCACCAGTGTCAGACATCTTTGAAGTGGCTTTTGACTCCCTGTGAGGTGTGCATGCTTGGGTGTGTTCTTGCTGGGCCATGTGGGTGGGGGATGTTGGGCTGTGACTACCACTCCCATCATGCTTTTGCCTCCACCCCCCTTCCCAGCATGCCCATGCTTCCTTCCTTTGACTCTGCTTCCCTGTGGGGTTGTGTGCCTGTGCTGACAAGATGGCTGACAGTGTTATCCTGGGGTTTGTTTTGCTACAAGTCCCATGTGTGTCCCTGTGCTTCACACTGCATGACCCAGGGTTGTGGTTCTTTGTGGGATATTTTATTGGTGTGTGAGGCAATGCTTTCTCCCAGGTGAGTTGTGTGTAGTTTGTGTTAGGGGGGTGTGTGGGTGGAGCTGCTGGTGACTATGGTCAGTGCTGTGAGTCCTCCTTCCCACCCAGCCAGATATCCCACCATGGAACGTGCTTCCGTTGCAGGGAGTGCAAGTTGTCTTTCAGGATGTCAGTCAGTGGTGTCCTGCTGTTGGTTGGTGCACAGTTGCCAGCAGGGCCTTGTGCTCCCCACAGCAGTACCCAGTGTCAGCCATCTTGTCAGTTCTTTTCCACTCCCTGTGATGTGCGCATGGTTCAGGGTGGTGTTGATGGGACAGTTGTGGGGGTGACCAATATCTGTGACTACCACTCCCATCATGCTATTGCCTCCACCCCACTTCCCAGCATGCCCATTCTTACTTGCTTTTGGGTGGACTTCACTGTGTGTGGGTGTGAGAGCAATGGCAAGATGGCTGACAGTGGTGTCCTGCTGTTGGTTGGTGCCCAGTTCCCAGCAGGGCCTTGTGCTCCCCACAGCAGTACCCAGTGTCAGCCATCTTGAGAGTTCTTTTCCACTCCCTGTGATGTGCGCATGGTTCAGGGTGGTGTTGATGGGACAGTTGTGGGGGTGACCCATATCTGTGACTACCACTCCCATCATGCTATTGCCTCCACCCCACTTCCCAGCATGCCCATGCTTCCTTCCTTTTGACTCTGCTTCCCTGTGGGGTTGTGTGCCTGTGCTGACAAGATGGCTCACAGTGTTATCCTGGGGTTAGTTTTGCTACAAGTCCCATGTGTGTCCCTGTGCTTCACACTGCATGACCCAGGGTTGTGGTTCTTTGTGGGATATTTGATTAGAGTGTGAGGCAATGCATTCTCCCAGGTGAGTTGTGTGGAGTTTGTGTTAGGGGTGTGTGTGAGTGGAGCTGCTGGTAACTATGGTCAGTGCTGTCAGTCCTCCTTCCCACCCAGCCAGATTCTCCACCATGGAACGTGCTTCCGTTGCAGGGAGTGCAAGTTGTCTTTCAGGATGTCAGTCAGTGGTGTCCTGCTGTTGGTTGGTGCACAGTTGCCAGCAGGGCCTTGTGCTCCCCACAGCAGTAGCCAGTGTCAGCCATCTTGTCAGTTGTTTTCCACTCCCTGTGATGTGAGCATGGTTCATGGTGGTGTTGATGTGCGCATTGTGAGGGTGGGCAATATCTGTGACTACGACTCCCATGATGCTATTGGCTACACTGACTTGCCCAGCATACACAAGATTCCTTCCTTTGAGTGGGCTTTAGTGTGAGGTGGTGTTGTAGTGGTGGCTACATGTCTGGATGTGTTTGTTAGTTATATTTGTGCCACTACCTAGCTGTAGTTGTAGTTGTGTTTGTACATGTGATGACACAGTTACATATCACTATGAGATGGCATGTGTTGTGTTTATCTGACTGACATACACATTTTGGGATGATTCTGTTCTGGTTGGTGTGTATTTGCTTAGGGTGCATGGTTTGACTCTCCCCTTGACAGTGATGTGTATGTATTGTGGCACAATATTGTGTACATTTGTTGTGTACTCACCAGGCTCTGGGATGTTTTCTAGTCCATAGACGCTCACTGGTGGTAGGATGGCCCGCACCTTCTCCTCCCAGGGCCTGAGGTATACTGGTTTGGCAGGAGGGCCACTGCCGGTGTGTTGGCTCAAGAGGTAGTCCTTCTTCAACAGCTCCTTGACCCTCCTGCGCACGTCATACCACCTGTTCTGGATGTCTCCCTTTGTGCACAAACATGGTGATTGTGCGTTCACCCTGTCGACGATCCTCTCCCACATCTTGGTTTTCTGCGACATGGGTGTCTGTTGGACCAATGTACCAAACAGCTGTGGCTCTACCCTGAGGATCTCATCTACCAGGACTTCCAATTCACTATCTAGGAACTTGTGATTCTTCTTTGGGGGCATGGTGTTGGGTGGTGCTGGTGTGTGATGTGTGTGTTGGTGTGCAAGTGAGGGTGTGTGAGTGTGTGTTTTGCTGGGTGTATGTGAGCGTGCTATTTGTTGTGGTGCTGCTGGTGTGTGGCTTGTGTGATGGATGAGCTGTTAGTGTGTGTGTGGTTGCTGTCTGTTGGTGTTGAGTGCTGGCAGGTAATTTGAATTTGCAAAGGATCATGGTAGGGATTTGTGTCCTTTATATGGGTGGAGTTGTGGGTGTGTCTTTGTTCCCTGTTTCCCCACCCAGTATTTATTTGCTTTGTGATTGCTTGTTTGGCCTTTTTTTGTGTTTTTTTTTTCCTTGGTTCTTTTTGTGCATGTAGGAGACGTTCTTCTGACCGAGTCGGACCCTCCAGTTGTCTCGTGCGAGCCTCTCCGATTCGTTCACGCTGTGTTTGTGCTGTTTTCTGTGCTGCGTACGCGTCGGTCGCGGGGTTTTGGGTTGCTTCGGCTCGCTGTTTTGAATGCGTGTCGGTCGTGCAGCTTGGGCCCCGTGCGACTCGGTCGTGTTTTCCACGTGTTGCATCGTACTTGGCGGGTAGGAGTTCGCGGGTACGTTTCGTTCGGGATTCTTCCTGGTGCGTGTCGGTCGGTTCGATTCGCATGCTTTTCCGGCCGGATGGCTGTTTTCCGCGCGGTTCGGTCGTTCGGCTTGTGTTCCGTACGCGTCGGTCGTATTTTGCATGCTTCTCATCGTACTTTGCGGGTCGGGCTGCACAGGTACGTGTCGGTCGGTATTTATTCCGGCTCCGAGTCGGTCAATACGTTTTCCGGCCCGAATCGGAATCGGCCCCCAGGTCTTTTGTTTTACATTCGAATCACTGACATAATATCGACAGACACAATATCGACCTACATTTTTATCGACACAAAAATATCGAGTACACTAATATCAATAACCTATACTTAATTAAAATAATACACTATTATCGACACCAAAATATCGTCAAACAAAAATATCGATAACACTATTATTGAACACATAAATATCGTTATTCAAAATATCGGACATAGTTTAAAAATATACATGTCAAAAATATCGATCACAATAATATAGACAGCAATATTATCGTTTTTAAAAAATATCGACAACTTAAAAACAGATAAAACAAACAAAACTTAACTCCATAAATATATTTCAATCAATAAACATACACTGCATACAAAATAAATCAAATACAATCAATTTAAAAAATAGTAAAACATATTATAATACATTAAATCATAAATACACTATTAAGAACTATTTAAATCTTATATTTAAATAATATACACACATTATTTTACATCACATAGATTATAATACACATTGAAAGGATTCAACCTGTTTAAAAAAAAAAAAAACACTAAGGGGCCGATTCCGATCTCGGCCGGTAGTGCTCCGAATCGGATTCGGCTTAACCGGATCCGATTCGGAGCCCTATTTCCCGACCGAGTCGTACGCGCGTCCGGGCGAGCGAGTACGATGCGAATTCGCCGACCGACTCGTCCGGGCGTCCCGACTGCTCCGACCGACTCGTTCCCGGGTCGAACCGCACCGACCGACTCACTCGGACTCGAGTCGCACCGTGCAATGGAGACATTCCCCGGCCGGGTGAGTACGATGCGCGCCGCGAGCAGTCCGACCGAGCCGCGCACTCCGGCTCCAAAGAGCAGTCGGAGGCGTACTTTGGGGTCCGTGTCGGACCCCCTGTACGCGTAGCCGCGTGAATCGCACACAGGGGGGACCCATGGGTCCCCTACCTGTGCGTGTACGGCGCGAGTCGCTTCGCCGCGTACACGCTGTAGGGGCGCCCTTGACCGCCTCGCACCCATTGAGTCAATGGGAGCCCGCGTACGCGTTGTACGACCGGCTCCCATTGACTTCAATGGGAGTCCGACCGACTCGAGTCCGATGGCATACGTGCGCATCGTACTCGTTCGGTCGGGCTGCCAGAGTCCGATTCGGTCGGAAATCTCTCCGAGTCCGGCTCGGTCGGAGAGATTTCTGGGCCGAATCGGAATCGGCCCCTAACTGATTCTTAATTAGTGTTTTCCATATATGGAAACCAACTACCAAAACAATTAAAACAATAAATATCAACCAAGCAAATACACACAATATAAAAATAAACCAATCACATTAAACAAACAATTAATTAAACACTATATAAAGAAAGAAAAATTATTCTTGTTTTACACATCAAACCAAAAATAATCAAGAAGACGAAACTCTGCCAGATTGCTGCCAGAAGGAAGGACTTCATGAAAGAAAAATGTATTTCCTATTTTAAAATGTAAGTAAAATGCCATTTATAATATAACACTAATGCTAATCTTCAAAAACTACTACTTATCATACACAAATAATTAATATATTTTTTTTTTCAATCTATATCTCCTCAACAGTTAATTCTCAAAGCATCCAAACAATTACAGACCAGCTTCTAAAATCATCTAACAAATAAAGTAATTATTCAGCAAAATGCTTTTTAAAAATTATCTAAAACACCCAAACAAACCCCAACTTCATCCCAAACCCCCATCCCACACCATATAGAATGTAACAAAATAATTAAAAATATGTTTTACTCTACCAACAGAAACATCAGCAACAAAACAGAATTCAACCAACAAAGAAAGGACATCTCCATTCAAAACAACCTCAAAATCAACATTGCAAGTATATTAATAACAATGTGTATTTATTAATTAAAAAACATGTACAATATTCATTTATTAATTTCTATATACATTTTTCGTAGCATTTAAAACATCACAATGACAGAAGGCGCCCAATTTATCACTTCCCAGAAAGGAACGTTTTTGTTATGCTACATGGGGTATGTCTATACCCAGGAAAAGCAAAGTGGACTTAAAGTAAATTGGAAATGTAGCAAGTACTATTCAAATAAGTGTTATGGGAGGGCAACAACTAGAGAAACAACAGTTTTGTATGTAAAGGAGCATAACCACCCCCCAAATGTTACTGAAATAGAGGTTAGGAATGCCCTAGATGACATTAAAGAAGACAGTACTAGCTCACAAAAATCTACAACTCAAATACTAAAGGAGATGCTGCCCAAAGGACCCCAACATGCTACTGGCCAAATGCCCTCTATTTCTTCATTAATAAGAACTATATCTCGAACAAAAAGAAGCCACAACAATCACCACACCTGCCCCAAAAACATTTGAAGAGGTAGTAATTCCCCCAGAACTATCTATAACTCATAACGAAGAACCCTTTGTTCTTTATGACAACAAATCCAAAGAGAAAAGAATAATTATGTTTGCAACAACAAATAATTTAATAGAACTACAACAATCAGAAACATGGATGATGGACGGGACTTTTAAAATTTTTCCCAAACCATTCTATCAATTATACACTGTCCATGCCCTATATCAAAGCACTAACATCCCTTTTATCTACGCCTTACTACCCAATAAACAAAACTCCACATATATGGAAGTACTAAGTAAAATTAAACAAGAAACAAATAATTATTTTCCACAGAAAATAATTATTGATTTTGAGCAGGCAATGATAAATGCAATTCTAAAATCCTACCCACACACATCAATTCAGGGTTGCTACTATCATTTCAATCAGTGTATATGGAGACACCTTCAGAAATCAACACTAAGGGGCTCATTACGATGGCGGAGAGACAGCCACCGCATAAAAACCCCAAAAAAGTGTTTTAAAAAGAAACGCTCCATGAAAACCCGAAGAATTAAGGAAGTGTAAAATAATTATTAGTTAATTAAACTAATACACACTTCCTTAATCAAAAAACGCAATCTTCTAGTAACCGCCACTTCTCACGACCAAAACCTGTAAAAAAACACAAACATTCCCACCCACAGAAATATACACATAATATACAATATCACACTGTTACAAACATTATACACACCATATTCACACATATTCTAACATATTTTAAGTTTTCTAAACTAGGCCTCAAAAAATAATGGTACATAAATCACTAAAAGCTAACTTACACATAAAAAACGCCACAATTCCAAAAACCTAACACTACACACACTACAACCTAACTACAATCAAATTAAATTAAAAGTTTAGTTAAAATAAAGAAAATTAATCTTACCTTCCTCCACGCGACGCAGCTCCCAACCGCGAACTTGTCCCCTTCGAAATAGCCTAAAACAAACGTGAGCGGTTACAAAATACAAGCACCAAACAAATATGGCTGCTTTAAACATAGTAAATAAATGTATTTTGTTTAAAAACATGTTATTACATTGTAAATAAATTACTAAAATGTTTAACTAAAATACTACAATTTATAGGTTATATGTTTAAATTTATTTAACATTTTTTAAACATTGTAAAATTATAATAATAAATATTATTAAACATATAATAATTAATATTATAATTCCATATATTTACAAGTTATATACAAAGTTGATTAAAAACATGTAATAATTTTATTAAATGTTTACAAAAATGTCAAACTTATAAACAAAATGTATACAAATTAAACCATGTAATAATTAATAATAATAATATTTTATATATTAATTAAAATGTATTATTATTTGTTTAAGAAATGTAACAAATTATAAAATTGAAAATGTATAAAAAATGTGAAAACAGTTATATTATTAAAAACGGAACAGTATATGTAACTAAATAACAAATGTTCACAATACAAGACTAAACTGAACAACTGTTATTAATAATTATATTTTTTACTCAAATGTTTCTAAACCAATATAGAACTCACATTATTTTATGTTACAAAATGTACATAACTGTATTAAAAATTTACCAATGTTAAAAATATTTGTTTACATAATTATTACATGTACAAATATACATATATACCAAATATTTTGTGTCTGTAAAATAAATATAATTTTTTATCTATATGTCTTGATTTATATTATATGCACTGAATAAAATAAATATTTTTTGTTGATTACAAAATAATTTACAATAAATAAACATCAATAAAAAAATAAAATATCTATTTTTTTGTGTATGATTTTATTAAAGTGGTATTTAATGTTAAAAATTGTGTTTTTATGAAATATACTATATTAAATAATATGTTTTAATTAACTATATATATAATGTAATGGGTTATCATTTTTAACTATGTTATAATTAAAATACATTACAAATACCAACTATATTAGTTTTTAACCTTACAAATTAATACACATATATTAATTACTATTCCCACTACAAGCAAAACGGAAACCTAGGCACACATAAATGTTAAGTTACCACAGTATGTAAAAGTAAGTGCTACAGTACAAAATCCATAAAACGGAAAGGAAATCTCTTCAAAGATGTTGATTAATGTTCAGCCTTTTAAATTGTGACAGTGTTTCTTAAAGATCGTCACATCAGGTCGCGGTGGACCAACTGCTTATCGAGATGCCGTGAGGGTGTTGAAAAGACTGGAGCAAATAATTCCAGCGTTATAGTAGATCTCAAGGCGGGTGCGCCCGGGGAGCCCCTCTGGCGGATCACTGCGTTCCAGGTTGTGGACAACCTGGAACGCAGTGATCCGCCAGAGGGGCTCCCTGGGCGCACCCGCCTTGAGATCTCGATAAGCAGTTGGTCCACCGCGACCTGATGTGACGATCTTTAAGAAACACTGTCACAATTTACCCATTGGATGCGGGATACTCGCCATTACCACAATTTTGATACGTCCAGAACGAACAGACTTATCCCTGACTGGTTTTTTTGCCCAGCCGGGTTGGAATTATCACCGGCTGAGCGACAATTCGAACACTCTTCATCTGTATTCAGCCCTGAGGAAGTCGCGGAAGTAATTTCCACACGCGACGAAACACGTGTCGGCTGGTTCTTCTACCTATCACTGAAACTAAAGAAAAAATTAAAAGGCTGAACATTAATCAACATCTTTGAAGAGATTTCCTTTCCGTTTTATGTATTTTGTACTGTAGCACTTACTTTTACATACTGTGGTAACTTAACATTTATGTGTGCCTAGGTTTCCGTTTTGCTTGTTTAGTGAGGGTTTTTACCCACACACCATTGGGGGGTTACAGGGTTCATCCCCTCTCCTAGCTGCACCATACATATTATACTTTAAGTTTTTAATTTGTGCGTATATAGGGCAGAGCACCTAGGATCTTTCCCTGATTACGAAAACCCTTCCTCTAGAGCTTCACTATTCCCACTACAGTTAATATTAATTCAGGGTAGACGCTGGACACTTAACTTAATTAATTTACTATTCCCACTCCAGTCAGTATTAAGTCAGGGTAGGTGCTGGACACTAAACTTAATTAATTTACTATTCCCACTCCAGTTAGCATTAAGTCAGGGTAGCTGCTGGACACTTAATTAATTTACTATTCCCACTGCAGTTAGCATTAAGTCAGGGTAGGTGCTGGACACTAAACTTAATTAATTTACTATTCCCACTCCAGTTAGCATTAGGTCAGGGTAGGTGCTGGACACTAAACTTAATTAATTTACTAATCCCACTCCAGTTAGCATTAAGTCAGGGTAGGTGCTCAACACTAAACTTAATTAATTTACTATTCCCACTCCAGTTAGTATTAAGTCAGGGTAGTTGCTTGACACTAAACTTAATTAATTTACTATTTCCACTCTAATTTTTATTAAGTCTGGGTAGGTGCTGGACATTAAACTTAATTAATTTACTATTCCTACTCCAGTTAGCATTAAGTCAGGGTAGGTGCTGGACACTAAACTTAATTAATTTACTATTCCCACTCCAGTTAGCATTATGTCATGATAGGTGCTGGACACTAAACTTAATTAATTTACTATTCCCACTCCAGTTAATATTAAATTAATGTAGGTGCTGGTCACTAAACTTAATTAATTTACTATTCCCACTCCAGTTAGCATTAAGTCAGGGTAGGTGCTGGACAGTAAATTTAATTAATTTACTATTCCCACTCCAGTTAGCATTAAGTCAGGGTAGGTGCTGGACACTAAACTTAACTAATTTACTATTCCCACTCCAGTTAGCATTAAGTCAGGGTATGTGCTGGACACTAAACTTAATTAATTTACTATTCCCACTCCAGTTAGCATTATGTCAGGGTAGGTGCTGGACACTAAACTTAATTAATTTACTATTCCCACTCCAGTTAGTATTAAATCAGGGTAGTTGCTTGACACTAAACTTAATTAATTTACTATTTCCACTCTAATTTTTATTAAGTCTGCGTAGGTGCTGGACACTAAACTTAATTAATGTACTATTCCCACTCCAGTTAGCATTAAGTCAGGGTAGGTGCTGGAAACTAAACTTAATTAATTTACTATTCCCACTCCAGTTAGCATTAAGTCATGATAGGTGCTGGACACTAAACTTAATTAATTTACTATTCCCACTCCAGTTAATATTAAATTAGTGTAGGTGCTGGTCACTAAACTTAATTAATTTACTATTCCCACTCCAATTAGCATTAAATAAGGGTAGGTGCTGGACACTAAACTTAATTAATTTACTATTCCCACTCCAGTTAGCATTAAGTCAGGGTAGGCGCTGGACACTAAACCTACTTAATTTACTATTCCCACTCCAGTTAATATTAAATAAGAGTAGGTGCTGGACACTAAACTTAATTAATTTACTATTCCCACTCCAGTTAACATATAGGGGTCTATTACGATGGTGGGCGGACTGTGTCCGCCCGCCACCACATCGGCAAACGGGACCGCCCGCAAGAGGTGCGGCAGTCCCGCAATGGCAATTAGGATGCCACCGCCACGGTGGCGGTGGCATCCCGCATATATTGCATTGCGGCGGGCGGTGCTGTAAGCAGCACCCGCCACAATGCAATATATGCATGTTGTGCATTGGCATGCACAACATGACAGGCACCGCGCGGTGCCTGCCACCTTGTGCATGCCAATGAAGTGGGGTACCATGGGTACCCCCCAAGTGCAGGCATCCACCCCCGACCCCCCTGGGGGCCCGCAATGGGCCCCCGAAGGCATTCTCCACATGCCTTTCCATGGCGGAGTCTCCGCCATGGAAAGGCATGTCACCGCAGGCATGCTAATATGGATGGCGGTGCCTGCAAGGCACCACCACCATGTTGTCTGCCTTTTCCGCCCAGCCGGCAATCCGACCGGCGGAAAAGCGGCGGACGGTCTTTCCGTCCGCCGCGGTGCCCTTCGCCATGCTAATATGGCGGGGGTGAAAAAGGATATTTGGCGGGCGGATCGCCAGATATCCTAATAGGCCCCTAAGTCAGGGTAGGTGCTGAACACTAAACTTAATTAATTTAGTATTCCCACTCAAATTACTATAAAGTCAAAGCAGTTGCCATACACTAAACATATCTAATTTACTTTTCTCAATACAAATAATATAATATCAGTAAAGATACTCTACATTAAAATTGTATTATTTATTATTTCATATACTAATTTTTTACACTATATATTTTAATTATTTAAAATATTTTTAAACATATAAAATTGATATAATTATATTTTAAATATTCATTTAAATAATATTATTTATTACTAAATATTATAATTCACATATAAATAATATTCTATCTACATACTATACATAAAACTTAATTATTAAACATATTTTTTAATTAATTAATAAATATATAACTTTTATAAATAAACATTTTATACATATTTATATAAAGTTATAACGTATTTTCATTAAAATGTAATGATTAATAAATTTTAATTATAAACTTACATATTTTTTCCTTTTAATATTTAAGTATTAATAATAAATCATTAATGTTATTAATTATTTAATTAAAAATATACACTATAAACATATTTATTAATTATTTATAAAAGTTGTTTAAAATATTTAGGTGTCCATTACGATACCGGGCGCAATAAAATCCGCCATCTACCACAGCGGTAAAAAACCGCCCGCCTACGCCTTCTGAATACCGACCGAGCAATCACGATGTCGCGAAGCGAACACCGCCCGCGGCGGAAAAAACACACAAAATACCGCCCGTCTATGTCCGAGTCGAAGTCCATTCGTCTGCCACGGACGCAAACCCGCACGACAACCCAAAACCGCCCGCCCTGACTACCGAGACACCGGCCGTGAAATTACGATCTTCCCGACATGAGCGCGGCAAATCCAGAAATACACCGCCCGCCATCGTAAACAACAGTGATGAAAATGGACACGGCGGAAGCCCTGGCGGCCACGTCCCTGCACAGAAACCATCCGCGGACCTAAGAAACACACACAACATGGCCAACAAGTCCACACAGCAAGCAACGCCCAAACACAGTACACATCCCGAAAACACATTCCCCCTGGACAAACAAATAAACTACAAATCCCAGAACACCAGCCACAACACACCTGAAAACAACAGCACATCATGACACACCCACATAGGTAAGTACAAATGCAGCCCCTTCACAGACCACAATCCCTTGCAACACAACAAACTGAGGACGAGAGCACAGAACACAGCGAGACAGAAAGGACAGCAGCAAACCACAGACACGCACCCATCACCACCACCACCACCACCACCAAACACCGGCCCCACAAACCCCTGCACATCACACACCACACACACACACCGCACCAGCACCACAAACACAAAACCACACACCATGGCAGCACAGAGAATGCCCAAGTTCACTTCCACTGAGCTGACGGTCATGGTCAACGAGATCATCAAGGTGCACCCACAAATCTATGGGAACCAGGTCCAACAGACACCACTAGCCACCAGAAACCGGTTGTGGATCAGGATCGTAGACCAGGTCAATGCAGTCGGGAACGTGCCACGCAACAGAGCCGAAATCACCAAGAGGTGGCACGACATTAAAAGAGTGGTCAAAAAGAAGGAGGCCAAGAATCGGCAGCTGGCTGACAGGACTGGCGGAGGAAATCCTGCGCTATTTAAGACCTTCAAGGCATGGGAGGAGAAGGTGCGAGGCATCCTACATCCAGAGAGTCTCACCGGAATACCAGGGGGAGTGGAGGCTGGTAAGTACAAACAAATGTATACCAGCACACCGCTATGTATTCACATGCACTACCACTATGCCATAGCTCCGAGGGACAAACACCCCCATGTCCAGTACACAATACACAAGACATCACTCACACATGCAACAGACTAACTAACAAAACCATGGGGGCATGTGTACAGTCAGCCAGCACCGCAACTCCCACCAGGTCCCCTTGTACTCCAGATGCGCCAGAAGGAGCACTCCCCACACCCACACACATGTGTCAGCCATAGCTGCACTAACCGACAAGTAACAGGTAAGTTGCCGGAACACAAAGTCAGTGGGTCGGAGGGGGGACAGCTGAAGTACAACACCCACAAGGCCCCTAGTCCTACAGCGCAGCAAGGTGGAGCACACCCCACACCCATGTGTCAGCCACTGCAGTGCACACCTTCAGCCGACAGGTAGATATCTTACCGTACATGGAGGGGTTTCTGTGGGTGGTAAGCCATCACCACAACACACAACACCGCCCCCACTCCCACAGACCAGCAAGATGGAGCACCCCTCCCTCCCAGTACCATATGGCATCCATTGCATTGCGCCCTCAAAACCAACAAGTAGGTAGAGTACTGTACAGGGCGGGGTGTCTGTAGGCATGAGGACAGTATTACGACTAACATTTGGGAAATATCACGTAGCAGAGGAACACGCAGCACTGCTCCCTGTCATAATCATGTGACCAATGTGCACACGGGCATGTATTACAGAGTCATAGCCCACATGAGCCATCACAAATACAGCAACACCCATGGGGCCACGTCTGCATGCACAAGTTCCACTGGAGTACTGACCCACACGGCGGGCACTGTGCCACTCATCACACACATCACCAACACCATCGAAGTCCTGTCCATGTAGTCGTTACTGCCTGTTCCCCACACAACGTACAACACCGCCCATGTAAGTCTAACCTGTCTAGAACTAACAGTGTGGAACCCCAGTAATGCACATAAACACCACTGGACCCATGAAACACACAGCCACACAATGCACATCCAACATACCATCCATCTCATCTGTCAGCCCCAGTGTCATGAAAGGTATGTCATCGGAACAGCTGGCCCTCACACAGTAGTACTGCAAATATACCTGCCCATCACAAATAATGTGTCTGCAGTGACTGAAGCGCACATCACACTGATTTACAACATACATAATATAGTCAACACCCCAAGAGCACTGCATTGCTGCACATGGCCAAGTGTAGCACGCACACCAAGGAATTGGCCCATCTGCAATACGTCGTGTGGCACACAACCATCACTCACTCACTACAATGCTTGCAGTGTAATGTCCATAAATGATAACAGTGAGCAGATATGCTGGGGATGTCAGACATACACACACCTTTGTCTCTGCACTGTCATGTTGCCAAAACACATGTCCCGTTCTGCACACATATGTCACAGTATGTACCCCAAAACCATATTTCACCTAAGAGGGTTGAGGGGGCTGTACCCCTTTTGCCATCTGCGTTTCTAAGCGTTCCATTTGAACCCCAAAACCATATTTCACCTCAAAAGCGTTGAGGGGCTGTACCCCTTTTGCCATCTGTGTTTCTAAGCGTTTCATTTGAACCCCAAAACCATATTTCACCTCAAAAGCGTTGAGGGCTGTACCCTTTTGCCATCTGTGTTTCTAAGCGTTCCATTTGAACCCCAAAACCATATTTCACCCCAAAAGCGTTGATGGGTCTGGAGCCCGCATACACCCAAGCCACAAAATGTAGGAGTACAGCAACACACACTGATTGTCATCGCTAATCCGTCCCATGCCACATGAACACAACACACAGTTCCATTGCCTTGCCCACGCATACACAGATCGTACATCCACACACACGCCACTGTGAAACCTGTGCACGACAGTGCACGAACTGTGAATGTCAGACAACCAATACAAACTTTGCAAGGTGCAACACAATAACCTATCTCATTCTCTCCACAGGTGCCGAACAGCTGGATGCTGGAGAGGGAGACAGCAGCCAGCACAGCCAGTCTGCAAGCCCCCGACCCGGACTCACGGATGTAGAAGACCTGGACACCTCTTCCGACGAGGACTACCTAGCAGGCTCATCTGGAGTGGCAGGGCCCAACCGCTCCCCAGGGCCCCTCCTACCCACCAACACATCACCCAGGGCTGCTGACCAGTCACAGACCCCTGCTGCCACGGTCGTTGCGGCCACCACCACCGCCGGAACAACCACCACCACCACCACCACGCCATCCCTGGCCGCAGCACCTGCACAAAGGGTGGCACGCCCGTCGTGCTTGACCCTGGGAGCCAGACAGAGGACCGTGGTGACCAATGTGGCGAGTGGGCAGGGCGGTGGCAGCAGTACCGGTGGGAGGAGCAGGGTCAGGCCAACGCCATCTGAGCCTGGGAGCCAAGCCCTGCCGCAAATCTCAAGAGTCCTTGGGGCCTATGAAGAGGCCCAAGGACAATGGGCCAGGTCGGCTGCCGACACGCGGGAGGTCCTTGGGGTGTTGAGGTCCATGGACGCCCATATGGGCCAATTCGTGACCCGTATGGACCGACTTGTGGACCTCATGGGCCAGCTGGTGGTGGGGGGGAGGGCCCAAGAAAGGCCAGCCACACCACCGCCACCACCACGTGCTGTGGCGAAGGCTCGTGCAACATCTAGTTCCCATCACGCAGCCATGTCCGTCAACCCATTGTCACAGCATGCACCACTTCTGTCATCACCTTGCACACAATCACATTTCACCGCTGTAATAAATTCACCTTGATCACAATCTGCTTCATGTGCCCTGGGTTTAATCAATGATGTGCAACCTCCACCATGAGCAGGAATGCCTCTGCTGTGTGGCATGTAGATAGGCCAGGAGATGTTGTAGGGACCTAGGGGTGAAAATCAGAACAAGAGTCCATTCAATTAGTGTGTCACACACCCATCACACAGTACTTGTCACCAACTACAAGCAATGTACACACATCTCACAGAGCAACGGGGCACAATGCCACAGCCACTGTCAGTGGCATACTACCCTGGACATGGACCATTGCCACACAGCACTCAGTGAACAAAAGGCCTCCGTCACAATGCACACATACACCTGCACAACTACAGCTACATCAGCCGTCGTACATGGTCACTCACCTTCAAGTGAAGTAGCGTGCGATGAGCTGCTGACGCACATTCACAGCTTCCTCCTCTCCACTGTCCTCGTCACTGGACCCGTCCTGGTCTGCAGGCGGGGGCCCGGGCTGATCACCATCATCCACTATTAGGGGGATCTGCTTGCGAATAGCCAGATTGTGCAGCATGCAGCATGCCACAACTATCTGGCACACCTTCTGTGGGGAGTACGCCAGTGCACCCCCGGTGCGGTTCAGGCATCTGAATCTGGACTTCAGGAGGACAAAAGTCCGCTCCACCACACGTCTGGCCCTGCCATGTGCCTCATTGTAGCGGACATCAGCTGGTGTCCGAGGATGACGTAATGGGCTGAGCAGCCAAGGCCCATTCGGGTAAGCAGAGTCACCTGGGTGTGAGGGATACCGAGATTAGTTGCAATTCCAACTGTCCCCAAGACAGCATCGCACACCAGGCACGCTACACGAGTACACATACTCACCAACAATCCAAGCACAGTCCTGTTGCAGATTGGTCATCAGACGTGGTAGGATGCTGTTGCGCATGATGTGCGAGTCATGGGCCGATCCTGGAAACTTTGCACACACGTGTGTAATGACCATGTCCGCAAGGCACACCACTTGCACATTCAGGGAGTGGAAGTGCTTCCGATTCCAGGGCCTGTGGTGCTACAAGGCCAACATGGGTGCAATCGATTGCACCAACAACGTGGGGGATCCGTCCAAGGGCATAGAAATCACCCTTCACTGCCGCCAATTCACGAGCCCTGGGGAATCGGATGTACCGGTTCCTGTACAGCATCATAGCTGACAGTACATCACGTAGCACCATGCTGAACATGGGCTGGGACATCCCACTCCCACTGCCCACTGTGTGTTGGAATGACCCAGTGGCGAAGAAATGCAGTGCAGCCATCACCTTAGCCGTGGGGGTAAATGCAGTCGGATACACCCTGCGAGGACGGAGGTGGGGTTCCAACAAGGCACATAGGCGATGCAGGGTGGGTCGGTCCAGACGGAATTTCCGGATTACCTCCACGTCCTCCATGTCTGCCAGCAATTGGTAGGGGCGATGTATGTTTGGTCTCCTCCTAGGAAAGATGGAAGTGGACACATGTCAAAGCAACACGCCACATGGCATTTTCACAAAGACAAAACAAAAATGACTGACCAAGCAATTGAATCACAGAACAGCTGACAAGTAGGGACAGCACAGCCACAATACACTTACACAGGTCCCCTAACCAATAGCAATGAGCAGTGACACAAACCATTGCTATGAGCATGCACATGGGGATTTTGGCCTTAATAACTTGTAAGGCATGACGATGATATCAGACTGCATATTTGGGAAGCGGCAACACCACGGCAATATAACTAGCTGCTGTGCCTGACACAGCTTCCGAGGCTGGGTGAGTATGGCACACACCAACAACGCAATGGACACAGGCTGAGCGGCAAAAACAAGTGGGTCCTGTTGCACGAGGGGATATGAGACAGTCATTGATGTCCCTACTTCACCCTATGTACAGCACTGTACGGATCACACCTCAAAAACACATTGACAGGTGTACACATTGACAGCTCCATGACAACACAGCTGTGTGATTGCAAATACACATCACAAGTGACACGTAACGTTTACAGTCTTGTGGGATGGTGTCTTTTGCTGTGAGAGGCAGCATGTGTCCACAGCCTACCCATGATCTGGGTAATGTGATGTTTGTTTTGTTATGCAGTGTGTAGTAACTGTAGTCTGTGCTGTGTGCATCTGACATGCACATGCTAGTCCTGAGGCTTAAGATGCAATTAGGGCACTCTGCATTCCCAATGCACTCGGAGTCTTAGCCCTCAGGTACAACCTGTAGTAGGCTGTAGTGGCTATTCACATGTATGTTAGGGGCACTGTGCCTACTCTGATTTCGGTCGGACATATGTGTGCGATGCCTCACCTCATGTCTCTGGTACTTGCACATCCGGCACACCGTGCAACAACAGTTGTGAACGTGTGAACGACAGGTGGATGGCATGGGCTCATGGCCATTGTGGGCTGTCAGGTTGCAGTCTGTGTGAGTAGTTTCCCATTCTGCTCCATGCAGGTATGTGTTTGGCCTAATTACTTAGTGGTCATCCTTGCCACCATCAGGATAGTGGTTGTGCACAACGCGAGTTGGGGCTATGGTCGCAGGGTGACACAGGCCGTGTGTAGTGCGATGTGCACTACATTCGTGGCACTAATTCGCGGATTCCTTTCCTGTACGCCAGCCATTGGGTGTTGATTGTGGTGGCTGTATACTATTGCACAGGTATCGTGCAACATGTGAATTTGGGTATGTTCTGTGCTGCTTCCCTTGCACATGTCTGTGTCATTGATGCCAGATGAGTGGGACCACCTTGCTCTCTCTCATGTGGCATCTCCCCTGGGTGCTGAGGGACAGGGGACGCTCAACAGTGGGGTGGCTACGGATGTAGCAGCTGCACAGCTGCTGAGTGAGACAGTTGTGACCTGCGCCTCGGAGGGGCTAGGACGTGTGCTGGATGAATCACAGGCCCAGTGGGCAATTTCGGCGTTATCTGAGGACTGAGGTGATGCATCCATGTTGTATGACACAGGGGACGTGGACTCTGGGTCTTCTTCAGCCACGCGGAGGCCAATGACCGCCCTCCCATCCACTTCCACTGGTGCAACACGTGTCGGCACAGGGATGAAGGATAGGGTGTCCTTCACACCAGGCACAGCTGCCCCTGCACATGTGACCCCTGCTGACCCAGTGCTGGGTTTGTTGAGCTGATGCGCCATCTGTGCGTGGGGCAGACAGCTCTCCTCACTTATGTCATTGCCCATGACATCACTTAGCCGCAGGAGACATGGGTGATGGAGGGCCCACATGTACGCGTGGGTGGACTACACCAGACCGTCCAATGGTTGTCACCCCCAGTGAAGGTGTGCCTTCAACTGCGCCAATCTCAGACTGACATTCCTGACCCTTTCCCCACCCCCTGGGGAGTGGCACATCTGACGGCAGCAGTGCACGAGTCCTAAATCGGAGGAGTGGGGGACGCTGACGTCCCGACCGGATGTGACATGTTGGAAGGTGGCTTGCACCGTCAGACTTATGGCCTCCCCTCGCTCACCCCAATATGCGTTTGCATCTGAAAAGCCAGCGCGTGCACAGGCAGCTCCGAGCTCGCACCAGAGAGGCCAAAGAGTGTATGTGTGGGTCCATTTGAACGAGTTGTCTGTCTCGCGGTATAATCAGTGGCGGGACGCCGTCCACCTGCGTGGTACCCCGACTCGAGACCTGGACAACATTGACAATGCATGACAGGCTCCGCAATCCGGATACACCACCTGCAACACACAGAGGCTGTAGCTGCCCTAGCGGCCCAGGCCGCGTCCAACTGGAGCTAATGGACCCACACATTAACTCTTTGACCTCTCTGGGGCGAGCTTGGAGCTGCTTGTGCACGCGCTGGCTTCTCTGTTGCAATCGCATGTAACGTGTGTGGGGAAATAGGCAATGAGTGCGATGGTGCAAGCCACCTTCCGTGACGTCACTCCCGGGCGCGATGTGTGCGTCCCCCCACTACTTATATTTGACTTGTGCCATGCTGCACAATGAGGATGTGTTGCCTGCGTGATGTGACCAGGAGGAGCGCGCCATGACCTCTCACCCACCATGCTCCACTGCCATCCCGTGCCCTGGATAGCCCGTGCAGGTGGACGATGTTGGGGGTACACCTGGTCGACAGGGGATGTGCGTGCCTTGGCAAGGGCCTGGCGGATGCACAGCAGTATCCAGCATGTCCCCAGAGGGTGGGCTGGTATCTACACCTGATGCAGCATCTTTCGTGTGGCCGCCTGTTGTGCACACACGTGTTCACATTCATCCCCAGACAGGTGGTCTTTACAAATGCCCAAGACAGCGGTAATCTAGTGCTCCCGAATCCTCCCAACACAGTGTGTTTCAACATTGCATGTGCGCACCTACCCGTCACACCCACCCACCTGGGCCAAGCGTAACTCCCGCTTCACATGACACATGTGTGTCTTCCACAGTTGTGCTACTCTCTCAGGGCCGGACCTGCAACTGTCCCGTAGCACACACACAGCACCGAGTCGTACTGGCATCCTGTTAGATTGGTAGGCACACTCACACATCTCCTTCTGACACAGTGGTGGCTGTGATGGATATTGTGACTGCCATGGCAGTGTTGGCTGGCCATGGCAGGGCACACTAACACACATTGCATCCGCGGCACTACGTGTCACTACTCGGCACATCGAACTGGGCACTGTCCCTGGGGTTGATGAGTTATGCCGCCTGTCGATGTAATCTGTGACTGGATGCTGTTGTTCCTGTAGTCGGTTGTATCTGTGTAGTTGATGATTGCAGTTGTTGCAGTGTGTGCTTGGTTAAGTGGGGCACATGCCGTGTATGTGACCTCAGCAATTGCAATGTCTGGTCTCACATTCCAATGTGTTGTACACGTGGCAGGGACTTCACTTCTTTCAGACTCTGCTACTTGTGTGTGTGATGAATCTGCTTTTCTGTGCAACGGATTGACTGCATGTATTTGGTGTTATTTCTGGGTAAATGTATCCGTGTCATGTTTGCGTGCATGCAATGCACAGGGTGTGAGTCTAGCCACAGGTGAACTGGCAGCATGCGCTGAGTATGCGGGCATGTGTGAGCTTACTTGCTGTGTGGCCAGCGGTGTAGGTGTATGTTAGTCTTGTGATGTGCATTGTGCCTGGGCACATGGCCTACTCTCAATGTGTGCATTTGGGAGGTGGTGGTGGGTGGTGTGGGTGGTGTGAGTTTGGGGTGGCGTTGGTGTGTGTGTGTTGTGGCCATGTCGACTACACACATATGTTTCCCAGGCCCATGGTGGATGTTTGTAACCGTGTTGAGGTCTGTGTATATGATGAGATGTGTGTGTTGTATGTTGCATGGAATGCAGTGTGTGGGTGTGTCCTTGCAGTTCAGGATG
Source organism: Calotriton arnoldi (assembly GCA_963921515.1). Taxonomy (NCBI): domain Eukaryota; kingdom Metazoa; phylum Chordata; class Amphibia; order Caudata; family Salamandridae; genus Calotriton; species Calotriton arnoldi. The sequence continues at coordinate 557,207 of CAWUFW010003888.1, forward strand.
ACTCCTACTTGTTATGGTTCAGACGTTGTGTGTGTGCAGGGTGTGTCACTGTCAAGATTGTGCCTAGTTCAATTGTGCATGTCAGATTTTCTGCAGTTCTTACTCATTGTGCAGTGCTGCCCACCCAAACTGATGTTGTGTGTGTGTTTTGACAGGCATTGCTGTGGCATGCTTTTGCGTGGCTCCTACTTTTGGTTGCTGAGTGTGTGGTCAGACTGTGTGGGAAATTGTAGACATGTGTAGGACTGTGCTTTGTATTGACCAGGCCGTCAGTGTTGATGTGATGATCTTTCGGGCACCTTCAGAGTCTGACAAGTCCTGCTCCAGGAGCTGTGGTATTGCACTGTGGCCACTGTTGCGGCTACTCATTTGCATTGACATCCAATGACAGTGGACTACATGGTCATCTCACGACTGTCGTGTACTTCACACACTCTCATCCTCTCTCATTCGTACTTGTGTTTGTGAAATGATTCAGCGGAGTCACATTTTTGCTTCAAGCCATGTATTTGGACTTACGTCCTCTGTGATGCAGTATAGTGGACACTACTGGCAGCGAAATGCATGTGGAGGATCTACTTAGCATGATTACACATACAAAAGGGGTTAGGGGTAGATGTGATTAGTTGTTGACTGTGGAATGAGGGCTTCAGAGTTACAACTGCCTTGCCCTTGCTATGCTAATGTACATTTGCTAGTTACTGAGGAGCTCTCGACTTTGACACAGACAGTAATCATTTTGCCTACGGGACAGCTTGACATCATAGGTACAGTACATCTCAGTTCCATGGTACAGGTTTACTACAGTAGTTACTGCGACACACGTGCGTGAGGGGTGACATCAGAGCATGAGCCTACGTGCATGCAGCAGCGTGTCACTAGTTGTTGCAATGTGGTGGCTACTGAACATGTCACATTCACTGGGGTCATGTTGTTGGGGGATGCATTTGTTGTCCATGCAAAAGTCCTGGCACGGAAGTACAGACAAAGGTGAGGTGACAGTTCTCACGTGATACAGCTGACAGATTAGTGTGCACTGACCGGTGCATATGTTCATGTGCGCAGGATACATATTATGGCATAGTTGTTCGTGCAGTATTGTCCATGTGGTTACTGTACACAAGTCCCATACCTCTTCCTCCCCCTGTTCATGCAGAGATATTGGATGTGGTGAGGAACAGAGAGAATGTCCCGGAAATGTCCGATGTCATGGCGGTGGAGTTGATAGTGTGGTGTTTGTTGCAGGTTGTATGGTATAGTTGTTGTACAGGTGACTGCCCAGTCTGTGCGAAAGCCAAGCATAGGTACGGTGTTGAACATCATTGTTCAATTGGGGGTACTGCGTCGGGGCCCGACGAATTGACAAGTTGTCAGGTATGCGATACCTTCCAGCAGGGCTTCCATGGCATTGGTGTTATACATGGATGCCATCCAATGAAGCGGATGGTGGCTGTCAATGTGTTCATCGTAAGTTGTCCCTTGTAGGAGCCTGATGGGACATGTTGGATGACATTCGATGAAACTGTGATCCAGAATCCGTTGTGTGGAGGCACACATGTCCCATTGCAGTGTGTGTCCGATTGCAGCCACATACGCCATACCCCCATAGACTGAACAGATCCTGTCGTGTGCGTCCAGGGGGCGAACAGTTGTACCAGGTCCGCCTTTGGACATGCCGGGTTGGAGAGACATAAATCCACAGGACAGTGGAAGGGACACCTCCGACAGTAGAAGACGGGGATGACGCAGCTGAACATTGCGATGCGGTAAGTTACTCGGTAACTTATGTTCAGCATGGCCAGGTTTTCACAGCCCACTATCTGTAGCAGGCTGTCCATGTAGAGCTGCATCTGTCCGGCGTAGTTGGGTAGGTGTGGTGCGACTGCCATTTTGCTACAGGGCGATGTGATGGCGTGCTCCAGCCGGCTGTGCAGTCAGCAGAGTGCACCCTCTGACGATGCTGGGAAATCTGGAATAGTTGTACGGAGGCAGGGTTTGGGTTATAGTAGCTTGTGCGGAGGACACAGGTCCTCATCCCACATGCTTCTATGAATGGTCAAGGTCAGTGGTGTCTGACTCCTTCCAGATTACTTGCATGTGAACCACATGGAGGAGTGGTCTTATTTCTTTTTTGTGGTCAGAAATTTCTTTCATGTTGTGCGCTATCTGCACATTGGACGGTTTCCTCGGCATGCCTCTGTTTGGCTTGTTGTTGGGACAATGGCTGTATTCTCCGGCTTGTTTTGTCGATATGTGGTTTCAGAGTGGGAATGGAAGGCCATTCAGTGCTATCTGCTTTCCCGTGTGTGGGCGGCATGCTGCGTTTCCGCTATGCGTTGGGCCTTGTGTGTGTGTGTTGTAATTGGTAACACATGTTGTCAGGCACCAGGGTTTTTTCATGTTACGTATTGCATGTATTGGTATTGGGTGCAGGATGGTATTAGTATTTTTGTATGGTACTGGCGTGCCTTTTGCGGACGAGGTACATATTCTGCGGCGTGATGTCGCAGCCGCTGTGTGCTTCGCCATGTCATGCACACAAGGGTGTGTCCTATTTTGGCGTGACGTCACTGCCCTGTTCGGTACACTTGTGTGGCGTCATGTTGGCACCTGTGAGTTGCCGGTTGGGGACATGACTGATGACGGAATGCCACGTGACATGTGCGTTCAGGGTGGGGCTGGTGTGTGGTGTGTGTAGTTGTGTGCCTGTGTTATTTGTGTGCGGCCCATGCATGGCACTGTAGTTGGCCTCTGCGTTGTGCGTATGTGTAGCTGCGTCATCGCCGCTGCGCTGCGTTGCCGTGACGGGGACGTCAGTTCCTGGTCCCGTGTAGTGTGTGCCCGGTTGTTGCGAGTTGTTTCGTTTTGCCCGGTGTGACATTTGTGGGTGCAGTGGTGGATGTGTCCTGTCCACACAGGGGTGTCTGGGGGGGCCATGTACAGTTTTTCCACCCTTGCACTGTGTGCGGTGTTTGCGTGCCCTTGTTGTGTGTCTGCCTACCTGCGTCGCCGCGGCGCGTTGACTCCTAGGTGCTGCATCAGGTACAGCATGGGGATGGCCTGGAGTGCAGGATTCATGTCGGGGTGGTCCGCCTTTTTGGTGTCCGTACTTGAGCGGTCGAGTTTCCGCCTTGGTATCTCGTGCGGTGTCTCTTAGCCGGGGGAGCTGTTTGTTTGCGGCATCGTAATTTGTACACCGGGCGGTACGTGATTTCGTCGGACGGTGTGCCTCCATTGGCTGGCGCTGCTACGTGTACGGGCGCACTTTGATGGCGGCGTCGCGGGCTTCCGGGCGGTGTTTGGCTGATTTTACACATCCTAATTGGGCGGGCGTGTGGGCCGCGGCGGACGGACGGTAACTGGTGGTTTTTGCCTCCGACAGCACGGCGGTAGTGCTTCCGCCCGACATCCTAATGGGCCCCTTAATTTTATAAATATTTAAACATTATTTGTAAAACACTCCCCAACCTTATGCCGTATAAACCCAATTTCCAAATCATAAAACACTAATTTCTAAATTCAAAAATAAAATTTTCTAAATGATAATTTTAAATTTCAAATTTATTAAATATTTAATTCAATTATTTTAAAATACTCCCCACCCTTATCCCCTATGAACAGAACTTCCCACTCATAAATCAAATATTTCAAATTTAAATCTTTATTTTTCTAAATGTTTTTAAAATAAATTTATTTATTTGAAAACACTCCCCGCCCTTATCCCTAAACCCAACATCCCACTCCTAAAAAAAAAATTCTTATTTTAAATTTCGAATTTATCAAATTTTAAAATCAATTATTTTAAAACACTCCCCACCCTTATCCCCTATTAACCCAACATCCCACTCCTAAAAAAATAATTTCTAAATTCAAAACAATTTTTTCAAAATCATAAATTTAAATTTCTAATTTATTAAAAATTTAAAACAATTATTTTAAAACACTCCCCACCCTTATCCCCTATAAACCCAACATCCCGCTCCTAAAACAATATTTTCTATTTTAAAATTAAAATTTCGAATTTATTTAAATTTATTATCAATTATTTTAAAACACTCCCCACCCTTATCCCCTATTAACCCAACATCCCGCTACTAAAAAATATTTTACAAATTTTATTTTTTATAACATTAACTAACTATTATTATACACAAAACAAACATTAAATATATTAAAATAAAGTACAATAACGATATTTTAACATAACGATGTTTTTACAGTCGACATTACAAACTTCGATATTTTTTACAACACTTAAAATCGATATTTTTAACTTCGATATACATTACATCGATATTCAATACTATCGATATACTAAACTCGATATTAATGTATGTCGATATTAACATTCGATATTATGTCTACTTACCTTTACATTCATCTATTGGAAAACATTGTTAATCAGCAGGGGCAACCTTTATGTTTCCTTTGGTGATCCCTGAGCGGCTTTCAACCTGATCCCTAGAGCCGAGCTCTGGAAGGTCCTCGAGGAAATGGGCATCTTTGGTAACCTCTTGAATATTCTGGTACAACTCCACTCTGACAATTATGTGCAAGTAAGGTGGGGCGAATAGGGTCAACTGACAAAGACTTTCAGAATAAACCATGGAGTCTGATAGGGCTGTGTGTTGGCCCCTATGCATTTTTCATTACACATCAATCTGGTAGTAAATTACATGTATAAGGATGGTTGTGACTCACCAATGATGGGTGGGCAGAGTGTTCCTGCCCTGCTCTTTGCAGATGACACAATGCTACTCTCAAAATCTCCCCAGGTCCTATAAGCAGCTTTTAAATCACTTTTATTTGTTTTGCATGGAAACTTCAAAAAGCAAATTTATGGTCTTTAGCTCTGACAGGTAAAGGAGTCTTTACAAGCAAATGATTGTGGGCAACAATTCCATTTGACAGGTGCCCATTTTGACTATCTTGGTGTATGGCTTACACCAAACTTTCACTGGGACTTGCAAATTCAGAAATCTCATTCGATTTTAATCCAGCATAAGGCTACTATAGCCAAATTTCACAGACGCACAATCTCTAGGAGTGCTGCACCAACCCAAGAAATTTATAACATCAAGGCCTTAGATGCAGCCTTGTCTGGCTGTGAAATTTGGGAATGTACGGATATTAAATTTTATGCCAGAAAACAAATTCCTTAGATCATTCTTGGGTCTTCCTGCAAGTACAACGATGATCCCGCTAGGCCTCGACCTGGCCCAAAGATGTATTAAATGAAAGGTGAAGTGTACAATGCTCTTATATTGACATTGATGGTGGTCAACAGCAGTATTAAGCACCTATTGAAAGGGAATGAAAGACCTTATGTCCCCTGTCTGTGTATTTAAAAATACCATGGCTGAGCTACATAACCCTCCTTTTGGAGGACTTGAGGCTGGGGAATCTGTGGGAGTCCCCTGAAGATCTGTGTTCTGTTGCAAAACCCAAACTAAAACAAATCCATTGGGGTTTCACTATCATTCAACAAACTGTATCGGGTAGATCTTCTCTGATAAGGGATTTTCTCAATGTTAAACCATTTTCTTTGTATGAGCCCGCCATAGAAGAAATTACTCCACCTTTGACACGTAAACTGTATATCCAGTTCAGATACAGGATATTGCCAATCAAGGATATGTGTAGCAACTGGTCCAGAGCTGTACCTGGGGATGTCTTATGTCCTGTCTGTGGTGAGGCTATGGAAACGATTGTGCATATCTTGTTTTTTTGTCCACCATATCGGAACCAGAGAAGAAAGTGGGTTGCTCCCCTCTGTAAGAAGCTGGGTACAAGTTGATCCTTGGAGGCATACAGAATTCAACGTACGTATACAAGTATATGGATGGTTTTCTCACTCTCCAAATTTTTATTGCCAGCCTGAATCTGGCATGGTAAGTGTTTACAGGCAGGAGTAGCCTAAGAAATGGCAGAACTATTCCCCAATGGTTGGAATGGTTTTAATGTTTCTTTTTTTTTTTTACCATTAATAATTTCGATGTAAATAATAAAATGTGAGACTGTATGCCCTTCCTAGGATATTAGATATAGCACTTGTCATCTATGGTACAGCTTGAGGAGAGGGTATTAACCCAAAGTAATGTACGACCTTCTTGGGATGTTTGATACAGCAATTTATTGCCTATTGCACACTCAATCTGATGGGGAAATAAACCCAAAGGAAATACATTTGCTAAGGGTCCATAATTGGTGCATGTGATTTTAATCCCTAATGCGAGCTCTGCAATTCTATGTTGTTTTATATTCACCATCAGGACCCCCTCTACTCCTCTTTACTCTGATTCCTAGTGCTCATAATCTAGTTACTAAGCACTTATGTTTCTTTGTGGTTTAAAAATGCACCTTACCATTTTTGTTATATGAGTCACAAAAAGGCATTTGAATTATATAAATATGTGGTATATTGAAATTTTTACTTGTAGGTTAACCTTACCTGCAGTGCTGTAAAATGTCTTGGATCTCTGGAGATTTTTTTAATTTGTTCTTTTTTAGATGTTATTTTAATGCAACATGTATTTTTATGATCCGGGAGATCGAAATAAAGTTATTAAGAATAAGTAACGCAAATGCTTACATGGAAGTTCCTCTTCACAAGAATAGAACAACAATGTCTGGCTGCAAGCATGTTCATCTAGTAGTTCATGCTGAGAATACATTATTTCATATGCATATGTCTCCTGATTGTGTTTTTCCTTGTATTAGCCTCTTTGGAGTGTGCCACGTTTGATTTTTCTTTACTACTCCTAAAACCATTTTTAGAAGAAACAGCACATTTTATATTCAGGTTTAAGATTATACCAACAGTTTTTCGACAGAGGTCACATGTTCTTAACTTCTTTCACTTCACACCATATGGTTTTCTCCAACACACTCTAATATGTTGTGCTGCATAAAAAAATAATATTTTGCCAAATGTGAAGCAACGTTCCCTTATTAAAATGTCTCAACATTGTGAATAGATTTTTATTTAAAAGCAAGCATGTCCACAATTGTAGCATAGATGCGTGTATACTATTGTGAGCAGTGTCATTTAATTATATATAAGAGAATTTCCAGGGAATATATACAAATCTGATGGGCTTGCTTGACTTGGGTACCTTTAACAACAAGGGTGTCCTACAGCTGTCCTCAGTCATTCCACATTTTCAGCTAACGAGGCGCTATGAAAATAATTTTCATATAGACGTATTGTGTACTGTATGCAAATATCAAGAAAACGTGTTATGAGTGCGTCTTAGAATTACTGTAGATAGACAAAAACATAGCTGCAAGGGCCAACGTTTTTTTAGGATCCTGTCACTGGTACTGGTGAATGCCAGGGTTGCTTAATACCAAGGCTGTCTAGTAAAATTTGCAGAGTTTTATTTAGCCGAGGGAAAAAAATTATGGTTGATCTTTTGGAAAATAAACAGCCCAAATCCTAACATAGGGGCCGATTCCGATTCGGGCCGGAAATCCCCCCGACCGAGTCGGATTCGGAGAGATATCCGACCGAACCGGACTCTAGCAGTTCGACCGAACGAGTACGATGCGAACGCATGCTATCGGACTCGATTCGGTCGGACTCCCATTGAAGTCAATGGGAGCCGGTCGTACGACGCGTACACGGACTCCCATTGACTCAATGGGTGCGTCGCGAACAAGGTCGCCCCCTACTGCGGGTACGCGTCGGTGCGACTCGCGCCGTACATGCATGTGTAGGGGGGACCCATGGGTCCCCCCTGTGTGCGACTTGCGCAGCTACGCGTACAGGGGGGTCCGACACGGACCCCCGAAGTCCGGCTCCGACTGCTCTTTCGAGCCGGACGGCGCGAGTCGGTCGGACTGTTCGAGGCGCGCATCATACTTGCCCGGTCGGGGAACATCTCCATTGCGTGGTGCGAGCCAAGTCCGTACGAGTCGGTCGGAGCGGTTCGGAGCCGGGAACGAGTCGGTCGGGGATTTCGCGTATGCTCGCATCGTACTTGCTCACGCGGACGGGTGTTCGAATCGGTCGGAAACAGGGCGTCCGAATCGGATCCGGTAAAGCCGAATCCGATTCGGTGCCCTACCGGCCGAGATCGGAATCGGCCCCAGTGTTGCTTTGAGAGCAATGTGAGGGGATGGGTGATGTGATTACTTTAATTTTAATTGCATTAAGGTAAATACATTGCTTAGACCCCTGACAGATTTTTGGCAAGCAATTCTTCCAGCAAGGAAGCATACGTGCCAGCGCCTGCCTTCAGGATCCTAGTGGCAGGGGCATAACAAAGGCCCCCGCAGCCCCCGTGGTGCGGGGTGCCCACAGGCTTACCCATACAGGAGGGGGCCTCCACAGTCCTCACTGATGTGAGTGTGAGGGGCCCCTCCAGCATATCTTGCAGGGGGGCCCACTCACGTTTTGTTATGCCACTGCCTTGTGGCACTCTAACAGGCATGTTGCACACACAGGCTCACTCCCCTGCTGCTGCGCTTGCTCTGTTGTACTGTCATGGGCCTGGCAGTGTAATTAACTTCATGCATTGACCATGAAGGTAATTACATTGTCCGACCTCTGACAGTGAGGATGGCACAAGAATTCCTCAATCCATGCATTCCTCACTGAGCGGAACAAGGGATTCTTGTACTGAGGGCATTCCTCCTGTATTACGCCATTTTGTTAGTCCAGGGCAGCAGATGTGAAACCAGCTGAAAGGATATAATTTTTCAAAGTTTTGCATCCATGAACCCTGGATTAGAAAGCAAAGGGGGATATTCTCAAGAACGTGCGATAATCATCGCCAAAATAGGTTAACGCAAGTTTTCATATCGCCGTCTATCGCGGGAAAATAACTCTGTGTTAACGTGGCATTCTCAAAACGGTGGTAACATGCGATAGTACCCCGATAACGCTGCAAATGTCTGCGATAACACTACCGGGACGGCGATAAAAATCTCAACCCGAACGTGAAAAAAGTTGCGATGTGCCCAACCGCGATAAAAAATCCAGCGATAAGCAGCGCCAGGCCTGCAAGTCCCACAAGTCAGGCTGCAAAAAGCACAATAAAAGCGGCAACACAAAACACAAACCAAACACAAACAACTGCAAAGCACCATGGAGGTAGCCGGAGCAAGCATAGAGGACAACCAGAACCCCACAAGCCCCACGGAGGATCAGCCTAGAACCTCGGGGACAGGGAACGGCAAGGAGAAGAAGAAGAGGAAGACGCGGTTCAGTCCGCAGGAAAACAGGATCCTGATCACGGAGGTGATAGAACACCATCAACAACTGTTCGTCACCTCCACTGTGTCATTGGCAACAAAAAATGCAATATGGCAGTCCATCCTGGACAAGGCGAATGCAGTCGGAGTGCTGAGGAGGACAATGGACGAGGTCAAGAGGCGCTGGAATGATGTGAAGCGCAAGACCAAGCAGAAACTCGCAGACAACCAGAAGGCAGCAATGCAGACTGGAGGTGGGAGTCCAGCGCCACAGGAGGAGCTGGATGAGATGGAGGAAATGGTGACCACAGTCATCAGTGGGGAGATGGTGGCAGGAGTTGGGGGACCGGACACTGCTCAACATGACCCGACACAACATCAACAGGGTGAGTAACCACCAGGGACTGGTGGGACGGGGGGGATGGGCACAATGGCACACATGCACAATTAAGTAGAGCACATCTGCGGACAAACCATGGCCAAGAGTCACAACACCAACCAAGAGCCCAATTTACCCAAGTCTGCAACATCACAGCACTGCATAAGCACAGAAATGAAAGCCACACCGCCTGAAAGGGATAAGGGCCAGCCAAATCAGAGCTGGAGGGGCAACTCACCTACAATGCAGCACACATACATAAGATCCAGAGCACCGCAACATGTACAATAATATTGAACAAACAGCAACACCAGCACAACAGAACAGAGGACACAACTGCTGCCGCTTGGGTGTGGAAAATGGCCATTCGCATGTGGCATAGCAGGAAACTGTGAGATGATAATGTACTAGTACAACCCCACATCCCTGATGGTGTAGTAATGCATGTATGGCCGTGACCCAGATAGGCAGTGAGACACACATTGTCATACAAATCAACACTCATCACAGTTGAATACAAGTGAAGGTGCGTAAACTTTATTAGCATATGCGTGTCAGTACGGCCAAGATAAGTGCCACAACATGCAGACCAATGCAGCAGTATTTCAGAACGTGGAACATTGCCAAGCGCCGCTGTCCACTCCGGGGGAGTGCCGCACCATTCACAGGTGTGTGTTTACCCGCGTTGTCGTCCGCTCATGTATTCGGAGTCCAGGCGAATACAGCCATGTCCACTGTCGTCGTGGGAGATGTGACCAGAACTCCAAGTTCCAACAAGGTGTCGGGACATGTGCAATGTGTTCCAAACTGTTGTGTCTGCAGGTACGTAGTTACCCGTCCATGAAAGCTAGTGCAGCTTTGTAGGCAATCATTTCCAACATGAGGTCGTTGTCGACTTCATCGAACAGGACAGCGAGGCTAACCATTAGCAGGTCCGGACAGATGTGCTGCGTCCACCCCCTTTCACCAATTAGCACTACAGCCCAATAGGGGAGCGGCTCAATTTGGTCACTGCACATGAGGAGTTCTGCAATCTCCCAGGTCCAGCTGCGAGCATGTATGCCAAGCATCCAGGCATCCCATAGACTCATGGTCGTGGGCCGACAGTGGGCGCACACACATGTCGAAATCCAGTTTGGCTACCGTCCTGTTGGATAGGCAGACATCCATGGACCACTCGAATATGCACGAGTGACAATGCAACACAGGCTGCACGCAGGTGACGTTGGCAAGGCGGAAGCTTAGCCGGTAACTGATCCGCAGCACTACCAATGGCAGTGCCCCCAGTAAATGCAGCATACGTGCACGGTACAGTTCCACGTGACAGGGGTTGTGCATGTGTCCGGGATGTTCTGCCATTGCGTTAGTGGCCCTGGTTGAAGCGGCACTGTTCTGACCTGCGCCAGTTCTGTGGATAAAATGCCACATCTCGGAACAATGAGTTGTTGAAGTGTGCAACGGTTGTACGCCTGGGATGGTGTGGGAGTAAGTGTGAAGGCCATTCCATGCAAGATAACTTCGAGCAAGGACTTCTGTGTGTGGGGTGTGTATATGTTGGTCTTTCATCGGGCTGTGGGTAGTGTGGGAGTCGTCATCAGCTGCTATAGTATCTGTCAGGGGGTGCCAGGCACATGCAATTCCGAGGTCGGAGGTGCAGATGTGCTTCCGCCTGATAGTTCAGACAAAGGAGCTTTCACCACTAACGTTAGTTTCTCATCTGCTTGCATTCAGGAAATGTGAAGTGGCTTGTTGGGGGTGGGGTGGGATGTGTGCGACTTGGGATTTATGTTTGACATGTCTTGCATGTGGCAAATGAGCGGCATCACTGTGGACCGACCACAGCTGCGTCCACTTCAGCTTCAGAAAGACTGCGACCCACCACCACCCGCAACAGGCTCCCCGCCGGAGCTGGATCAAGATCACCGCCGAGCAGCTCACCGCCTCCCTCAGCCAGAACACACCCACCAACACAACGGACCCAAACGAAGCAGCCAGCAACATCGCCAAGTGGCTGACCGCCAGCGCCGACGACCTCGCACCACTAAAAAACCCTCCCAGCAGACCCGGAAGCAAGAAAACCCCTTGGTTCACCAACGAACTCAAGGAATCCAAGAAGAACTGCCGCACTCTCGAGAAAACCTGGCGACTCGACCAGACCACAGACAACAGGACCGCCCTCAAGCACGCCACCCGCAAACACCACCAGCTGATCCGTGCCACCAAGAAGTCGGCACTCAAAGAACGACTGGACAACAACGCCCACGACAGCAAGGAACTTTTCAGCATCGTCAAAGAGTTCTCCAACCCCAGCGCCGGAAACAACGACATCACCCCCTCGCAAGACCTCTGCAACTCACTCGCCGCGTTCTTCCACCGCAAGATCACCGACATACATAACAGCTTCGACGCACAAACCACGCACCCTACCGCCGAACCAACGCCCGCCACCACCACCCTCTGCAACTGGACCCCGATCAGCACCGAAGACACCACCCGCACGATGAACTCCATCCACTCCGGATCACCAACCGACCCCTGCCCACACCACGTCTTCAACAAAGCCGACGCCACCATCGCACCCCATCTCCGGGACATCATCAACTCCTCCTTCCACACCGCCACCTTCCCGGAGAGCTGGAAGCACGCCGAGCTTACCGCCCTCCTGAAGAAACCAACGGCGGACCCCACCGACCTCAAGAACTACCGTCCCATCTCGCTCCTTCCGTTTCCGGCCAAAGTCATCGAGAAGACCGTCAACAGACAGCTTGCCGCCTTCCTCGAGACGAATGGATCCCTCGACCCCTCGCAGTCCGGGTTTCGGGCCAACCACAGCACCGAGACCGCCCTTATCGCAGCCACCGACGACATCAGAACCCTAACCGACAACGGGGAAACAGCAGCCCTCATCCTCTTGGACCTCTCCGCGGCGTTCGACACCGTCTGCCACCGCACCCTAGTGAAGCGCCTCAGCAACATCGGAATCCGAGAGAAAGCACTGGAATGGATCATCTCGTTCCTCGCCGGAAGAACCCAGAGAGTCCGCCTCCCCCGTTCAGATCCGAGGCCACCGAAGTCATCTGCGGCGTTCCACAAGGATCTTCACTCAGTCCAACCCTCTTCAACGTCTACATGAGCCCCCTCGCAGCCATCGCACGCCAACACAACCTCAACATCATCTCCTACGCCGACGACACCCAGCTGATCCTCTCCCTCACCAACGACCCCACCACCGCCAGAGCCAACCTACACGACGGGATGAGAGACGTCGCCGACTGGATGAGGAACAGCCGCCTTAAACTGAACTCAGACAAGACGGAAGTCCTCATCCTGGGCTCATCACCCTCCGCCTGGGACGACTCCTGGTGGCCCCCGGCCCTGGGCACCGCGCCCAAGCCAACGGACCACGCACGCAACCTGGGCTTCATCCTGGACTCCTCCCTGTCGATGACCAGACAAGTCAACGGCGTCTCATCTTCGTGCTTCAACACCCTGCGCATGCTCCGCAAGATCTTCAGATGGATCCCCACTGAAACCAGGAAGACCGTCACCCAGGCACTCGTCACCAGCCGACTGGACTATGGGAACACCCTCTACGCCGGAACCACAGCCAAACTTCAAAAAAGACTCCAGCGCATCCAGAACGCCTCCGCACGACTCATCCTGGACATCCCCCGACACAGCCACATCACCGGACACCTGAAAGACCTGCCCTGGCTCCCCGTCAGCAAGAGAATCACGTTCAGACTCCTCACCCACGCACACAAGGCCCTCCATGACCTGGGCCCAAAGTACCTCAACGACCGCATGACCTTCTACACGCCCACCCGCCAGCTACGATCAACCAGCCACGCCCTCGCCACCGTACCACGCATCCGCAGAACCACCGCCGGAGGAAGATCATTCTCCTACCTGGCAGCCAAGACCTGGAACTCCCTCCCCACTCACCTTCGGCGAACCCAGGACCATCTCTCCTTCAGGAAGCAGCTCAAGACCTGGCTGTTCGAGCAGTAACTTACCCCCTCCCCCAGCGCCTTGAGACCCTCCCGGGTGAGTAGCGCGCTCTATAAATGCCGTGATTGATTGATTGATTGATTGTGTTACGTTGCCTCACAGCTGCTCCTCCCTCCCCCCGAGCCTATTTACTTGTGTGCACTGCACGGTTGCATCACTTGCACTCCTATGGCACACCAATGTCATGCCTGTCTGCGCATGTCCACAAGCCTGACAACGACACTGTGATGTTGGCCGTTGGACGTGGGCAGCCACGTGAGTGTAGGCCTGTGGGAAGGATAGGGCGGACACAGATGTAGAGTTCATGCCTGGCTGAACTCGCGCTGCGATTAAGGCTAGGCATTTGGCTCATGCTGCGGCAATACAGATACACACAACACTTGGCATGTATGAGCCAAGACCCCTAGCGGTCTTGCGCTCCTTCATTTCCCCGTTCGTGCGAGCCCGCCCTCCGGGTGCATGCGACATTGCAACATTGTCGATTGTGGACTGGGTGGCGCCGACACTACAACAGTGACACACTCATTAGATACTTCCTTGTCCAGGCCAGAACTGAACCAGAGCCCCGGGCAAATCCTTCACACCACTACGCTGGCTTGGCGTACACTAGCCCAGCCCACTCAGCTTACGCATACAGGGGGGGGGACAAAGCTACGTGTCCAAGGTCTTACCCCCTGCCTGAGGTGACATGGTTGCGTCCGCTGTCCACAGCACAATGCAATGTGGTAGGGCCCTGGCCCATCATGCATACATAATGACCACACGGACACACTTAGAAAGATAGTGGAACTGGCTACGGGCACGTGCGCCCGGCCCCTTTTTATTACCAGAGTCACATGTCCAGTGACGCCTGTGCTGGATGGGTGTGGGGTGAGTGTAAGCCAGCCCTCAGGGAGTGGTTGGTGCTGGCAACAACTAGAACAGTGATCCTCGGATCACACACACAGATTCAATCATAAAGGGTCCATGAGTTGTGGTGCACTGAGTTAGTGGCACCTGAAGAGCTGAGCAGGGTATCAAGCTGATGATGGCATCCAAGACAGGTGTGAGCAACTTAGATAGGCTGGCTGTGAGACTCCTCCGACTCTGGTAGTTGTTGGTTGGAGGTGATCCTGGCGGTGGTGGCGGGTGTGCAGCCAGCGATTTTGGCGTGTCCTTGCAGGTCAGGATTGGATTTGATTTGCGAGCCCTGCTGACCGCAGTGTAGGCTGGAGGCAGCGGTCAGAAAGGGCACACAGCCACGTGACGATGACTTGAGCTGCACAGAGTTAGTGGCACCTGAAGCGCTCAGCGGGTGCGTGGCCTGCGCTGATGCGTCGTCCGGGCGGGCCGCACTGGAAGCAATGTCTGTTGCCTACTGGACTCTGCCATAAATGAATCAAGACTCAATTTGAATTGTGAGCCCTGCTGACCGCAGTGTAGGCCGGAGGCAGCGGTCAGAAAGGGCACACAGCCACGTGACGATGACTTGTGGTGCACTGAGTTAGTGGCACCTGAAGCGCCCGGCGGGTGCCCGGCCTGCGCTGATGCGTCGTCCGGGCGGGCCGCACTGGAAGCAATGTCTGTTGCCAACTGGACTCTGCCATAAATGAATCAAGACTCAATTTGAATTGTGAGCCCTGCTGACCACAGTGTAGGCCGGAGGCTGCGGTCAGAAAGGACACACAGCCACGTGGCGTCGACTTGTGTTGCACAGGGTCAGTGGCACCTGGAGCGCTCAGCAGGTGCACAGCCAACGATGATGCGTCGTCCGGGCAGGCCGCACTGGGAGCAATGTTTTTTTTGCCTACTGAATTCTGCCTCAATATTGGTACGTGGCGTTGACTTGTGTTGCACAGGGTCAGTGGCACCTGGAACAGTCAGCAGGTGCACAGCCAACGATGATGCGTCGTCCGGGCAGGCCGCACTGGGGGCAATGTCTGTTGACTAGTGGTTTCCTCCATTAACAGAGATGTGGCACAATTTGAATTGTGGGACCTGCTGACCGCAGTGTAGGACTGAGGCAGTATCTGGCACACACATGACTCCATGTTGCTGTGCCACTGGATGCGCTGGGGGCCTGTGTCGCCAAGTCTGGAGGTCACGGCGGCGGACTTGTGGCAGGGTGAGGTGCGCCGCCCTGGCAGACGCTTTGCCCATCACGGAAGAGAACCACGTCCAGAGCCCCGGCCTTTTTATCCGCACTCCTACGCTGGAGTTGCGTACGCCGGACCAGCCCACTGCACTTACGCTTACAGGGGGGGACGGCACAGCTATATGTCCAAGGTCTTCCCCACTGCCTGAGGTAACATGTTTGCGTCCACTGTCCACAACACTACAAACCCCAGCAGTATATGTCCACATGGACATGTCTGTGCTCTGCATTCTGTGGTCTGTCCAGCACATCACTACCACACTTGGCATTGTGTACATTCTTCTTCATGGGTGAGTTGCCTCCTTCACACATACTTGGTTCCCACCTCTCCCCACATTCTGCACTTGTGTGGCTGTGGGGCCATGCCGTTTTCGGAAGGTCCGCTGTCTTGTCCTACGCTGCCTCGATGGTAGTCTGGGGGGGGTCTGGAGGGGGGGGTCCTGGGGGTGGTGGCGGTGGGTATTGTGGCCCTCTTGGGTCTCCGAGCTGCATGTTCATTGGCTCCATGGCATCTGTGGGTCTTCAGATGTGGCTCTGGGCTGGGCTCCCTTTCATACTGCAGGTAGTCGTCCTGCTTAGCACCAGCAGAAGGCAGGTGTTAAATCCCTGCAGCTAACGCGCCTTATCGCCTGTTCTTGGTTCGCATTGCAGATCTGGCTGGTCGTTGAGAATATCGCGAAGTGGTGTTTTCGTGTGTTTTTGCCGGGAACGCCTACTCTGCATATCATTAGCGTTAGTTGTCGCACTCATCCGTGGCGATGTTTTTTGCGGCAGCTATCACTGGTAAACTGGCGATATTGGCAGTTTGCACCAGCTTGAGAATAGGGCGATAAATCTATCGCCACTTTTGCGGTGCTAAAGTGCCGATAAATCGGCGATAAGTCCTTGAGAATATGCCCCAAAATGTTTTACCACCCCTAAACTTGATTACACCTTGCACCTCTTTCTTTCTCCACCCTAAACTTCCTACTCCTTTGTCTCAGTCTTACCTGATGGCATTCATCCCTGCTTCCTTTGTCAGTTTTCCTCTGTTTCTCTTCCTCAATCGTTCTCACTTATCTGCCTTTCCCTCTCATGCTCTGGGATAAAGTCTGATGATGAAAAATAACTTTAATTCACCATCCCTAAAAATGAGCACTGACGACCCTCGTCTGCTACCACGGGCACAAATTTATCACTGCACCTCTGTAAACCTGGTGCCCCATTTCTGACTTTGAGTGCCACTTTCCTGCCATACTGCTATTTCACTTTACATCCATCTTTTTAAAACAACTGATTTCTGTCAGTGGCGTTGTACCTAGGCCTGCTGCAACCCGGGGCGGCCCCTAAGTTTGCCGCCCGGCCAGTGCAGATAAGAGCGGGGAGGGGGGTGGCAGCCGATGGACGACTTGTTTTGGGGGGGGTTTGGCGGCTGACGGACGACTTGTTCTCAGGGGCGAGGGGATGGTGGTAGTTGACAGACACGACGTGTTCACATTTTGCTTCTACCCACCACAGCATGGGCCAATGGGTCAGCCTACTTTAGTCACTGGCTATCTTCACTTTGAATAACGGCATTAAGTCCTTTCACAAGGAGCACATCCACACATTATTATTATTAGTATAAGGTAATCCCCTTCAGTGTAGGTATTTTTGTTTTTACTTTACTACTACTTGTGGGAGTGCGGGGCGGAAATAGAAGCTAGGAGGCTTGATGTGTTTCTTAATTTTTATGATTTATTTGAAACTTGAGTTGTAATAAGGTGTTCTTCTTGAGTTGGAGTACTGGTGTTGGTTCCACGGTTCCTTCTTTCCTGGATTCCTGGTATCCCTCTTCTGCTGTCCGTCCCCAGGTGGCTCAAAGGAAAAAGAAAGGACAGTGAGACTCTCGGATTCGATAAATTAGTTATCAGGATATTGGATAGTATCCATCACCACACCAAAAGTGAGGGGGGGGGGATAAGTTCCTATCTGTCGCTATGGCCAAGTGCTCAAAAGGAAGGACATTAGTAACAAACAAAAATCAGGAACAACAAAAAAAAATGTTCTGTAATTCCTTGGTATATTCCCTGACTTATTTTCAGGTCTCTATTTTGCTACAGGTAGAGAATTGATCAGCCAAACTCTGGGTATTTTCTAACTGCCTAGAAGAGATCTTCATACACTTACTTCAGTGCAGATATGTCTTCAAGGAGTGATGTGACCAACAGAACATTAGGTCTGTGCTTCCTCAATTAGACCCACACATGCATGGGTTAGGTGCGTTACCGTCCTGGCACAATACAAAATGGACACAGTAACCAAATAAGCAGGTACGCTTGGGGCGGTTACCGGCGTACAAAGGACAAGATGCGGCTTACATACATACAGGGGAACAGACCCGCTACCCCTTGTTTCCCTCCCTGCACCTTCTCTGTTACTGTTTCACCCTCCCTGCACCCTTGAGGCACCCTCCTTTTTGATTTGAGGTCCACCCGCCCGGCACGTTCACTCACTGTCCTGGCCGCAACTCTCCTGAGTTGCAGCGGCTTTCTCGCACCTCCTGGGGAAGGGGGGAATCCACCAATCTTCGCCACACTTTTCTCCTTTGTCCTGGGCGTCTCCTGCGTCGCCGACCCGTCTTCCTGGTGTTTCCTCAGATATTTCTCTTTCAGTGCGTTCTCCTCTTTCCTCGTTCCACCATCCGGCTCCTTCCTCACACCCCTCTGCGTTTTCCGGGTCCGCCTTTTCTCCTGCTCCCGGCATCCCTGATTGGTTCTCCTCCTGGCAGCCACTTCCTTCTTCCTGCAGGGGAGAGGTAGGGAGCAACGGGTTAATCCTTGCTATCCCCTGATGTTCCCTGACTTTTGGTGCTTCTGTTTCTATCCATGGTAGGTAACGGGGATTCGTGGCAGCGCTCTCAAGTCCTTCCTCACACTACTTTAGTGTTGCCGTTGCTTGTGGAGCCTGATGTGATAGCAGGACACTTTTTACCAGATGAAAGTTTTATGGGTACCTGTTTCCTGCTAATGCTGTTGTGAATTCTTTTTGAAATGACCTGCTGCTTTTTCACACCATACCAGCAACTCACATGAACTGTGAATATAAGGTCATGAGGGTACTCTGTCTTTGCAACCCTACCTCGCTGTCATTCTATCTTTCTTTCTTTCACCTGTCTTTACTCTTTTTTCTTCTTTCTTTCTTTCCTTCTTTCCTCTTTCTTTCCTCCTTTCTTTTGTTCATTCTTTCCTTCTTCCTTTTCTTTCTTTCTTCCAATTTTCTTTCTTTCCTTCTTTCCTTCCTTCTTTCATTCCTCCATTCTTTCCTTTTTCTTTGCTTCTTTCCTTTCTCTTTCTTGCATTCCTCTTTTGTCTTGCCTTCCTCTTTCTTTTTCTTTCTTTCTTTCCTTCCTCTTTCTTTCTTTTTCACCTCCCTCCCTCTTTCTTTCTTTCCTTCCTCTTTCATTGTCACCTTACATTTTCTTTCTTTCTTTCTTTCTTTCTTTCTTTCTTTCTTTCTTTCTCAAAGGTAAGAGGATGGCTGCCAATGCCAGACTGATTGGCTTTTTTAAGTCTGTTTTATCCCAAATCATTTGATTTTACTAAAATTATGTATATAACATGGTTACCTATAGAGGTTTTCAATCAGAATTTGTCCATTAGCTTTATAATCTGTCATTCACATTTTTCTTCCACCAACTCCAGCATGCATCACAGGACAAGGTATCAGCACACTTCACCATTGGCTGACTTCACTAGGATTTATGGCTTGCTGGCCGTTCACAAGAAGCACATCAAGTCACAAAGTAGTTCCCCCTCAGTGCTGTGTAAAATGTGTGCTTTTTGGACCAATACACATTTTTTTGCCTTTAGCAAACGTTTTTGTTTAGATTGATGATGACCTGACAGCTTTCCAAGCAAGTATTGCCAAAAGGCTGGCAGTCAATGCCAGACCTATTTCCTTTGCCAATACTCGCTACTGTTGATTTCCCTGAGATGACCACACACATTGCCTGTAGCAAGCACAAATGTATGCAGTCTCCCGCACCTTGCAAAACACCTATACAACACATCTTTACAAATTCAAAACTGCCCTATGTGCAAATGTGGGCACTTTTTCGCTATCAGATTCGCTTAATGGGAGCCACTTTTATTTTGGTTCCTGGTCCTTTTTTGTGTCCCAGTTCGACCCTGCATTCGTCCCCAGGTGAACGTGGGCAGAATCAAGAAAAGACCAATACGTGTTTTCCCGCCTAGCTAAATAACCATGCTCAGTACTGGCGCTTCCACCGAGTTTTGGTTTGTGCCCGCTGATTGCTTTTCCAGCGCCCCCGCTGTTTGTTGGACTAGAAACCCCCAGTGGGCCCTTCACAGCTCGGCTCTGCGGCTTAGCTGCACTTCAGGAAATGCGTGTTTTCTTTTCAGCCCGAATCTTTAGACAACTTCAAATGAACGAGGGCCGTGTCAGAGATTTTCCACTTACATCACTCTTTTTTTTAAATTTATTATTGTTGCTGGCGCGGAGCATTTGGCGCTTTAATCATTACCCGCAGTGCTGCCCAGCACGTACACTGCTCTCGCGTTTACAGGGAGCGGAGGCGTGCAGAGATTAAAAGTCCGGCGCAGAGTTTATCACAGGTCCGTCACGTATTGTTTCTGATCAGTGCACTGAAAAGGCTCCGGCACTTCATAGCAGAAAGCGACGAGGGTTATCGAGACATTTTAACCGGCAATATGTCAGACATCCCCAAATTATTTTTGGTTTCCGGTTTTCAAAAATACATTTTTTGGGCGTTATACCGTACAATTCAATGCCAGGGTATTTTGCTTTTTAGGTTATTTTCTACAAATAGGAGCTCTGCTCTTTTAATTAAATGACTCACTGTATTTACAATTACCTAACCAGTCAGTGAAGTTTTCACTTTATTTGGATTTTAATTACAGTTGTGTGTAGTGTTTTTAAATCTATATCTTCTATGCACACTTTTGTATCAAAAACGCTGACAAAAAATGTAACATTTGTTGATGTTGTCAGTTTGGAGCTGACACCGAGACAAATAACAAAATAATAATATTCTTCACACCCCGAACTTCATGTGGAAACTTATTGCAATCCCATATTCACAGATTTCCAAAAAAGCACCCCTAGAAGCGCCTACCACGTTCCCCTTCATCTCATCTTTTTTGTGGCACTATCTCGTGATTAACCGTGAGTAGAGGGGGAAGCGTTATGCCAACCTGTGCATCTTCTCAAGAACAGCGAATTCTACAGTTAAACGGGAAAAGATGAGTTTAAATAATCATTGTGGTGAGGTGACAATTAAGGCCCATACCTAAGAGGAAGAAAAAGAAAGTGGTCAAAAGGCGTCTAGATACCTTTTATAAGGATTTAAACTATTTTTTTTGTTATGTGAGCTGAAAAGAATACGCTGTGGTTCCCCTTTAAGTGTGAAAAGGATGCGGCTTTGCAAAATCCACCAATGGTCAATGAATATTTAAAAGGGTTGGCTATTTATTCCTCTCACGAGTGGGGCTTTTAATAAAAGAAGTTAAGCAAGTGAAATAGGAATCTGCTACTCAGGGAAAGCTGCAACCACAGCATTTACAAGGAATTTGTTAGGATCTCTCTCAGAGGGAAGAGGTTTCCTTGATCGATGCGACCGTCAAGGTAATGTGGGATGGAATTGGAAATGAGGTCCAGTTTATTAAGGGCTGCAGTTTTTTGATGAGTGAATGACACAGTTCTTAATGCCTGCCAAAAACTAGAAAAGAAGCTTCATGAGCGTGGTCCTGCCGCAAATGCTCTGCATCCTCTGAATCCTAACCAAATGCCATTTATGCAGGGACGGATCCACTTTAGCCAACCACACCCAATCCTCCCTACTGTGGTAGAGAGAAGTGGTATATGTGGCTCAAGGAAGCCTTTTTTAGTTCTAGGAGGTTTGTTATTTTGTTTTCTTTTGTCTCACTCCATGTTTCACTGTCAAGGCTTATGTTTGTTTCTCATTTCTGTATTCCTTGAGTGCCTCCATAGAGAGGGAGGTTCTAGTAGTGTGATTGCTCAAGAGCCTTACAGGGAGTTGGGTAAAGTGTGTGGCTAGAAACTTGAAAAAATAGATGCTGTAGGAGAGCTTGTGTTAAAGCTGCAGCATCCTCCTTGTTTGAGGACCAGTTTTCAACATCAGCATGTTGTCTGTCTCGGCAGCTAACTACACCTTTGGAGACCAAAGCAATAAAATACCGTTCACGCCGCATGTTACTGAATTCGAGATTCTGGATTATTATTTTGGAGCAAGGTTCTTGTACCTTTATATGCCAAAACATAGGTTCAATAAGTAAATCTGGTTTAAACCTTTGGAAACAATGACACAAAGCAGTAGGCTTTTCACAGGAGAAAAGTGTGTTAAGTATTTTAGCAGCACCAACAAACTATAAACGTTCAGAAAAAGGAATACAATTTGCAAACAAATTCAATAAAAGGAGAAAAATGTAATACGAAATATGCTAACAAATAGGTTAAAAGTAGATATGGGGAACTAGAGACATGAATTTGAATAGTTTTAAGTCAAAAGTATTAAGAGACTTTAAATATTCAATTGTTGTGGTTGACTGAGAGCTAGCCATAATTGTAAGGCAACCATAATTGCGTGAAGGGGCATGTGAGCATAGTGGATTACAACAGTAAAGAGTTTTACCTTCTGAGGCGGTCATTTATATGGATGTCCAGCACCTTCAGAAGGGCAAGGCAGACATCTGCATTTGGCAAAGTCAGATCTCTTTTTTTAATTCATTTAGTCCTGGTGAAGCCTTGAATTTTGATGAGAAACGTTGGAACAGGAAAAGTTGTTAAAATGCAAAACATCGCCTCCCAAGTTCTCTTTCAGCTTTTTCCGGTTCTTAAGTTTTACTTTCTAATTTAGTCACTTTTTTTTTGTTCAAAATCCTACAGACGGAGAAAAATGACTAAGACACCACTTTTTAGACACGTTTGTTTTATTCCTCCTGATGACCTGAGACCATATCACAGATGGCAGTGAAAGGCAAGATCATTCTTTCACTCCAGCATTAGGCTCCAATCAAGTCCCGTCTATTCCACTCCAAAACGGTCAGCTGATTCTTCCCCACAGGGGCCATTTTCTTGTCCTTTATGTCAATTAGAATACAGGAGACCAGCTGGTCTGGCTCTAGAGAAACATTTGCAATTCTTGTTTTGAAGAGAGAGCCGATCAAGGTCTCAGTCAGCTGTCAGGTAGATAAAGAAGCAGGGCCCCCTTCTGTTCCTCCTAAGTCAATTTTGCCATATGTGTAGCAAAGTAGTTTTCTTTTCACAAAGTAAAAGATGACTGGATTGGTGGACTTACTGTGTGTAATTGCTCTGATTTGTTGGGCTCTGAGTATCTAGCACTTGTAAGCCCCTTGAGTAAGCCTTGGGGTGCATTCCTTTGGAGAGGCAAGTACAGGGGTGTTTTTCATAATTCATAATATGGTGAGCGCAGGATACTGGTGGTAAAAGTTTTCAGTTGCCTCAATTGGAGACAAGTAAATCCTGTCCTCGATCTGCCAGAACCAGGTCTCACATAATTTCTCCCCGATTAGGGACGGTTTGCAGCCTCCTTCATTTTCTTCTGGGCATTTTGCTGCTTTCACTGTGCTCCCTTTGTCTGGAACCCTAACAATATTTTGGCTTTGAAATGTGAATATCACCTCGATCCCTGGCCTGAAAGACATCTTTCGATAGTTCCTAAAGTTATTGCCCCAGCTCTTTACTACTCCATTGATATCGCAGAAATTGCTGCCATGGTCCATCTCGCTACTAAATACACATTGCGTAGCCTCTGTGGTTCTCATGTAGCTTCTCCACAGCTTTCCACTACTTTCTAGTCCAGCAAAGTTTGTGGTGAAAGCTGCCACTGAACAACTACCTAATTTTCTGGGAAGGTATTTTCTTGAGGACCCAGCTAACACTGGCTATCACACCTCGGGCAGCAAGGCATCATTTTGATGTTCTCAATGCATGGTTCGAGCACTGATCTCTGGTGGTGTCATCCCCTCATTCTTTTTACAATTCAGTATTGGTGAGCATCCTGGCATCTGCTACAGTTGATCAGTATTCCTTGTGTGGATATCATCTGATTTTAACTTGTCATTCCTTGGCAGTATGACTTCCTCCTTTTACCTCTGCATTTTGCAGTTCACCTTTTTGAGTGTGCCAAGGTTCATCCGTTAACCCATTCTTTGCCTATTTGGTGCATCTTTTTTTCAGTCATTCATACGGTCATTGAATTATTTTATGTTGCACAGACAATATTCAACTTGCCGTCAGAGTTGATGGGAATCTGAAGTCTACTTTGACAAGGTTCAGAAACTGCATGCTCGGAATTCCTGACTTGATGACTGCACATGTGCTTAAAGATAACTTAAATAAAACCAAGTTAATTATCCCTCACGGCTCATCTCGTCTTAATTTTCATTCAAACCCTTGTAGACTTTGTTCCTTAGATTCCTTCCTCATTCAGATCATCATCTCATCCAGTTTAGACAATAACAAAGCCTTATATTGTAGTCTTTGGCAGTGTTTCTTGCCATGATTGCAGGTTATCCAGGACTCTTCAGCTCAACTTATATATAATGAGTTCTTTTTCAGACCATTCTTTTAAGCTCTATTTTCTCCCTATTGTCTAAAGCGTTATATTTCCTACACTATGCTTGACATTTCAAGCGTTTTATAAACAGGGTACTATGCTTTTTTGTTACCAGATTCAAGACATACCACTCTTCCCTTTCTTCAATATTTTATTCACAGACTTTTTGACCTTCTTTCTGGCTTGTCTATGGGCATGCCATTTTAATTTTTGGTTGCTAAGACTTGGAATTTCGTGGCTCCTACACTATGCAGGTAATAAAACTTCATTCATTTTCTCCAGTCATGTAATAGCCTTTTGGAAAAAAATTGCTTTATAAATAAAAGATATCTGATCGTAAAGTATTAAGCTAACTTTATTGCAGAGATATTTTCCCAATAAATGACTAAGTACAATCATGGCCTGCCCTGCCCTTGAAGCGACTCCTACCTCAAATATCTATAGAGCATGTTGGAATCATTCTAAGCATTCACATTTTTCCAAAGGTTTTATTGTACTCCCACAGTAAAGAGTTATAATAGGATCACATGCCCTAAACCCACACAATATATTTTTTATTTTTACGGAGTTTTATATAGCGCGAACTTGACCCGAAGGTATCAGGTATCAGAGCGCTTTACATAGCACCAGTTGCATTACATGAGGACAAATTCATTTTTTGTTAGGCACGGGGAGATTAAGTGATATGCCCAGAATCATAGCACCAGTTGCATTACATGAGGACACATTCATTTTTTGTTAGGCACGGGGAGATTAAGTGATTTGCCCAGAATCACAGGATGTTCAGCGTCATTGCCGAGACTCGAACCCGGTTCCCCAGATTCGAGGTCGACGGCCCTAGCCGTTAGGCCAACTCCTCTCCCCTATAGTTACTGCTAGTGTTATCTTGACCTTTCCTAAAGGCCATGTGCTTCCACCCCATTAAATGGTTAAAGCTAGTGTTGTCCAGAATTGTCCTATTGGCACTCTCAAAACATTTGTGATTTTAGTTAATACATTTTCCCATTTGTATGTTTCACTTTTTCTGGACCTGAGGTTATTTGTTTCTCGATTGTATGTCATTGTACCAGTTGATTCCTGCATCCTTCAGCATTTCATCCATGCTTACGTCTTTGAGCAGCGTAACATACAAAAAAAATCTAAAGTATACTTTTAAGTAATTTAGTCTCACCTTTCATTGAAATAGGTGGATTTAATGATCAGTGACAACCTGCTAATGGGCGTTAGGCTGCAGAGTCTCTTCTCCTATGATGCACCACTTAGGGCGTGGGTTCTATAAGCAAGTAAGAGTATAACAATAAGATTGGGTTTGGGATGTATATAAATCCCAAATTAGAGAAATGAAGGAGATAGTCTGTCATTCACAATGCAACCCAGTAGGGATAATAAATATGTGGTATGGCCACACAGAACAAACCATGCCTTGCTGCCATAAGTAAAACTAACTGCTGTGGAGCACTAGGGAAAGTAACAAACCTTTTTCCTAGTGTGCTATGGCAGTTGGCTTTGCTTGCCTCATCAGCAATGAGGAGGTGGAACCAGTGCTTGTGGAAAGAGACAGGACTTTAAAGAAAACAGACATTAGGATCTGAACTGTGGTGTTGAGAAGCCATTTTTGAAATCCAGGCATGGTGAGTTGGAATTGTAGGCACGTGAGAAGGCACAATGAAGGGGCTGGGGCAACATGGGGCAGAACAGGGCAGAGCACATCAGAAGGGCAGGGAGGTGGAAACCACAGAAATTCTTCTGAGTGGGCATTTACTATAATGGCAGTGTGCAAAGGAAGCATTCTGTTTGGCTATTCAGCTTTCTACATGATGTACTCTGGATGCTAATTTTCAGACCACGTCTGATGGCAGCTGGACACTCTCAGCCTTCATAGGAGACTTCCTCTTCTACTAGAACAGCTAACATTAGTCTTTGGACAAGGAAATAGTCAGCTAAAGTCCTTCCTCATAGCAGATTTTGTTTGTTTTAGGGAAATAATATTTTTAACATCAATATAACAATGCAGAGTGCATTCACAGATTTCTGCTGTGCACCAATACTGTGCACACCCAAGAGGTGTAATGGTAACTACATGAGCCCTTTTGCTAAGGGAAAAGGAGAAACCCAACTAGGATGCAATATATTATTTTTTATTTTGAGGGTCAGTATAATCTTTATGCAATTCTAAAAGTCAGCTGTCAACATAATATGAAAGTTCATTTTTACCCTGAAATAAAACAAACGTCTTCCACCCTATCCAGGATTTATACTCACACTTCCTGGGTCGGTCTATTTGACCCTTCCTTGCTTCATCTCATACCTCTTTTACTATTCCGATCCCCAAAAGCAAGCCTTTCTAAACCCTTCCCTCTGACTCTTCCCCCACCTCCTCCCTTTTACTCATCCCAAGCCCCCTCCTACTGCTATGAGCTCCAAAACAAGCAACAAAACGAAAAAATATATATTTATAAATCAATCCCTCTTCTATCCCTCCACTATCCTTTTCAATCCAAATAACAAACTAACATGTCCACCAATCAACTTACTTTCATATTTCACTATACTAATTCACCACTAATCCTTTATGGGTTCCGGAGTAGTGTGCTACTCACCAAAAAAGCACTTCAACAGCCCATCAGGGGTAGCAAGCGCTATATAAATGCAAAACATTTTTCCCTCTTCTATCCCTCTACTATCCTTCTCAATCCAAATAACTGACTAACATATCCACCACTCAAATTATTTTCATATTTCACTATACTAATTCACCTCTAATCCTTTATGGGTTCCGGAGTAGCACGCTACTCGCCGAAAAAGCACTTCGAGGCCTCATCAGGGGTAGTAAGCGCTATATAAATGCAATTACAATACAATATTAATTTAAGCTTTTATTGTTTTAAATGCACTTCTAGGCCTCAAACCTAATTACAGGTTCAGTGAGGATCTTTACAAAATTCAAGTGTGAAAATAGTGTCAATATTAAGAATCAAATTGGAAATAGAGGTTTGGAAAATGAATGCTATAACCATTTTATCCAGTACGTGTGTGTATATCAAAGACTAGTGAATAAGTTCTGCATTGCCGTCCTCATGTTAAAAGAACAGGTTAATGACTAATGTATTTCAAGTGAAGACATGAAGTCCAGATGTCAAATACATGATGCTGGTGGACTGTTCTCACATGCAGAACAGTTGGAGATTGAGACCACACTGACCGCTAATGGCCTTTAGGTGAGCCAGACTGTGGGTGGTACAACTGTTGAACTAGTATGTTAGAGACCGGTGTGTGCACAGCCAGATGCTCTTGTTGCACCGTGGGGTGGTGAACTAGGGCACATCCTGCATATGATAAGCTCTTTTTGTGTCTACAACGGTCGATGACACTATCATGACCAGAAAAATGTGTCCTCGACCCCAACACATAGAAAGAAAGTTCTGAATCCACACCAGAAGTGACCAGGAATACGGTGGAATGCAGTCAGAGCACTCAAGTATCCTCAGCAAACATTTCCCCCGTAGACTTTGCATGTATGGTTAATGTTTAGATGCAGGACAATGGTCCATTTCTGCCCAATACATTTAGGGATTATGATGCCATGTTTCCAGCCATCCACCCATGCATGCATCTATTGATTCATTTCTATATTGTCACCCAATGTCTTTGCCAAGCTTTCATCCATGCATTCATGCAGGTCCTGGATTCACTCAAATCCATAAATTTTCATACCCAGCTATGCAGTCAAAGTCATCCATCCTTAATCCACTAATCCATTCACTGACTCATCCACCCACCCACCCATCCATTCATGCATCCATCCACCCATCTACTTACCTGTGTATATGTGTTTTATGCATGATTGTAGGGTATTTGTGTCTGCTTTATGTGTACCTCTAGTGTTATGTGCACGTCTTCGTATGTTATCTTTGCATGCAGGCGTGTTAGAGTTTTAATGTGTGACTTTGGAATGTTGGATTTGTGTTCAAAGATTGATGTATGCATGCTTTAGTTTATCTGCTGATAGATGTCTGTTGGTGATTTGTTGCCTCGGCACATGCATGTATGTCTGTGTGAGTCCTGCCTGCATGACTGTGTTCCTGAATGTGTCTATCTGTTGTTTTAAACAAAGAGCGCGCGCGCTACAAAAGCTGCATCGCATGCCTCTGTCATTTGTTTTTATTGTGAGACCTTTACATTTCAGTATTAATAGAATGACATGACAGGAATAACCCTGCTTCATACAAATTCTCGTATGAGTTTTTGCTTCACTTTTGCAAATTGAAACAAAAAAAAATTGTTTGCATATTTGTATAACCATAATATAGTTCTTTCCTTACAACAGGCCTAAAACGGTCGATGGGAAGCAGTCTTGCAGCGAAGTTGATTTAAGGTTCTCAAGGAACTGTTACGAAGCATTTCCCAGGTCTGAGAAAACCACTGAAACTCAAATCACAGCAGACATGCGCGGATTTGTTCGAGTTAATATAAAATATTAAGCCGCCTTGGACTTTACCCGCGCACTAAAGCAGAGTGATTGCGGCTATCTTAATGTTCAACAAAAATAAACCGATTTAAAATCTATTAACCAAGTGCTTGGACTAATTGTCACTGCATACAGTGTAACCAGACAAGCTTCACTAAGTTTTTACAAATATTTCAATCAGGTGGCGCCCTGTGCGACAATGTTTGTTGGCGCCCCCCCCAATGACCTCTGCCACAGATTCCCTCACTAGCAGCCTTTAACAATGCCCCTAAAGTCTCCGTAACCACAGTCTCTCAGATTACACTTTACATCACACACACATTGCACGGAGACAATCATATGAGTGTAAATCAGTGAATAGGAATGTTACATCAGACAGGACTACAAGATGTAGGAGTCACATGTCCACGATACTGGTAGGCAATATAGTTTAAGAGTCCTTATTCTGGAAAAGCACAAATTCAGGATATAAAACATAACACCAATGTCAGGGGTTCTTTCTTTAATAATAAACATTGTTTTCTACCCAAATGAACCCTTTTGGCAAGATTAGGAAAGTGAAAGACTGGAAAAAAAAAATGTAGCTCTAACATATGCAGATTGCATGCAGCTCTTTGATGACAGTTAATAGCTCAATGTTCTATATAAGGATTTTGAATTATAAAAGACAAGTAACAAAAGGATCTCTCTTGCAGAAGCAGTAACTCACTGACCTATTTACATTGTATGCACTTTGTGATCTGCATGGTATACGTTCTTAGCAGCAGGCATTTTAACCCTGCGTGCTACCTTACAATGAGTCAAAACTTCCACTAGACAAACCTCCGGTCTCTTTCCAGGAAGACAATTAATCACAGGAGTTATCTTGACATTTTAATTGATGCCAGGAACGGGGCAGCAGGAACGCAGCAGCTGTTTTAAAAACAAGCATTTGCAATGCAATCGGTCTCGCCTTTGGGACCTTATATGTATTTATCTATGCAGCACATTAGCCTAGGTGCTGAAACATCTACTGTTCTTTAACATGGAGGGAAAGTGAGCACCAAACTGCGTGACACGCCAGGTATGGGAACACATGGAAAGAAATATTGCCTTTCAGTGGGAAATGGTATAGTCCAAAGCTCTGTTTTTAATAGGGCCTCCGGTGGTCATATCACTGAAAATACAAGATTTAACAAAAATATTTTCTACGGGTGCTCGTGGAAGACAATTTCTATGGACTGGAATCTAGAGAATGATAAAGTGATTCTGGTATTTTACTGACCTTTGCTGGTCGTTTTCCTATCAGGAAATGTTAAATAGAGGCAGTTGCCAGAAAAATAAAAAAAGAAAGTCCCTCAGCAGAAAGCAATTCTGGTATTTTACTCACCTCTACTGGTCGTTTTCTATCAAGACAGTTAAATAGAGGCAGCAGGGCCGGACTGGGAACAGAAACCGGCCCTGGCAAACTGCTCAGCCGCCCCCTGGGGTGAGGGGGAGTGCAGCCGAGCAGTTTGCGTGGGCCGAGTTTCGGCCGATTTTGTTACCGGGGGCCGATATTGCCGACCCCCGGTAACAAAACGGACCCCCAGAGGCCCAAAACCGGCCCCCACCCTAGCGGCCTACCGGGAAATGCCCGGTGCCCGCTATGGCCAGTCCGCCCCTGAGAGGCAGTGGAACAGAAATACAACATAGAGAGAGGTACTAAGGTTAAAGGAACAAGAACGTTTCCAGTTGGACTATAAATATATTTATACTGTGAAGATACATGTAAGAGAATTTCTAATAGTGGCGGAGAGAAAGGAAAACGATCAGCCACCGGACTTAGAATTTACGCATGTTAGGGATAAAAAGCAGATTTTGCTTTGCAGAGTGAAGCGCAGTGGAAGGTACTTATTTGTTTAACAACTTTTTTTTTTTTTTTTTTTAAGGGAGGTTTGGAGAACATCAGGCAAATTATTTTCTTACCCATTACCTAGTGTTGCAGCGGAGGAAGTTTTAAGAGGGAGAAAATTAAGTCACAAAAACAAAATGCAGGGGGTGTTGCTTTAATTGAGTGTGGGTACATGTGTATAGATTTGGTCATTATCTGAATTATGTGCATGCTGCCCTGAAAAAGGGCCCCATAAAGTGTTCAGAACCACCACCAACGAACCAGAATTGGATCATTCTTACAGATTTTACAAAAAGGTTTTGTAGAGCACCTCTAGACTCCTCTCAGCCACTCTGTGTGCCCTCACGTATACCAGATTATTTACATCAGCTCCCATTCTGAACATGTGCACACTGGTCACCTAGCGCTGCTCCAAGCTGGAAACCAAGCAAACATTACAGCTAGAATGGCTCAGTGAGCTAAACGCTCACTGCTTAGCTATACAGGTTCCAAGTTTGAATCTCAGCTAGGCCTACTCAGCCAACAAGCTTTCTGAGGTAGGTAAATTGAGTACTATTAATTTAGGCAATAGGGAAACTATTATCTAAATCTAGGACGTCATTTTAACACGCAATGTTTACTGTAGTTTTTGTATTACTTTAATACTGTTGTCGCAGAATGCTGTTATTTGTACATAACACCATCAAACTCTCCCATCTTCAGTGCTGTGACTAGCACCAGCTACATCATCCAACTCAACAGTACTCATTAGATCTACTTCAAAAGATAAAAAGTCAAGCATCCAGGACTGATATCACGACCGTGAGGTTGCACACACACACAGATCTGTGCAGATGCATGAATCCAGCGAACTCTACACCTTTTTATACCGTCGAAGAGGAAAAACGAGCCACTTGACCTGTGTTTCAGTTACGTTACCGTTGTATTGTCTGCATGGCTCAGGCTTTATTTTTTCTGGTCTGTGGGTCCAAGTTAACTAAACCTTGACTACGATTCCCAGAATTCACTCGTGTGTAATGAAGATACAGGACTGGTCTTCAGACTTTTGATACAAAGCTACAATCACAGAAATTTGTTGTTTGTGTTTAAACGTTTTGTAACTTATGATGAGGGCCGCTGCAAGCTCGTTCTGTAGCCCATATATTATTTTATCAATATGTGGTACTGTTGCCATATGTACCTTATGTATTATGAACTGCATTAATGCGAGGCGCCCTGATGCCCGAGGGGGCTTGTCTTCGCCTAAATAAAACTTAAAGACAAATAAATAAACATTCATGTAATCTAGAAAAAGGGAGAGGCATGCTTCTGCGCGCCTCGCCCTACCCTGCCTGCATTCACCGAGGCCGGCTTGCCCGTGGCTTTTGGCCAGCTGCTGAGTGTGCTCGCCCAGCAGGTTTCGGGCATGGCGTCCTTGCAGACGTTGGTGTTCACTAAGAAGGTAGGCATCTCGGAGGGGTGACGCGGGCCTCACTGGTGCTGTATGGGCGGGATGGGCCTCTTTGCTACGATGCTGCTGCCGGGGAGATTGACGATGGCCTCTGTCTGTGCTGCTTGAGGGACGGAGGAGCTTGAGTCTCAATGCTGCCTGTGCTGGGAGATAAAAGATGGAGGGCTATCTGCTGCACACACCCTCGCTGCACACATGGTACCTGCAAGCACACCCTCAATGCACACACCCTCGCTGCACACATGTTACCTGTGCACACACCCTCATTGCACACACCCTCGCTGCACACATGGTACCTGCGCACACACCCTTGCTGCACACACACCATCGCTGCACATACCCTTGCTGCACACATGCTACCTGCTGCACGCACCCTCGCTGCACACATGCTACCTGTGAACACAGCCTCGTTGCACACACCCTCGCTGCACACATGGTACCTGCGCACACACCTCGCTGCACACACACCATCGCTGCACATACCCTTGCTGCACACATGCTACCTGCTGCACGCATCCTCGCTGCATACATGCTACCTGTGAACACAGCCTCGTTGCACACACCCTCGCTGCACACATGCTACCTAGAAAAATTACTTTCTTCTGAAGAGAGCGCCACACTGAAGCAACGCTGCAGCACTCACTCAGCCAGCCAAAGAGCAGTTAATTATCCGCCGTGAGGGCATGCAATATCCTGCTGCAGACTTCCATCAAGGCGGCCTACGAGGAAGGCTGTAAATGTAACAAGCACCTGCACTAACAGTGCCTTAGGGAGCCCTGTTCACTAGCTCCTCCCGGTGCACTCCACTCGGCACCAACAATGTGCGCCGACCGGCCCTACTCGCCGGACTGTGTTGCGGTGATCAGCAGCATGGAGCCCTGCTCTTTTTTCTGGAAGCCTGCGAGGCTCCGATCCCCCTTTCTGGCGTCGGAGCAATTGGGGAAGCTCAGTCTTCCTCTGGCCGGTGTGCGGGACTCTCCTCGGTGCACGGGAGCCCCGCCCACACTGAGGTCCGAGACGCCTGACTTCCGGTCTTTGCGCCTACGTTTCGCGAGGTGGGCGTGCTTGTGAATGCGCACTATGTTTAAACAAGCATTTGCAATGCAATACGACTCGCATTTACGCGAGATGTATTGCATTACAAATGGGAGCTTCCGCGCTTAAGAAGGCATGAACAGGAGTGGGGAGTGAGGGAGGGGCGAAAAACTGCGAACTGCGGGAGGGGGCGGGTGGGGGACACAGGGCAGCATATAGTGTTCCAGTAAAGGGGCTGATAGCCTCAGAGGGAGAAAAATGACGACATAGACATCAGGAGGCGGGGCTAACAAGCCAAACACCAATCACAATGCAGGAATTATGACTGAAGCCAATCAAAAATATGGGCGGAAAGTGGGCGGAGCTTCCCCCACTATACTGTATACACCATCTCTCGACGAGACAGCGCATGCGCTGACTAGCCGAGACCTAATGATAATATACTCCCAAGAAATGACGCCCCCACCCCAAGTCAGCGCCCGGTGCGGTGGCACCGTTCGCACCGCCCTAGAGCCGGCCCTGATTTCAATTTCTGTGCAGTGGAAGCAAACCGACATCGTTTGCTCAAAATATGGGTTTTAAGTTACAAACGAAAAAGCTAAGAATATACAATGACACATAGGAGGACATTTACCAAGATTCGCACAATGCGTGGAAAACAGCTGCGTTCAGCAAATGAACAATGAGTCCTGAGTTGATTACATCACCAGCGTGGCAAACACAAACAACTTCACGCTCTTGTGATGCTAAAAAACATTGAATATTGAGCAAAGGCTCATTTGTGGCCTTTGTACATGACGCATGTTCAAGTACAATTCTTTTCACACAGATGACTGCCCAAGGGTAACTCTCTTCTTTACCTTTGCAAATTGTAACATGTATTACTGCCTGAAAAACCATGCAAGGTTGCCCATTGCATGTCCACAGTAACAAAAGCAGTGCTACATCTGGCTACTTTTATTACGTAAATCGCACAATAAATAATATACCACTACTTTCTTTATTAGCAGAAAAGGCCACTTTATTAAGACAGTTATGTAGCATGAACTAGTTAACCAAGAATATCATACAGCAAGGCCCTGGCAAAGTACCTGTCACTGCATGCTCAGGCTGTAAGGCAGTGATGATTAGCAGAAGTATGCAAGGATGACCATATGTCTGCCCAGCAAGTGTCAACCACAAGAATATCTCTGGTGATGTGGGCATGAATATCCTCCAGAGGACATTTCTTTGCAAAGGAATATCAGACCTTAATACAGGGGATATTTAATCCAACAAGAAATGGTGCATGTGGTCACTGCCTTGCTCTTCTTGGCTCTGGGGAAGCCCACAATGAGCTTAACTTACTGTGAGAAATCAGGTTGTTGGTTGCAACACCCAGCATGTGACCCAGAGACAGGCTGCTGGCACCAAATAGCTAAGGCAAGAAAATGGCAACTTTCTAAAAGTGGCATTTTCACAATTGTAATTTAAAATCCGACTTCACCATAAGTTAGGATTTTAAATTCCAATTCCAGAGACACCAAACATGAACTGAATACCTATTCTCATTTGGAAATTACACT
Source organism: Calotriton arnoldi (assembly GCA_963921515.1). Taxonomy (NCBI): domain Eukaryota; kingdom Metazoa; phylum Chordata; class Amphibia; order Caudata; family Salamandridae; genus Calotriton; species Calotriton arnoldi. Next base: position 591,919 of record CAWUFW010003888.1, read on the forward strand.
TATAAAATGTAATAAACTAACTCCAATGTTATTCTATGGGAGAGGTAGGTCTTGCAGTAGTAGAAAACAGATTTAAGAGTTGTTCACTTCCAGGGCATGTAAAACTTAAAAGTACATGTCTTACTTTTTAAAAATATTGCACCATGCCCTCTGGGCTGTCCAGGGCCTACCTTAGGGGTGACTTATATGTATTAAAGAGAAAGGTTTGGTACTGGCAAAAGGTTTACTTTGCCAGGTCGAAATGACAGTTTAAAACTGCACACACACAGGCTGCACTGGCAGGCCTGAGACATGTTTAAAGTGCTACTGAGTGGCACAACCAATGCGGCAGGCCTACTAGTAGCATTTAATGTACAGGCCCTGGGCTCAAGTAGCGCCACTTTACTAAACTTACAAGTAAATTAAAAATGTATATTGGGTATAAGCCAATCTAACACATTTTAACGAGTGAGCATAAGCACTTTAGCACTGGTTAGAAGTGGTAAAGTGTGCAGAAACCTAAGGCCAGCAAAAACGAGTTCATTAAAAATGGAGAAGGAATGCAAAAAGATTGGGGGAAGACCAGCCCAAGGATGATAGGTCTAACACTTCTCTTAGTGAGCACAGTCCATTGAATAGGATTCTGCACACCAAGGGTCCATTCTATACAAGAGCTTTTCTTCCTTGATTGTATGAGGAAGAGGGAAGAAATATGAAAGAGTGATGAACTGGGCTATGTGTAAGCAGACAACATTTATGGTAAAAAAGGTAAGCGGGTATGAAGAACTAACTTGTCTTGGTACAATACAGTGAACAGTGGACAAACTGAGAGGGCCTGAAGTTCTCCAACCCTATAGGCCGAAGTCATTGCCAACATGAAAACAGTCTTCAGAGTGAGAAGTTGAAGCAGGCAACTGTGCATCAGCTCGAATGGAGATGCAATGGGGAAAGTCATTTAATTAAGTGTGTCATAAGCTCGGATGTAGTATTTTATTTGTGATTTAATTTCCCTTTTAAAATAAATAGTAATTTGCAATGTATTTTTAAACTTTTTGTATATTAAGAATTAGCATTTTAGAATATTTTCTTACTATTTAAAAATGATTTAAGAATCAAAATAATATTAATTTAAATAAAAGTTATTTAAAATGTTTTTTTAATTTAATGTATTTTATATGTTTCCCTATATGTTGCTGCTACTCCCTGGCTTCATTGATTTCAATTGGAGTTTGTTGCAGTACCAGCGGTTGACCATGAACAGTGCTTGACTTATTCCGAGGCTGGGCTTCAGTACATTTAAACCTGTTTTGCCAGCAGTACTACTGTAGCTGATTCAAATGTGTATTTTGTGAATTGCAGTTGATTAATATTATGTGGGTTTCTGGTTTGTTTTAGCATGTTCCTCCTTGAACCCCTCCTTCAATATCCCTTAACACCATTCATTTTACATTAATTATTCCCATTTCCCACTACTCACCTCGCCCATCAGCATTTACTAATAAATCTTATACTTACATTTGCAGAGATCTCTGCAATTGGGGATGAGATTTCCATACAGAAAAGAAAGAAGGGGTGAAGATGGAGATCTCTAGACAGAGTTTGTGAATTGAATTATGGAGCAAATAATCTAGTAGTGCTTTACATATTTCAAAATATCTTTTGTGAATAGGTCCAGGTATGTTTAGAAATTAATGATGATTATCTTGTTTATTGCATTGCGGCAATAAACCTGTGACGTTTGGTGTCCATCATATAGAGTATACAGCTCATAAGAGTTATGCACAAAACACACAGAACAAGTAGTATAATCTAGAAATAAGCCAAATGATGATATTTCTTCACAGAATTCCCAATATTATCAATTTTTTCTTGATGTAAATTTCCAATTTGCAAACATACTTCTATCAAATTGTAAACCTTTCTTCTTCTTTAAAAAAAAAAAATGTTTTATTGGGATTTACTAGGCATACAACAGTTATGACAGGGAATATCGTTCTAAAGCGGTGTAACAGAAAGTAAGTTATGTAAGCAAGTTTTAGCACGTTGATAAAGTACAATAACACTTGGAGTGTATTGAGATTACTAAAATGAGGTGTGTGGTAGAGGACTCGCAAATATGGTGATGATATAACTACGCCCTGTATGTGTAGTATTAACTGGGAGGGGAACATAAACTAGGAGGAGGAGGGGGCAGATTACCAGCATGGTGGCGGCAGGCAGGAATATTGGAGAGGCTCACGGGGACATGGACGGTGTAGTAAGTGAGAGTGATGTTGAGGTTGGTAATGCAGTGTCAGCCTTGGGTGGGTGGGTCAGGAGGACAGAATGCAGAAGGAAGTGGAAGGGCCCATGGATATGTATGGATGACACTCTAGGGGGGTTTAGTGGTGCAGGATGGGGGCAAATGTTGAACCCCTTCACATCGGAAGGCCTCCTCCTATGCAGCTCCCCACATGCGCATTGCTCCATGTCAGGCAGCTACCAGTGGAGCTGTTGGCGAATGCTATTGGAGTGTGATTGCACGTCTGGCAAGGAGGAGGGCAAGGGCTGCAAAGCGAATACATACTTTGTGTTGTTTCTTGCTCCTGAAAATACCTAGGGCGCATGCCTCCCATGTAGGCAGGACAGACAGCTCTGTGGCCATCCCACAGGGTGCTGTGCACTGACTGCCAATAGCCCTGTAAAGCCGAGCAGGACCAAAGCATGTGTTTGAGGTCCACATCTGGGTAATTACAGCTAGGGCATGTAATGTGTACGTCAGGGTAGTATTGTTTCCGTTCGGTGGGGGTGATATGCGCTCTGTGTAGAGTGAAGAATTGAATTTCTGGAACCAGGAGTAGCGGGAAACCTGCTGCGGGTATTCCAGTGCCTGCTTCCATTCCTTATTGTGAAACACCCTTCCGAAGTTGTCCTCCCACCTATTTCTCAAAGTTATGAGGGTGATATCCATAAGTTCTTTAATGGCCTTGTATAGCCATGTGATGAGATGTCGACCTGCATCCATTGTAAATATGGTCTGCAGAACCAGGTGGGTAGCCAGTTCTACCTCCTGTGCATCCCATAAAGTGTGGCAGGTGTTACGGAATTAACGGTGTGTAAGAAACTGACCCGGTGTGAGGGCATGATCCACTGCCAGCTGGTCGTACAAGAGAGGCTGGTCTTCGAATAACGGGTTGCCCACCGTAAGAAGCGAGTGTGCCGTCCAGTCTCTCATGTCTGCAGGTGCAAAGAAACCAGGGAAGTGAGGGAGGCCAACCAGGGGGAAGGTAGAAGCGTAGGGTGGTTTCCTCATGTGAGAGGCGATGGATATGGACCATACAAGTGTGGGTAATCTCTACCTGCAGAGGCCAAGGGGATGTAGATAGTATTCCCAGGAGGAGTAGGTTGCGCGCATTGGCTCTAGGCATGACCTCGCTGTCATCACTTGTTTCTCCCATGTAATGCCTGGCCGTCTAACACGATAGCCACTGCAGTTGAGCAGTTAATTAATACACTCCAAAGGAGGGGGATCCCACCCCCGGTCCACCGGCAGTTGTATTTCCTGAGGGAAATGCAATAGCGTTTATTCCCCCAGATAAGTGTGGTCAGGAGAGAGTCCAGCTCAGTGAAGAAGGATTTCAGGGGAATGACTGGGAGGTTAGTAAAGTAGTACAAGAGCTAAGGTAATACAACCATTTTTCCCAATGCAATCTTGCCTATTGGTGCTAGTTGTAGGGATTGCCAGAGTGGATCTGGGACCTAATGCTCATTAGGACTTTACACAGGTTCCTCTCATATAGATCAAGAGGGGTATGATATAAGCAAATCCCCAGGTAGCATATAGCTTCACCTCTCCGCCAGAGCTACATTTTGCCAATGAATATGGAGCGGGTGGCTGATTGAAGTTGAGGGGTTAAATCGCTGATTTGGTCCAATTAACTTGCAGTCCTGATGCTACTGTAAAGGCAGGTAGGGAGTCACGGGGCGAAGAGAGGTCGGATGTTATATCCCAGAGGTACAGGAGCAAGTCGTCCGCATACAATGATACAGCATGCATTCTGTCCTGAAGAGTTAAACCCCCTTCCCAGCCCTCTCTGCGTAGCCAGATGGCTAAAGGTTCCATTGCAATTGCAAAGAGGAGGGAGGAGAGTGGGCATCCCTGCCTGGTACCGCGGCCCACTGGAAAGGAGGGCGAGATGAGGCAGCCCAGGCAGGCCAGCAAGGTCGGATACGTATACAGTAACCATGTTTAGGCTAGCAGTCACTTCCCGACGCCCATACAAGTGAGCACTTGAAAGAGATAGTCCCATGACAGTGTGTCAAAAGCCTTCTCCAGGTCCAGTATAAGGCAGACGGCCACTGGGAAGTGGCCCTCGACTCGATCTTGGATATGAAAGAGGCATTGTATGTTTTTGGAGATGCTCCGACCCAGGACAAAGCCATTCTGATCAATGTGCATTCATTCCGGGGGAATCTGGAAGTATCTGGCAGTGCGGATCTTACGAAGTATTTTGTAATCTGCTCCAAGAATAGCAATGGGCCAATAGGACCCCAAATGCAAGGAGGCGTGGCCCTGTTTCGGAATGGAAGCTAGGAGGAACTCTCGGAGAGACTGTAGGAGCCCGCCAGTGTGTAGGGCTGCCTCGAACATCTCTGTGAGGTGTGAGCCAAGGGCGAGGAAAAAGTGGAGTAATATTTCAGTGGCAGTCAGTCAAGGCCGGGAGTTTTGTTAGGGGCAAGATCACGGATTGCTTGTACTACCTTGGTGTTGTAATAGGGCTGTCTAGGGAGGCCCTAGCGGAGTCAGGGATGTGAGGAAGGGCCACCTCTGCGAGAAAGGCATGTGCTGCTTTCGCTGTATCTCCTCCTGGGGGTTGGTAGAGGGAGGAGTAATAGGCGTGGAATTCCTGTAGTATTCCACCTCGGGAGAACACCAGGTCGCCCAAATGTGAGCAAATTCCAATGATGGGGCCTGTAATGGTTTCCTGTCTGATTAGCCAGGCTAAGAGATGGCTTGATTTGTCTCCTTCCCTATTCACTTTGGCTGCATGTGCAGAAAAGTTAAACCGTCGCAAGCCTTCAAGAAGGGCGGTATAATCAGACCTTGCGGTTGCATAGGTCTGGGCCACTGTGGGGTTTCTGTCCGCTATCTTCCCCGTGTGAGCGAGATGATGTTCATATTCCACTATCTCCCTGTCTAGTGTCCTTTCTACCCCCACTATCTCCTTAATGCATGCACCCATTGTTACCACTTTGAAGGCATCCCATCCTAAGCCTTGAGTGGAGACGTACCATAATTTTCAGTGAAGTACTGCCAGATATGTGCCTCCTGCGCTGCAAGGAAGCCAGAATCTTCCAGGGGATCACGAGGCAGCCACCACATTGGTGTCGGGGGGCACAGTGGTAGCCATCTCATGTCCACCACGTGGGCATTGCGGTCCGAGAGGAGGTGCCCAAGATAATCTGAATAGCGGATAAGGGTAGGTGGAGCAGAGGAAGAGATTCCCTCCAGATTGAGGGGTATGGAATGGAAGGAATAGAGTTTGGTCCTAGGATGCAGTTATCTCCAAGCATCTGCTAGGGACCTATGGGGTGCCCAGCTCCAGAAGCAGTCAGCCTGCGTGTATGGGGGGAACTTGGCAGTAGTAGGTGGGACCTGTCCAAGTCTTGGTCCAGCACACAGTTGTAGTCACCTCCGAGGATCCGGGGAAATTGAGTATGGTGTGCCAGCTCAGCTGAGAGAGCATCCCAGAATGTGCCCTTATCTACATTGGGGGCATATATGCATCCTATAACTATGGGACGGCCATCTAAGAGACCTTCTAAAGGGACATACCTGCCCTCCTTGCCTATGGTTATTCCGGTTTCCTAAAAGGGCACTCCAGGCCAAACCTATATCAGGGCACCGCAAGTGTATGCAGAGTAAGTGAATGGTACCCCTCCAGTGCTTGCACAGTCTCCCTAACTCCTCAGCAGTTGTGTGTTGTACTCCTGAAGAAGGACTATGTGGGCTTGTTGGCATTTAGTGTAAAGGTAAACTGGATAACACTTCTAGGTTATATGCATCCCGCACACATTCAGGGTGAGAATTCTAATGTCGGATAGGGGAGCCATTGCCTATGGGGTGTGCAATGGTTGGTACCCTGAGTGTGGAATCCCTCGGAGGCAACCCTGTCCCGTGGGGTCGCCCCTTCCCAGCTATGTAACGCATTCTTGGTCTGCCTGCCATTATGGAATATATAAGAGGAAGATAAGGGAAAAGTGAACTTGTCGTAACATACAGGGAACAACATGGGGAGCGTCAACAACAACCAATAATATACCCAAACTGAGCATTGTCAAAAAGCAAACCCTAGTGTAACGTGGGGATGTGGCCTTGATCAAAGGGGAAGCATGATATCCAAGAGGCCCTGAACGTCGGTGGGTGCTTTCTGTCAGACCAAGCAGGGACAGTGGGACACCCTGGACTGTGCTCCGCAGGGGGAGACAATGTGGTAAAGTGAGTCAGACAGTGTCCCCAAAAAGGCATGTCCCATCTATCCGATGCACATGGAGGGGTGAGGACCAGGGAGAGAAAGGAAGGTCCCGGGATGGTGACAACATGGGTCATACTGGGGGTCATGGGCTGGGCAGGCTGCCTATGTCTATAGGGTGAAACAGGTAGATATAAGAAGAGGGGTAGTCAATAAAGATGTGAAGACTTGTGTTGTGAAGAAAAAACCTACAGTGTCAGTGTATATAAGAAGAAACAATCAAATAAGGCTATCAGCAGTTGGTGGGGTCACTAACGGGTGAGTTTGTGAGTCTGGATGAGAGTCATCAGTGGAGAGGAGGTCGTCTACAGATTAAATGATACGTGGACCTTTCTTATCATCAGTGGTCACCAGGTTGGCCACCTGCAAGGCTTGTCTGCGATCTTCAATGATTTGTTCAAGATCAGGGGACGCAGCTGAGAGGAGGGGGTGCACTCCACGCACAGCTTTTCCCTCCACCAGCGCTGTAGTTTAGGTGGATGTCGCTGGGGACCGGCCAAAGTCGGCAGCAGGTCTTCATATTGCTGGTCTGCCCAGTCCCAAGCCATTTTAGGATCCATAAAGAATGTGGTGGTCTCATTGAAGTGACCTTGAGGCGTGCGGTAGATAGTAATGAGTACTGAACACCCAACTGTTGCAGGCGGCTCTTTACCTCTAGGAAGGAGGAGCGTTGACATTGTAGAGTGCGTGTGTAGTCCAGGAACAGCTAAATAGACTTGACCTCCACTTGGAGTGGGCCCGTCCGTGGAGCAGCCTGCAGGATAACGTCCCAGTCTCGATAGTGTAGATGTTTTGCTATCATGGGGTGTGGGGCACACCCTGGGTGGTTTTGAGCAGGGACTCAGTACACCCTCTCCAGGGAAAAGAAGGGAGTGGAATTGCCAGAGGGGGTAAATGATTTGAACCAGGATTCCAGATAAGAGAGGGGGTCTTGGCCTGCAACCCCTTCCGGTAGACGTAGGAACCGCACATTGCTGCAGCGGGAGCGACCCTCCGCATTATCCACTCTGTCTTCCAGATGTCGAACACAGTCTTTTAGTTCTCAGAGTGCCGCCTGGTTGTCAGCTACCAATGGCTGCAAGGCAGCAAGTGCCTTTTCCCCATCTGAGACCTTGTCGGCAAGTTTGTGGTGGTCGTCACATAGAAAGTTCAGTTAGCTAGCCAGGTGTCCGAGCTTGGTTTCCATTGAGATCCAAGAATGTTCAATGGCAGCTAAAACCTGATACAACTTTTCAGACGTGGAGGGTGACGGGGTCACCCCTAAGAGTGGTGTTTCTGGGATGACCGAAGGAGGGACTGTGGTGGCCAGGACAGCGCAGGTGTAGCGGAGTCGATCTTTTGACGATACACTGGGAGAGAACACGGCGGTCCATTTTTCACCATAATTAGAGGTGTGAAGCTTATGTGCCTACCCTGGGAAATATTTATGGACAAGATCTATTAAGATTTCACTTTTATTGCGGTTGAAAGGTGATACCTCAACATCGCTTTATAATTAATATATTAAGCAACCAAGGATTATATTCTTTGAATAGGTGGGGACATGGTGGATTTAAATTAGACCACCCACAGAGAAAGCTGAAGTTAATTGGACAATACAGACTATGTGATTTTTCTCCAGTTGTGATATCGAAATAGTGGTGTTTTTAATTCTAAATTGTTGAGCGAGAGACAAGCTCTATGTATATCCTGATGAAGGTGGTATTCCAATAATATATGACCACCGAAACGCGTCGACGCCTGCATTGATATAGTGGGTTATATCCAGGAACAGCCATATGTCTAATACAACAAAGAAGTGAATAGACTGATGGTGTTTATGTATGAGATTCCAGTTGGGAATAACCTTTATTTGATGAATTTGATTGTTTTCACACACTTGTTTTTGTCTCTCATAAAAGGTTTTTAATATGTTTTTCAATATGTTTTTTAAATGTGTTTTTAACTTCATGTATTGATGTAAATCTCGGAATTTCTAAATTCTTAATGAATTATAATAAATGTTGAATTTACCTTTGAAGTGTGAGCTCTTTATCTCTATGTAATACGCGGTTGCTTTTTGGGTTCAGACTTACGGCCTCTTTTTAACGGATGTATATGGTTGAGTGATTCAATGACATATTTGGAGTGATATATTTCTTTGTGTGTATGTGGTGATCCAAGAGAGTTCCTTCTTCTTCTTCACCAGTAGCGGAGTGCAGCCTGCCCATGGTCTGTAGTATAACAGGGCCTGGTAGCGAAGGTAAGTTCAGAGCTGTGCAATATACATAGTATGGCAGAGGGGGTAGGCTGGCCTCTTAAGTGGAGACTTGGGGACGGCAAGACCGAACAGATGCGTCCAAATCCAACAGCTGAAATGTCTGTTATGGTGGAAAACACTCCCTGGAATGGCAAAGGTGGCAGTGGAACAAAGAATCCATTGAGGAATAAGTGGTGCTGAGTAGTGAGGAGCTCCTCGACCCTGGTCCCTGCAAGACCACTAAGCTGCCAACTTGGTGGTAGGTGGAATAGGAATGACAGAAGGGGGCTGTCGCAAGTCTTTGGCACACCTCTCAGAACCCAGCGCACCCAGAATTGAACACCTACAAGAAGGAGGAGGTCTGTGAATGTGAGGTAAAGACAGCAGTAGGTTGTCTCCAGCCGGCCCTCTCAAGTGTGGGGCATGGGGATACTGTGGAGTACCCCTGTGTCAAAGCGTGGCCATTGGTCATGCAAGAAAAGGAAGGGGAGAAAAATGTGGGGAGCTGGTTGTTGCTGCTCACCTCTAGTTATAGCAAGAGTTGGATGAAGGCCAGGAACGTGCAAGTATGGGCCGGTGTCTTCCCAGAGCCTGTTGCCAGGCTACAAGGCCCTCAGCCGCACAGCGCTCCCCCAGGTGCCCTCTCCAATGCAGGGCCTGGCCTCCCAGGCAGAGCCCAGGCGGCATAGGAGGCCCTGTCTCCCCACGCCTCAAGAGTGGTGCTGACAAGGAAGGGCCAGCAATTGTTGGCAGGGGTGCCCAGCAACGCTTAGTGCGGGTGAGGCAGCTGTCCCCCGGGGCCGGCTCCCTCGCACTGTGATGGCAGCTTGTCAGGTCGTGCCCAAGGAGTGTTGTGGCTCGCGTTTCTGTCACCAAGCCTGTGGGTTACAGCGATGATAATGCAGCAGTACGGGAAGGTGTTGTAGTGTGGACGCGCTCAGTGGCAACACCAACACAGTCTCTTGGGGGCCAGCAGGCCGGACCACGAAAGCCAACCCATGAGGAAGTGCCCCGACCGGGCACAGGAAGAGGCTTCCCATCTGTGTGTAGGCGGTCCGGGTCTCTGCTGCCAGCCCCAGGCGCAGTACTGCTGCAGTGAATCGCGGGGAAAGGGGTTCGACCTAGGGAGCTGCAGGAGTAAGGGGGTGCTGGGCCTCTGCCCTAAGACGGTAAGGTGGGGAAGCTCTGGGGCATGTCTGGGAACCCATGGGTGCCCAAGCGAGTGGGTGTGCCCACCGCAGATGGCCTGCAGTCGCCGTTGGTTGCGGAAGTGGACCCCTAAGTTGTTAGCCAGGGTAGAGCAGGGTCCTCAAAGAGACATTGTTGTGCTCCCCGCAGAGTCTCTGACCCTTATGGAGGCAGATATTATGGACCAATGGATGGAGCTTTAGCGAGACTCTCCGCCATCGTGGCTGGCTTGGCCACGCCCCTCAGAAAATGTTTTTTATTTGCTACCAAAGATAACAAACACAATACTCCTAAACATCTCCCTACATTTCCCAGGAGCAGTCTTTACAACATGATTTTTACATTGCAGTGCCTTTACCAAGCATTTATTACCACACAAGCTTTTACCACATATAGGCCTTTATCACGCATGCCTTTACCATGTATTTAGGATAAGTATGGAGGTTTGGGGTCTCCCCTAAAAGATAAAAATTATATATTTAAAATGACCTTACTAATATTTACCTTAGTTAGACTAATAATGCATGGTAATGGCATGCGAGGTAAAAGCATATGCGTGCTAAAAAAATGTGGGGTAAAAAAATGCATTGTAAATCCATGCAGTTTTTACCTGCGTTGTTCCATCATACAACCCATTTCCCTAATCCCTGCCATTTAGTAGTAAGTATTCCTCATTTTCCAACAACTCCCTCTTGTCCATCACACATTCACTACAAAACTATGTACCTCCATGTGCGCAAAGCTCCGTACTCGGCAGTGATTTTCTTACAGAAGTTAAGGGATAGGCATAGGCAAGGTCTCCATCAAGAGAATTGTTAATAGCATTTTTGAGTTCATAAAGTACTACCTGATGTGCTCATAAAGGGCTTTTGTGCATAAGGGCCTTGGAGTTTCAAGGCATGGGTGGAGTATAATCTAGGATATTCATGGAATCCAGACAAGACTGAGCCGAAGTCGAGGAGTGGTGGGGTAAATTGAGTAGGAGCTCTGTTTTGTTTGGGTTCAATTTAAGGTGATAAGTTGCTGTCCAAGGATGGATATTGTCTAGAGTCTTAACCAGACGAGAGAGATCATTAGGGAAGTAGAACTTCAAGTAAAGTTGGGCATCATCCTCATTATATTATTATATATTAGCTGTTTTTTTAATGATGTCTCTCAGAGGTTAACTATGAAGGAAGAGGAGAGCAGCTGGCATTATGGGAACTCTTTCTGCACAGTTCTTACCTAAATGGATAACCTATAGTAAGGAAAGATTACACAATACCTAAGTGCAGAGTTTATTGGCAAAGGCGCAAAGGCCACACCGCACAGCTGAAACAAACATTAATGGGTTTGGTTATTTTAAAGCTATTACACAGAATGAAAACTGAACCTATCTAATAGGTTCCTTCAAGTAGTTGATTCAAGTATTGGACAGGATGCAAATCATGTAGTTTTGTGCCTGCATAAGGCAGAGTGTGATTCACAGACTCGTATCTGGTGATTTATGGAGATGAAGGCATCACTTAAAACTGCAGAAAACTCAGAACCATGCTGGATTACCTGCAGTGGTAAATATGAGCTAGGCTGGGGAAATGGGTGTTCTAATGGGCATTGGGAAGATTCATTGCCATTGTGCTGACCACCCGCAAAGTTTCGACGTTGTGGGTGTTTACAATTCTTGGCAATGATTTTTTCAACCTACACTGCATTTTCAAATAATCACCTACCCGAAGAATGTATAAATTGTGCAATGTGTTTTAAAACCGTGCCCCAAATAAAGGATTTGACACGATTTCCTTTTGGAGAAAAAACGAGACAATATATACGTGTAATAATAGCACACTTCTACTAAATACACGAGTATGGATTGTTTAAGCAGTGTTCACTGTCCATAGTTCTAGGGTTGTTACAGGTGCAGTGCTTGAAATCTATCAAGTCCATAATGTCACCTGAAGCACGCCTGTCATTTTTTAAAATAAACTGTAAATTGTAAAGCTGTGCAATTTGTTGCGACTCGGGTTTTGTGTCATGGCTGATTAAGTATCTATTTTGTAAGGAACAAATGCATCATATATTATACTCACTCAAGCCGCAGTATTCAAACAGAACTGATAGGACCACCCCTCTCGGATCATGTTTTGAGCAGTATCAATCTGAAAAAGTATTCAAGGTTTTCATAGCGACCTAAAGTCATTATTTCGATCTTTTTCTGTGATGTCACTTCATTGTGAATTAGTTTCTCTATTTATTTTTTTATTAACCGTTCACCGGAAAATGCAGCCAGTTATCTGCACTGCACCCATTTATGATGGGTGTTTTCACAAGATTCAGAGTACAGTATCTGAATACACACACTTTAACTAGAATGTTCTTCGTTAATTATTTGTTATTGAAATGTTGGTTCCTTATTTATATAATAAGTGATGTTGCCACTTAACAGGGCGTGATTTGGATTTTAAAATTTAATATGTCAATTGCCACAAATGTGTTCAATGTCTGTCAAGTTGCTACAATATGTAAGGAAAACATAGGCCTCATAGAGTTAGTTTCCTTCATATTGTTTTACTGTGTCAGACATACTTACTGTTCATTAATTCCACAAACATTGACTAGTACACTTGACAGAAATCATTGTTTAAAGGTTGCCTTATTTTGTCATTCAAGAAACTGAAAGGGAGAGGAACAACTAAAAGTTGTCATTTGCTACTCTCCACTAGAACTATATATTGGCAATAGGAAAATAGGTGATATGAAAAAATCTACATTTTATAATACAAACTCCGTTGATATTGTAATTCAGTTAAAATGCTTTAACTGCTTCAACGCGGCCGGAATTTTCACGCTGTGCGGGCGAATTAATCAGTGGGCGGGATTCGGACGGCCCCCGGCCGTCCTCCTCACACGCCCACTGTGACGTCGGACGGCCGGGGGCCGTCCGCAGCACGGAAGGGGTTAAGTGCATTCCTGATGATATCATGGTAAGCATTCTAGCATTAGGGTGACCAGACGTCCCGGATTTCCCCGGACAGTGCAGGTTTTCAGAGGACTGTCCTGGTGTTCCCACGCTTTCCATAATTTTACATACGTGTCCCGGTTTTTGGGACAAAGGTCAAGTTATCATTGAAAAGATAATTTAAAGGCATACTCTTGTTAAATAGTTTATCTGTTTCAGGCCGGGCAGGTTGAGGTCGGCTGCATGCATGCTGCAGCAGATGGGAGACAGAGCGGGGGAGGGGAAAGGGTAGAGGCTGAGCCATAGCTAATGTTATGTAAGAATGTAAGGGTAGCTTATAAATGTGTGTGTGTGTGTGTATATGTGTATACTTTTACAGGATTATGCAAAAAAAGCAAACATCGGGGCAGGCCAGACATAGACGTAAGGTTAAAGGCTTTAGTCCTACTTTTATGTCTCGCCTGACACAGTTTTTGCTTCTTAAATTCTGACCACCCTACATAGAATTCGAATTTGTCTCCAAAAACATACACGTCAAAGTTGCTTTAGTGTGCGTATGGATGCCACTGCATTTATCCATGCCTGTGTTTGCATGAATTAAAACGTTAAGGCAGACCTGTTGGACTTGCAGATGCTGGTTAAGCTTGCTGTTGGGTGGACATTACAGGCCTCATTTATGAAAAGTGTTGCATCGCTGCGGGAAAACAGCGATGCAACACTTTTCAGTGCGCCATCCTTGCGACACCATGGATGTGCCGTATCTACTGTACGGCGCTCCATGTCGCAAGGATTTACAGATACGTCAGTGTTCCTGACGTATCTGTAAGTGAAAAATTGGCACATTACTGGAGTGCGTCTGAAAACAGACGCAACTCCAGCATTGTCTCATTTCACATGGGGCAAAGTATAATATAATTTATTTAACTTACACATTTTTAAAAATGTTAAACTTTAGAATTTCTTCAAAAACATATTAGAACAGGGCTTCCATTACATGAAAGACATCTGCTAATTCAAGAGGGGAGGGAGTGATGCTTCAGGACTGCACCACCAATATACAGGTGAAATGTATTTAAACACCAAACAATCGCATAAAGTCTGAACACGTTAGAAATGAATCCTCACATCCTGCTATTTTCTTGGATTCACTATGCCAGTGAATGTCTTTGTAGCTTTTCCCCTCATTTTGAGGAATAATTATATGAGGAGGTGGAAAAGGGTTTACAGGCAAAGGATCCTTGACATGTTTGCAGACTTGGAGCAGGAGCTTCTTCATTAAAACACGCTTCTAGGCTATCCCTGCCCATGTGAAAATACGGTATGTGCCTAATTTCATGCCATTGGGTCTTTCCAGAGGGTCACATTTGACAACATAGGTACCTCACAGGCCAGGCAATCTCAATGCTTGAACCAGGTACTGAGGTGCAGCAGCAGAAGAGTGGACCGGTTTATCATCAAGCCACAGTCATTGACGGAAAGTCAAAGGGTGACAAGGGAATTCTATTTCTTTGCCTGCTTCCCTCATGTATGTTGCAGTTGATTGCACTCACATGGCTCTTCAGCTTCCTCATTATAGGGAACTCCTTTAACATAACAGACACTGCTGGCACGTTGTCAATGTGAAAGAAGTCTTTCATGCCAGAGGCAACGTGCCTTATGTGTACGATGTCTTTCCTGGAAGCACACAGAAATCAGTATATTCCATTAGTCACCTCTTGCTTTTCAGTTGTGTGCTGGGCATTTTGATGTGGCTCTTAGGTAAGTTCTCACACTGGAGCTGCATGTGCATGTGGAGGATAGACTCTCAAACATACTAATTACAACACAATCAACAGAGAGATTACTGCAGTAGTCATTGTATGCATGTTTAGAAGCTGTAGTAGATTTAGAATAGAACCACATCACAAGTCTTTGTTGCAGGTGATGCAGAGTGTGCTCTCTCTCTATCATCTCTTCTCACCCTTCAGTCGTCCAACCACACAGTATCAATAGGGGTCCAATAGGGTATACACATAGATAAACCGTCACTTAATGTACTTTTGATATCCTTAAGTCATGCATCAGATGTTTTAACCAAAGAAGTGGGATGTTGCTGAGCTTCCTAGAAGCTGTGCTCAAGATAGTAGTAACCAATTGCATGCTGCACAACAATACTGTATCACTATTATAATGTAACAATTAAACGTGCTGTGCTCCATTTAAATTCACACTCATTCTATCACTCTTCCGCCTGTACACTGAAATCAAATAATTTGCTGGTTTTAGACAAGTTTGAATATATACTTACTTAAACTTCAAAATGTGGTTTCACAATTTATTAATCAACTTCCTTTCACATTTCATACCCTTTCCCCTATGCTTTTGGAGTCCTCCACATGTGGGGCAGAGACTTACGAATGGCTCCATTTTTGGGGAAGAGATCTTGCCTACTACTCCAAAAAGGGAATTACAAACCGTAAGTTAGCTATTTTCTGGTCATTCTGAGCTATCTTCTCTCCACAGCACCATCCTCCTCCATCCTGCTGCTAAACCACTAAAATGATGGAGGGAAAAAGAAGAGTGTGCCCCCAGCTTTACAGATGAGGAATTGACCATCATTTGTGAGTGGGTCCTCCTTAGTTATTCTCAGCTCTTTGGGGGCCAGAGACCCAGTGCAGTGTGGATCCAGAGTTGGCAAGACATCAGCATTTGCTGCAGTGCAGTGTATGTCCACACTTTCAATAGAATGGAGTGCCATAACCATTCGAAGAACCTTCAGTTAAGGGTTCATATAAAGACTGTGCTCGGCCTGTCCTTCCTCCCAACTCTGTGGCCCCCGGATGATGCCACTGCACAGGACAGTCCTGAGAACAGCTTGCCCAACCTTCCACTCCCAACTGGTAGCTTATGAACAGCAGAGAGATGGTACATATATGCGTATGATATAATATTAGTGTTTAAGTGTTTTGAAATTGCCATTCAGTCAAATCTCAAGTTTAATGTTTTCTTATAATGACAATATTTTCTTTCCATGTGTGTTCTTGTAAAATTAAAGGACTGAATTATCATTCATTGGTGGCATGCTTTTTGTTTGTAAAATCATTTATGTTAGAAAAGTAATAATATATTGGCAAAATAGAAAATAATTGTGACCATAATATATGGGTTGCATGTACCATAAGTTACAACAGACCAAACACTGAGTTATGTTTTATTTCAGTTTTGCTAACATAAATTTATGTAATGCTTACATTGTGCAAATTTAATTTTCTATTCCACATACAATGTTTTTTTTAAATAAACTCTTATAGCCTTAGTCAACATTTTGGACAGTTCTAATATTTTTGCAAAATATTGTATATGCTTATTAAATATATACAAACAACATTGAAGAGGCAATTTTTGTCACTAAATTGCTTAGATGCAGAATGTTAGGGGGGATGGTACCTGAGTAGGTCTTTTTACCAAGACCCAGTATTGCATGCATGTCCTTAATCTAAAAAATGCCCTGCATAGAAAGCATGGTTTACAGTTTTTTTTTAGTCATGGCTCACTATTTTAATAAATAATGCATATAACTACAACAATGTGAAATATGGAAGGTTTAGGTTACACGTTAGTATGGCAAAGGGTAGTTAAAGTATTCACAATGTCAATCTCGCTCATCTTTAATGTTTAAATGTTCATGAAAATGGTTCGTATGTATATGAAGTAGTAGAAATATACACTCATCATTTTACATTTTTGTCTTCTTTCCTTTTTTTGCAACAATTTTATTTTGATATTTTGCAGAGTAAGAAACATACATTAAATGTCATGCATTTTTCTATATCAAAGGACAAAGTCAGCCATGTACAGTCCAGAATATATTGCAAGAATCATTCACAAACTTTCCCTTCTTTTTAGTTTCATTTAAATTTTTCAATTGCCCTCCAGGCCTTTAAAGTTTACAATTCTCTTTCTGAGAGTGTAGATACCATCCTGAGTGAGCTCACACATTTTTACATTATAATAGATAAACAGTCCACCTCTCCTCTCTACAACAGACAATCAATTTGTATAACATTCTTCCAAGTAAGTATCATAACAATAAATAACAGCCCTCCTACTGCCTGGATTCATCATTGCTTAGTCTAGGTCTTAGAAATGGCTCCCAAGCTAGTTTAAAGTGGTACATCTGATTGTTAGGTTTATAAGTACATTGCTCACAGGCAGCTATTCTAGACATCTCTGACAGCCATTCATCTAGGATTGGAATTGTGGGTTTTCACCAGTGGTACCATATATACAAGTCTTAGCCCTAGCCAAAGATGTCACCCACCACTGTCATGTATGGTTAAATGGAACAGTGTTTTCAGAAAAGTCTTAGAGGAGTGCAAGGCAATTGCATGGTATTAGCACAGTATCACTCACCTTTGATGAGCCCACTTTCCCTGTTTGTAGGAATATATGACAGGACATTACCATAACATATGCAACAAATCACAGTTCTGTTCTCCACATCTCCAACATTCCACATGGAGAAAATACATTTGTGCAGGGGTAGACGTGCCCAGTACCATTCATGATGTATTTTGAAATAAGAATACTTAAGTCTCACCTCTGTCAAAAACCTATCATGTGATAAAACTAATCTGGACCACTCTTCAAGGGTGTACTTGTATTGCAGAGTCTTCTGTCAATAGGACCTGAGTCCCTCTTCTGCGGGAGTAGAGTATAAGTTATTGATCAACAAGCTATATATACCAGAAACCACCCTGCTTAATTTCTCCAGTTTCTCAAGAAAGGTCTAATGGGCAATGATTGAAAAGGCAGCCCATTTCATCATATCTGTCCCCTCAGAGAATGTAATAACTGGATGTGATGTCATTGCTGATCCCTGTTCAGACCAAACTCATTTGCTAATGTTTGACAATATCTTAGTCTTTCTACTTGTACCAATTGTTCTATCCTTGTGACCTTAGCCAGATTCCACCGATCCCTTGTCACAGAGGAACAAGGAACACCTATGCCTGTTTTGTACCATTTGGGTGCAGAAGTATGAAGCCAGGATTCAATCTTTATTCAAGTATAGGCCTGTTTCCATCTAGAAAACCTTCCAAATGGAACTGGGTTATCTGTCACTTCCCAGGTAATTATACATATTCTCCCCTTCTCCATGGTTCAATAGGGAGTATAGATTGGCCAAGCAGGGGCTGATCAACCCTGTAAGAACTGACTTTAGAGCTGATTTAATTAATGCCGGAAAGGTCTGCAAGTCCACTCTCAGAGTGTGTAGGAGTGAGTGGGAAGAAGCACAATGGGTAGGACTCACCATTGCCCTAAAAAAGAAAGGCACCCAAGCTTTTTGGAAAATTATGGCTTTTGGCAGTAAAGGTAGTGCTTCCCAACCAGAAACATTTGTGCCTGCAGAGCAGTGGGTTGCCCACTTTTCCTACCTTTTCAAGAGTCGAGATCTGGAAAGCATTGAGTCAAATACAAATCATATGAAACATTGGGCTACTGAGTGTCAGCATAGTTTTGGTACTTTCTCAATTAAAGAGACTGAGATAGCATTATATTCTATAAAGCAGGAAAAAGTACCAGGGCCAGACAGTATCCCAGGAGATTTGCTTATCTTGGAGCCTGAAGTTTGGATCTGCTATTAAAATATTCTAACAAATGCTGTCGCTTGGAATGCAAACCCCCAGGAGTCATGGAAGGGGGCCATCAAAGTACCCATATTCAAGAAAGGCCTAAAAGATAATCTAGCAAACTACAGGCCTATAAGCCTCACAGATACTACGCAAAAAATCTTTGCCAGACAAGTCCTAGCCAGGCTTCAGACCTGGACGAAGGACCATCAGATCTTGTCAGATTTCCAGGCAGGTTTTCGAGAGAAAAGCAGTACCCTGTATCAGTGCTGGATCAGGTGCTCAGATTTTTTTGTCATCAGCTGGAAATATGCCATCCTGAGAAAAGACCATCTTTATGTGGCCTTTATGGATCTGAGGGCTGCGTTTGACCTCGTTCCTAGGCACCCTTTGTGCGAAGTCTTGAGCGAGCTTGCTATCACTGAGGATCTCTTATCCATCTTAATTAAAATTCATGTTGATACATATGCCCAAGTCAGATGGAATAGTCATGGGGACCTTAATGATAGGATTCCAATTTGGTGTGGGGTAAATGCAAAACACACAAGGTGATGGACGGAATGTTGCACATTGGCAAACATTCACCCCCAGTCACAGATCTGGGTTTAATCCATCGTTATTTTACTTCACCACGCCACCCCAGTTCAGACATAGCCATATGCAAATCAGTCTGGACCCTGTGCCTCATGGGAACAGTCCAGACCGAACTGCCAGGCCATGTCTTCCCTGGACCGGAATCAAGCATCCTAGGACCGGTTTCGGGCTTTCAGCCCTCATCAGCCAGGATAGCTTGACTCCAGTGGCGTAGTGAGCACGGGACCCACGTCTGGGCATACCCTCCCCACTTAGGACGAAATGCAAAACACACAAGGTGATGGACGGAATGTTGCACATTGGCAAACATTCACCCCCAGTCACAGATCTGGGTTTAATCCATCGTTATTTTGCTTCACCACGCCACCCCAGTTCAGACATAGCCATATGCAAATCAGTCTTGACCCTGTGCCTCATGGGAACAGTCCAGACCGAACTGCCAGGCCATGTCTTCCCTGGACCGGAATCAAGCATCCTAGGACCGGTTTCGGGCTTTCAGCCCTCATCAGCCAGGATAGCTTGACTCCAGTGGCGTAGTGAGCACGGGACCCACGTCTGGGCATACCCTCCCCACTTAGGGCGAAATGCAAAACACACAAGGTGATGGACGGAATGTTGCACATTGGCAAACATTCACCCCCAGTCACAGATCTGGGTTTAATCTATCGTTATTTTGCTTCACCACGCCACCCCAGTTCAGACATAGCCATATGCAAATCAGTCTTGACCCTGTGCCTCATGGGAACAGTCCAGACCGAACTGCCAGGCCATGTCTTCCCTGGACCGGAATCAAGCATCCTAGGACCGGTTTCGGGCTTTCAGCCCTCATCAGCCAGGATAGCTTGACTCCAGTGGCGTAGTGAGCACGGGACCCACGTCTGGGCATACCCTCCCCACTTAGGGCAAAATGTAAAACACACAAGGTGATGGACGGAATGTTGCACATTGGCAAACATTCACCCCCAGTCACAGATCTGGGTTTAATCCATCGTTATTTTGCTTCACCACGCCACCCCAGTTCAGACATAGCCATATGCAAATCAGTCTGGACCCTGTGCCTCATGGGAACAGTCCAGACCGAACTGCCAGGCCATGTCTTCCCTGGACCGGAATCAAGCATCCTAGGACCGGTTTCGGGCTTTCAGCCCTCATCAGCCAGGATAGCTTGACTCCAGTGGCGTAGTGAGCACGGGACCCACGTCTGGGCATACCCTCCCCACTTAGGGCGAAATGCAAAACACACAAGGTGATGGACGGAATGTTGCACATTGGCAAACATTCACCCCCAGTCACAGATCTGGGTTTAATCCATCGTTATTTTGCTTCACCACGCCACCCCAGTTCAGACATAGCCATATGCAAATCAGTCTTGACCCTGTGCCTCATGGGAACAGTCCAGACCGAACTGCCAGGCCATGTCTTCCCTGGACCGGAATCAAGCATCCTAGGACCGGTTTCAGGCTTTCAGCCCTCATCAGCCAGGATAGCTTGACTCCAGTGTCGTAGTGAGCACGGGACCCACGTCTGGGCATACCCTCCCCACTTAGGGCGAAATGCAAAACACACAAGGTGATGGACGGAATGTTGCACATTGGCAAACATTAACCCCCAGTCACAGATCTGTGTTTAATCCATCATTATTTTGCTTCACCACGCCACCCCAGTTCAGACATAGCCATATGCAAATCAGTCTTGACCCTGTGCCTCATGGGAACAGTCCAGACCGAACTGCCAGGCCATGTCTTCCCTGGACCGGAATCAAGCATCCTAGGACCGGTTTCGGGCTTTCAGCCCTCATCAGCCAGGATAGCTTGACTCCAGTGGCGTAGTGAGCACGGGACCACGTCTGGGCATACCCTCCCCACTTAGGGCGAAATGCAAAACACACAAGGTGATGGACGGAATGTTGCACATTGGCAAACATTCACCCCCAGTCACAGATCTGGGTTTAATCCATCGTTATTTTGCTTCACCACGCCACCCCAGTTCAGACATAGCCATATGTAAATCAGTCTTGACCCTGTGCCTCATGGGAACAGTCCAGACCGAACTGCCAGGCCATGTCTTCCCTGGACCGGAATCAAGCATCCTAGGACCGGTTTGCGTCTTAGCCCCCACACTATCCTGTTTGTATATTAATGGAGTGGTAGGGCGGCTGATGAATTGTATATATGACACCCCTAAATTAGGTAACATCAGCACTCCCATGCTGAGGTTTGCTGATGACACTTTACTTATCTCACACATGCCTAAGGGTCTACAAACTCTGCTCATGGAGTTTCAAATGTTTTGTCACTCTAGAGGACTTGTAATAAATACAGTCACAACACAATTCATGGCTATGAATCCTCACCACTCACTTAAAGGCAAGATGAAGGTGGACGAATCAGCGATTGAGAGGGTTGAGAGCTTTGATTATCTTGGCATGAGACTCTTGGATAAACTTTCTTGGGCTCCTCAACTTGCTGCAGCATAGATCAGCTGTTATTGTAAAAAAGTATAGACACACTTCGAATAGTCGTCATCTTTGCGACTGCAGTGTCTCTGGACTCGTGGTGGAGATTCCACACATAAAAAGATAGACCTGTCCTATGTATATATCTATTTATATATATGTAGAAAGGAAGCAGGGAACTCTGGGTTGTTCCCAAGTTTTAGATTGAGTACAGCTCCTTTATATGGAGCACCTTACAGCACTACCGACTCTCTGAATCCGCTCACTTCAAATGTCTTTTTTTCTAGCAGAGTTTTCAAGCATAAGATTAGCACAGTGCCATCCACACTGAGCTGGAAAGTGACAAAGACTTTTACCATTTTTACAGCAAATTCTTTAAGCATTTGATTAGCTACTGCAATCCCAGCTGAGCTGAAAAATATCAAAAGCCTTTTACCACTTCAGGCACAGTATTACAGCTTTGGCGTGGTAAAATACCATCCAAGTCAACCTGGAATGAATAAAAGCAAGCCCTGGCACGTGTTTGGCTGTTATTAGTGTTCAGCAGTGAAGAATAGCTTTGTCCAGACACATGGAAGCACCCAGTATATGTCAAGACAATACCCTTTCAGGCTTAGAGTGCTGTATAAATTATTTTAAAAAGAAAGCAGGAAACTCTGAGTAGTTCCCAGGTTTTAGGTGGCAAACAGCTCCTTTATATGGAGCAGCCTAACCACCGCTGACACTCTAAATCTGCTCACCTCAAATGTCTGTTTTTTTAGCAGAGTTTTTAAGCATAGCATTAACACAGTGCCATGCACTTCTACCAAGAAAGTGACAAAGCCTTTTGCCATTTTTACTGCAAAGTCTTTAAGCATAAGATTCCCAAGTGCCATTCATGCTGAGATGAAAATGATAAAAATCTTTTTATAACTCCGGGCTCAGTAGTACAGACTTGGGGCCAGATGTACGACCCGCCAATTTGCGAGTAGCAAATTACGTCACATTTGCGACTCGCAATTTGCGACTCGCAAATTGGTATGCACATCAATGTCTGAGACACTGTTTGCGATTCCCAATGGGGTCGCAAATTGCGAGGCTCATGAATATTCATGAGCCACTTGCAATTTGTGAACCTATTGGGAATGGCGGGCACTCCCAGAGATGGTGGCCTGCTGGGCTAAGCAGACCTCCATGTCTGGGACTGGTTTTAAATAAAGCAGTTTTAAAAAAATGCAGCCCTTAAAGGAAAATGGGATGCATTTAAAAAATGAATAAAATGAAACCTTTTCGTTTCATTTTTTAAGGACAGGTAGTGGTCCCTGGGACCACTGCCTGCCCTTAAAAAATATTTTTGGGGCCAGTCACAAAGGGGAAGGGGTCCCCTGGGGACCCCTTACCATTTGCGACTCCATTACCACCCTCTTGAAGAGGGTGGTAATTTGCGAGTGTTTTGCAACCGCAATTGCGGTCGCAAAACATTCATACATGGCTTTGCAGTCGCTATTAGGAAGGGAACGCCCTTCCTAATAGCGACTCACAATTCCTAAATAGCGAGTCGCAAATAAATAGCGACTGGCTATTTAGGAATTGTACATGGCCCTGTGTGCTTTTGCATGCGCAAACGGGTTGCAAACCCGTTTGCGCATGCAAAATAGGGTCGTACATCTGGCCGTTGGAGTGGTAAAATGTCATCCAAGGAGCCAACATGGAATGAATAAAAGCAACCTCTGACAAGTGTTTCACTCTTATTAGAGTTCGTCAGAAAGGGTATAGCTTTGTCAAGACACAGGGGAGCACCCTGTATAAGTCAAGACAATGCTCTTTCAGGCTTAGAGTGCTGCATAAAGTATGCAAAAAGGGAAGCAGGGAACTCTGGTTTGTTCCCAAGTTTTAGGTGAAGAGCAGCTCCTTTATATGGAACACCTTACAACACCACCAACAATGTCTGTTTTTCTAGCAGAGTTTTTAGCCTAGGATTAGCAGAGTGCCAACCACACTGAGCTACAGAGTGACACAGTCTTTTGACCTTTTTACAGCAAAGTCTTTTAAGCGCAGAATTAGCTAGTGCCATCCACATCGAGCTGAAAACAGACAAAAGCCTTTACCACTCCTGGCAGAGTACTACAGTAAAATACCGCCCACACCAACCTGGAATGAATGAAAGCAAACCCTGACCTGTGCTTTGCTGTTATTGGAGCTCATCAGAGAGGTATAGCTTTGTCCAGACACAAGGGAGCACTCAGTATAAGTCAAGACAATACCCTTTCAGGCTTAGAGTGCTGAATAAATTATGCAAAAAAGAAAGCAGGGAACTCTGGGTAGTTTCCAGGTTTTAGGTGGAGAGCTGCTCCTTTATATGGAGCACCCTACACCACCACTGATACTCTGAATCTGCTCACCTCAAATGTCTAATTTTCTAGCAGAGTTTATAAGCATGGGATTAGGATAGTGCCATCCACACCCAGCCAGAACGTGACAAAGCCATTTGCCATTTTTACAGTAAAGTCTTTAAGCATAGGATAAACTAGTGCCATCCACAGCGAGCTGAAAAATGACAAATGCCTTTTACCACTCCAGGCACAGTATTACAGCTTTGGAATGGTACAATATGTATAGGGTGGTGATATTTGTGTTCTCAATATTTGTTTTAACAATATTTATGTATGTTAATATTATTTATGGCAATATTATGCAATTGAAGCCCTGAAGAAAGCATAGCAGTCCCTTTATTGAACATGCAAAAGATGGAAAAATAGGCAGAGTTGTCTGAAAGCACTGGGTTCCTACTTACACATCATTCAATTCTCAGACCCTGCAGCGGCATTATAGATCTGTATATTAAGCAATGCATTGTACCGCATACCTAGGGCTATCAGCAAGGGCATTATATTGTCTGGTAATTTAGAGCTCACCTAACCCCCACATTAGTCCAAATCTTAGGCATGGGAGCAGAGAGTTCAGATAGTAGAACATCTTGGATCCCTGGGAGCGGAAGCCACTACATGAGCACACACATGCTGTACATGTGAAGTGTAACCTGGTGGCTGTTCAAAAAATGAAATAAGCTGCCCAATAACTGCATTATTGAAGGGGCCGAACACTAGGATTTTTTTTTATTGAATGTACCAAACACACAAGTAATACTGTAATGGTGGAAGAAAAAAACTTCATACTGCTGCAACAGTAAGGCTACATCCTCTGGGGAGAGGATGTAGCCTTACGGTAGAGCTGCCGACTTGGGAGCTGGGGAACCGGGTTCGAACCTCAGTGTCGGCTCAGCATCCTGTTATTCTGGGCAAATCACTTAATCTCCCCGCGCCTACCAAAATATGAATGTGTCCTTGTGTAACGTAACTGGTGCTCATGTAAAGCACTCCAATACCTTCGGGTCGAGTTCACGCTATATAAATCTGCAAAAAAGAAAAACGGTAAGTTGGCGCTGCAAGGCATACCGAGTTATGTTATGTTAATTAGATTTTTAGAGCGCAGCGATTACCCTGAGGTGTCCTGGCGCTATGCACTGCCTGCAAGTTAACGGGAAGTATAATCAATGAGTGAACAACCAGGTCTTCAGTCCCTTCCTGAAAGAAAGAAGATCCGCTGCATTCCTCAGATGGAACGGCAGATCATTCCAAGCCTTGGATGTGCATGTGATAAAACTCCTGCCTCCCCAGCTAGCCTTTTTAAATGTGGGGATTTGGACATTTTTGCTCCTGTGGACCGAAGAGTCCTCCCAGGAATATACCATTTAAACTTTTGCCTCAGATGGTCAGGGCCTGTTCCACTAAGGGCTTTGAAGGCGATACAAAGGGCCTTAAAACGTACCCTTTGTTTCACAGGAAGCCAGTGTAGTTGAATTAGTTCTTTTTTAACAGAGACAAATTTAGGTGTCCCTGACAACAGCCTCGCTGCCGCGTTTTGTGCTATCTGAAGCCTGTTAGTATGCTGTTTTTGGGCATTCAGAAAGAGGCTGTTGCAGTTTGAGGTCTGCAAATTTACTACCAATATATTAGGTAATACAAGCATCAATTATATGGAGTTTTCTACAACGTACCCATATATTGCTAATGAATCGCAAAACAGTGGAAACACAGTCTGTTCTTCTGGGCCAGTAGCCTGATACTGTTAGACATACTGTTAGAATATAAATACCTCCAGATATACAGTTCCATATATGAACTTTACTAAAAAATATACCAAAATCCAAATAAAATCTAGATTATTAACACCTTAACAGGAAAGCTGGGAGCTGTGGAGTCTTTATGATGTCCTGGACGTCTACATTTGTTTTAACAGGTTAAACCCTTTGCTGCTGAGTCTTTTCCTGCCCAGTATTAAGCCCTTTTAAAAAATGTTTTGGGTCACTTCGTGTTTCAGCCTGCATAACGTTTTTTCATAAAATATATCCAGGCAAAGTTTGCATCCTTTTTCCCCCCACACATGTTGGGGATTCTAAAAATACCCAATGTTTCTGGATTTCCAAGGAGGGAACTGAAAAAATATTTTAAAAAATGCAAAATGATATGTATATTTTTATAACTGGCTAAAAATTCCTATGCAAGAACAAAAAATGGCATCAACATATGGTTTGTTGTGCTTGGATTGCCATACTCACGGCTTCACAAAACGGCAAAATCGGCATTGTGTCATTTGTTTACATGCTCATGACTGTCCCAAAGATACTAATTAATAAAATAAAAAATAATGTAAAAAGTGACTGACAATGTTTTCATCTGTAAAATGTTGCTCTTGTGGCCGATTTACAAAACTAAGGTACCATGACATCCGTCAGACCCCTATTATTGTAGAGATATATGCTTTTTGCTGGTTGTCTCAAAACACACCATATCAAGAGCCAATAACTGAATAGTTGCTTATGGTAAAATCTAATAAATGAAAAATGGGTATGGAGAAAAACTACGCGCTTTTTCAACATGTCCAAGATACTGAGTTTAACAAGCTTTATTTGTACAACTCTTAATTTGGGTTCATCCATTTTATCATGTGAGTCAGAGGGCATTTTGTAAAATGGGTACTTCCTTGCAGACTAGCTTATATTTGGAAGCCTACACTTGAGAGGAATTCAGTTTATAATAGAGAATGTTCTACTTTTCTTTTTTCCCTTATTTCTCCTGAAGAAAACTATCCTCCTGGCATTGGTGGACCTATGACAGGAAAGGCCCCAAAACTCAACATAGAAGCATAACATTTTCCCCAGGAAAAATTATTCATTTTGGTGAAGGGGTAGCTGCGCAATTTAGGACCACGCTCAGCCACCACCTATGGAAAGCTACCAAACCTAAACATTTATGAAAACTAGACTAGAAGAGAAGTCCAGGGTGTATTAACTTGCATGGATCCCGCTACCTTTTCTTACCCAGAATGCCCGGCAAGCCTCAAACCTTCGCTAAAATCACGCCTTTTCTTCACATTTCTATTAGGAAAAGGTTCAGAATCTGCAGACATCCACAAAATTCCAATCAGCCAGCATTTCTGCACTTCTTCGGGTAAAAACACTCCCTAATTTAGCGCCAAGACACCTACGGGTATTTGTGCGCTTTACAAGTTGTTAAAATAAAATAAATAAAATAAAAATAAATAATTGTCTGGGGGGTCCTATCGCCTGTGAAGACATTTAATTTTCACCCTTAGAAAGTACCCATTTTGGTGATGTGATTAGCTGTTTAAAGTGGACACATATTGGTGACCACCCAAGAAAACTTACCAAACCCATACAGTCCTGAGACCTAGACCCTCAGTTGGGTCCAGGGTGATATGACTTTGTTGTATTCTCTTCATTATATTGCTTTAGTGTAATATTCTATGATCCAGCTTATGGAATGTTGATGGGTTGCCTAGTTGCTCTGTGGCTGGGTTCTGGGCATTCAAACCGGACTGAGAGCTGTTGGAGCTGGATGTGTTTGACCTCGCTCTTATGTCTGCTGTGTAGCTTCTCTACAATAAATTCCTGTTAAACTCTCCTGCGTCTAGGAGTGATCTACCACAATTTATGGCGACGATTCTATGCTATGTTAACTATGGTAGGGGTGCATCAGATTCTCAACACATTAAGCAGATGTGTTACCGTTGTGGGAATCCTCCTCATATTAAAGGAGCAAAATGTCCCGGAGCAAATGTGACTTGTAATTACTGCAGAAAGATAGGGCATTTTGCGAAGGTGTGCATGAAACGGAAAAATCCAAGAAGGTCTGTTGCTTGTGTCTTAGAATCAGATCAAGAATCTGATTCTGAAGTGGTTTCTGTTGTTTCTCTCTCACATGAATCTGTGTCCAGTATAGATGAGTCGTGCGAATGTGTGGATCCTATTGTTGAAATTATCATGGGAGGAAAGCCACTTAATCTTCTAGTCGACTCAGGTGCCAGGATTACAATGGTGACTCAGGAATTATTCTATAAAACATGGGGAGAAAGACCACTTCAACCTCCCGATCGATCTCCAGTCTCATATGAGGGACGGAAGATTGATCTCCTCGGGTATTTTGAGGATGTTCTTATTTTTTAAAAATAAGAAAATAAGTGGGAAGGTGTATGTTGCGGTGAAGGGTCTGAACATTCTAGGGTGGTATCATCAGGGTTTGTTCAAGATGGTCCTTAGACCCGGGACATGTGAGCAAGTTCTTGTCATATCTGATGATCAACATTTCTGCCAGTGGAGTGAACGCTTTCCATCTGTCTTCGGAGGAGGGTTAGGAACCATAAAGGGATTCAAGCATAAAATTGTCGTTAAAGATGGGGCCCTTCCGATTAAGCATAAGTTGAGAGGGGTACCTTTCAGCGTGAGAGACGATCTAGAAAGAGAGCTCAAGTCCTTATGCGACCAAGGGATTATCGAACCCACTGAATCGTCACTGTGGCTTTCACCCTTGGTCGTCGCGCGCAAGAAATGTGGCAAACTGCGTGTCTGTGTGGACTTGAGATCTCTCAATAAGGAGATCTGGATCGACTCTCACCCACTACCGAAAATATGCGACCTGTTTGCCAGCATTAGGGGGCCCAGATTCTTTTCCAAGCTGGACTTGGCCAGCGCATATCATCAGATTGAGCTGGAACCTGCATCACGCCCTCTCACAGCCTTCGTGTCACCGTTAGGCACTTTTCAATACAGATGGATGCCCTTCGGGCTTGCCTCTGCGGCTTCCGTCTTTCAACGGGTCATGCAAAGTATGTTAGGTGGGATTAGTGGCGTTATGGTGTTCCAGGACGATGTGTTGATTCATTCCAAAGACATCCCGACACATAACTCTTTGCTCGAAAAAGTCCTGGAAATTTTCAAGGATCATGGGGTGGTTGTCAAGCCAGAAAAATGCAAGTTTCTCACTGAAGAGATAGAGTATCTGGGTCACTTAATCTCCGGTGAGGGCATCAAACCCAGGAAAGGGCTGCTGGATGCCATCACCCAGGCTCCAGCTCCATCTGTTAAGAGTGGTGTCAAGTCTCTACTTGGTCTCCTGGAGTTTTATTCAAAGTTTGTTCCCAATTATGCCACTATTGTACGGCCCATCAGTTCTCTTCTTTGTAAGGGTTTGGTGTTCGAATGGTCCGATGAATGTGAGTCTGCCTTGCAGTGCGTTAAGAGTTCCCTCTCTAACAGTAGTGCACTCAAACCCTGTGACCCGGATTTGCCTTCTTGCATAACTGTTGATGTGAGTCAAGTGGGGCTAGGGGCCGTTCTGACGCAAAACACTTCAAGAGGAGAGAACACAGTCGCATTTGCCTCCAGGGTTTTGAGAAATGGGGAACTTCAGTACTCAGTCATCGAAAAAGAGCTGTTGTCTTGCTTGTGGGCCATCGAAAAGTTTTGACCCTATATTTGGGGTAGACGCTTCTTATTGAGAACTGATCATAAACCTCTCATTTCTATTCTTGGGGCTGGCACCAGCAAATGCTGCTCGCCTAGGATCCTTCATATGGTATCTCGCCTTATGCACTACCAGTTTGATATTGTTCATGTTTCTGGGGGCAGGAATCTCAGAGCAGATTATCTGTCGCGTTTTCCCATTGACTATAACAAGGAAGAAACTATTCCTTCCGATTTTGGGGAGGAAGATTCTGATGATTGCCTGGTAGCCTCACTCGACTTACCGGAGCATGGGCTTGATACTGCAGACAGTTGGATTAAAGCTCTTACCGATGATGAGATTTTACAACGAGTATGTGGGTTTGTTAAGTCAGGTTGGCCCAGAGAGCGTGTCCTTCCTCAGTGCATACAGCCTTTCTGGAAGGTGGAATCTGAGATTTCATTGGAAGACGGTGTATTATTACGAGGTGACAAGCTTATTGTCCATCAGAGTCCCAGGAAGAACATTATTGTCAAAGCCCACGAGGGTCATTTAGGATCCACGCTCACCAAGCAACGGGTCCGCGAGTTCTTTTGGTGGCCCTCGATGGACAGTGATATTAATGATCTCGTTGATTCATGTTGCATCTGTAGTTCTGCTGACAAAGGTTTAAAAGTCTCCTGTCCGCCTCTCTTTCCTATTGGGTGTCCCTCTGGGCCATGGTCCAAGTTAGGTGTGGACGTCATGGGACCTTTGGAAATTTTACCTGGAGGGTGTCGTTTTGTTTTAGTGTTAATTGATTATGCTTCAAAATGGCCTGAAATTAAACTTGTTAAGGAGGCCTCTACCAGTAACATCATTCTTTTCCTTAAAGATGTATTTTTGAGGGAAGGGTTTCCTGACACCATGGTGACGGATAATGGTACTCAATTCACGAGTGCTGAATTTGAATCCTTTTTGAAATCATGCAACATTCAACACGTTAAGAGTTCCCTTTATCACCCCCAGTCCAATGGACTTGTTGAGCGTATGAACAGGGTTGTGGGGGACCGTATTAAGTGGGCCAGATCCTGTAACTGTGATATTATTAATTCACTCAACAGTATGCTATGGTTCTACAGGACCACCCCATATTCTACAACTAAAGTCTCTCCCTTCGACCTATTGAGAGGAAGAAAGCCCAACACTAGCTTTAAGCCCGCATGGATGAACAAATGGATCAAGTCCATTCCTGATATTGACAGTCTCATGCATTTGATTAGAGAAAATGTCTCCAACTCCCAGTCCAAATAGAAGTCTTGGTTTGACAATAAGAAAGGGGTCAAGACTGTGCCTGTGGTCGTTGGAGATCTTGTTCGCATTAAGTCCCCTTTACATGTGAAAAAGGGTGAGAGCAAATTCGGTTCTCCCATTTCTGTCACCAGGGTTGGTAGGAATTCTGTGCAAGTTGACGGGGGAAAATGGTGGAATGCTGGTAAGATTGTAAAAGTTAAGAATGTTCAGACTTGCATATAGTTCACTACGATTTCTTATCTAAAATAACCAGCACATCTATAATTGTGACGAAAGTCACACATTTTCCTTATATATCTATCAGAGAAGTACCAGGTCTGTGAGGAGGCACAAAAATCCTACCACTCAGAGATCCCACGCTTCTCCTGAGAACAGTACCACCACATGTATGGGTGGGCCTATCGCCTCTGATAGGAATGTATGAAAACTGTGACCATATGAGGTTAATGTGGTCATCGTATTGTCTCTGGTGTGGTCTGTGCCCAAACAATATTTTTAAGCTGTAGAAAACATTTAAGCTTGTGGCTGGTCTATTTCATTTAAAACATAACAATGACACCATCAAAAACTGTGAATGGAAAGAAGCTTGTGTGTTCTGTTCCAATGATCTGTGCAACAGCTGACAAAAGGCTGGAAGTATAGAGCAAAACGGGAAGGTGAAAGAAAACCTCCCTCTTGGGTGCCTCAAAGAATAGAAAATATAGCTGACAGACAGCCATTATTTATCATATTCAGTGTTTAATAGCTTGTACATAAGTTGATGGAAAGACATACCTTTTTGCATTGCCCATATGATTAACTAATATACCCTGTTGAATGTGAAAAAAACAGCCATGGGCCTTCAATAACAACAAGCATCCTTTAGAAGTACTATTACCAAATTTGTGTAACCTATGGTCTTTTAACCAGGAATATATCATCAATGCTTGGAATAGACGAGGTCTACCAGATGAATTGATTCAGCCATTCACATTTATCAATGATATAAGCCTGTAGAAAGAACCATAGATAGACCTTAGGATAAGTCATAGTTTTTTTCTTTTCACTCTTTTTTAGAAAAAGGGCTACATTGGCATGTTCCCAAGTGGCCTGTACTGTTCGCTCTTCTAGGGCACCATTTTACTACTTCTACAATAATTCTTATTTAACAACCTTTAAATTTGCTATAGATAGAGAGAGTGTGTGGCTTTGTTTGAAGCCAATTTTCCAGAACCAGGTTTAATCTGCTTGCCATCATCTCCCCTTCTAACAATGCAGTATCATCTGCTTTTAAACACTGATTTCCTGGGTGACTCCATTGTGGGATAGATATTTTCACAAAATTCTGCACAAACTGTGTAGACAGTTTCTTCATGTCCTCTTTAAGGAGCAAAGCCTGCACTTTCGCAAGAAACTAAGGGGCTTATTTACAAGCCCCTTATGCCACCGATATGTCACATTTTGTGACGCATTGGGGGCGCTGTGTGCTGCCCAATATTTACAAGGACACGTAAAGCCACCCTGCATGGCTTTTCGTGTCCTTGTAAATATGGCCCCTTTTCATGCAGCACTTTGTGTGAAAGGGGCGTTCCATGGGTGTTGCTACTTAGGGATTCAAAGGACACCCATGGAACCTGACACATTCCCAAATTTACGAGAATGCTACGCCTCCCTTGTTTTTTCCTCCTTCTATGCATGCTGCATTCTGCAGCACACATAGAAAGAGCAAAACACCTCTCATGATTGTTTTTTGCAGGAAGGTGCCCCTTCCTGCACAAAAACAATCTCCCTACAACGCAGGCACCTTTGCACCATGGTGCAAGGGTGCCTGTGTCAGTGCATGGCAGCCTATTGTGCGCCAGCACCGAGGGCAGCACAGGGAGCCGTCATATCGTTGTAGATATGACACATCCCTATGCTTTGAAAGTGACTCAGTGCGGCGCTGCAAAATGGCTTGCGGCACCACGATGTCACTTTCTCATAAATAAGGCAATGACTGTATTAGTTGTGTATTTATCAGAAATACCTTATATCAGTGGTTCTTAACCTGTGGTCCGAGGACACCTAGGGGTCCCCGAGCCTTACTCAGGGGGTTCAGGGCAGTTTTTCAAAATATATAATATTAGAATTATTAAATTATAATAAGTACATTATATACAATTAAAGAAGCAAAACTGAAAATTTGGAAACTTTCTCCATATTTTATTGGGAATAAAAAAAATTTATATGTGAGGATTTGTTTGGTGTATACTTGTTTTTGTATTTTTCGCTTATTGTTCTGAGGTTCAAATCATAGAAATTGCTTCCAATAATGACTTAGTGGGGTCCCCAAATTCAAGTAATCATTCAGTGGAGGTCCACAGAAGTCAAAATGTAAAGAACTGTTGCCTTAACTCCTTTAACCTTCAGCTAAAACTATTGTTCTTGACAAGCTTCTGCCACTCTTCAGCCATGAAGAAGCCTACAGCATTTGAAGAATTCTTAGAAAAATCAGCTCACAAAGGGCTTTCTGCCATCCTCAGCCTTTTGATATAAGCTCTTGTGGCGTCTGCTTTTCAATTTTAGATTGTTGGGAAGTATATCTTAAGAAAATACCACAAAAAACCACATTCATTGAGCCCCAAATAAATTTTATGTAGTACTCTCTAAATGGTTCACAGGAAGTTCAGCCAGTTTGGATTGCATATCTTCAATAAATCCCAAATCCTTCAACAGCGGCCTCTTAAAAATTCTTCTCAGATACATGGTTGATGGGCTGCATTTATTAAGTGTCAAAAAGAATGTGATGTGATCCCTCAAGACAATAGGGTCACTATGAGATCCACTATTATTAACTAAGTGCATAGAAATAAGAAAATAATAGCTATATGAATATGTTTTGTGTTTCGATGAGAAGGCATATAGTGAGTCTATAGGACGTTTTTGCCTCCAAATATTTGTGAGTTCAAAATTAAAGCTATACCCTTTTATCATTACATTGGCCCTCACTCTGAAAACCATTTGTTGTGTGGATGATCAATAGAACAACTGATTCTTTGGGCAGTTTCCACAGAAAATATCTGGTATTGAAAAAAGAGCTAGTTCAATAAAGAGACTTGCCTAGAATTTCCCATTGTTACCATATGTCACATATAAAGAGTGTGAATTATGATTGTATTATTTAATTCTCATAACTATCCGTCACCGTGTGGGATAATTACAGACCCATGAGACCTCAATGAAGTTGTCAAACAAGATAATAGTGAACCCTCTCAATGTATTAGTCCTGATGAGCAAACCAATATCTCTTACAACCCTATTGATCAAGCAGTTTTCCATCTTTTTAGGCTAATTGTGTCTCTTGTAGAACCAAATTGTCAGGCTTTTCCATGCTGATATGTTGAGCTCAGGTTTTTCTTTAGCTTCCTCTTGTGGGCGCTCAAAAGGGCAATAATATTCTATAATGCCATCCTAATTTGGGCCATCATAGGTCTTTGTATAATCTTGTCCCATCACTTGTATAGCAAACCAGCTAAAGGCAATGAACATCCCATTTTGGAGTTTTTGTCACTCTCTTTTTGTCTCCAAATAGTTTATTTGTTTTCGCCCTCCCCAAAAGACATCCATTCCCTGACCTCACCCCACGGGGAACTTAAGCTAAGCTTTCTCTTCTCCAGTGAGTCTCTCTCTATGTTGTCATGCTAATATATGTAGCAGCATTGTGGACTGAAGGAGAAGCCTTCCGACCAGTCCCAAATCAGCCCTATTTCCAAAACAATGAACCCCATAAGCCCCAATACACTTCAATGGGCGTCAATGCAATTCTGATGACTCATAACTAAATCTTATTTCCAACCTTCAAAATGTTTTAATTGTTTAGGTCATACTAATAAGATCTGACGTGGTGAAAAAATCTCCCAAAATATCCCATCGGGCCATGATTTCTTGCCTTTATACCACTTGCTTTAACTTCCATGAGGAAACAACACCCACAGTAATTCTACCAGATATTTTACTATATTAAAACCAAAATGCCCTTTGGGAATATCAAACCATTTTAAGTTGAATCAACATGCTCTGTCCTAACAATCTCTAGTTTTAGGTTCATTTGATGCTAATGTTCTCTCATTGAGTCTTCCAGCAAACTCTGTGGTGTCTCCAGTTCTATCAACCAGCTGCTTAAAGAGTTAATGTCAGTTGCAATGTTCACCACTTGAGAGATTATTAGTGAACAATGTTTATTATCCCTCACTTGCATGACATGTAGTTCACATTTCGATTCAGAATTGCCTGAGAAATCTATTATGAAAGTATTTGCAACAGCACTTGCATATCAGACACGCTTACTGTCTCACATCTCTCTTCTTTTTCCATTTTAATATTATTATCACTAAGGGCTTTGCCCCTCATATCGCTGTTAATGAGGATCAACCTCTAAAGGCTGTGAATTCAGAACCACCTAGCACCTTCTGAATACCAACAGGTAATTTCTGAATAGTATGGTGTTGGTATCCGCTTTCCTCAGAACAGCCAGACAGCTAAGACTCAATTCCTCCTACTTACCAGTCAAAATATTTTTTGTACGACTAATCATAGGATCTCAGGTTGAGTGGTGAAATGAAGATGACCCTTGAATTGGTCAAGCAATCCTCCTTCAAAAAAATCGTTGCAAGAAGAATTGCAACCAGATTGTTCCTAAAATGGCATATCCCACTCAATGGAAGGCAGAATGACTTCCTATGTGCTCTGTTTGCCTTCAAAAGAAACATCAATGTCTTGTTGTTTACTTCAGTGGAACAAAGCTAAATATCAGTTCTGGGCTTTTTTAAACTTGTAACAGTTGTTTTATGTTTATGCAACAAGTTATGTCTTGTGCCAGATTAGTATCTGGACCCCATTTTTTAATAGCGAAGTTAGAAGTGCCTAACTTCACAAACCCTATGACCCTTGTTTATGCAAGAGGATACTTGGGGGCATATTATCAACGGCCAGCGATAATTATCGCTGGCCGTGATTAGCGACGTATTCCCTAACGCAGGCTATCTCTGGAATTCATCGCCCTGGTAGCGCGTTATTAACAACGCGTTTCTCCAGGGCGATAAGAATTCCAGAGATAGCGAGGTCATCGCCGGTTTGCAGGGATCATCGCTGGTTTTCCAGCGATGTTCCCTGCAAAACGGCGATAAACTTGCTGATACGACCCACAGGGTCGTATCAGCATAATCCACCTCCTATGTCTAACATAGGTAAGTCAGGATTGTAGCAGACGTTAGATTTTGGCGAAAACGGCCGTTTTCGCCGAAATTAACGTCTGCTATAATCCTGTGGGCTGCCTTGTAAATATCGCGATGTGAACATCGGCGATATTTGCAACGTAGTCCATCCGGGGTACGCCCAGTAATGCCCACTTTGCATCTCATTAGAGATGCAAAGGAGAGCGTTAGGAAAAGGGTGCTAACATGCGATTATGCATGTTAGCACCCTCTTGTTGATAGGGCGTTAGTTTTATCTCCGCTTTTTGGCTTTTAAGCCAAAAAAGCGGAGATAAAGCCCTTGTAGATATGCCCCTTGGTCTTTTGTGCAAGTCTTGGCTCCACATATCCCACAGTCTCTCAAGGGATACTCTTAGCCTTCTACACATTCTCAGTCTGATCAGTTTCATTATGTCCCTCACCCATATCCTGTCATGAGATAATAACTGGATATTCAGTGTTACCATTTCCTTGAGAGACTTCTATGTTATGTTATGTTATAAGCATTTATATCGCGCACAGCTACTCAAGAGTGTCCCGGCGCGGTACCTTGCTAGTGAGCTGCGGGTCAGATCGTGGAAATTATACGAAGAGCAGTGTTTTCAGCCGTTTCCTGAACAGCTTAGCATCTGTAATACAGTGGAGTTCAAGAGGGAGTGCGTTCCAGGCCACTGCAGTCCTATAGGCCAAGGAGCTGCCGCCCATTCGCACAAGGCGAAAACGCGGGATCACTGCCAAAGTCTGTGCCATAGAACGCAGTTGTCTGGAGGGCACGTAGAACTTAAATCGCTTCCTGAGATATCCAGGGCCGGAGTGATACAAGGCTGCGTGCGCCAAAGTAAGGGCCTTGAACGTAACCCTTTCAACCACCGGCAACCAGTGGAGATCATGCAAATGTTGGCTTATGCTTGATCTTCGAGGGATATTCAGTAGAGTCCTGACTGCGGCATTCTGAATAGTCTGTAGTTTTTTCAACTGGTACCCAGGTATGCCAACGTAAAGTGCGTTCGCATAATCAATCCGCGACAATATCAGGGCGTGGGTAACCATTTCTTTGGCAGGCCGAGGTAGAAGCGGAAGAAACTTCCTGAGTGATCTTAGGGTACCGAAACATTGCCCTGCTAACTTTTTAATCTGGGTGGTGAACTTAAGATCCTCATTAAACCAGATCCCCAGATTTTTTACGGGCTGGCCATCAGAACTGGGTAAGGAGTATTCAATCGGCCAGCGAGATTCTTTAAACTGAGAAGGGAAGGTGCCGTACAGGAGGATTTCGGATTTGTCCTCGTTGCACTTAAGCTCCGCTGAATGTAGCCATTTAAAAACGGCAGACAGGCAGGCTCTGGCATGGGCAGGAGAAGAGTCATTTTTACTCCAGGTGAAGAGGAGCTGGGTATCATCTGCATAAGCGATGATTTTGGCACCCAGCTCCTCCGCCAAATAGATCAGTGGAGTCATATATATATTAAAGAGGAGGGGACTCAAAATAGAACCCTGTGGAACTCCAGTGGACACCGATTGTGGAGCAGAGGAAAATGGGGGCATCCATACCTGCTGAGATCGTTGGTCCAAGAAAGATCTAATCCAGCTCCAGGCAGATCCTGTCACTTCGATGTCGGACAGGCGTGCCTGGAGCAACGTGTGAGGGACGGTATCGAAGGCCGCAGAGAGGTCTAATAAAATCAGAGCCGCTCTGCCGCCAGCGTCCAAGCACTCTCTGATGGCCTCAGTAATTTCAACCAGGGCTGTCTCAGTGCTATAACTGGCCCTGAAACCTGATTGTGCTGGGTGAAGCAAGCCAAAATCCTCCACGTATGAGGTAAGTTGTTTGTTTACCGCCTTCTCACAAACTTTCGCCACAGCTGGAAGTAGCGAAATTGGCCTATAGCTTGCTGGGATCAGGGGATCAAGGGAAGGCTTTTTTAGCAGAGGCAGGAGTTTAGCCTGCTTCCACTTCAGAGGCACAGTAGCTGACTTCAAGGACAAATTAATCAGAGTATTAACCTCTGGGTTAACTGTCTCCGCTACTGAAGCCAACAGCCTGGCCAAGCAGGGATCTGACGGGGAACCAGATTTTAGTGATTTTAGAATTGCCAGAGAATCTTGCAGAGCAATAGATGAAAAAGCAGACAGAACAGATGTTCTATGAGACCCCCAAGATAGAGCTGAAAGGGCAGAGCTCTCGACTGGCGTGGTCATAGAAGTCTTAAAATGTTGCTGGATTACCTGAATCTTGTCGATAAAAAAGCTCGACAGTTTCTCACACCAGGCGGCCGAGGTAGGGAGAAGAGAGCTTTCAGCAATTGGTGCCAAGAAGCTCTGCACTATGGAGAATATTTCTTTAGCATTATTTTTTGAATGAGCAATTCTCTCTGCATAGTGCCAGCTCTTGGCTTGCAGTATAGCGACATAATACAATTTTTGTGCTTTCCGCAGCATCCCTTTTGCCAGGGGGCAATAAGTTCGTCGCCAGCTCCGTTCTAATTTTTTGCAGGAGCGTTTATGTATTTTGAGCTCCTCAGAGAACCAGGGTTTCGAGGGGGAGTCCCTGGCTCGCCTAGGAGGGAGGGAGGGGAGATAGCCTGGACCGCCTGAGCAATCCAGCTATTGAAATTTTCTAAAGCTCCCTCTAGATCTTGAGCTACATCAGGTTTTGTCCCTACCAAGGCTAAGCTAAGAATGTCCGGGTCGATTTTGGAAGACTGTCTGCACTGACTGGGCCTTTGAGGGGGATGAAGGTCCCTCAAAGACCAGGAAAATGGAATGACAGTATGGTCAGTCCAGGTTACTTGGAAAGGTGTTTTAACGGAAATCGGGAAATTTGAACAAATTGTGTCTAAGATATGACCTCCACAATGAGTGGGGGCAGTAACCAATTGGGAGAGCTGGGCTAGATGAAGAGAGTCCAAAAACTCCCGCGTTTCCCCGGCCTCATTACGGTCTAAATGAATATTCAAATCTCCAAGAAATAAGAAGTGAGAGAAGTGAAGTGCGCGAGGGATGATGATGTCATCCAAAGCTTTGAGAAAGGCGCCTGCGGGGCCCGGAGGTCTATAGACCAGAATCCCACCCAGTGTAAATTGAGGAGAGATGTTAATAGAAAAATCCAATGCCTCCCCTTCTCCAATGCTCACAATATCTCCCCGTTGAAGGGACCACTTGTCCCTGTACACCACCGCAACACCTCCTCCTCTGCCCATTTTGCGGTCAACCCGGGACACTTTGAAACCCCTGGGTATAGCCAGTTCAATAACAGGGTTAGAGAACTCATGGAGCCATGTCTCCGTAATAAATAATAAGTCTAATGACTCGTCCATGATAAGGTCCCAGACATCCTGAGAGTGGCAGGCCAGAGAGCGAGCATTAATCAAGGCTGCCTGAATATGGGGGCCCACCTGACTGCCACCACCTGGGATATCTAGGGCGGGAGTATCTGTAGTTATGGCGCGCAACGAAAAATTACAAGACTCACAGATAGTATCTAGGTTATCCAGTACCTCCCAAGAGGAACACCAGCAATGATAAAAATGCACGCTGCGCGTGCACCTGCGTGCATTTTTATAATCCCTCCCCCTTAACAGCTAGAGCACGCACTACCAAAATGGTGTCTCTAGCTGTTCGCCCCGGAAATCGGCGTGAGAGGGGGGAAGGAGTGCCCGTCCTAAAGTGCAGTGCAGTGCAGGAAAAGGTAAGCAGCAAACAAATTCAAATTCAAGCTTCAAATATTAAGGTTAAACTATGAACTGATCCTTGTGATCATTCTTCCCTCTAACATTGCACTCTGAACTCAGGGATCTAATATATAAATAACATTTATTAAGAATTCAGGGAATGCAAAAATATATTAAATATTTTTTTTGGTTCATATTTTGTTTAAGTAGTTCACACCCCTTTAATTAATAGCGTTACAATTTCAAATAATGATTTTAAGGATTTGAGCACTATACGCCGGGGTTAAAAATCTGTGATATACAGTATGCATAAGTAAAATACAAAGATAATCTATACTCACATGTGGTCACTTGGGGTTGTTGGGGAGATTGCAGCTGTGCCCAAGTGCTGCTCCTCCATAATTATCAAGCACACACCCAAAACTGAGTTACACATTGGCTCCCATATTCCACATGACTGGAAAGACCAGACCTGTATATGTCAGGAAGCCCTATCTCTTGCCCCACATGGTTTATGGGAGTGCACCTTAGTATTAATCCATTATTATCCCACAGAGGATGAGGAACTAGACACTTTTCATCAGTGCTCAAACAGTGAATAGCACTTCTAAGGAGCTCTAATAGACAGGCAAGGGTCAGAAATGATTCCTGTCTGACTTACAGATTTCACTGCACCTTGCTGACACTTTAACTTGTTACACATCTCATTCAATTCAGATCTAGTGATGCGGAGATGCTCTGAGCTTTTCACAAGGTAACACGTTTAGTACACTACAGTATGAATAATTATGTAGGGGAATGTCAGGCCAGGGGAGATCTTGTGATTGCATCCCCTGTGAATGTGATGGGCACTTAGATATGTGTTTTTGCCACTTTCCCAGCCTGCACATTTCGGCATCAATACACATTTCTGAATGTGGGTGTACACATTAAGAGAAGTGTACAAACAAGTGCCCTGAGAGGACTAGGGTGCATGCAATTGGCACCTTTATTCTACTGGCCATGGGGAGATGGCACATTTAAGTTGGTCACAAACCATCAGGTTTTTAATTTGTAGCTTAGTAGTTATATATTGTTTGGTCTCCACCTCAAATTGATCTAGAACTATGGAATAATTTGCACTAATGTGGAAACGGTGTGGGCCTGATTTAGAATTAAGTGGTAATGGAAAATCATCAGGTTCTCGAAAGGAGGGCAAAATCCAGAGGAGAATCCACTGGCGGACTTTCTTCCATCACAAGGACAACATGGTGAATGAAGGTCATTCCAATTAGTGGATTGTCCTCTGAAGGTACCACTTCCGCCAGACACTGGAGGACGTTTACTTAAAACTTCTAAAGTAGACCCAGTGGCATTGAGCTTAGATAATCCAATTGGTTAAGGTCAGCGGTGAACTGGACAACATGTAAAAAAAGAACAGATGCAGACACTTCACGGTCTAAAGTCCAGGAATTTTTTTTATAAACAAACTCTCTTTGATCGGTTGGTTGTGTGAGCTCTGTCATTACCATTGAGAGAGAAATCCACTGTGTATGGAATTAACTGATTTGTGGTAAAATAGGCCAACCTTTTTAATTATATTTTTGCTCAGCAGTGTGAACGACACATTCATGTTGCATTCAGCATGCAGTTTGCTCTGAGGTACACTGAAGAGAAAGCACTCCACTCGTTGGAACAGCCATCATGTAACCAGCTCCATTACTTCACCAGCACTGAAAACATTATAATTTTCCTCTTTTAGATTATCACATTTTTCAATAGATTATTTACATATGAAAGTATTTCTTCATTTGATCTTCAGAAACACTGAAATCAAAGTAGTAATATAGCCCGGCCAATAATGACTTTAACTTTTAACAGAATGTATAATTTCATCGATTCATGCCTAACAGCACACTTTGGTCTTTAATTAAATTTGTCGTTCCTTTCTTCTATAATAGTTTTCATGACATGCTTATGAACAAAGAATGGAAATATGGCTTATGTTTAGCAATTCACCATTTAGGTGACCAGGAAAAGACATTAATTCTCTGCAAGTATAAGGTTTTTTACTTGGATATAAAACACCAGGCTAAAAAAAGACTAACATTTTTTAACGAAGTGGCCATGATATCCATAACTAGGAAGAGATTATTTTTGCAAGAGAGCGACAGAGAGAATATGTGTGTGTGTGTGCGTGCGTGTGTGTGTTGCCCACTTTTGGTTAATGCGGGGCAAGAGGTCAAGCACTTTAAAGTTGCACGCGCCACATGTCAATTGTAATCTTACATCACGCGTAGACATTTACTTCCAAATTATAAATAATTCATCAGAATTCTGTATTGCAAAAACATGAATCATGAAAAGGGATGCTGTTAGATCAAAATGCATTCAAACATAGTTCTAAACACTGTTGGAAGTGGGGAGAAAGAAGATAGCAATATGTATTAACACTAAAAACTGTAGATAAATGAAAATACAATAAACCAAATATTAATTTAGTGGGGAAATAATAAGAGGCAGGATCATGTAAAGTTTTTAACAAAGCTGTAGGAATTTGTCAGGTGCTTTAAAAGCTGTCGGTGATTGCTAAAAGTTTTTCAGCGGTTAATTGCCTAGTGTTCCATAGATGCTCATCAGTGCAGCATATATTTTTCGTTCTCGACAGTGGCATTGCAATATTACAGTTCAAAGCGGTTACTCATCTTTTGAAGCCAATGTCTGTTTTTTTCTTGTAGATATTTGCTAGGTGTACTTTTCGGTTCCCTTGCTTGAATCACTTCAGTGTTAGAATAACCATCCTTTTTCAATGATGTTTGGGGGCAGGATCGTCCTGATTCAATAGGTTTTAATTTCCTACAATTTGTGTAGATGAGTACAATATGGAAAGAAGAGAACATTAACAAGTTTATTAAGAAGTGAACAGCAGAAACGCAAATGAATCAACAAATAACCAACTTTCATTTAATAAACAATAAAAGCCCGCCCAGCGCCTTATGCTAGTATGACCAATACCAATTCCAAGTTTAAACACGCATTTGCAATGCAATAGGTCTCGCATTTACGCGAGTTTAAGCTATTGGCATTGTAAATGACAATGCCTTTTATTTATGTTTTAAAAACCAAAACATAAATAAAAGGCATTGCCATTTACAATGCCAATAGCTCAAACTCGTGTAAATGCGAGACCTATTGCATTGCAAATGCTTTTTTGCTTACAAAAGGTCTTGCAGGCAGCGCATGCGCGATAAAGCTCGACCTAAAAACTAAGCGTGATCAGATAGATATGAGACGAGCTCACAGAGAACATAGTTATTTATGGACGCCTTTAGCAATGAATGGACTGTATGCATTGAGCTGGTAGATACCAGTTGTACCAGCTGCAAAAAAATATTTAGATATTATGTAAAACCATAAAATGGCCTTTCATTTCATAAGAAAAACGTTTAGACACACAAGTCATAGGCTTTATGCGGTTGTAAAAAATTACAGTGGAATCCAACAGTTGATAAATACACAAGTTTCCATGCTTCTCGCTCTGCCTTCCACCAAAGAAACACCCACTGCTTCCTCACATGGAAGGTGTGGAAGGCTCATTCGACGCTGGTCACCAGGTAGAACTCGCGATGTCTATGGTGGTAGTGCAGCACATGTGGCAGGTGATTTGAGTACAGCCCAAGAGCACGGAATCCCTGGAAGATAGTGCTGCCGCGGCTCGTGGTCTTTTCCTGCTGGACAGGTGTACCTTCGTCAGACTCTGCCAGTCCAGCAGGCAAGCTTAACTAGCCGCTAAGGGAGAAGACCGGCGAGTGCAAGATGCTCCTCGCACTGAAGGAAAGCAACACACGTTTTAGCTATAGAAAGAGGACTCAATGCTTGAAGTAGCTGGACATGCCGCAATAGCATCTATTTGTCCTTTTGCCAGACTGCTCTACACAAGCATGTCAGTGAATTGGGAAAAAAACAATATAAAAAGTGTATATTCAGCGGATACATGCTTAATGGGACAAACTAAGCCCACTTGTTTAATATAATGTTCAGATCGAAATATAAGTATTCTGTCTGTTGCTACAATTAGAAAGAAAAAAGTAAAGAATCATCTCCTTTAGCGGCACTATTCTTTGCTAAAATATAAGGGACGAGCGAGGAGGGGGTGCGAGGGAAACAGAGAGCAGAAGCAGGCAGTGGAAGTCTGGAGAGGAAAGAAAAGAAGCCAAATAAATGGAAAAATACCTTCTGTTGGCTGGCCGCAAGTGTTGTAAAAACAAGTTCTCCCATAGAACTGATAAGGAAGAAAAGCGCAATGAAACTGTACTTTACTGGTGCGCCTCAGCCTTAAAGGGAAGTGACGTATTGGCAAAGCGAACAAGTTAGGAGGCATCAAAGAAGACTGACACTGGAGTAAACCAATGGTAAGTAGCAGGCAGGAAACAAGTGGTTTTTTGGATTACAAAAGGTCTTGCAGACAACGCATGCGCGCTGAAGCTCGACCTAAAAAACTAAAAGAACAAAGTGAGATAAACAAATGCATCACAGAAAAATATAATAGGGTAGTTCACAATATTACCCAAAACAAGATATTATCAAGCCACAGTCAACATACTCCTGAAATACAAAAGTCATGTACCCCAACTATAAACTTGCACACCCTCAAAGGTGGAGCACGGTATAATGCAGGTTCATTAATGGGGCAAGCAAAAATGCTTGTTCTGAATCAAAGCAGCATAACAATTGTAAATTGTCATTTGCAATTTAAACCATACATTCAAATGTTGTAATTAAAGTAAAAATGCATGCTACACAAACTTGAACATGGGTAAATTTAACGAGTAGCTCTACATGTAATACTTTTTGGCATTTTGTTTTTCAAGACGACTCCTTGATGCTATCTGATCTGGAGATAATCGTTTCACCTACTGCACATTCTAATCCTAACTAATAACAAAACACAACTCAGTGA
The DNA here is from genome assembly GCA_963921515.1 of Calotriton arnoldi. Taxonomy (NCBI): domain Eukaryota; kingdom Metazoa; phylum Chordata; class Amphibia; order Caudata; family Salamandridae; genus Calotriton; species Calotriton arnoldi. Next base: position 636,327 of record CAWUFW010003888.1, read on the forward strand.
CCCCATTGAAAAATTCTCAGTCACAGCTCATTGATTATACAATCCCGCCCTGCTGTTCTCTCTTTCCGAATACCCTGGATGCACTGCACTTGTTTTGACATCACTAACAGATGCTTAGAAAGCATAAATAAGTTCATCAGTAAACAGAACAGAAAATGTTTGTCCTATATGTACTTCGCACAGTTGTTTCTAGGAAATCTGACCTATTGTTACCCAACTAAGGAAATGCAGACTTCTCTTGCATAGGTAGAGCTCAAAATCAAAATCAACTATCTGTGACTTAGGTTACCGTCGCTACTGATTGCTTTTCCTCCAGCCCAAGCTGGACAGATGCCCTACCCTTTCCTTGCAGTTTTCCCCAATACACTGCTGGTTGGCACATCCAATGGTTCCACAAACCCTGTAATGCCTGGTACTCAACATAGTGCTGAAGTGGACAATTGTTCTTCCGGGTTCATCCATAAACATCTGGTAACAGGATCACACAAAGAAAACTTTGCATGTGTCAGAGAGCAAGTGAGAATTTTAAAGCTCCTATGTCTCACCTGCAGCTACCTCTTGTCTCAAGCTTGTAAATTCTATACTGAAATTGTACAACAGCAAAGCCCAGATTACATGTTGCATGGTACTGGCAGGTTGAGAACTCTGCAAAAGTAATTACAATTAGAGTGCAGTAACACTCCATCAGTACTGTGCAATTACAAGTTAAACGCCTCAGATTGGGGAATAACTGTGCAATCCTGGACTTGCTATGCAGTATTCCATGTGGTATTCTCTTTTCCAAGAGGTTCAACGAACACATTTATCACCTGATGATGTAAGCAGGTTGTAAGTGTGTGAGGGGTTCGGTGTCGGCTGGGTATAGAGGGAAAGGGGTGGGAAATGTATGTATGTATGTATGTATGTAGGGAATTTATAGAGCGCAGGAATCACCCCCGAAGGGGTATCTACGCGCTAACATAGAAAACAAGTCAGACAGGCACAGATTCCCATAGCTCAAGCCTTGAATAATTCCGTCTTCAGGAGTTTTCTGAAGCGAGCAAGACTAGGACATTTACGTAAATCCTCTGGCAGAGAGTTCCAGTATTTTGGAGCCAAATAAGCAACAGTTTTGCCTCCAGATCGTATTTTCTTAAAACGAGGGACCACCAGCAACCTTTTGTCTTCCGATCTGAGACACCGGTTTGGGCAGTACACTTTGAACTTATCCGCCATATAGCTCGGACTAGTAAGACAAAGAGCTCTGTGAGGAAAGCAACAGAGCTTAAACTTTATTCTCTGGCGGATTGGAAGCCAATGGAGATATTTCGTAATGGCCCGGGGGAGGTGCGGGATGGTTTGTTAAGAGCTAGGCGAGCGGCCACATTCTGGACGATCTGCAGTCTACTAAGAAAAGACTCGTTCGCGGATGCCAATAAAGCATTACAATAGTCCAGGCGACCAATAATTAAAGCCTGAATTAGGGTTCTATGTACAGTGAGGGGTAGCCACATGAACACTCTGCGCAAAAGGCTCAAGGTATGATAGCAGGTCTCGGCAGTGGTCATGACTTGATCCTTCATCGATAACCGTACATCCAGCCGGACCCCTAGATTTTTTGCCACCGAAGGTGAAGAAGGGGCGGGGCCTAACGCTGTCGGCCACCACTCAGGGGGCCAGGAAGTTTGTGCAGCACCAAACAGCAGGATTTCTGTTTTGGCCACATTTAACTGCAAAAAGTGGTCAGTCATCCATTCAGCTAAGGAAAGGTAGGAGAGGGAATGGGAAGATTAGTTCTGGAGCAAAGAGCACTGAATGCTCCCCTTTGCCAGAGAAAAAAGTTTAGATGGGGCACAGGATGAGGATGAAATGTTATAGTTGTTAGACTTGATCTCCCAACTTGGTCTCCTTTGTAAAGAATTTCACCATTTCTGAATTTACAAGTGTTCAGTTTCTAATAGATTCTTTTGAAGCTATGTGCAATTTTGTAGATCAAATTCAAATTTGTGGCTTTGATGCCGTCTTGCACACAAATTGAAAAAGTTATGTCTTGACCATTAGAACATATTAAAGCGAACTTGTCCATAAGGTCCTGTACATAAAACAGTTCTTTTTAAGTTGATCTTCTCCATTGGCAAAATTAAAGTTTGAATTCCACCAAATTTATGTTGAAGAAAATCTTTCGAATGGAACCACGGAATATTATAGCCATGAGATTTGTGATTTTACCAGGAATTCCTAATTGGGATTCTGATTCATTTGACATGAATATTGCAAGCGAGTGAAGAGAATTTAGAGTGGCAAGCTTTGGTAGAAGTACTGGGATGTTGCAGCTCTAAGCCACCATCTAAGTAACGTTAACATTATTAGTTTTATACAACAATTTACAATATTAACATTCCAGCAATCTTATCACACTATATGACTGTATCTCCCTGGCTTTATTGTGATTTATTTTTATGGAACAACTGAGTCTAGAAACCATTCGGTGGCTTAATTCTTGCAATAACTACTGGATTGCTTTCAACAAATGTTTTAACTCACCTCCTAAACCAAAAACATTTTTAATTAGATTAACCGTTAATCGGATTAGACTGCACATAGTGCACTATCTAATTATGAATAATGTCTCCTTCTAAGGCGAACTTAAATTAATTGAAATCTGTGTTCTTGATTGCAACATTGAGCCAAGCTTAATGTGGACTAATGATTTCAATTCTAAGATTCAAGGCCACTGAGAATCTAACTCTTTGTCAACTCATAACAATCTAAGATTGGGTATTCTGAATATACCGCTGTCTAGTAGCTACTCAAATAATGGAGGTAATTTGCTACTTGAATTTACGGAAGAATACAATCTGTCTCAGTTAACAGCTATATTTCACCAGATATACCTGCTAAACGCATACTCATTTGCAGGGCATCTCAATGATTCCTAGACCCTCTGTTCATATCAAGTCAGCTTTTCAGTAGAAGGCTCTCTTTTACAATTCTGGCCAGATCAGAAAGCAGTCACTTGCCACATCAGCTGATCTTATCAGCTGATCTTATCTGGTATTTCAATTTCTTTGGTGCCTTGTCTCTGCCAAGGCACTTCTCATTCAGTGCGGAAAACAATATGTTTAGCCACGCTCCATCTTCTGACTCAAAAGTCTGCGTAATAGAGAGGTTTGAAAAGAATTTTCAATGCTGAGCTCTGCTCCCCATTAATGGTAACAGCAATTAAGACTTTTTTGGTTTGGCTATACAGGGCAGCTAAGTTTATCATGAGCAGCAAAGCTAATCTAACCAATTGATTTAATCTTTCATGGTTCAAAAAATGAGGTACCTATGAAAAAGTGTGTCCTTTGTTGATTATTAATAAGGGCTTGCACTTTCAGAAACTAAACAGGTGTTCTTTGTAAATGCCACCAATTTGCATAAGGTTGAAATAAAGAATGCAATACAATACAAAAATAGGCAGGCATAAAAAAACATTGAGAGATGACGGTAGATGTTTTAAAACTGTATAATGGTAAAAATGTCTTCTACTGGCCAATACTTCACTCAGTATATGAATGTTTACTACTTACAATTGTACTATTATAGGCTTTACAAGACTTTGGACCTACTTAATGGTTCTCAAACTGTGGATGCACATCAAGTGCTCCACTGGTGCCACTAGCATGCTGAAAGGCACGCCAAAGCTAAGCCGGTCTGCACTCATCTGTGCCTAGACTGTGCCCAGTGTTCCCCCATCCTCCTGCTGCTACCATGTTGTGACCCACCATGCCCTCAACCCCGGCCGCTGCTCCTTGCAGCCCCACACAACACTGAGGAGGTATTCTCCTGTGCTTTCTACAAATTTTCATGAATTTACCCCACCCAACACTCATCGCACCAACAGCACCCAAAAATCCATTCTCTCACATTCACAAAGTCCTGCAACCACTCACACACAGCACACCACACTCACAAACCTGCTCCTCAACACCCGCTCACTCTCCAAACACGCCAAAGAGATCTTGTCCTGCTGCATGACAATGCCCCTGACCTACTGTTTCTCACAGAAACCTGGCTGAACCCTGCATCGGCATTTGACATCACCACAGCCATCCCCTCCAGCTACAAGGTTGCCAGGCAAGTCAGACTTCACATGTGCCATCATCTACAAGAACATCTTCAGCTGCACTACATCTACGGACACATCATCCTCCAGCATGGAACACTTGTCGTTCAAGCTCCACGTCACAGCCAACTTCACCCTAAGCGCCACTTTCATCTACAGACCACCAGGACAGCGGGCCAACTTCACCAACACCATCACAGACTTCATTGCACCACTCACCCTCGATGCTAGTAATTAACCCTACTCGGAGACCTGAACTTTCACCAGAAAGACTACGTTGACCCCAAGTCAAGAGTACACATTGAAGACCTTAAAATTCTGGGCCTCAACCAACAAGTAAAAGGTACTACACATGTGACCAGACACCTCCTGGACCCTATTTAGACCAACGTCAGCATCATCCGCTTTGACTCGCCCACATCAGTACCCTAAACAGGCCAAGCCCTTGTCAAGTTCAGCATCCCGGTCCTGGTACAATGCACATGCACCACTGTCAGACCAGCCTGCTGAAACTGGAATTTGATAAGACTGGAACACCACTCTCAAAATCCACTGACCTGAACAGAGCAACATCTTCCCATAAGCCACCGAGAATTTCAAAAATTGATCACCTCCTGTGTCAACTCCCTGGCCCTCCCTCAAGCACAGCAATTCAAGATTCTGACCCCAATCTTATCCAAAGAACCAATTCTAACCACATGGCCCATCCTAACTACAGAGAAAAACGCCATGTCCATGAAGTCCATCTACTCACGAGCCCCATTAGACCCCTTCCCCTATCATTCCCACTCCAGAGGACTGCAACCCATCATGTCCATACTTACACCCATTCTGAATGCCCCCACCTCTCCTGCTACCTTCCCAGATGCTTGGAAACACACAACTGACCTCCCATTGTGGAAGAAATCGTCTGCTGACCCTTAAACGCTCGCCAACTACAGACTGATCACCCTGTCACCATTCTCGGCCAAGGTCTTGGAGAAAATCATCAACAGGCACCTCACTGAATACCTCTATGACCACCAACTACTCAAAACCACTCAGTCTTGCCTCAGACCCAACCACAGCACAGAAACTGCCCTCACCGCTACAATGGATGACTACACCAGTTCTGGGGGCATCTCCTTTCCCACTGGGATTGGCGTCTGACTGACTGGGGGAACAAAGAAGTGCCCTGTCTAGCTGTCAGCTAACATTTGCCTGTGACAGGGTAGGCCTCTTTGAAGTTTGAATGTAGAAATCTTCAGAGGGCAAAGGGGCCAAGCTTATTTGCTCAGCGAGGGACCTTCATTGAAAGTGAATATACATTTCTCTGACTCAAAGCTTTGCTGTCTAAAGTCACTGGCTTCACCGCAAGCTCGTCCAATGGCTATCCGATGACATGTAGCTCTCTTCTACCACTGCCTGGGGCCTTGCCCCACAAGGGTTTTTGACTTCCATTTTGGAGACCAAGGGACATATTTATGACCTGGTTTGCATCACTCCTGCATCACGCAAGGTGGTGCAAGAGCGACACAAACATAAAGTCATATTTTTGAAGCTGTGCAAAGCCACTTTGCATGTCTTTGAATGGCTTAACAAATATGGAGTAATGTAACAGCGCAAATAGCTGCGTTTCATTACTTTGTGCAAAGGAGGCATTCAATTGGTGTTGCGTGGGTGTTCCCATGCAACTCCCATGGTTTTTGACGCATTTCCAGAGTGAGGCATTATGAGGAGAAATATCATTATTTCTCCTCGTTTTTTCCTCTTTTTATGTGTGCTACAGAATGCAGCACACATAAAAGAGGAAAAAGCCTTTCAAGATTGTTTTTGTGCAGGAAGGTTCCCCTTTTGAACAAAAACTATCCTGCCGACAACACAGGCACTCTTACACCATGGTGCAAGGGTGTCTGCGTTGGCGCTAGGCTGCCAAAATGGCACCTGTGAAAGGCGAAAGTGCAGGAATTTACCGTATTGGATAAATACAGCACATTCCTGCCCTTTCTCTGTGATGCAAGGCAGTGCAGCAAGGTGACTTGCTGCGCTGCGCTGCCCTTCACCACAAGGGTCATACATTTGGCCCTTAGTCTGAAAGTACATCTTCTGGCTGGGTCGAACTATGGGGCATATTATCAAGGGCAGTATCGCCACTTTAGCGGCACTTTTTGCCGATAAAGCAGCGATATTTTTATCGCCCTATTAGCAAGCTGTCGCTAACAGCTGTTAGCGACAGCTTAATGGTGATAGCGGCCGTTTTGTTGCCGCTTTGCATGTCAGCGATAATTATCGCTAATGACATGCAAAGCAGGCGTTCCCAACTAAAAGCAACTGCAAACAGTCGCAAACACAACTTCCCCCTATTATCAATGCCCGCGAAGCGATACAAAAAGTCGCGCTAACCGCGATTATTGCTGGAATTTAACACCTGATAAAAACTTGACTTAACCATCTTGTCAATAGGAGGTGGATTGTAAGGTTAAGTCCTCACCTGCCTATTAGCAAGCTTTCCATTAGCGCAGTGAATTTATCGCTGGATTTCTCGCGCTATTGCTGGGTTTCGCCGCTATCACTGGATTTTTTATCGCCTTGGAGATAAGCGTTGATAATAACGCGCTATCTCCGCGATGAAATCCAGCGATAGCCGGCGATAAAAAAAAACAGCGCTAGGCGCGCTTTGCGATAATTATCGCAAATCCTTGGTAATATGCCCCCTGGTTTCTATATCCAACCCACACTGCATTGCAGTCTGCCTTAACTTGTGCCTAGGTACAGGTCAAGTGCTGCTAGATGATCGTGGTTGGTGCTTAATGCTTTTTCGTGCTATTTTCACATTTAAATAAAAAAAATCATTGCTCTGGTTTCCTTTATTGAATTTTTGCAGATTTGGTGTCATTTTATCTAGTGATATTTGCCCTGTTTTCTAAAAAAAAAAAATTCTTGTGGTGTGTTTTGACTTTATTACTGTTTTGGTACTTCATAAACACTTTACATATTGCCTCTAAGTTAAACCTGTCTTCTCTGTGCCATAGCTAACAGGGGATTAAGTTCTGGTTAATTTAGGCGCTGTAACGTTTCATCCTGACAAGGGTTGTGGTTATTACTTGAGGGGGGTACTCAGCCCCCTCAACTAATACCCCAATTTTCTGCAAATGTCCACAATAAAACTGTGTTCACTATTTTTGTTAACTACTTAGTTTGTTTTAATTTGGTTTTAATCATTTATAGTTGTAGTAAGAGAATACTGAACTGCTTTTTCAGTAGGTCATGATGCTGCAGCTGAAATGTTACTGGTAAAATGCAACTTCTCTCTTTCCTACCTGGTTGCAGTAGTGTGTACTATCTGTGTACATTTTCTTATTTATTCGCTAAGGTGATGAAACTAGTTGCATTGTTCTTCATTCTCTTCTGGCTTTTAGCAATTTAATATTGAACTTCTAAATACCATGGCTGGGGCAGGTGGTCAAAAGGTGGCTTTTGGCTTTAACATAGAAATTTTCTTAAATGCAACTAAATTGGCACAGTGTCAGAGAGCTGACTGAAAACAAAATGACAAGTGTGTAGTTGCCTATAGAGCTACTGCTGTTTGTGGCAGACCAGACCAGATACATTTGCTAAAATTCATAGATTGCTGAATGCTGAGCACAGCACAGTCATAATGAACTGGTTTAAAAGCACCACACCAAGGAAGAAAGGCTGGTTACTCAAATGGTCAAACTGGAAGACACCATTGACAGGAATATCCCACCAGACCCATAAACTCTTAAACGGCTTAATGGAATAATGTTAAACATACCAGTTGTTGTGTGTGATTACATTATTGCAATTATATATTATTGTTAGAAGGATTATTGTAATGTTAGTTTTGTTGAGTGAATTACCACTTAGGTGAGATTATGGAGGGCACATTTTTTAAAAATTAAACACTTTAAGAGAATACTTCAAATGCCACAGGTGGTAGTGGGGCCAATGATTGGCAGTGAGATACCAGTCAGGTTTGGTGTAGTTACAGGGGATTGAAACCCTGCTGCTTCAACATGGTAGTGAACGTTGACAAACCCAAAGGATCTCCACCACAAGGTGGATACTTAAAGGCATGATCAGCTGTGGAGCTGACCTAATAACAGTTCAGGAAAGACGTCCACTCTCACCCTGAAAGCAGAATTTCTAGCCCAAATTGAATTGAGGGTTTATATGTAGTTGTTCAGTCACATGATCACTTTATAAACACTGTTAAAATCCCATTGCATCTATTACAGCATAACTTCTGAAATAACTCCATACTGCTTTAAGAACACCTGCAGCCAAGCTAGATGGGATAGGAATGCCATTGCCATGCAATCCCAGTTTAGCTTTGTAATCTACCTTGGAATTCCTCCGGCAGAAACTTTCCACTAGAAATAAGAGCATGTGCAGAATGCCTTATTCCTTCATTCTGGCTCCAGGGCCCAGATTTACTACTATTTGGTGCAAAGCAGCAAGACAACTTCCTGCGCCAAAATAGAGAACAGGAAAGCACCATAATTACTAATAAAGCGGGACCAAATGTCCCTTAAAGGGACAGGGGTCACAATGCAGTTAATAATTCCAAAAGAGGGTTACATTCTGATTCCTACATCATTAATATTTAGGAGGTAGATAGATTGAGACTTTCAGTGAAAACAAAATGGCTGAAATGAGCAAGGCACAATTGCGAGGTGACTGCCTCTTGCATGTAAATGGCCTTTAAACAGAATTCTGTTCACAATACGTCCGAATTGTAAACGTAGTCGTAATTTACAGAAAGTTTACCTGTTGTTATGGTGCTTAACAGTGCAACATTTCAACCATAAAGTATTCTTAATGATATAGCATAACAAACAATCAGTTAAACATTGTTTGAGTCCATGTGCCTTGTGTGGCCCTGACAAAACAAAATTTAACATTATGATTAAATTAAACTTGTAACAAAACAATGACGGAAAAATATTGAAAAGTATGGGGCATATTTACTAGAAATTGTCAGAGCGCGGAGCAACGCCAAATTTGGCTGCACCGTGCTCCGACATTTTCAAAATGCAGGGATGAGCCATATTTACTACAATACGACGCACCGCTGTGTTTTCCCTAGCACTGGTGCTAAAATTAGCTGCCTAACGCCAACGCAGGCACCCTTGCACTATAGTGCAAGGGTGCCTGCGTTGCAGGGAATGATTGTTTATGTGTAGGAAGGTATGCCTTCCTGCACATAAACAATCCACAATGGCTATTCGTTACATCTATGTGTGCTGCATTCTGCAGCACACATAGAATCAGAAAATCGTCATTATTCAATGATTGTTGATGTGCAGGAAGGAACACCTTCCTGCACATAAACAATCATTAATGGCTTTTTGCTCTTTCTATGTGTGCTGCAGAATTCCGCATGCATAAAAAGGAAAAACAGGAGAAAGAAAAGCATTTCTTCTCGTGCGCCATTCTAACGCCTGCTCTTGCATGGTGTTAGTTTTTGGCACTGCCACAGATTTACACCTTCTTCTAAATCTGGGGCAGCGTCAAAAAGCAATGGTTGTTGCAGTGGAAAGCCCACAGCAGCACCCATTGCACGTACTTTTGCCGCAGAGGACTGCGGCCGAAAGGGCCATATTTACAAGGTGGCGTTAAGCCACGCTAAGTGGCTTAGTGCCACCTTGTAAATATTGAAAATGGCGCTACGTCACCAGAGTGTCAAGAAAAGTGACGCCCCGGTGGCGATAGGGGCTTGTAAATATGCCCCAAATCCTTTAACAACCAAAGGATATTGAACAGTCGTAAAAATATGGAGCTGAAACCTATCATAATTATTTATGACTCGACTAAACCTCTCCACCATATCTGCTGCTTCCATGCAACAATAGCCAAGCATTAAACGCCATTTCTCGCCATACAAAAAGATTTACAATTATTTTGTGTAAAGTTTCGTATTGTTTTCAGTCTCTAAAGATTTTCCTACAACTGTTCCTATCCTTCCTGTGTACTGCAAGTGTGTTTTAACCGTCAGTCCTTAACCTTTAATCCCGTACAGTGTATTTATTCTGGGCACGGCTACAGGGGTCACTACAGGTCTGTTTTATGGCGTGCTACTTGGAATTTGCACCCAAGGAAAAAGCCTTCTGCACATGTGCCACTCTCGTATTACTTTCCTGCGGATTACATGGAAGCCTGTCTTAAATCAGCATTTACATGGATATTTGTAAATGTTGCTGTAATTTAAGAGCTGTAACTGTGTATGGTAACAAATCCCCCTTAGCAACGACATGGATTCCGGTATAACAGGCACACTGTCTTGGCATCGGTGCATTAATTTGCTAAATTGAACAGGAAATAAGCATATTTAAGAAGACTGTCAGTGAAAACAGAAAGCGCTTTCATTTGATTCTTACTACAGAGTACAGTGATGTGCTTGCCAGTTACAATTACAAGCAAAACATCGTGTCGTGTTGCTTTAACTATGTGGTGGTTGCAAGATATATCTGGGAGGTGATAATTACATAAAGTTGGAAAATTGCTCTGAACTTGTTGTCACATTCCAGACATTAGCATTTTAATGATGTACAGTAGGACTACACCATTATCCTTGTTTGTTCAACTAAGTAACAGCTTCAAGAACGCCTAGCTTGTTTAAACGTAAATGGGCTATTTCGATGCACATTGTGTAGCCATTTCGTGGTTGTCAAAGGCCTTATAGTGAAATTAATTTCAAAACGAAAGCAATAGTTTAAACTACAAGGACACATCCCAGAAATATTTGCTGTTCTATTCTGTGGCAGTTTGTAAAACGAATTGATCATTAGAGCATGAGTTATAAATGTGATAAGTGGAAAAACATCAAAGCTCGAAAGACAGGCAAATTATATAAAGGTCGTACTAGTGCAAAAATTAAGGAAATTCTGCTTTGCACGGTTTTTGTTACCTGCATCAAAGGGAACAGAGCAGTATATTTCCATCACATATTACTTAAAGATTTTGGAACTGGCAAAAGAATAGAGGAAGCTTTATTTGGTCTGGTTTTGCTGCGTTTACATAGCTGGGAATTAAACAAATACATTTCTTCTTTAAATATGTGCAAATCAATACTTAGTTCGATATTAAATCACTGTCTTCTTACGAATGCAGAATAAACATGTTTGTTTAATTCTTTTAAAAAAAGTGTATTATGATTCATATTTTTGATTTTGAAGCAATACAATGAAATTACATTATAATCTGTTTTCTTCTTTTTTTCTTGGTGAATGGATATGTGTTGCTGTAATTGATACTGGTGCAAAATCTATTTCATTTCACAGGCTGCAAAGAATACAAGCAAGCATTTGCTCCACTTTTGCACCAGCTCAGAATGCATGCAATCTGAAAAAAAATACCAAAGTTGCTCTTACTTTCCTTTCTTAATTAAAACCTTTAAATTTGATTCTTCTGGCATACAATCTGCTAACACTTCTGGGAAAGGAGAGTCCATGGGGGTAGAAGTGACCACTTCTAAATTATGAGTAATCCAGCAGTATGGGAGGTCCGTGTAAGAGAATGAAAACAAAATAGCACACATGATTTGGATTTGAGGGTACAATATACACTGAAATAACAATGGCTCGAAAATATTACTTAAACCCAGTGGCAGCCGTCAATAATTAACAGTGGTCGGGCGGGGGCAGCACGGGACAGGGAGCGCAGGGCAAGGGTGGTAGGTTTAATAATAATAATAAAGATTAAATTAAAAGGAGACTTACCTGGGGCTGCCGGACGCCTCCCGCGTTGTGCCTTGGTCTTCCTTGTTCCAGCAGGCACTAGGGCAGCATCAGACTCCCTTTTGGACTTGGCCCTTTTTGCAGGGTCATCCCTGAACTTTTTGCCTTTCTCCTAGTCTTTTTTCTGACATGGTGTTGGTGGTTTTAGGACTCTGGGCACTTTATCACTGCTGTCCAGTGTAAAGTGCATGTGCTCTCTATGGTAAAACGTGGTAAGATTGGTCTACACCTGTTTGGCTAATTTAATTTACCTATCAGTCCCCAGTAATGTGGTATCTCATATACCCGGGCCAGTAAATTAAATGCTACTGGTGGGCTTGCAGTGCTGATTGCGCTACCCACCAAAGTTGCCTTTCAAACCTGTCTCAGGCCTCTGCCATTGCAGGGCCTGCGCGCGCAGTTTACTGCTGCTGTGACGTGGCACATAAAGTGGGTGCCACGTCTGTGACTCCCCTTTTACAACATATCAGTCACCCCTAAGGTAGGCCCTAGCTAGCCCTATGGGCAGGGCGCAATGTAGGTAAAAGGTAGGACATGTACCTTAACTGTGTGGCATGTCCTGGTAGTGACAAACAGCCATTTTGGTTTCTCACTACTGTGAGGCTGCCCTCTCATAGGAATGCATTGGGGATTCCCTGATAAGTGTTTCAGTGGTAATTCCTGATCTGAGAGGAGTAGCGTGATCAAGTTTGGTATGTTTGGAATAGTGATAATAAATGCTGCGTAATGGTGTTCGCAGATTTATTATCACTATTTCAGAAATGCCACTTTTAGAAGTGGGCATTTCTGTGTGCTATGTGTCTTTGTGCCTGCCTGTTGTGTATTGCATGTCTGGCTCTGGAGTGACAGGGGCTGGGGAGGTGCAGTGGCTCCAGAGGGGCTGGGTGAGTTAGTGCTAGGCTGAATAGGCCCATCTGCATTTGGAGTGGTGGGAGGAGTAGCACCTGGGCCTGAATAGGACAGGGCCTTCCTCACACAATGCTAGCTCTGACCCCTGTGGTGTGTCTGGGGCCAGAGCCTACACTGACAAAGGAGGGTGTTTGTGCACTCTAAAGAAATGTGTAAATACCCCCAGAACTGGTTTGAACCGGGCACAGAGCCCTGGGCCAGGGGGAGGACAAAGACAGTGCATGGTATATGTATTGGGGCTGTGACCCCATGAAAAGTGTGCTGTTGGTGCTTACTTGAAGACAGGACGAAGAGGACTGCTGGGCGCCAGGAGGAACCACCACAACGGACTTCCCCTCTGCTATGTAATCCGCAGGAAAGCTATGCCCCAGTGATCTCGGGGCTGGGAATCCTGCTCTGCAGTGGCAGACTTAACGCTAAAAGAGCGCTGGATTCATTGGAGGTGACTCCCCTTTGCCTTGGGGAAAACTGTATCTTTGTTTGCCCAATCCTGTGGGCATTGCTCCTCTTGAGACCGCAAAGGGAGCGGTAAACTTGCCGGGGAAGTCTGGGCTGAGCCCCCACCCCGGGGTATGAAGATCTCCTTGAGGGCAGCGCGGCCGCTCCTAGCAGAGCCAGCAGGGAGGATAGGCCCTCAAGGGAGAAGTTGCGGAGACTTCGCTCCATGGCTGAGGCCGGAAGTCAGGCAGTAAAAGCCTGGTTGCGGGCGGGGCCTGAAAACAGGCAGGAAGAAGTTGCCTCTGTCTCTGAGGCCAAGTGCAACTCCCCCAGCGAGTTGCCGTAGCAACGAGGGAACCGCGGGGGAAGCCAGCGTCAGGAAGACAGGCAAAGATTGCCTGAGTGTGGGCGGGGCTCCCGTGCTAACGAGGGAGAGCCCCGCGTATCCCCTAAGCTGTTTGTGTGGGCGGGGCCCACTGCCGGAAACTCCATTCCGAAGGGAGCCAGCGACGACGGAGACCTCGCTCCATGTGTGGCCAGCAGCAAGTCTCTTCTCCCCGGGCCGGTACCACGTGGGTCCAAGTAGCCGGCATGGGAGGAAACCCGCAAGGCGACCAGATCAGACTGTCTCTATTCCGCCGCTGCACCGCACGGTTGCGGGCAGCGGCCACTGTAGAATTCGGCTGGCGGGGGGGGGGGGCAGAGAAGGGCTCCCGCGCCCCCGCTGTTGAGAAGCTTTGGCAGCGGTCCGGCACGCTTGCAGGAGGACTTCCAGGTGAGACGGGGAGTGGAGTAGCCTCCCCGCCACACTGGGTGCGCCGAGCGTCGGGGGCATTCCTCTGTAATGAGGACAGGGTGTGTTGCACTCCGCCCTGGATTTTGTGGCCGAACACTGGGAACCTTCTTTTTGGGCCAGAACGAGGGGAGACCTCGACAGAAGCCCCCGCGTAGTGAAATAGGCTGCAGGTTGCCTTCCAGGTAGTAGGCGGGCAGGTGGCCCAGATGCCTACGCATGGGGAGCCAAATTACCGCCTAATGTGTTCACGGAGGACATGCTAGGGGTACTCATATTTCAGGGCCTGTTTATGACTCATGTGACTTACCTGGCAGCTTGGTGCATACATAGGGAGTGTTCTTTTACCAGAGGTGATTCTACCATAAGGTGTGCACCTTGCCAAGAGTTACTGTGGTGCACTAGTGCCCTGATGTTTTTGCCTCATGCCCCATGATGCTAATGCCTAATATGTTTGGCTAAGTGTAATGTTAACAGTAGTTACTGGATGTTTTATTTTCACTACCTGTGAGTGCTAATGGTTATGACAGTGGCCCGAGTGGCCCTGTCCTGTATATAATCCCCTGTAAAGTAATACCTAGAGCCAGGTGTCACAGTGTATATATGTGATTGAATTCTAATGTGTTTTATGTGTAATACAAAGGCTATTTTTTATATAATCTTGTGTAGAGTTTCTCTTGTGGTGTGCCTAGTGTGTCGCTGCTGTGTGAGTGTGTTGAGCAAACGCTTTACACATTGCCTCTGGGATAAGCCTGACTGCTCATGCCAAGCTACCAAGGGGGTGAGCAGGGGTTATCTTCAGTGTGTAACTCCCTTGCCCTGACTAGAGTGGTGGTTTCTGCCTGGCTTAGGCGCTTGCCCTAGCCAACCAGAAATCCCATTTCTAACACTCCCTGTGCGGGCTACTTTGATGCTCCGCTCAGGACAGGGATTCGGTGCTGTTTCTCCAGCCTGGCTGTACAAAACAGGTGGGATGGAGAAACCTAAGTGCCCGTGTGTGTTTGGCCGGCCTAAGATGGCCGGCCAAACACACATGCGCACTTATAAGTGCACAACCAGTCCTCCTCCTCCTCCCCCTCCCATAGCCCTGGCTGCGCCCCTTTCACACAGCATTGGCTCAGCCAGCAGCTGAAAAATAAAACATTAAAATGTCATTTTATTGTTCAGCTGCTGGCTCAGAGACAGTGAGGCGATGCTCCTCCTCCATTGCGGAGGTGCTGCTCCTGCATAAAAAGCTGTGCAATATTCTCATGCCTGAATGAATCCTGACTTGCTGAAGAAAAGCGTTTTGAACCACTAAATATTTTTTTTACATGAGTTTTGCTTACTCCAGGAAATTCATCAGTAAGTCACTCCTTTGGGATCTTAAGACCGGATAAAGCACCAACTGCTTACAGAAAAAGTGTTGTGAATCAGGCTTTATATTCAGGTGTAATCCTAGACATGATTAAGCCACAATTGCTCATAGAAAAAGCTTCATGAGTCAGACCCTTAGTTTGTTCCATTTGCCGCGTCCTTCAATTGTTTTGCTTGGCGGCTTAAACCGTCCTATAAATCACAATGCACAATGCATCACCTTTCTGTCACTTCAAAACACTGTTAGCAAAATAGGATGCAGTCTCTATAGAAGAAACTTATTGCAAATTAGAGTCCAATAGGTGATGGAGGCCCAGTAAGATCGTCATAACCGCTATATCTAGGCTAGAGGATCCCTTAAAGGCAAGACCGAATAGTTGCATTTTGAGGCTGTTCCTGAGATCATGCAGTTGGTTTCTGCCCTCAGACTTGGATTGAGTCAGTTCTACAGTCTAGGAATTAGATTTCTGACAGTTCTGCCTCTGTGTTTGGTCCAGCTGAAAGCTCTCTGGATCACTACGTGAGCAGATTCAGAGTACAGAGTTCCTTTTGCCTGTAATGGGGTGTGAGCCATTGAAAGTTCTTTGACCTTTGCCACAGTAAATCTTGTGGATTGCTCAGAGACCTTGAAAGTTCATCACAGTGTCCACTTGGTGTCAAAGGAGCACTTGCAATTATGGTCTAAAATGGTCAAAGCATTTCTGGTTTTAGTCATTGGCCTTATTTATCATTTGGATGAAGCTGAAAATCCTACAATTTCAGAAGGGAACTCTAAATATAGAGTGCAACCCACCCCCTTTTTAAATAATATTTCTGTGGTGGAGGAAATTCAGCTGGTGGAGAGTACTCCATATTTAAAGTCTCCGCTAGATAGCGGAGGATTTCCAGACGATTTGACTAAAGAGTTTACAAGGCCCATAATCTTGTAGCCTGATTTTGGAGTCTGTATTGCAGCAATGAACTATTTTTTTTATCTCAATGCATACAATGTTGCAGTTCGTTAAATGTGCCTGAAAAAAGCTCTTGTCAACTCACTTGTGAGTTGAACCCATCACATTACTATGTCACAGTAATTATGCCAAATGAAGGCCTCAGTACTTAACAGTTCATTAGGGTTTCAGGCGCTTTATCAGTCAAGAACTTTCTTGACTAAAACTCCTTTTTGTGTCATAAGATTTGTTTCCAAAATGGAAAGGTCTAACTCTTTTCCTTATTATGAAAAATAGCATGGCCTTCCATAGTGATCCTAGCACTATGGGAATTATTTGTCTGTTCAAAATCACATTCCACAAAGCTGTGAGAAGCAATAGATGGTATCTGTGAGGCACACCAGCACCTCTACTAGAGAGGTTGTGATGATTGCCAGCCCATGGCACATTGAAAACTTCTGCACCAGTGAATCTTCGGAATCATCCTTGAAACTACATGAGAGATCTTCGCTCTGCAAGAAAGACTCGGTGTGGAGGTAAGTATTTCCAGGTGTATCAAGCTATTGAACTAAGCTCTCCATAGCATTATCCAGCTGATATTGCTAATCCACTAAGAACAACTATCTGCACACTCCTATACTGCCACACATTGTATTGAACTCTTAATACAAATCTTTACTCTAGGAGCATAATGCACATAGAATTATGGGTGGGTAGCATTAAATTATGGGGATGTTTTTCACCAAGAGTCTGAGTGACATCAAGTAGATAATGAGAGTGAAGGTCGAGTTGTCTATGATGTCCCTCAGAACTCGAGGTGAAAACCATACCCAAAATTCACTTTTTATCCATCTATACACTGATGCTATGTATGGTCCCCAAAATTATCTGGCCCTGCTTTCAACTACTACGCAGGGGTAGAGGAGTAATGGCCGAGCAGTACATAATGTGGCCTCTCTTCTGTGTCCAAAATGTAAAAGAAAATGCCTGGTCTCCTGCCACGCACCCTCACCAATCGCTGTGCCTTCCCCTCCTTCCATTCGATAAGCAGAGCTCCCTGGTTTCCATCGTTGCCCTGGGAGGCTCTTAGAATGCCCAGCCAGAGCAGCCTGGAATTTCTTTATGAGATAGCAATAGTGGATAACAGTTTTTCCTGCTACATCATAGCAGTGAGGTACTGGATTTGAATCCAGTTATTTACTCTAGTGGTTCTCTATCAGAGTCATACTTAACAAATTCTTTACTGAAATGCTGGTCCTATTGTAATCTAATTGAGTTATTCATTTTTATTTCTGCTTTTTTTTAAACTCAGTGAAAATTGGTAAAATAGATATAATATTTTTCAAAACTTACTTTGCTTTACATTAAGCTTTTTATCTAATAAATACGTTAGATTGTAGATTTTAGAGGGAGTTTACCCTATGTCATGTTTCCCATTTAAACTTAGAGCTTAGCCAAAAAGGGATTAGGAAGAAAGGATGCTTGAGTGAGGGCTTCCCTCGCTGTCTTGAGAGTAGCTTGATGTATACATGTTGTTAAAGCTTGGCCAACGCATTTTATGAATTCACCTTCTCTAATACATTGTACACGCCAGTGACAAAGTTTTTCAATAATATGGCACAAAGCAATGTATTAGATAATGACTTACCATGGACACTAGGATGCTTATGATCCATAGTTAGTGTTCGAAATATGGTCAAAAATGGTGCAAAACAATTCAGGTTTTAATACTTTAAGAGCAAGCTCCTAAATACTACATTATTACACTAATCAAAAAGTAGTATTATACACACAGTGGATAAATGATAGTATTTAATATCCTAGTAATGCTATGTCATCATTGCTTGCTTATGTGTGCTATTCGTTTTAGGAAAGAAATGAGGTGATTTGTTGTGCTATATATTAATAACTAGTGCTGTGGCTGTACTGCCACATTGTGTTGACCCATGTAACTGCTGAGCAAGTTATGCTTGTGTTTTGTAATTTCAAGCAGAAAAGGAAACAGTGAAAGGCCTTTCAATTAAAGTTGGTTGGTAAAAGGTCCCATTTATGGGCAAATGTCTGAGAGCTCCTAGTAAGAATCACTAAACTTATAGCAGTCTCCACAGTCAATAGATGATGGCTGCAAGGGCAAGTATCTCTAGTGCATTTTCATAAAAAGGGAGACAATTTGCTCCCTAAGTGGCTCCTGTAAAGAGAGGGATGATACTTTCAAACATTCTAAGAGAACACATGGCACTCCATGTCTGAGGGACTGTCAGCTTTCCATGCCACAGTATTCTGTGTTGCATACTATTCATTCTGCCTGTACTAGGTGACTAGTGCTTTTCCGTCAGTGTGCATGGCAACTGAAATTACAGCAGGCAACATATGTCAGCTCTCAACCAAAAGGGCAGTGATTCATTTAAAAGACACGCTACCCAGGCCTTTGCCTGAGTCATTACACATTATGTGTTTCATTTGTGTCTTTTACATTGGCCTTATCAGGCATCACAGTGACCACACAAATATGCTTTTTAAGTTTTGTACAAATATATAATTTAAGTGATAACATTTGAGCTGATTATCTTTTTCAGATTTCATTAATTGTATCTCAGCAGTGCTAGCTGCTAGAATCAACTTAGTTCGCCTCACAGAAATATTAATCTTGACATGAATGTCAGCTTGTGTGATCTTGTGAAAAGCATAAACATGACAGATTATCATCTATTTATCTTTCTTGGATTGAATAGGCCACATTATACTGATCAGCATTCAGGTGCACTGTAATTTATTTTCCAAATACAAGAATGCAATTATGTGTAAATATCCAATCAATTATATTGCAAACTTCAGAGACTGTTAATCTTAAATGATATTTTAATCTACAATTACCTATGATCAATGATGAACACTTCTCTAGAATTATAATTGGGTGGTGCTGCTTCATCCAGTGATGTACATTCCTTACTGTAACATCTAGTAGTGTTTTCTGCCTATGTGGTAATAAACCTAACTCTTTGAGTTTTTGCAAAGGTTGGAGCCTACTGAAAAACAAGTGAGGCAGATGAGGAAAAACAATATGATCATGTAAAAACAAACTAAGGAAGCTAAACCTGGTGCAATCAGGCACAAATATTCTCTGCAAGCTAAAGTTATAGAAATTGATTATATTGCAGTCCATTTAGAAAGAGAAAATGTAGTCTTCTAAACATTTTAGAACTGTTTCAAGAGCAAGATTTTCTAGACAGTGAGGATAAAGAGGGCAATCCTGTCCTCAACAAATCTCTTCCAGTAACAGCTGTGAATTAAAAATATAAGATGCAAAACTAATCTTGCAAAGACACAGCAATTTAGACTGATGAAGATGGGGCTAAACCTTTAGAGGGAAACATAGTCCGCATAATTCTAGAGGTCACAGCCACAGAAACTTGAGGTATTTCAACAGAGGTGTACCCAGTAAGGTTAGAGGGTGTGAAGTCAATAGGTATTTCTTTTTTCTGATAATGCAATTATCTATTACTTCAGCAAGAAGAGGATAAAAGTACTCTGTAGAACAGACCTGAACTTTAGGAAAGTGTTGAAAATAAGGAGCTTAACCCTCTGCCAGCATCAAGTTTTCTAAAAAAAGATAATGTGGCAACAGGAATAAATCAAAGGTAATCTGTGTATCTTCCACCAGATGAATGCAAGCTAAGCTAAAACCACCATTGCTACCACCGGTCAGTAGATGACACAAACAGGTACCTTATTTTATGGAAGGAGAAAAAACTCTGATGTGTATTACATTGGCTCGCAAGTCAATGTAATGTTGAAGTCTTCAAAAGAAAACTTCTCAGATGTTTGAGACTGGAAATGCTACAAGAGTTCGCCCTGCTTGTGTGGGAAGAAAATAAGTGCATCTATCAAGCCCTCTGGGTTTAATCCTTGCCCAGCTGTGTAGAAAACAGGACATTTATGACTATCCTAGTAGTCTCAAATTGCATACTCTGTGCTGGCACTGCTGCTTGGAGAAGAAAACTAAGCTAGAATACAAGATTCAATACTGGAAAGGAACACAATTGTGTCTATAACCATATATCTTATCATTGACTGAACAAGGAACACACAGCGGCATAATAGACACAAATAAAATGATGAAGACCATCCTAAGGGAGCCTCCTGTGGCAAGCAACTGTGTGCCACTTTAGTGACTCAGGCAAAACTGTAGCAATCTCAAAGGAATTATTTTATATCTTGAAATTAGATGTAGGCACGATTTTGCATAGAAGGATGGGAAAAGGAGATTTACAAAGAAAGCTGGTGGTCAGGCCTCAGGTATTTTTAATGTGTGAATTAATCCTTAAAAAATCGTGTAGAACAGGCTACCACGTTCTACTGAATACCAGTCAGGGAATGATGAAGACAATTGTCCCTCTGCTGCAGTTATTATGAATCATAGCATTGATTAAGGGCATCACGGAGGATGAAGTCATCACTTAAAAAACATTCAGTTGTAATGCCTCCCACATGATAGAGGCAGGCAAGAAGATTGGGACATGAGTATGTGTGTGGTCATTTGTAAGCTCCCTGGCCAAACTGTACTGTATCTGTATACCATACCAACAGTGTATACCAATCTTGACTGTTTGGCAAGAAGTAGATGGAACTCTGTATCTGACATAGGAAAAAGCTATTACTAGGCACTCCTTCAGTTACAAATCAAGAATTGAGAGCCCTCAGAGCCTTTGCAGCAATCACCAATTTTTGGAAGAAGCCCACAAAGGGCACCTCCCTGGATTTAACACATAAACATCTCAGTTTTACATTTTTTTTAAAGTATGTGAATTAAATGTGTTGATATTATATAAAGTACAGTACCTCACAAGGTACACATTTTAGTTAATGTGCTTGAATGCAATTCTCGTCCTTGCACAACTAACTCCTCTAGAACCTTTACCATTCTTCAACTATATAACTGAGCATACATCATTCTCTATAAAATGGTTGCTGTTTCATTCAGGAACTTTTATTTTCACTAAGCATCAAGCTTAATATGATTCTCTCAGAATTATATATACTTAAAAAGCTGAGACTCCTTATTAATCTGACTTTTTTTGAGCTGAATGTTGTTAAGCAAATTTATCTTATCTTGACAGAAGATGAAAATGTATGACATAACAAATTCAAAATGTTTAACTCCAAAACATTTTAAGAGAAGATTAAAGACCTTCCAATTGTATTAGCACTAGGCCTGAAACAAATCTATATTATGCAAGTGTTAGCTGAATATTTCCTGTTTTTGAGCTCTTGTATATTTTGTGTATCTGTTCTACTTATGCAGCTAAACCTTCTTGCATAATTTATCCTGCAAGAGACTGGTTCAAAGAGAAAATATCTTGTGGTATCTGTAAATTTCATGTGTGTGTGATGCATTTTGTCATTGTCCCAAACATTGGTATCGCTCATAACTTTTGCACGTAATGTATACTCTGGCATACAATTGTCATGGAGATGACCTCTATAATGTATTTCGGATGGCATGCATAATTGGTGCGAAAAATATTTTTTTCACCAATGCCAAATTAGTATATCTGGCACAGTATATTAAGGATTCCAAATTTTACTCCTATTTGGGGTAATGTGAAAATTTCAAAGACCTATCAGAGTATTAAAGCATGTACTGGGAGCATAGCATATTTTAACATGTTAGAAAATGCTAGCACAAACAAGTCCATGAAGAGGATAAAGTAACTACTGAGATGGCCAAACATGTTTTGTGATGAATTCAGATGGGTTTCCACACCTGAAAACTGCAAAACTCTTCTTCCATGGAACACATCGCCTATTTTGTGGTATTTTAGATATTTTAATGAGAAATGAAGATCCATCAGATAAAGCAATTAAAGTACATGAGGACACACTTAATTATTTCGTAGACACATTTAGACTAGGATCAGCATGTAGTCCTCACTCATCATAAAATGATATGCCTTGCAAGTCTCAGTAAAAAAAGTAATTCAACAATTACAAACTATTTTTCTCCTGTGAAAATAGATCAATTTGTGACCGAAAGGTCTAATTGTTGCTTTAAGTGCTAAAGGAAGGGTTCAAGTCCTTCAAATCAAGGCAGCATGAGTGAAAATATACGTGATTTAGATAAATTTCTTGAAACTACATTATTGGGACTAATTGTGAGAATTGCTAATGTTTTAGTTAGGGAATTGAATCTAAGAAGTTGTACTGAAATGGTGTGATTCAGATGAAAGAAGAGGAAGTGAAGCTGGCACGCACTGCCCAATTAGGAGGCAGCAAATGGGAGTGACAATGAAGCCCACGAATTTTAAGCAATGGGTGGGGTCAAGGCTCCTTGCTGAAAATCATATCTCATGCAAGTGAGAGCGCATGCACTATCACAAGCAAGACCTAATTATAAATATTCTGCAACCTAAATGGTAGGAGAATTACTACTATCAGGATATGTCTTAAATCAAATTAAATTAACATAAATAAAAACACATAGATAGATAATGATTAGTTTAATTATTAGTTGGAAAAGCTATAAATATATCTAGCATAGTAAAAGATGGTGGAGTTGTGTCATGTTACAGAGATGAAAACTCCAAGATTTTTAATGAACAAATGAAGAAAGAAACGCCTTTGTGAGCTGCCAGATCGCTTAAGTCCTTTCTTAATGCAGTAGATATTATGCTAACCACAGTGATGTTTAGTCCTATAAAGCTTATCATTGTTTGGCTAGGCCTAAATTGCAGAAAAAGCAGGTTTCTGGCATAATACATATTATCTTGGTAAAAAAAAACTCACATATCATTGCTGGGTAAGTGTTATCTTACATTTAGTTTAGCATTGCTGTTTTATATTTTAAGACGATTTAAGATTCTCGCAACTACTCTATGTTTGTAGTAAGACAAATGAAATCTGTATGAAAGTTGTATCAAAGTAGTATGATCGTTGGACAAATTGTAACCATTCACAGTCCTCAATACTTTTTATTAATCAATATACCGAATGGGCACATATATTATGAACGCTCTCTGAGTTGTTACAAGTAAAAGATTGGGAGTACATGGCGAGTATTTGTTCAATAGTAGTTAGTATCCCTACCTTTAATATTAAATAAATGCTGCCTGGCTACTGCTCATGTCACCAATTCCCAATGTTGTCCCTTTGGGCATTCTTTTACTCATTCAACAGCAACTCTCACTGGATATGTTTCCATATCTTTTCCCTTCCAGCGAGACGGAGGCAGCTCTAAGACCAGAGATTAAAGCACCTGGCGGGCCCCTTAAGTGTCACGAGCGAATCCGGAGATTCGTCCACAAATGGCCCTATGGAATTTTACGGTCCAGTTAATTTAATCATTCATTATTTATTGGTCCATTGACCGTTTTGAAGGGACAGATTCCTTTCCAATTGATCACAAGTGCCTGTTTCCTGTTCTCTGCCTTTAGGAGCCTGCGCGCACAACTACTACAAATACCACCTACAGTCAGGGGTGGTTAATGGTGCCCCCTTCTCCCCTCCTTCACAGTCCTGAGGAAGTGCCCCACCGTAAGGGATTAAGCAACCTACAATTCTTTGGGGGTCGAAACGTCGACAATCTAACTGCTTGCCAGTTTGATAACAGCGATTTCTCACTGTAATATTGAACTTTCAATCATGGCTACACACTTCTGTACAATTTTTTAATTATGTGGCTTAAGGATAAGCCGTTCTTTAATGTAAATAAGTGTGTGATGAGTATAATCTCACTACTCTTTCTGTACACTTTTTCAACCCTCACCTAATGCACATTACTTCTCTCCCCCTTTTTTTTTCCCTCCCCTGTGGGGCACTTGCGTTTGGTATATTCTTTGATTTATTCGCTTACTTATAAACACATGTAATGTTCAATGTGATTAAACAACATTGGGCTCAATATTCGCAACGTATTTGTTTAATTATGTTCACTATGATGTGCTTATGTTGAGTATTTTTGTACTGGGACCAATTTTATATTGTACTGGCTACTGTTCATGTCACCAATTCCCAATTTTGTCCCTTCGGGTATTCTTTTACTCATTCAACAGCAACTCTCACTGGATATGTTTCCATATCGAATAATGAGCCTTTTCGAATTGCGCACCTTTTTTGGTGTACTTGCACACAGCATCCCGCTACCCCTGTGGCTAGGATGGTGCCATGTAGTTACACAGTGGTGGATTGCCGGGGGAGTGGTGCGGGGCAGTGGGGCATGGCGGGGGAGGGGCAGGGTGGGGGGTAGTGGACTCGGACTTACGACGGACAGAACTCCCTCTGAGTTCTGTCCATCATATGTCCGAGTTCACTACCCCCACCCTGCCCCTCCCCTGCCCCACCCCACCGCCTCGCACCACTCCCTCGGCGAGCCGCCACTGTAGTTACATAAAAGCTTTAGCACTCATTACAATTATAATTTGTGGGTTTATCATTCACATATCCTAATCTATCACACCGCCAGGCGCTAGGTCCCATAACACGATAATCGCACCTCAGTGGTCATCACAAACTCGATGAAAACACTTGTCACATAGGCAAAATCAACACCCTTCCCACCACCCACTACATGGTGTAGCTTGCTATTCGTGCGGGTGAGCACTCTAGGGCCTCACATGGGGTAGCAAGGACCATAAAAATGCAATAATACAATGCAAAGAGTAGGAGTGTGGCAAGTGAAACTGGAGCAAGAAAAAGATGAGAAAGAGCATTATCTGTGTTCCAAGTAATATCACTCGTCTTACATGAAACCTTTTGTTTTCCATAATATCAGTCATAAAGACAAATCCACTTGTGTTTGCAGATTAGTAAGCAAAGCTTAATGAGGTGCGAACACCCTGTCACTATGGAGAATAATTCATCATTGTTTTTAGTGCCAGTGCCGGGGAAGGCCTGCACCCTCCTGAGAATATTCATGTTACTGTTGAGGATTGCCCCGATGGAATTTTCCAAACCCTCCATTCCCGCAGGAATTTTACAAATGAATACAGACTGTTCCTAATTGAAGATAGCATGCCTACAGCTGCCTTCCTGTTGTCAGTATTGACTTTGGTTTAGAGCTGTGTGAAAACTGACACTTGGCATTCTGGTGTGCTTCCTCGCAGGAAATCACAGCAGACCACTGAGATCTGAAGTTTCATTCTTTGCACCAGTGCATCAGCTTCGACTGAGTGGATTAGCCTTACATGTTTAAAACCAGACCTGATAAATGTTTTTTTCCCCACTTTTATCATTTTCTACAGCCTTGTTAATTAAAGGTATACACAATATCTGTGAAAGAGTTTTCAATGATGGACCTCGATGTTAGCTTCACGAACTGATTTGCGAATGTCACACAGGCCAAAATTAGCTTTAAATTCACTGGGTCCAATTCAAAAAGCCATTTAAGAATGTATATTTGCTCACTAATGGTGCATTTGAGCTACGTAAATAATCGAATAATAAAAAGTAAATAATAATATATGGCTCAATTTATGTCTCATGAAAGGATGCCTGGCAGACAAAAATGGTTTGCTATTGTGCACTTTTCCACCACGAGTGTGTAGAATGATGTAGTAGTAAAGCACACACAAGTGTTGGGGAGTAGGAGGAAAAATCCAGGGCTTGTCTTGTCAGTTTTCAAACACGCTCAAACTCATGAGTTTGTGATGATTCACTTCACAAACGCCTATTCAGCATTCGAATAAAGAGATGGAATAAATCTTTTATAGGTTTGGTAGAAGAAATTGATCACTCTCAAACTAGTTTGAGGTGTAAGGGTAAGGGTTTCTCCACAGGGAAAATTGTTTTCCATATGGGAACAAAGAACAAACATGTGACTGCCTGGTAAGAGTGTGTAAGCATACACATGTTACACAACGAGGAAATAACATCCATTATGAAAATCATGACTCACTAAATAGAACACATGAAAAGCTGCACCTGGGGCTGCTTTTCATGTGTATTATTGCTGAGTTTTGTAAATAAGGGACAATTGTAAAACTGCATTTGTGATGAATAGTACTTGTACGAGTGCAGATTTACGACTTCCTCGTTGCGCTGCCCTGCATCAAAGTGAAAGAGCAGTCCTGTCCTTTCACCCTGCGCTGGCGCCATTTCGACAGCCTAGTGCCAACGCAGGCACCCTTGCACCATACCTGCGCTGCATGCAGGATTGTTTTTGTGCAGAAAGGGGCATCTTCCTGCACAAAAGTTATTCTGGGAGGATTTCCTCTCTCTATGTGTGCTGCAGAATGCAAACAACGAGGAGAAATAAAGTTATTTCTCCTCGTTGAGCCTCCCCTGGGAAGGCGCAAGGTTTTGACCCATCTCCAGTTTTACATGGTCTTGTACATCTCAAGATGCATCAAAATCTATGGGTGTTGCATGGGAACACCCACTGCAATGCTCATGGAATGCCTCACTAGCGCAGAGTAAGGCAACGCAGTGATTTGCGCTGCCTTGCCTTACTCTATGTATATGAGGCCATTCAAAGCCACGCAAAGTGGCTTTGCGTGGCCTGATAAATATAATTTGGTGGTTTGTACTACAGTTGCATCACAAAAAGTGATGCAACTGCAGCGCAAAGAGCTCATAAATATGCCCCACTGAGTTAAACACTCAGCAATGATATCTGCAATGATCCTCCAGTCATGAGATTTCATACAGGTGAGTGTAACTCAGCCATTCATTGTTCTTAACTCAGCCACTTCAGTAGGATTACATATGGTAGTAATTACACCTATTATTCACAGTGCTTTGAAATTGCAGAAATAAATTCTAAGAAGTAGGTAACTTTTAAAATCCGAGGATGCAAAACAGATGTTCTGTTGAAACAAATGGTCCCATCTGAATATGCTCCTGTCCTGCTGCTGTTGATGGAACTTCCAAAACCATGATGTCGGAGGCTGAGTGGTTTATAAATTCATCAGAACCTAGAGATAGCAATATATACAACATCCTTTTTTTCTGAACAACTTCCTTGAACCAGGAGAGCTAATTCATGAACTGACAATGGCAGCAATATCATCACACAGCAGGTGAACCAGTTCACTACTCTTGCATCTTAACATCTACTTTACTTCTTTCAGAGCAAAAAACATATTATACACTCCGGAGTGAGATGGGGCATCTCCTCTGCTAGGGTTGTACACACCTTTCCCCCACATAGTCCCAGCAAAATGCATTTCCCAACAAGGTTCACGAAACTGGAGACAGTTCACAAACTTCTAAATGACCGCTGGGATAAAATACCACTGACACTTAAATTTGAGTTTTGAAGTGTCATCCGGCTCACAAACCCAACTATGATATGCTTTGACAGAGAAATTTTTGAATTTTTTTAGTTTTTTTAATCTAGATTTGCAATAATTCTCAAAAAGCAAACGGAATATGAAGACCTCTGACTGCAGACTAAGGGCATCATTAGGATGGCGGGCGGACTTTGTCCGCCCGCCATCCTGACAGAGAAAGGGACCGCCCGCCATAAGTGCGGCGGTCCCGTGGGGGTGATTAGGATGCGCCCGCCTCACTGGCGGGCGCATCCTGCATTCTTAACATTGCGGCGGGCGGTGCTTTCAGCACCACCTGCCGCAATGCCAAAAAGGCATGTCGTGCATTTGCATGCACAACGTGGCAGGCACCGCGCGGTGCCTGCCATGTTGTGCATGCAAATGCAGGGGGTACCAGAGGTACCCCCATGTGCACCACCCACCCCCAACTTCCTGGGGGCCCGCTATGGGCCCCCAATAGAAAGACCACATGCCTTTCCGTGGTGGCAACGCCGCCACGGAAAGGCACATCCCTGCATGTATCGTAATATGGATGGCGGTGTCTAACAGACACCGCCACCATATTAAAATCCTTCCGCCCGGTCGACTTGTGGACCGGAGGCGGAGCAGCGGCGGACGGTCTTCCCGTCCTCCGCGGTACCCCCCGCCATACTAATATGGCGGGGGGAAATGGGTGGTGGGCGGTGAGAAATAGCGGCGGATCGCCACCGCCATACGGGCGGTGGCGATCCGCCCGTTATCATAATGGGCCCCTAAATTTGGTACAAATCCGTCCATCATTCTTTGAATTTTCATTTGTGTTATTCCTCAAATGGTTAAAGGAAAAGGTTAAATGCTTCTGGTGAGAGGAGTAGCAGAAGCATGCTTGTCCCCAGATGGTTCAAGACTGTCCAGGTTCACATCTGAACAGGCTTGGACACTGATTAGACTGAAGACAAAAATAGCCTCAATGGCCCATTGAGCCACATAAAAATGCTCCCATAAAGACAAGCATGCGAAACTCTTTGCACAGCGAGTATTTGCTCTGGTACAGACCCTTCCGTTCTATTCGGATTATTTTCCGAGTATTAAAAGGATTATGATTGAAGAAGTCGAATGCTCATGTTTTTATTGAGCCGTCTAATTCCGCGCTGAGGTGAGCACAGAACGTTCTCCACCATGTACAGAAGAGGGTTCGAAATACACCGGCTGGCGCGTTGTCTTTCGAAAGAGACACTGGAAAGAGCCTGAGTGAGAAAGATACAAGAAGTGTAAACAAGTTAGAAGATTGTTAATGATTCTGGGCTCAGTTAACCTGAACGCTTGGGGGGCTAACTTGACTCCTGGCTGCTATTAAAAACCTCGCCCTTAGTGGGGTCAAAGGCGTGCGGAGCATGTCTTGAGTACGTTATTCGTTTATTTGGGGGCCTAACTTATTAACCGTACAAAGTGTTTTTGACGAAGACCAAATGTCTTGTAACGAAGATGTTTCCACAGATGTTTGTCAAATTTGTGTAATGGCTTCACGTCCTTCACCAGTACTTGTTTGTCTGCTCTGGTCACACATGGATGCGAACGATACAAGCATGCGGTTTTCCAAATTGTACTTTTATTGTCAAACATTTACATATCCCTCTGTTCATGTTAAAGTAGTCATATATTGTGTCACGTACATGTGATGAAATACTATTAGAACGTTACTGGTATGACCCCGCCCACCCTGCCTTCTCTCTGAGAGGAGGAAGAAGGTGGGAACAGCCTGCAGGACATTGGCTAGCTCGCCAAGGCTAATGACTAATCAAAATACCGCAGCAGGGGGGCAGGGGTTGTCATGGGGGTGAAAGGTTATCTGCTTGTGCCTCTACCAGTGGGGACGGGGGTATCTGCCAGTCGTACGCACTTGACACTGTCTTCAAAGTGCCTTCAATTCAATATACGAGAATATTATAAAGTAAAATAAATGCATTGAGATTTATTTGCATAATGTGTTCAGTAGTTGATTACACCCGATTCAAATTTGTCACCAAATTGCAGTCAGACATCATTGCATTGATGTGCCTTTACTTGAATAGGAGATAGCTGGTTTGAGAAATGTCATTGTGAATGGACACACTAGCTGTATTTATAATGTGACTTAGACTCGCACCCTGAGCTTGATGCTCCACTGATTTGGAATGATAACATAGGCAGTATCATGGAGGTCGTATGTCAACATATGTCCTCCAAAGTATCGACCTGACATAATATTGCAGTCAAAACATCGAGGACCACAATATTGAGACCTTAAGTGTATAAAAGTTTATTTTCCTTAAACGTCATTTAAGTACCTTAAAATACTTACATCTTTATTGGCATATTTCTTAACTTAGGAGTGTTCTAGTGACAACTTTTTATAACGTATATATACAACAATAGGGCAGTGGAAGTTTTAATTGAAGGTCTGCCAACATTTGTATCCTGATGATGGAACATTCCCCAACCTTCTGGAACTCGCTGGGACCCGGTTTATGAATGCATGAACCACCAACATTGTCGACCTCCTCCATGAAAATTACAGCATCATAGCTAAAACGAGGGAATGGGTGAAAGTGGAATAGAGGCCATTATTCACCTTGTCTCAGTAGCCTGCAAGAAATTACAAGACCCAGTTTAGGGCTATTTTGATTAACTGCTTTCTAATTACATCACTTTCTTCCAGTTTCACAGCAAGCCACCATTCTTATCGACCTCAAAATCTGTGCTACAGACCCTTACATTCTTGTGCAAAAGCAACCATTGATGAAATGGATTGCCTGTGCTTTACTGAGATTAATAAGAAACACACTTCCTCCAGGGCCTAGAGCATTCACCTATCTGATCTCCAGTCTCCACATTATGGAGTAACAGCCCTTCTCTGGTCCGTAATATGTTGAGTTACCCTCCATATATAAGAAGAGCACTGACTAATCTTACGTGTATACATACCTGGGGCCGTATTACACATGGCTGCGCCGGCGCTAGTTGTCGCTGTGCGCCAGAGTAGGTTTGTGTTTATGTGCGTTTGCGTCTGTGCGCTAATACAATATGCGCACAGACGCAAACGCACATAAACACCGAACTCAAAGTCTGCGCCAACATCACGGCGCATTACAAACCGATTCTCTGTAATGCGATCGGGCGCATACTCTGGTGCACAGCGACAACTAGCGCCGGCGCAGCCATGTGTAATACGGCGCCTGATATTTTTACCCATCTTAGCAGGAATGGGAAAACATTAGGCTTAACACTCACTCACAAACCCTGAAAGCCAAAATGGGACCAGCTCTGAAACACCTCACAGAAAAGGCCCCATTGACTCATGACAAATTGGCTACCACACCTGGATCTTACGGCCATATATATCAACAGAAAAGAAAAAAATTGCACTGCAAGAAACGAGTAGGCAGGGATCTTGAGCGGCGCTGGATCCAATAGAAAACACCACCTACTAACGCTTTATTTAGCATCAATAGTTTATTTCATGATTGTTCTGTAAAATCTTTACAGAAAATAAAATGGGTTAGAATTGATAACTACAAGAACTGGTCTTCATTTGATGGCATTTCCATACAGTAGTACTAGATCTCATTGATCATAATTCTGCTTTTAAAATTGTGGAATTATGCTTTTTGTGTGACCCAAATTTTCAAAGAGATGATAGGCAGCCCTTTCCGGCCATCCAAATCCAGTCATAGTTGTCCTGTCAAATAATTACTCCAAATCGTCCAAGAGAGGACCACGGAGAGAGCGGATAAGGGCTCTCCAAGTAAAGCCAGATTTGAAGAAAAAAACAGTCCTACCTTAATTTTTTTTTATAGCTGATAATTTAATGATTAGGACTAATTACTTCATACACAATCCCAAGTAGGATGGGAAAACAGCAAAACCTGTATTAGTATCTTCTGCATGTTTTTGCAAAAATAGTCAAAGATGTAAAAAGGCAAAATGTAATACTGTCTACTTTTCACTATTAATCATCAAATGGTCAGCTACAAATCTCCTATTTTATGCAATAGTTGGATATGAACCCTCAACATTAATCATATCTTAAATCTGGAACAATGATCTCCATTGTTATGGATGCGTGGTTTACCAATAATTCAAAGTGCCCTACTTTAGAAAAAAGGGGTTGAATTCTGAAAAAGCCCTGAGAGAAGCCCACCCATTTGGACATACGTTAATTATAAGTAATATATGAATGATACATGTGCATGAGAGACCCTGTTAGACCTTGCATCTTTTGGCGTGTTTCCCCTGTCTTTTTGCTTTCTGACCTCCCGGATTTGACTCTGTTTTTGCTGGTTTAGTGTCTCTGCGCACTTTCTCACTGCAGTTCAGTGTTGAAGTGCAAGTGCTCCTGATGTAAATTGTTATTATGGATTGGTGTTTCCATGATTGGCATATTTGATATACTGGTAAGCCCCTAGTAAATTGCACTGAGCGGGCCAGGGCCTGTAAATCAAATGCTACTAGTGGGCCTGCAGCACTGATTGTGCCACCCACAGGAATAGCCCTGGAAAAGTACCTCAGACCTGCCACTGCAGGGTCTGCGCGCAGTTTGTAACTGCCATGTCGATCTGGCAAGTGCACCCACTTCCCGGGCCCTAATCTTTCCTCTTCTTACATATAAGTCACACCTAAGGTAGGCCCAAGGTACCCCTGTGCGCAGGGTGCTGTGTATGTTAAAGGTAGGACATGTACTGATGCGTGTGGCATGTCCCGGTAGTGAATTACAGTGCATTTCGTTTTTCACCAAGGAAAGGCTATCTGTCCCATAGGGTAGAATGGGATTTGTACTTATAACATCTAATAAGCATACATTTCCACTGGGACAAGATCGGGAAATGGAGTTTAGTATGCCTGGACTCAGAATGTAAAAATGCATCTTTAAGTAAAGATGATTTTTATGTTCTGTGTTTGAAAATACCACTTTTAGAAAGTAGGTATTTTCTTGCTTAGCCATCCTGTGTGCCTCTGCTGGGTTTGTGGACTGACTGTCTGGATTTGGAGTGACAGGGGCTGGGGATGTGCATTCTCTCAGACAGCCACGGGGGTGATGTGTGTCCTGCCTTTCCTGAATGAGTCAGGGCTGGGCTGAATAGACCTGGGCTGCATTCAGAATAGTGGGAGGAGTTTTCACTAGCACCTGAATAGGCCTGGTCTGCATTTAGAATGGGGGGAGAAGATTTCTCTTGCCTTGGACAATGCTGTCTCCACCTCCTGCTGGGAAGCTGGGCCAGAGAGGACCAAACTGGTTTGGACTAAGCACAGACACTCTCTGCCTGAGAGAACAAAGGAATTTTGAGTATAAATATTGGGGACCAGACCCCAGAACTTTAGAACTAGCTGGAATCAAGGAACCTGCCAAGAAGGAGAGCTGGAAGAGCTGCCAGGAGGAGTACTGCCCCTTTGCTTTGATGTTGCTTTGTTGGGTTGGCCTGCTTCTGCCTTGGGCAGTGAAAGGACTGCACTGGACTGAACTTTCTTTACTTGTGCTGAGTATCTCCAAGGGCTTGAAGTAGAGCTTGCCTCCTGTTCTGAAGTCTCAGGGACTGCAAAGACTTCACCAACCTCAGGGTACCGCTTCTGGAACCGCTGTTTCAGTTGCCATAGAGAAGGGAAAAGCAACAGACTCCGACGCTTGCTCCGTGTCTTGAAGGCACTGCAGAAGGCACCGCTGCATCTCGCACCACAACCCTGGTCTCACCGCCGACGATGACCGATGACGCCACCACCGAGTCGCTGCTTGCACCGTGACCTGAGGGCACCGCACTCCACACCGCCTCACTTCACTTTGCCACCCTGGATTCACCCACGCTTTACCCTGAATAGGAAGAAGGGTCCCAACTTGGACAAATGTGCAAACCCATGTCAACTAGAGCCCCAATTTCTTACATTGGTGGCAGTGGTGGGATAGGACTTGTGTTTTCACTTGACTTATAGTGATTGGTGTGCACTACTACCATATCGCAGACCATTACGTGCCACATACTGGGTCTTTTTATTTTTGGCCTATTTTTGATCTTGCCAGTTTGAACTTGCTACTTCATCATGCCTGAATCAAGATCATCATCTGTTGCATCCTTGGAAGTAGCCTTTGAGGAGGATAGGTTGGAATCCTACAACGTGAAAGAGTTGAAGGCTGTTTGCAAAAACCTAAAGGTCCAAGTCAGAGGCCTCACCAGGAAGGAGGAGCTACAAAAGGCGCTGAGGGCCTGGGTAGCAGCCAGACATGCCTGTGGGCAGTCTGGAGATCTCAGTGGGGAGGCGTAGGAGCCTATTCCTAGGGTGGATGTGCTTTTGGGAGGGGGGAACCCTCCAGGACAGGCAGCAGTTGCTTGTCCCCAGAAGAGATGGAGTACAGGCGGGAAGCAGAGAAGTTTGCATTGGAAAAACTCCAGATGGAGAATGAAAGGGAAGACAAACGAATAGCCCTGGAGGAAAGGAAGATGAACTTAGATCATAAACATAGTCTTAAGGAGCTGGAGCTAAGGAGTAGGCCCAGCTCAGATGGTGGCAGCAATTCATCAGTGCAGGCAGATAAAATTGTACACATCCCCAAGAATGTAGGCAAAGAATTCAAGAAGGGGGATGACATACAAAGGTAGTTTCAGAGTTATGAGGCATTTATCCACATGAATGGGGTCCCTGAGAAGAATTGGGGGCAGGATTGTGGCCTCTTATCCCAGAAGAAGAAAGGGATACTTTAGTGGCTTTGGGTAAGGGGTGTAACCTCACCTGTGCTGACATGAAGGGGGCCCTTCTCACCAGGTATGGTCTCACTCCTGAAAAGTACAGGGATCAGTTTAGGTCCAGTAAGAAAACTGATGCAAACACTTGGTTGGAATGTGTGGATTTGTTTTGCAGGTCATTGGATGGCTGGGTGAAGGGCAGTAATGTGACAGATTTTCAGGGGCTCTGCAATTTGAATGCATGGGAGCACTTTCTAGTCTATGTTTTGCAGAGCTGCACCAGCACTTGGTTCATAGTAAGATGACTGACCCCAGGAAGCTTGCTATGGAGGCGGACCACTGGGTGAGTACCAGGGTCCACAAGAAAGTGTTAGGAGAGACTCAGCCAAAGGTGGGCAGGGTCCCCAGCAGAAGAGTGGGGGGACAAGGGTAAAGCACAGGAGTTCTCTAAAGGGCCCCAAACTAATACCCAGGGTAAAGGTTCCCATCCCCCAGGAGACAAGAAAGCAGTGGTCTCCTCAGGAAAGCCTGCAGAGACCGGCCCCCTCAAGCAGGTGGGTCACTTGAAGGGGGACCCCAAGTGTCCCAAGAGGGCCCAGCCACCCACCGGTGGGCAGACCAAGGTGTTGGCTAGTGTAGCGCTTGGGGAGGAGGGGTGCCCACAGGAGGGTGGGGATCCCTCAACAATGACCGTTGTCTCCCTAGGGAACAGTGAGATGGTCTCAGGAACCCAGGTGCCTGCTAACACTAAGAAATACAGCGCCTGGGTGACCATCAATGGGAAAAGGGTAGAGGCTCACAGAGATACTGGAGCCACTGTGACCTCAGTCCGGTATCACCAGGTCTCTGATGAGCAAGAAGTCCCCAGGGCATTCCACCAAGTAGTTGCTGTGGACAACTCAGAGCGCCAGTGTATGGTGGCTCAGGTTCCCTTTGAATGGGGGGGTCTCAGGTCCATTGAGGGTGGTTGTGAGCCCTATCATGCCTGTAGATTTGTCTGCTAGGAAAGGACCTGGAGCATTCCTTGTGGAAGGATGTTGAGCTCAGGTCGCACTTGGAGATGCTTGGGTTAACAGAGTGGGCATGCGTGACGACTTGGTCTATGGCGTCCAGAAAGGGTGATCAGAAGGACCTGGAGCCTGAAACAGTGGCCCAGGTTCCCAAGATCCAGGAGGAGGCTGACCTTGAGGGGGACGCCCGGTACCTACAGGGGAGCAGCTAGCTGAACTGGGGGACTTATCTGAGCTGACCTATTGGCAGCAAGAAGGTGGTCCCACCAGGAAAGAATTCTGCAGTGCCCTTCTCTGGATCACACTGGATCTACTGGGAGAATGGTCTCCTGTACAGCAAGTCTAAGGTTGCTGAGCCTGGGTCAGCCCATGTGCTGGTGCTACCCCAGCGCTTCAGGACCTTCCTACTGGGTCTGGCTCACAACGTGCCTTTGGCAGGACATTTGGGGCAGGACAAGACCTTTGACAGGCTTGTCACCCACTTCTTTTGGCCCCAAATGTGAAGGCAGTCAGATGGACATTGCAGGTCTTGCCAAACTTGCCAGGCAAGTGGTAAGAAAGGGAGGAAGTGTAAGGCTCCTCTCCAACCTTTTCCAGTTGTTGGAACCCCTTTTGAAAGGGTTGGGATGGATATGTGGGGCCACTGGATCCCAAGACAGCCATGGGCAACAGGTACATCCTGGTCTTGGTGGACCATGCCACCCGGTACCCAAAGCAACCCCTCTCAGGACAACGACGGCACCAGTGGTGGGCCAGGCATTAATGGGGATCTTTTCCAGCTTGGGTTTCCCCAGAGAGGTGGTTTCTAACCATGGGACCAATTTCATATCTAAGTATATGACATCCCTGTGGAAGGAGTGTGGTGTAACCTACAAGTTCATCACTCCTTACCACCCACAAGGTAACGGTTTGATGGAGAGATTCAACCAAACCTTAAACGGCAGGATCAAGGGTCTAACAGAACCCATGAGGCGTAAGTGGGACGTCCTCTTGCCACGCATTCTCTTTGCATACAGGGAGGGACCAGAGTAGTCTCTAGGGTTCAGTCCCTTTGAGCTTCTGTATGGGCACCCTGTGAGAGGACCTCTTAGTTGGATCAAGGAAGGCTGGGAGGCACTGCAACCCTGGTCTCACTGATGACAAAGACTACTGCAGCCGCCACCCAGCCGCTGCTTGCACCGTGACCTGTGGGCACCGCACCCCGCACCGCCTTGCTTCACTTCACCACCCTGGTCTCACCGACGCTGTCGCTGCCTGCTGACTTCGACACCAGTGACTGCATCGTGGCTGGGGGCACCGCTCGTAAGTTTCACGATGCACTGCCTCGTCCCACACAGTAGCCTGGGCTGACTGACGCCAGCTCCCACTAACCGGCTCTGTCGCCTGCACCGCAACCTGCCAGCACCGCGTCGAGCACTGCCTCGCAGCATAAGCCTTGGTCTCACTAATGCCATCTGGACGATTGTGACTGAGCAACTGCCTGCACGGCATCATGATGGCACCCTACCCTGCACCGCTTCCATTTTGCAACGCAACTACAACGGTTGCCCGGCTGGCTCGCACCAACGTGCCAGCCACAACGAGAAAGGTACTGTTCACAAGTCTGTCCATGCTTTAGCTGGCCCGTACTGACGCGGTCGGCTGGAACTGTTAGACTCTGTTGTTTTCAGCACGTGGTAGCCCCGGACGGAGCTACCGACTCGGAAGAACTGTGTTTTTGAGATATTTCTGCAATTTTAAGGATATCTTGCAAAGTATATATCTTTAAGTACGGTATGTTGGATTCTTATCGTTTTGGTCTTGTTTTGGATATATAAAAATTTGGGATATTTTTCTAAACTGTTGTGGTGTCCTTTTGTAGTGTTTTCACTGTAGTACTGTTGGTTATGTGCAAATGCTTTACACACTGCCTCGAGATAAGCCTGACTGCTCGTGCCAAGCTATCAAGGGGGTGAGCAGGGGTTATTTTAGTAGTGTAACTCCCTTACCCTGACTAGGAAGAAGGGTCCCTACTTGGACAAAGGTGCAAACCCTTGCTAACTAGAGACCTCCATTTCTAACAGAACCATATCTTAATCTAGAAAGTTAAAGGTTTATTACTGACTCTTCGGAGTATGGGATCATGCTCGTAGTACAAATACCGGGTGCAGCAGATCCAAATTTACAATGTTTTATAACAGCTAGCCTTGTGACCACTTAGGTCACCGAAGCGAGGGTTTAGCATTATATTCCTTCAAGCAAAATGGCTTGACCTCCATAGAAACTCATTAGGGCATCTCATCTAGTGTACACTGGCATTTAGTATGATGTCTTAAGTGTAGTCTTAGATGGCTCAATTTAGGCACCACTTTGAAATACATTAGATTTAGGGAACTATTTGATCTGAAGGTTTCACTAAAATTGAGAGACATATTTTGTTTTGTTCCTCTTTATGGTTATCTCCCTTTTGGTGAAAAACTTGTTGTACCTTTGGTGTAGATGGGAAAGCCCTATAAAGGTCTTTGAGTTTAATGCTGCATCATTACCGAACTGAAAGGTGCCAAGTTTGATAGAATAGCTAGACAAATGGGATAATTATTAACATACATATAAAATAAACATGGCACCAAGATGCAACTTTGTGGGACCTAACTCATAATCATGAAATCATCGGTATGTTTAACAGAAGATCTCACCTAACATTGGTGACATTTTCAGAATATAATGTCAACCATAAATTATGCGGGATATAGGTGCAATTATGCTCTACCGAGTGAATCAAAAAACGTTTGATTCACTGTTATTACCCTGGTTCTTAGGGTTATTAGGTTGAAACTGTTTATTGCTACAGGCTGCTCTTCAGAGGCAACAGTCTGAAAATATATAAAAGCTCATAATTTGTCCTTTATGATGCATAACGACAGCTACTGTTCACTCATGACATTTGAAAAGGGGAATTCAAAGGCTTGCATGGGGGTATGACCCATGAAACATCGTGAAACACCCTTTCTCTTGTCAATGCTCATTTTGAAAAAGAATGCACTTGGATAAAAAGGTGCTGAAGAAACATATAAACTGTTTCCAACATTTAGAGTAGTGCCCCAATGGGTGGTGTATTGTCAGGAGCCCCGCTTATCTTACCGTATTCTGGCGGGGCGATCTCGCAGAGATGACATAAGCATCCACCACCGATTCCACCTACCACTTAGTAGAAGCTGACACTAACAAGGATGTAGATGGACCGGGGGAAGATGCCAGGGAAACAATGATGGATGTGGAAATAAACGGATGGTAACCTCTTGTTCCTACGACCCCAAGGGAGATGCCACCTGAAAGGAAGAGCAGGAAGAATTAACACTACCGAAACAAGCACTCCCCCACTTCCTTCCCAATCCAATCTACAGATACATCCACATAGTCACCTTGTGAAAGCACCTGGAAACATCATAACAAGGTCAACAGGTCACCAATGGAAACTGCAAGCACACCAGCGCTCCTGCGTGTAGTGAATCCCCCAAAAGTGATGTAGCGCTCCTGCGCACGGAAACCTTTAAACAAATAAGCAAGCGCTCCTGCGCTATGAATTCCCCAAAAGCAATGTAGCGCTCCTGCGCACGGAAACCCTTAAACAAACAACAAGCAAGCGCTCCTGCGCTATGAATCCCCCAAAAGTACTGTAGCGCTCCTGCGCACGGAAACCTTTAAACAAATAAGCAAGCGCTCCTGCGCTATGAACCAGGATCGCTGGTTCCAATCTTAGCGTGTAGAAAGACGTGGCCACAACAACAGCGTACCTGAATTGCCGAGATGCGTTTCAGCGCGAAGATTTCTGCCAGCAAGAAGATCCGGAGGCGGTAGTTCTAAGACGTCCTGTCGAGGCGAAGGCGTTAATCCAAAGCACGGACGCAACGGGAACCGCGTTAGTTATGCGGATTTCCCGGAAGCGCCGTGATCGAGGTGCCGTCAGCTTCCGGCCATTGGAAGCTGGAACGCTGACCTTACTCCGTTTACCCAGCGCGGATTCAGCCTCCCGCATACATTCAGAGAGTCAGGGAGTCGGAATCGTGACAGTACCCCCCCACAGAACAGACCCCCCACCCAATCCTGCAGATCAGATAGGGCCCACGGGCCGAGGACACAGGGGATGACTAGCATGGAAGGCCCGAATCAACCGGGAGGCATGACGGACATGGGACAGGGGTTCCCAGGACCTTTCCTCCGGACCGTATCCCTTCCAGTCTACCAGATAAAAGAGTCTACCCCGTGTCCTACGGGAATCAAGTATAGACCTAACCTCGTACTCCTCGTGGCCACCCACGAGAACAGGAGGAGGCGGGGAGGCAACCCCACTCTCAGGGTGAGCAGGCCGCAGAAGGGATACATGAAAACCGGGTGAACCCTCATCTGGGAAGGCAAGGAGAGTTTCATGGAAACACGGTTTATCACTTTAACGATACCATAGGGACCTATAAAGCGAGGCAACAGTTTCTTGGGATTGTGGACATTGAGGTTGCTGATGGACACCCAAACCCTATCCCCCACCTTATAGTGTGGTTCGGCCTGCCTGCGGCTATCCGCCTTTTGTTTATAGGACTCCTTCGCTTTAGCTAACTCGAATCTAGCCTGCTGCCAAAGAGTGCAAAGAAGGGCGTGATAGGCCTGTACTGAAGGGAAAGGGCTCTCCTGCGGCCGCTCCCAGGGAACTGTACGAGGATGGCGCCCTAGGAGACAAAAAAAGGTGACATGCCTATGGCGGAATGTTTGCTGTTGTTATAGGCGTATTCCACCATCCATAGTACCTCCGACCATTCTTTCTCTACGGACAACAATAAACAACGAAGGTATTGTTCCATGGTCTGGTTCGTTCTTTCCGCCTGTCCGTCGGTCTGTGGGTGGTAAGCCGACGATAAGCGCACTTCCATGTTCATAGTGCCACAGACTTCGTTCCAGAACCGAGACACGAACTGGGAGCCTCTGTCCGTGATTACCACAGAAGGTATGCCGTGCAACCTGACTACGTTATGCATGAAGACCACAGCCAACTCGGCCGCTGAGGGCAGTTTCTTCAGAGGAACGAAATGCGCCATCTTGGTAAGGTGATCCACAATGGTGAGGATAGTGGTGTATCCTTCATGGGTTTTTGGTAACTCAACAACAAAGTCCATGGAAACCGTGTGCCAGGGGTAAGGTGGCACAGGGATAGGGTGTAGTAATCCTACCGAAGGCTGAGATGTGATCTTCCCTTGGGCGCAAACGGTACAACGGTTAATATAGGCGTACACGTCAGTACCCATTGAGGGCCACCAGAAATGTCGCTGTAGCAGATCTACGGTTTTAGCATGTCCAGGATGATCGGACAGCAAGTGGTCATGGCACATGTATAGGGCTTGTTGTTGGTGTTCCATTGTCGGTAGGTAGAAGCAGTCTCCTTTATACAGGTATCCATCCTGTACGGTGATACCCTTGAGCTTCCCAATCCAGGATGCGGTGTCTTTCTGCGCCAAGTCATCGTGGAGGTGAGAGAGAAAAGCCGAGGTAAGGATCACCCCTTGAAAACAGTGTTCAGGAATAATGGGCACGGACTCAGCTACCGGTGTGGTCTCATCGGTTTCCTCTAGTCGGGACAACGCATCGGCTTTAGCGTTTTCTCTGCCAGGTCGGTAAGTGATGAGAAAGGAGTATTCGTTGAAGAACAGAGTCCAACGTAACTGCCTGGAGGTAAGGGCTCGAGCTGAACGAAGGAACTGTAGGTTCCTGTGATCTGTGTAGATAGTCACTGGGTGTTTAGCATCCTTCAGATAATGACGCCATTCCTCGAACGCGGCTTTGATGGCTAACAGTTCACGGTCTGAAATAGTGTAATTGCGTTCGGCTGGTAGCAATTTCCTAGAGTAGAAGGCCACAGGGTGCAACAGGCCCGTTTCGGTGTTTCTCTGGGAGAGCACACCCCCAGGGCTTCTTGTGAGGCATCGGCCTCCACTATGTAAGGCTGTTCGGCGTTTGGATGGATCAAAATGGGAGCCGTGGTGAACCTTGTTTTCAGGTTTTGGAAGGCTTGTTCGGCCTTGGAATCCCATTGGAATCGGGCTCCTTTTCGTAACAACCAGGTGATGGGAGCGACCAATGCGGAGAAACCCAAAATGAAGCGGCGATAGTAATTCGCAAATCCCAGGAATCTCTGGACGTGTTTCACGGAGCTGGGGGACGGCCATTGCAGTATAGCTTCCACCTTTTTATTATCCATGTGAATACCCGCAGGGGTTATAATATGTACCAAGAATTCAACGGAAGCGGTGTGGAAAACGCTCTTCTCCAGTTTCACGTACAAGCCAAACTGCAGTAGCCGTTGCAAGACGGAACGAACATGTTGAACGTGCTCAGGTATGCTATCGGAAAAAATCAAGATGTCGTCTATGTATACGACGCAAAACAGATCAAGGTATTCCCTCAACACTTCGTCGATGAAGTACTGGAAGGCAGCGGGGGCGTTGCAGAGTCCGAAAGGCATGACTTGGTACTCGAAGAGACCGTATTTGGTTCTGAAAGCTGTCTTCCATTCGTCACCCTTCCGAACTCTGACGAGGTGGTAAGCTCCGCGCAGGTCAAGCTTGGTATATATATTGGCGTTCTTCACCTGGTCCAGCAGATTGGATATTAATGGCAAGGGGTATCGTTTTTTTACCGTGATAGCATTCATGGCCCTAAAGTTGATACACGTGCGGAGATCCCCCTCCTTCTTGGCCACGAAGAAGAGAGGAGAGGAGACAGGTGATCTGGAATGGCGTATAAACCCGTTAAGCAGATATTCGTCTAGGTAGTTGCGTAGGTGCTCGTTCTCCTTTTCCGTAAGGGAATATATACGGCTACAGGGAAGCGTGGAGCCTGGGAGGAGATCGATCCTGCAGTCAAAGCTACGATGCGGAGGAAGCGTGTTTGCTCCTTTCTTATCAAACACGATAGCAAGATCCGAGTAGTCTTCAGGCACTTCTCCTTGGGTGACCATACCCATCCCAGTCAGGGGCAATACATGGGCCTGTATCTCCATGGTGCTCGGGGGTTTGTCTGTGGGTAACAGGATGCAGAACAGTGAGCCGAATCCAGTGACATAACCCTGGACGCCCAATCAATACGGGGGTTGTGATACACTAACCAAGGAAGGCCCAATATCAACCGAAACTGGGGTGCATCGATCACGTCGAATGTAATGCTTTCCGTGTGGTCGTTACCAAATGTCATCCTCATGTCCTCGGTCTGAAAGCGGATGAGACCAGATGTAAGGTCCGTGCCATCGACTTTTTACTGTTTCGGGCTTTTCCTTGTGTACTGTGGCCATCCCTAGATCCGTCATGTATTGAGTGTCGAAGTTTCCGGTGGCTCCTGAGTCGATAAGGGCTCTCACCCGCCACCTCTGGCCTGAAAGAGTCTGTAGAGTGACACTCACCCCCAAATGTTGGTTGTTGACACACAAGGAAGGGGTCAGGGTTGTTGAACGCGAAGAACCCAGTAGGCGAACCCCACTGTCTACCGGGTTTCCTCGTTTCCCGGTCTGTCTCCTTTGGTGATTGGAAGCACAAACGGTTTCTTCCTCTTGGTTTGTTTGGCTTCACGGGGCATTCCCGAACGAAGTGCCCGCTTTGCCACAATACAAACACTGGTTCAGTGACCTCCTCTTGTCACGTTCTTCTCTGGAAAGGGGCCCCCGAATACCGCCGATCTGCATCGGTTCAGGTGTCTCAGGAGGCGAAACCGCTTCCTCGGTGTTCCTTTCTTTGTGTGCTAGGAATCGGGCATCGCTCCCTTGGTCTTTTCGGTCCTACGCTCCTGCACCCGGAAATTAAGTTTGACCACCAGATCAATAAAGGGACCTATTTCTTCCGGGGGTTCTGGTATCTGGGAAAGCAAGTCCTTGAGTTCATCGCGTAGGCCTCTGTAGAACACGGATACCTTTTTGTTTTCAGGCCAACGTGCTTCGATGACCAACCTACTGAACATGGTAATGTAGTGTAGTAGATCTGAGCTGCCCTGTCTCAAACCAAGGAGTTCGTTGTCTGCTGCTTGCATGAAGGTATGACGGGCAAACATCCTTCGCATGGTCTCTTTGAACACCGGCAGGCTATACAACATAGAGTCATCGTTCTCCACCAAGGCTATGGACCACTGGGAAGCATCACCACCTAAGTAGGACAATATAAAGGCGACCTTGGATGCATCGTCTGGAAAGGCTGAGGCTCGAGCCATGAAATGTAGTTGACACTGATGTAGGAAGACACTATATTTGGTGCTATCCTCACAAAAGCGCTCTGGTGGTGCTAACTGAACTGTGTGAGGTGCTATCACCTGTATAGATGTATCATGGGAGACAGAACCCTCCGGTTTAAACAAAGGAGGCCTCAATAGTCCTTCCTGCTTAACCCTGGTGGAAGGGGACGGACCCCAAGGCCCTGTGAGGCCACCTGCCACTTGGCTCTGTAACACTGTTAGGTCCTGTCGTAGGCTACGGTTTTCTGCCTGCATGCTAGTAAGCATGACTGCTATATCCTGGAGGGTGATCACAGGATCACTCATGTCACCTGGGCGAGATATTAATACGTGGGCTTTGGATTCTGTCAGGAGCCCCGCTTATCTTACCGTATTCTGGCGGGGCGATCTCGCAGAGATGACATAAGCATCCACCACCGATTCCACCTACCACTTAGTAGAAGCTGACACTAACAAGGATGTAGATGGACCGGGGGAAGATGCCAGGGAAACAATGATGGATGTGGAAATAAACGGATGGTAACCTCTTGTTCCTACGACCCCAAGGGAGATGCCACCTGAAAGGAAGAGCAGGAAGAATTAACACTACCGAAACAAGCACTCCCCACTTCCTTCCCAATCCAATCTACAGATACATCCACATAGTCACCTTGTGAAAGCACCTGGAAACATCATAACAAGGTCAACAGGTCACCAATGGAAACTGCAAGCACACCAGCGCTCCTGCGTGTAGTGAATCCCCCAAAAGTGATGTAGCGCTCCTGCGCACGGAAACCTTTAAACAAATAAGCAAGCGCTCCTGCGCTATGAATTCCCCAAAAGCAATGTAGCGCTCCTGCGCACGGAAACCCTTAAACAAACAACAAGCAAGCGCTCCTGCGCTATGAATCCCCCAAAAGTACTGTAGCGCTCCTGCGCACGGAAACCTTTAAACAAATAAGCAAGTGCTCCTGCGCTATGAACCAGGATCGCTGGTTCCAATCTTAGCGTGTAGAAAGACGTGGCCACAACAACAGCGTACCTGAATTGCCGAGATGCGTTTCAGCGCGAAGATTTCTGCCAGCAAGAAGATCCGGAGGCGGTAGTTCTAAGACGTCCTGTCGAGGCGAAGGCGTTAATCCAAAGCACGGACGCAACGGGAACCGCGTTAGTTATGCGGATTTCCCGGAAGCGCCGTGATCGAGGTGCCGTCAGCTTCCGGCCATTGGAAGCTGGAACGCTGACCTTGCTCCGTTTACCCAGCGCGGATTCAGCCT
The DNA here is from genome assembly GCA_963921515.1 of Calotriton arnoldi. NCBI lineage: Eukaryota > Metazoa > Chordata > Amphibia > Caudata > Salamandridae > Calotriton > Calotriton arnoldi. The sequence goes on from CAWUFW010003888.1 coordinate 681,035, forward strand.
CCCGCATACATTCAGAGAGTCAGGGAGTCGGAATCGTGACATGTATGACCATCTTCTAAGAATTGACCTGTAATACACATGCACAAAAACTCAGTACTGCTGAGCCTCAACTGAGGGTATGAAGAGGCAAACACAGACCTTTGAATGGAACGTGATCTGAAAGTGCATTTATCCTTATAAGTGCACTTAGGATTTCCTTCAAGGATAAATGGTATGCAACACCTGGTTGTGATGTAATTCCAAGCTTTCTATGGTTCTGTGCTGCACCTTTCCTACACGTGGCCATCATGGCTACAAACATGAGCATGGAATATCTCAAGCATTTAATATTATTGAGAGCTCATTGGTTTGACTGCAGCATTTTGATGCATGTGGTCGGACCACAGAGGTCGGGAGTAAAGACCGCTTCCTCCGACAGGATCCAAGATCCCGTCCGGGTGGTAGGTGGAATCCTATCCCTACAATGGAGGCCATAAGGATTAGGATGTCCCTTTCCAACTGCCTTTTCATGGCAGTCCCACTGCCTAGAAAAGGCAGACAGAAATGGACTGTGGGGGCCCCAAGCAGGACCCTCGTGGGCTACTGCTAAGTGGCCCTGGGGGCACAAGTAGTGTGTGGTGCCTGGCAAACAGTCCATGGATGTGCACAAAGTGCTTTTTTCTACTGCCGCTTGTGCTGCAGCACTTTTCCTGGATCGCAGCACAAGGCGCTGTAGAAAAAAGCTTTTTTTGACCACGGTGCTGGCGGTCTCATTGTAATAGGGCAGGTGGGACTGCTAACTCATTGTCGGTCAGTCTCCGACTGACCACCATCGTAATTAGGCCATAGTTCTGACTTAAGAATGCTCCTGTTCTGTCACAGGATACGTTCTAGTACAACACAGCAATGCTACAGTCTTTAGAAAAGTTAAAGCTATATGTTCATATTCAATTAAAGTTTATTTTCACACCACAATATTTCGTTGTATTTCCAATGTCCATCAAACAACTCCAAAGGAAGCAACTATTATTAGCAAATGAAAGTCAAGATCTGGGTAGCTAAGTCCTGGCTGCAGCAAAATGTTATCACGATTGCCTAGCGAAGATGCTGTAGCCCAAGATAGGAGATATACCTAGAGGATATCCAAGGTGGTCACCCCACCTATAAACAATGTGAGAGTTCATGAACTACTGAGAAATGTACGTTGTTGGGTGGGGTCAGTTGCATAGTGATTTATCTACACAGGCAAAGCCTCTCTCAAGACAGAGCCTAGCAATCCCTTCCAAATTATTGCCTCAGCACAAGCAGGTTTTTAGTACCTCTTCCCCGTGCCAGACAAGTCTAAAGTATTAAGCTGTGCACCCTGCCATGCTTCCTGGCCATCTGTGGTGATGCAAGACTTATGATTTGGTAATAAATCTCTCTGTGCTTTCCCTAATCTATTTTCGTTCTGCACCTGTATGGAAAGATATAGAACCGCTAGCCACATGCCCTGTCACAGTGTATGTCAATGTATATCAGTTCACAATAGTTGGCACTCTTGGCCTTAAGTGAAATCTCTGAAATTGTATCTGGCAAACCTTTGACCATAAAAGACCACATTAAAATACAGCCAAATGTGCAAATCTCTAGTTCAAACTGTTAGGAAGGATAAAAAATACATCCTTAAACAAGACTTTAAACAAATCACACAGTCTACTGAAACATGATTACGGTAACTTCATCGTAGTAAGAACACCCAAAATGCACTGGACACCCATCAAAGCGACACTGTATGCCGCCGCCAGACTGGTCTTGGGCACCAGAAAATTTGATCCTATCTCCGCCATCCTTTTCTCCCTGAACTGGATTCCACCAACACAGGAGCACTTCAAACTAGTTTGCATCTCCCATCGAGCAGTATTTGAAGGCACAGCCAGCTACAGATAAACTTGGCATCACAGGTGGGCAAAGGCAGCTAAGGAGCACAGATAGCTTCCTTCTTGGAATTCGGTAATGAAAATAAAACAATGAAGCAATCCTTCTTGGTGTTTGACCCTACTTTATGGAACTCTCCGGTGGGACTGCCCTTTACACCCCTAGAGATAAGAACAAACACTTCCTATGAACTGTTCAAGAAAAGGCTAAGATCCTATAAGTTTGAACTCCCCCTGTCTCTCTGATGTAGAGAATCACCATTATGACAGAAGAGTAGGCTACTGTGAACTGAAACTTTGGATTATATATCATAATGCCCTCATTTCCAAAATATCTTCCTATTTCTTTAAAATTATTTTGTACAACCATGTACGTTTGATATTCCTGTGCACTGATAAGTGTTAAAGCAAAATATTGAGTTTTAAATATAGTGATACAAGAATATTGGAGAAAGAAAATCTTGTGGTAGAAAATATTGCTTTAAGAAAGTGGATTATTAGCTGGGGTGGATGGTAGTCCACCATAATTAATAATGTCACTATTCCTGTTAGGTCCAGAAAAGTTTTCAGTAAATTAAACCTAAACTCAACCCCAGGTAGCTATAGTACAGAGCAGACAGGCTTAACTGAAGAAAATGTGTAAAGCATTTAGCAGTACCAAAACAGTTAAAAGGTTTCAAGCACAACAAAATAAAAATCCAACTCCAATTTATAAAAGTAGAGAATACATTAATGAACAATATGACACCAAACTGACAAAAAACCAATAAGGGGAACCAGAGATATGAATTTTTAAAGTTGTAAATGACAATAGTGACAAAAAGCGTCACGCACCAACCATGGTCAACTGGTTGTGCTTGACTTGTACCTCGGTGTGATGTAATGCCGACTGTGATCGAGTGCAGGTCGGCAACAGAAATCAGGTTCATCGCGGTCAGAGGTTTTGCCTTCTGACTTAGTATGTGGAATGGAACTCAAGAAAACCTCAGTGGTGCAAGGCAGCAGGCTATGGTCAAGAAGGGCTTATAAGGCCAGATAGCTGTCAGATGAGGTCCCAGTAAAGCCACTGATTGATACTCTTGTTGCCTTTGTCTGGTGAAGGTTTCCACGTTTGGACTTATCCCTGATTACGATGTCAGTCGGACCACCACTGACTGGCCGTTGGTGGCGGTCCGACCGAACGACAGCCCTTTGGTCCGACTGCCGGATTAAAATCCAGATGGTCGGACCCTAAACACTCAGGGAGAAGATCAGTTATCCCGTCGGGGCGGCGGTCAGAATCGCAATCCGGAATGGAGGCATTGCCGAGGCAGGCACTGCCATCAGGTTTACGATATCCCCTTCTGACAGGCTTTTCATGTCAGAAAGACAACAATGAAAAGGCTGTTGAAAACTGATTTTGGGGGCCTCAAACAGGGCCCCCTTCCTTCGTGGGCCACTGTAAAGTGGCCCAGGGGGCACATGTATTGCCCCCATGCACCTCCATCCACTTGGTGCATGGCACACAGTGCATGGAGGTGCAGAAAGTGCTCCTTGTGCTGCAGCTCTTTTCCTGGGCTGCAACACAAGCCACCATGTAAAGGAGCACTTTGCACGCACCAGCCCAGCAGTTGCATCATAATGCAGCGGTCGGGCCGCTGGCTGCTTATCGGGCGGTCTCCTGATATCAGTCGGTGGTCCGACTGACCACTGTCATAATAAGGCCCTTAGTAATTTTTGGGAGCTCGGACTACTCCAGGCAAATAGTAAATCTTACCCCTTTAGTGTCCAAGAACTTCTGTAAAAATGTAAAATAGTTTACATTGGAGTGGGGATTGGTAATATTACCATTTTAAAGTGGAATTTCATGCAAACATTTTTATAGGATGGAATAGAAATATTATAATATATTTTTATATTATTGATTTGTTGTTTTGGTGGTGTCTATGGTTTGTATGTTTTGACAACTAATAAACTTCTATTGTATAAGATATGTTTTATTAATACATATTTATAGTAATTACAAAATATATCTTATTTGCACTAACTTTATTTATAAATAGTGGTTAGCACATTGTTCAACATATTTCTGCATTAACATACATTTGCATGTTTCTTTTCAAGTTATCAAGCATAGTTTAATGTTATTTCTTCACATAATGTATAGATATACAATATCTCAATGTTACATGCTTTTTTGTACATATTTTACATCATTTTAACATACATTTTTTCTTAAAGTAAACATTAAATTAATATGTATCAATAGTACTATTGATGAATAACATTATTTTTAATAGCACTTTTTATTATTTATTTACAAACAAGATCATTACATTTTGTCAGGTTTAAAAAACGTAAATTTTTTCTTAAAGTGAACAATACTTGAACTTTTTTTTGCAATACCTATACATTAGTGGCATGTATCTATTAGCACTTTTGATTAATATAATTTTTTAAATTAACTCTTTATGATATATATTTCCTCAAAAATGTTTTACAAGAAATTACATTTTGTAAGACTTATAAACATGTTTTGCATACTTTTTCATCACATACATTTCGTAATTTTATTATCTATTTTTTTATTGCTCTTTAACTTCCATAGGAATGCAGTTTTTTTAAATTTCCATTCAACTTCCATTTGGATCACCGTCATCTGATTTTTGTGCTCTATTAACATCATTGTTAGTCAGTTTTGGTTCCTGATGGTTGCATTTTCCTATTGGTAGTCTACATTTGAGGTAAGACTGTTTTGAAGTTACTATTTGAGGTTTGGGATAGGGGTGATGTGGGTAGGGGATGTAAGTCTAGAGTAGTATATTGGTTTGTAGTAGTTATGTAAAATTGTGTTAGGTTGTGATTCAGTTTTGTATAGTGTAGCATGGCAGACCTCAGTGTAGCAAGTGTACTGTAGTTATTTTGATTATTTGTATTATATAAATAATGTTGTTAAATGAGTTTTACGAAGTTTGTAATGTATTTGGGGTGTATGTTATGTATGTGAGGTTATGTTTATTTACAAATTTTATTTTTTAAAGGTAATCATATTGGTTATATTGTAACTAAAATTAATTTATAAACTCCCTATATTTTCCTGCTTTCAAGAACTGTTCTTTTTACATTAATTTTTTGGCTGTTTCATTTTTGCCTGCTTTAGGTTAATTTAACCCAATTTTAGTGGATTGATTTTTGTGGAGTGAAGGAAGGTCATGGACATCAACTGCTAACCAGTAAGTTGTGTTTTTTCCTTTCATTTTTTATTTAAAAAATAAATTGGGCATTTGTTGCATAATCTACACAAAGGACGTAATTACGAGTCTGGCGGTCCACAGGCCGCAGCCGCCAGGGAACTGCCATTCCCTGGCAGTGTTTTGGTGGTCAGGAGGCAGTAATATGCTTGGCGGGACTGCTGCGGTCCCACCAAGCATATTGCAAGTTTTCTCTCTGCCACGGTTTTCATGGTGGTTTCACCGCCATGAAAACCGTTACGTAGAGGAAACAAAGGGTGTCCTACAGAGTCCCCTGGTCACTCACGCCCTGTGGATGCACACAGAGGAACACAACATGTGCCCCCCTGTGCATGCAAACCAGTTCCTGCACGGCATGGACTTTACTGTCCATGACATAGAGGAACTGTTTTTGGCGTGCCCATTTTTAGAGAGACTGCTGTGGGAATGTCAAAAACAAAGCCCGCCAGACAGGAGGAAACTCCTAATCTGGCGGGCAGCTGGATCCAGGCTTTGGCAGTGCGGCGGCAGGGCGGACCCAGCACTGCACCACCAAAGTCGTATTCAGGCCCATAGTGTATATTTGTGAAGGTTTCTCCAAATGCATTGGTTAAAATGTTAATAGCAGTATTGTATGGCTGTATGTGGATAGATTTTCAAAATTGTTTGTATCATTGCTTGCTCAAAATCTATTATGATTTTTTAAGGGTATTTGTTGTTAGTTTTTATTTTAATTTGTCTTAGTAGTTCATGGTGTGTCACACTTTGCTTGTTAGAAATCACTGTGTTTATTAGGGGTATATAACTGTTATGATATTCACTTTGTATGGTGTATATCTGTGGAAGTGGTGCAGGGCACGATTGAAAAATGACGCGCATCATCCACTCTTGGCTTTGGATTAGTATAAGGAGGTTATTTTCATAGACAATTATTCTACTGTCATTACTGTTATTGTTGTACAGGAGGATGAGTTCTTCAGTAATAGTAGTAATTTGATTCTCCGGAATGATTATGGGCCTGATTTAGACCTTGATTGCACTACCCCCATCCCTCCGTGGTGGCAGTCACAAGTACCCCGTCAAGGTGACAGCAGTCTGCAGATCGTGTTTAGATGTTGAAGCAATAGACAGTAGACACCCGCAGCAACAGTCTTCTCTGCTGGCTAACAGTACTCCGTCACCGTGTTTGGTCCAAGCAGATTTAGATGTTCCTGTTGTGCTGGCAGTGTCCTGGAGGTGGTGTCCTGACAGAGTGGGGCCATGGTGGTGTGGAGACAGGTAAGTGTTACTCATCATTATACATTGTGAATGTGCCATAATGTATATGTAGGTAATGTGGCATGCCCCTTTTTGGTTGATATTGCATGTCACACAAACAACATACACATTATTGAATGCACAGGCAAAGGCACCCCAAGTACAACACTCACAAGCACCACAACAGCAATATATTTTTTTAAGTAGGTGTGCCCATTTTACCTTGATGAGTAGGAAAATGGACACTACTGCATTACACCTAAGAAAAATGTTGCATGTAAGAGCAATGCAGAAGTACACAAGGCTACAGCAATTGTCAATACATGATACATAGGACATTTGTACAAGCAAATTACCGTAGATCTCATCATGGTGGAGTCGGTGCAGCAAAGGAGGGAAATGGACCATGGGGTACAAGATGGAAACGGAAGCGGGAAGCAGGATATAAGGTACGCCTTTAACTAATTTCCTTTGATTCCGCCAACTCGAAGTAGGCCAGATTACCACCACATTTGCCATGGTGGAAAGGCACATTGAAATACAGATGGTGTGAATCTGGGCTTGAGTCCCGGTGACAGCCGCTTCTGCCTATACCGCCATCGACACAGTCGGGAATTCCTGGTGGAGTTGGAGGGACTCTGGCAGTCTTTTGATTATGGACTAGCCAACATCTAAATATGGCAGGTGGCCCGCCAAGTCAGCGAATGGGAAGACCATTGGAAAAGGGACCGCAGGACCTGATCCATCAAGATATAAATCAGGCCCTATGTTTTGGAATCTTCTAGGAGCAACTGGGGATCTGTTGTAGCTTTTCAGGTCTGTGTCAATAATAATTTTAAATTAGGGATTGCTGGTAGTTGCCTGTAGTGTACTCAGGTACTTATGGGAGTATATTCTTTTAAATGCTTCCTGTTGCTTCCTGTGAACTAGTGCTTTCTTCTCTGAGGTCTTGCAAATCATGCTCTACCTAGATCTCTGTTACATTTTGGGTTACATTTTGGGTGGTTATGCTCTCTAACATTATTTACAAAATCATTTCCTGTGGTAGTTCTCCTATAGCAAAGATTAGCATAGTATTTTGTACATTTCCAATGTAAATTCTTGATGCTTGTGCTTTCCTGACTGTGTGTGTATCCCGTGTACCATAATAATTGGTCCCCTTAGTGGGACGTGATGTAAGTGGCTTTATCTGCCATTATCTCTGTGAATTACAGAAGTATGTATTTATCACTTAATGTGAAAAACATATTTTGACATTTCAACATATCACTTTTTACCCTTATACTTACATTTACTGTCCTTTTATTTGCTGCTTTATTCTTTGGCTTTCCTTGAGTTGTGTCGAGATTTTGGTCAGGTGGTGAGCTTTCCCCTTTCAGATATAAAATATTTGTACACAATGTTTGAAAGAACCATATGTTTAGTTTTGTGGTGTTTGGGTTTGAGTTTTATTTTTTATAAGTATGGGTTTGTATTTCTTTAATACTTAATTATATTTAGTTACTTTTAATTGTTTCTTTATGGAGCATGTCATTTGAGAATATGGTGTTTTTGTTCAGCAGCACAGTGCTCGCAGTTAAAATCTTCTAATGGAGTCTAAAGTTTGGCAATCTATAGAAAAATACATATTTTAGTGGTTTATAAGTTAAACAGCAAGTTGGTAGTTTAAAGTCATTTTTAATTACTGTGTTTATATTACTTACTTTTGGATGTGGATGGTAAGTTTTCTGATGGGTAAGTCCTGGATTTTTTGTTTGGAATCTGGCAGAGTTTTGCTTTTGTCTATATGTAGTATTTTTGCTGCAGAGTGAAGGTTATTTTTCTCCTGTTTTTAAAGTGTAAATTTAATTAGCTGTGGCCCACCAAGCATATTATGACTTTCCTCACTGCCATTGGTATCATAGCTGTGTTCATGCCATGAAACTGCTGGCGGTGAGGAAACTAAGAGGGCCCTACAGGGCCCCCTGGTGCCTCAGGCCATTGGAATGCATGCTGGGGGCACATGGTGTTCCCCCCCATCTGCATGCTTGCCCAGTTCCTGCACAGCATGGACTTAGCTTGCTTTGGCGTTCCCATTGCAGTACCTTTTCTTTTTCAAAGGCACCGCCATGGGAATGCCAAAGGACCACCCGCCAGACAACAAGGAAACTCATAATCTGGCGGGCGGCTGGCGGTTGAGGAGGATGTTGGGTTTTTGGGGCTAAGGGTGGGGAGATTTTTTTAAAGTGAATATTTTTATTTAAATGTATTGTTTATGTTGTTTTGATGATATGCAAATTAATATTGCAAAATCAAGGACAATATTTTTTAATTATTAATTTCAGTTACTAATATGTATTAATTAATTGTCATGCACTTATAAATGTAATTATTTTTTTAAATCATTGGTATTTTTGAAAATATTAAAATAAATATGTTAATTATAGACATATTTGACAAAACTACAATTTGTTAAATTTAAACTTTGTAATTTGCAAATTTTCTAAATGTACTTCGATTACATATTATTAATTTAATTCATTTATTGTTATTACATTTCTTAGGGACATTTTAAATGTATTTTTAGGATTTTTCTAAATGTGGAAAATATACTGTTATTATTATTAAGTTGTTTCCAAAATTTATTTTTCTAAAAAATGTAAATTTTGCATAACAATTATTAAAACGAATTATAGTTAAATTATGAAAATATAATAATTATGTATTATTTGTGATATTTTAATTAAGATGTATTTGTATATTTATGTTCTAGGTTTATTTATTTAAATTTTAATTACAAAATGTATTATTGACAATGTTAATATTTATATTATTGGAATAGGATTTGTAGTTGGGTGTATATACTCTAATATTTATTTATTTTACTATAACACAATTTAGATTTATTATATAATTATAACATTTGTTTTTTTCATATATTCAATGATTTTTATTTTGGATTATGTATTTATATTTTTTAATGTGATGTCTCAAAATTTAGGAATATTAATACGTAATAATAAAGTACATACATTTTAAATTTCAAATAATGATTAACATATTATGTTATATGTTAATGTTCAATTTTAAATATATAGATTTTTAGTTTGGTTTATTGTGGCTGCTAAGTACTTTTTCTTTAATTCTATATGTGACTATGTCATATTGACTCTTTCATCTCCAAAACCTTCCCAAAATGGTCTAGATTGGAGTGGGAATAGTAAATGTCACCCCTTTAATGTCTAACACCTTCCCCAAATTTGTTTAAGATTGGAGTGGGAATAGTAAATGTGTCCCCTGTGGTGTCCAACACCTTCTCCAAAATGGTTTTGATTTTAGTGGGAATGGTAAATGTTAAGTGTCCAACACCTTCTCTAAAATGGTTTAGATTGGAGTTGGAATAGTTAATGTCGCCACTTTAGTATCCAACACCGTACCTAAAATGGTTTAGATTGGAGTGGAAATAGCAACTGTCGGCCCCTTTAGTGTCCCAACCTCTTTTCCTAAAATGCTTAAGATTGGAGTGGGAATAGTAAATGTGGCCCCTTTAGTGTCCAACACCTTCTCCAAAATGGTTCAGATTGGAGTGGGAGTAGTAAATGTGGCTCCTTTAGTTTCCAAAACCTCCTCCCAAGCTGCCAACACTGCCTGATCCTTACTCCTGTGGACAGCGGGGGAGTGAGCCATGCCACACTTCTCGCACCGCTGGGGACTACACATCCCAAGCTCCCCCTGGTTTCCTGGGTGTGCTAAATAGCGCAACGCGATCCCGCGGCCGGGACTCGCGCGGGCCACACCTAGGTGAAGCCCGGGCCAAGGGTGGGCCCATCCGCGCCTGTCAGAGCCCAGAAGAGATTGGGCTGGGCACCCCCTCTAACACCTCGACAAGGAGAAGAGGGAAGACAGAAGACAACTAACTGGACGCCAAAGCATGGGTAAGAAGAAGACACTCCACCCACCATCAGAGGAGGTAACTCTAATTTCTCTAGACTCATTTTTAGCTAAAGCCTCTTCAGCCATAGCTAAAGAGATCGCCAGTGCGGAGAGGAGATTATCGACGGGTCTAGTTGATGATAGGATAGGGTGACAAAACTAGATGCGAATAGCGAGGGCCGGATACCAATTATACAAGATGTTTTAACCAGCTCTCTTACATCCAACAAGGCCAACCCTCCTACCCAAATGTCTACGGGAACAACATCTACTGCCTTAGTGTCAAAACCTGCCTCTTTAAGGAAAAGAGTCCCCGCTAAAGCCCTTTGTGCCAGCAATGCCAAGAGACCTAGAAAGTTTAAATTACCCTTGTCAAATCTGTTAACTAATAATAGATCAACTTCCCAACTTCAGAACATTGACCTGCCACTAAAGGTTATGAATTTGGACGATCTCTACGACAAAATTACAGGGCTACTATCTCCAATATGCCAACGTCTAGAGTTCATTGAAAGAGCAATTAAGGAGCTAGCAGCAATGAAACATGTGAAATCTCGGGAGAAGGGGATATGGGCAGTACTTCGGAAGGCTCAACTACGGTGCCGAAACAAATTACCTCTGAGGGAGCTAATATGCAATGTATCAGAATGGCCCAAGCTGTTTACCCTCGACAAACATACCACCTCATACTGCACCTATACCAGCCCTGACCGCACGCCTGACCGCCGGCATCCACTCATGTTCAGCAATGGCCTCAACTCCAGCCGTAGACCCAGTGGTGGACGCGCTAACACACTCCCATAATGCGACCTAGACCAGGGCAATCTAGATCTAAGGCCAGAGGGTTCTTGCATTATCTCAAAGAGAACCTGTGATGGGCCTAGATTAGACCTCCCACCAGCCGCGTGCCCCTACGTAGTTATTCTGGCCAACATCCCAGAACTAAAAACCATACAAAAAGAAACTACTACCCAATTGACTATCAAAGCCAGCCACTGGATCTGTACAATTATTAATGAACGGGCAGAGGGGCAATTTAAGATCTTAATGGTAAGAAGAGTTCCTTGGCTGGGTAGCTCAGATAAAACTCTTAAGGGGGATTGCGTAGTTTTAACCCTTAAGACACCCGCTACGGCACAAAAATTGTTACATCTACTGCCCAAAACACCGACAGTAGCATCACAAATATTTGCCCTGCCACTCGGCTTTTTCTATAAACCAACGTTTCAATGGCCATGTACAAATGGAACCGGGAGCCACATTTCTATCCCCCTTTCATTGGATACCCAACATCGTTCAAGGTATGGAACAATCCCCTTACCGATTCCGTCAACCTCCAATCGATTTATGACATTGTCGGACATGGATGCCTGTGACTGACAAAGAACTGAGGAGGTGACCCAAAACACAGTAGTTGCTGGTGCTCTTGAGGGTGTGGATACCCTAACTCCATCGTCTAAGGGTTCAGACAAGTTCTCAGCCATTACATGGAACGTTTCAGGCCTGGGATACAAACTGTTAGATCCAGAATGGCTTAAGTATATACTCCCTTTTGATCTAGTTTGCCTTCAAGAGACATGGGAAGTAGGTCTTATTCACATAGATGGCTACAAATTTTACTATACATACCCCGCCATTGCCTCAAACTCTGGACGGGCGAAGGGTGGCATTTTGACATTATTAAAGAACACTTAGAGGTTTGAAGTTCTCTCCTCCTATAACGAATCTCAATTTTATGACATGTTACATCTTAAAGGCCCAGATGGCAACACCGTTTTAATAATTGATTTTTATAATATCCATTTTGGGGGCGAGATGTATAAGGTTGCAACCCTAGTTGAGGAAAAAATGAATGTCTTATTTAATACTTGCAAGAAGGACCCGGGAATGATACGGATAGGTGATTTTAATGTACACTTTTGCCCCTTTGCCTCAAACTCAATATATGGCTTTACGGATGAGGACGGAGTGGGAAACGTGCATTTTAGCCATAACCAGTATGGTAATATATTATATAAATTCATTATTACAAAAGATCTAGAGACAATGAATCCTTTGTCTGAAACCACTGGCCAGCTACAAAAGACTTTCTGTTTCAGTCTAAACAGCTCCACTATTGATTTCATAATAGCATCAGCATCCTTGAGAGGGGCTTTCACCGATATTACAACTAATTTTTCAGGTTTTAGTGATCATGCACCATATCGTGTCAATTGCATTGGATGGGGATTCATGGCTCCAACATCTTACATATAAAACCTTATGTTGCAAGGAAGAATGGGATCATACTTAAGTGGGAGAAAATTGATAGGGAAGATTTGATCCCTCGGAAGATTTGATCCCTCGGGTCGTAGCAAGAAGGTATAATGAAATCGTAACCTGCCTTGATTAAAATTCTGATCCTTCTAGTATTATATCGGCCTTTGAATCAATCCAGCTGGAGGAAAAAAATAACCTATCAAAAAGTGGTGTGGTCCCAAAGCAAAAGGGCCAGAAATGGTTTGACCTGACTGTACTAAAGCACTTTCCAACCTACATCAAATCCTCAAGTGTGAGCCAAGAAATACGGTCCTGGTCAAACACGCCCGCTAAATATACAACACTGCCAGTAAGATTAGACTAAATAAACTGAAGGAGGAAGCCTGGGAACAACTGTACCAAGCATCCATTACAAACAACTCCAGAGATTTCTTGAAGCAGTTAAAGCCCCCTTTTTAAAACCACACACAGATCCTAACTTAGACAATCATGTGGACGAAGATTCTTGGGTGGCACACTTCGGTAAAATCTTTAAGGGTAAGAGTGAGGGAACTCTAGCTCTCTGGGAAGACTCCGCTCCGTCGCCCAATACTGTCCCCTCCTTTAACCACCGGCAGAGAAGCAAAGCCCTAGCCCATTGCACCAGTAATAAGGCCCCAGATTTAGATGGATCCCTGATGGATTTTTTCACCGAGTCCCCTGAACTTTGGGGCCCAGTGCTCACTAACATTTTTAACGTAATAGCCAAAGTGGGCCCGCCTGCGTCATGGCAGAAAGCGATCTTAATACCCATTTATAAAAAGGGAGATAAATCTGATCCTAAAAACTATAGGCCAATCTCCCTCCTTGATAGCACAGGAAAACTTATGGGCAGAGTTTTACTGAATAGACTAGAGGTAAGGGCAACGACTAATAAAGTCCCAATATGGTTTTAAAAAGGGCCAAGGTACACAGGACCAATGTCTCAACCTGAGCCTGGTCATTGCTAAGGATACCCAAGCTGAACAAGGTAACTTATACTTGGCCTTCATGGATCTAACCGCAGCCTTTGACTGTGTTGCCCATTCTCACCTTTGGAGGATCATGAAGGAAATGGGGGTAGATTAAGTAATAATCACATTTATTAGGCAGCTGTATTCAAGGGCTGCAGCCTGTGCCTGCTACAGACAAAAGGGGGAGTGTACCAGATGGTTTCCAATCACTAGAGGGGTTCGCCAAGGGTGTGTCCTCGCCCCTTTTCTGTTCTCCTTATACACAAATGATGTAGAGGGCCCCCTGTTAGAATCAACCCTGGACGTCCCCTCAACGAATACGACGTGTATCCCAATACTACTTTACGCAGACAATGCGGTTTTAATTGTACACACTGGAAGGGCCCTCCAGTAAAATCGCTAGACACTTATGTAAATTTTATGAAAAATATAGATTTACAAACGAACAAGGCCAAGTCTTTTATACTAGTTACAGGCCGTAAGGTCAAGAACTCTACAACTTTCTTTATTTCTGAACATAAAGTGGCCCAGACAGAATTGTTCTCGTACCTAGGGGTGACCTTTGACCATATGTCATCATGGACTAACATGGTGTCTAACAGAGAGATTATGCTAGAAAAAAGCATTAATGCCATTTATTCGTTTATCAAAAAGCTGGGTTCGAAACAGATAGATATGGTTAAAAAAGTATATGGGGCAAAATCTAGCTCAGTAGCCTCTTACCGAGCTGGAGTATGAGGTAATATCAATCCAATGGCAATACAATCAATTGAAGACATTTTGGGGGAAAAATTGATGGGCCTACCCAATAGTTGCTCTGACTTTAATTTACATTGTGAGTTGAATATCCCCTATATAACCGACCAGATAAACGTAGCACCAATTCTCCTATGGTACGCCATATGGAGAAGAGACACAGTTAACTTCACCCAACAGTTTATTACAGACTACCTTGCATTAGAACATCTACAGAGGATCCCTTGGATTATGTACGGTAAAAATACCCTAAACACACTGGATTTAGGAACTCTTTTTGAAACCCCAGACAAATGCTCAACCATATCTAAAAGAGCTTTAAAAGTGCGCTTTTTAAAATATATGGCTGAAATTAGGCTCACCAATCATATTAATTAAGTTAGGGTTCGAGTGTATCTTGAGGGCCCAATGCTTTATGAGGGGAAACTATCTTATTTGTCATTTGTGACAGCCCCCGCTATAGATTAATTTTAATTAGGTTTCGTTTAAACCTTATCCCGTGTATTCTGGGCTTCCCCAGCAGCATTTTTTCCACTCAAGATTTGTCGTGTTACCCATGTGATGGTGTCTCGCCCCAATCTGATTTTCACATTTTTTTTGTAAGTTTTACACTGAACATCGAAGAAGATTTTTACTTCCAATCATGCGTAAATACAAATTTAGCCAATGCCGTCCGGCTTTGTAACTTTTACGATTGCTGCCTGATCCTTTAATCTGCTTCTATGTTGCCTCCTTTTTATGTCTTTCGCTAAAAACCAGGAATTTGCACACCTGTTGATATGAACTGCATTTTAAAGTTTTAATTGATTTTATTGGCGCCTCATTGCACTTATTTGTGATGTATATATGAACTTTTATGATTCATTTGTATTAATCGAATAAAGTGACTTTGATGATGACGTCCTCCCAAAATGGTTCAGATTGAAGTTGGAATAGAAAATGTCACCCCTTTAGTGTCCAACACCTTCTCCAAGATGGTTCAGATTGGAGTTGGAATAGTGAATGTTGCCCCTTTAGTATCCAACACCTTCCCCAAAGTGGATCAGACTGGAGTTGGAATAGTAAATATCGCCTCTTTAGGGTACAACACCTTCCCTAAAATGGTCTAGATTTGAGTGGGAATAGTAAATGTCACCCCTTTAGTGTACAGCATCGCCCACCACAATACTGTGTAGAGTGGAATGGGAATAGGAAATGTAACCCCTTTATTGCCCAACACCTTCTTCAAAATGAGTTACATTGGAGTAGGAATACTTAATTTAACCCTTTTATTGTTAAATTCCTAGTTTAAAATGCATTTTTTTGTAGTAGGAGTAGTATGTAATTTAACTAGTATTCTTGATATTTAATAAGATAATTAGCATAGTAGTCAGTTGCATATTTGTAATAAATAATATTATTATGTTGCTTAGAATAAAGAAATGTAACACATTTTTCAATTTTGTATTTTACTACATTTTATTTAATGCATATTTAAACATGTTTTAACATATATAGTTCTAGTTATAAACAAATGTTTATCTATTGATGAATGAAAAATGTTCAATACATTTTTATTATTAAATTAACAATCTAAATCATATTTATATAGTATTGTATCTTGTACATTTGACAGTTTTTATAGTGTTTAACTTTGTTTAACATTAATTCAGTTGTTTCACATGCATATTTTTAACATAATTTTCCATATTTTTCAATATGTAATAAATAATTGTATATGTTCATACTATTATTTAATTTATGCTTTACATTGGTTTTACATATTTAACATTTTTAACATGTTTAACATATTTATTAATTTTGTACAATTTTTTGAACATTTTGTGAACAATTTTTAACGTACATTACCATTCATTTCTATGAGGAGACAGTCTTGTTTTAGTTTCATTTAGTGGTCATTTTTTTACTGCTACCTTCTATTTTATAGTCTATTTGTATTATTTTAAGACTATTTTCTTCGATCCAGGTAGTGGAAAGGTGCTGCTCTTTGCCGTAAAAGGTAAGTCATTTGTAAAGTTATTTTCTGAGTTTTGAGGGCAGGGGAATGAAGGGGGAGGTATAGGGTTTAGTTATAGTGATGTCTGTGGGTTTTTAGTATATCTAGGGCCTGATTACGATGTCAGGTGGACTTGCGTCTGCCTGACACCTTCTCGGCCCTGGGACCGACTTACCTGTGGTCAGTGGTCCCGACAGGCTAATTACAATGCGATCGAACGCTGTTTGGTCGCATACTCCCATTTCTCATTGGGAGCTCGTGTTACGGCTGCAAATCGTCCGTAACACAAGCTCCCATTGAGAGATGGGAGGTGTTGTTCATCCCTGCACCCCATGGCAGGCACCTTAAGGTGCCTGCCACAAGGTGCAGGGATCAAGAGGGGGGCACCTCGGCCCACAACCGGAGTCCGCAAGCACAAGGGGGCCCTGCGGGCGGCCCTCAAACACGCTTTCCGACATGGTTACCATGTCGGACAAGCCAGCATGGAAACCATGTCGGAAACCATGCATCATAATCCCAAGGGCGGTAAGGCCCGCCCTTTGGGATTATGAGCCAGGTCCGACTGCCCGATGGGCTCCATGTGGAAAGTGTGTTTGGGGGACCCTAGCAGGGCCCCCTTGTGTGCATGGCCTCTGGTTGGGGGCCGAGGGAGCACCTATGGTGCCCCCCTGTTAATCCCTGCTCCCCGGTGCGCAGATATTAACACCACCTCCCATTTCCCTATGGGAGCATGTACTACGGTCAGTTTACAGCTGTTATACATGCTCCCATAGGGAAATGTCAGAATGCGACCGAACACTGTTCGGTTGCATCCTAATCAAGAGGTCAGGACCGCAGACCAGAGGTCGGTCTGTCCCAGTTCAGAGACGATGTTGGAGGGGCACAAATCCACCCGACATCGTAATAGGCCCTAAGTGTGGTGTATATGTAATTTTTGATTGTACTGTTTTTTGTGTGTGGGTAATCTGTTTTTCTTTACGAACGTGTCCTATGGACATTTGAAATTAGCAATTTTTTAAAATGAAATCTGTTTAGGTTTCTAATAAACCAATATTTGTTACTTTGATTTCTTTTTTTCATGTTTCCAGGAGTGTTTCTTTTTTAAAACTCTTTTTTAGGTTTTGTATGGTTCCTAGATAATTTGGAATGCTTTGATGGATCTATATTGGAATGGTTATTTATGCATTTTTTGGGGCTTTCTACAAATAATTTTTCCAGTTTTTTGTGGAATATACTTTTTGACCACATGGATATGTAGGATGATCTGCAGCTACAGAACAGTAAGTAATATTTCATTTATTTGTTTGGGTGGGGTTCTATCATTTATGTAAGTGTTATGGGATTGTTATTTGGTATTATATATTTTATGTATTATTATTTTCCTGAACAAATTGAATTTGTTGTTTGAGGTTTCTTGTTGGTGAGATTTAGGTTTTTATATAAATAATATAGAAAATATTTTATTTTTTCAGTCTTATTTAAAGTTTTATTTCATGTTTTGACAGATGTAATAAAATATTATACTTATTATTTATATAAAAAACGAATTGTAATGTTGGTAAGATGTAAGATTCAGCTATATCTTTGGGGAGTTTTACAGGGTTGTATTTATTTTATAATATGCTTTGGTTATTATTTCTAGGTAGTCTCCTCTGTTGTTTATGAAGAGTTTTTCTTTAAATTGTAGCATGTTGTCCATTCTTTTGGTTTGTTTGCTACATTTTGCAATTTGGGTCAGAGATTGCTCCATTCATAGTTGCTGGTAGCTTTGTCTTTTTGAAGGTCTTCTATAAAAGAATAGAGGGTAGGTTGGGTTCTGCATAGTGTAGATTTCAAGGCATTGTGCCATGCGTCCACTCTGTCATTTGTTTTGGCTTCCTGTGCCAAAGTGCTGTCATAGACATTCCACCATGGAATTTGGAATTTGGGTTGGCATCTGTGTCCGGAGTGATGTAGTCTGCCAACCCAAGTGTCCTTAAAATAATCCATTAGGGGTCTTAGTTTGTGTGTGTTTTGTGTGTTGAAATGACTTTCTATTAGTACACTGTAGTGGTAAGATACTTCTGTGACAGGGACATAGGCTAGTGCTATCATTTTGTTATTCCAAATGCAAATTAACTGTTTCTAGTATATAGCACCCTTTGGGGCCGATTTCGATGTCGGGCGAAATTGCTTCCGTCCGACATCGACTCGGTCCCAGGACCGACTGACCTCTGGTCAGAGGTCCCGACCGCCTAGTTAGAATGCAACTGTACACTGTTCGGTCGCATTCCTGCATTTCCCTATGGGAGCATGCAGTACGGTCGTAAACTAGCCATAATACATGCTCCCATAGGGAAATGGGAGGTGCTGTTGAACCCCGCACCCAGTGGGTGCCTGCCACTGGGTGCAGGGATCAACAGGACCAACCGGAGGCCACACACCCAAGGGGGCACTGCTGTGGGCCCCCTAACATGCTTTCTGACATGGTTTCCATGGCGGACAGGCCGGCATGGAAACCATGTCGGAAACCGTGCATCGTAATCCCAAGGGCGGAAAGGCCTTCCATTTGGGATTACGAGCCGGCTCCGACTGGCCGACGGGCTCCATGAGCCCATCGTAAGCCAGCCGGAATGACCGGCCGGTTTATTTTCCGACCGCCAACATCATAATGTAGCCCATTACGATGCGGCCAGGAAGGCTCCAACAGTCAGTCGGAGCCTTTACGGGCCGCATCGTAATCGGCCCATAAGTGCAGATTGTTGGAGATGTCTACATATGCTTTGATTGAAATGGTAGTAACAGCCTTGCATGGCTGTGTGTAAATACATTTTTAAAATGGTTTGAATCATGGCTTGTTCAGAGGCTATGATTATTTTTAGTGGGTAGTAGTTATTTGTTTTCTGTTTAAAGTGGTTTAAGAGTTCATAGTAAGTGATATGTGTTTATTTGGTAGTAGAGTATGTATAAAAGGCATATTTGAGTGGTGTTATTAACCATGTATACTGTATAGCTGGGTCAATGGTTTGAGGCACATTTTGAAGGTCCCATCCATCATCCAGGTTTGAAAATGGGTTAGTTTCAGTAAGTTATCTGCCATGGGAAATATTTGGATTGTTTATCATTGTTTATGCTGACATGTAACAGGAAGGGCTCCTCATTATGTATGATTTTTAAGTGTTCAGGTATTTTGATATCATGTTATCTGTTAGTTGCATTTGGTGTATCATTGGTTGCTTTTTTAGTTCATGTTGTTAATCGTTTTAAGGTAGTCGGTCTGTTATATGTTTGGGGACTTTAGAGTGTATATCTTCAGGATTTTTGTTGTAGGCTCATGGGAGATAGTGCTTGCTTGCCTCTCTCATATCCTGCAATACCGTCCTTACCTATATTTCTGCCACATTTGGGGGGTGGTTGTGTTTCCTTACATTAATTACAACATCATATTTTATAGTGGCTCTCTGTGTGATATTTAGTACATTTCCAAATCGCAGTATCCATCAATGTACTTTTTCAGTTGTAGGTGTAGCCCATGTTACTTAATAAAATTGATTTCTTTTCTGTGATGTATCTAGCTCTTTCTGTCATTATGGCTGAAAATAGTGCATTGCGGGCGCGCGAGTTATAGTTAGCTGAACTAACTATAACAGGGGAATTTCTATGGTTTTGTACAAGTGAAATGTCCAACTAACTATAACGCCCCTGAAACCTATGGTTTTTTCAGTGAATTTCTAAGGTTTTTTAAATGGTAATTTCTAACTATAACGTGCCTGAAACCTATGGTTTTTTCAGTGAATTTCTAAGGTTTTTTAAATGCTAATTTCTAATTATAACGTGCCTGAAACCTATGGTTTTTTCAGTGAATATATATATATTTATTATACTATGTATACATGTGAAAATGTCTCGGTCCCCTGTTTGCCTCGGTGGCACGGAAAAAATGGGTGGAACTGACATCAGCACACCGACGAGGTCCTCTTATGGCTCCGATGACGTCATACGGTGTCGCGAGCGGAGCCGTGCTCGTTGACGTGGGAGAGCTAGGAAAGAATTTCCATGGAATGCTGGTGCAGGGGATATTCACCTAAGTGTTCAGGCTAGTCCTTTGGGAGCAACTGTTTATGTTGCCACTCCAGAAACCGAAACCAGTGATCCGAGGGCAGAGGCCCTGCAGATGGCACACGAGGTGGGGTGCCCAGTCGTGTGCACCGGCGGGGCAGCGAAGTGACAAGCACCACAACCCACAAAAAAGGTAACAAGGGCACTGAATAACACAGGATCTTCTCTTTGTATCTGGCAGGAACAACGAAGTTAAAATGCCCTAGTACCAAAATGTAGAATTAGTGCTACAACGGTCTTCAAGAGGACCTGCGATGCCGCTTCTGCCTCCCGTACCCTGGAGGCGGCACATGGGTCACGCTGTACGGTCATACTGCGGTGGGACGCACACTCGTTGACCTCTCATGGCACTGCTCCACACTTCAGGAAGGACGCTTTCCATTAGCTATGTTTTCTGATGACATGTCGCGCCGGCCCCGTCCAACAACAGAACTCCTTTAGATCCAAACAGACTCTTCCACTCTCTCACCGGAAGTGAAACCAGGCCACGCGGACACTTTCACAATACAACAGCCGGGAATGCACTTTTCGGTAAAAAAACCACATTCCTTCCTCCTAATTAATCAAATAAACGTCTCACTGAAGAACAGGGGCCAGCTTCGATCGGTAAACAGCCATTACAACGACTTTTTACTTTGCGATACCATTACAACGCATGCATTACCACGCATGCGTTGTACATCACAAAGTCATTACTACGCATTTTTAGAACGCATGGTCATTTACCACGCATGCCTTTACAACGAATTTTGTTGTAAAGGTATGTATGGTAAATGACCATGTGTTCTAAAAACATGTAGACGATCCATGTCGTTGTAAGGAAACAGAGGCTGTCCCGTTTCCTCACAACGACGTGCACCGCCCCTCAGAGATGACGTGAAGCAGGAACCATGAGGAGAGAGGAACCATGAGGAGTGAGAGGTAAGGGGGATTGGGCATGGGGTGGGGGTTTCTTTTCTAGGGTTTAGGGTAGTGCAGTGGTGTTTGGGTGGTGTAGGGGGTCATGCTGGGGGTAGTGTTTTAGGGTTTAGGGTAGTGCAGTGGTGTTTGGGTAGTGTAGGGGGTCGTGCTGGGGGTAGTGTTTTAGGGTTTAGGGTAGTGCAGTAGTGTAGGGGGTCGTGCTGGGGGTAGTGTTTTAGGGTTTAGGGTAGTGCAGTGGTGTATGGGTAGTGTAGGGGGTCGTGCTGAGGTAGTGTTTTAGGGTTTAGGGTAGTGCAGTGGTGTTTGAGTAGTGTAGGGCGTCATGCTGGTGGTAGTGTTTTAGGGTTTAGGGTAGTGCAGTGGTGTTTGTGTAGTGTAGGGGGTCATGCTGGGGGTAGTGTTTTATGGTTTAGGGTAGTGCAGTGGTGTTTGGGTAGTGTAGGGGGTCGTGCTGGGGGTAGATTTAGGGTAGTGCAGTGGTGTTTGGGTAGTGTAGGGAGTCGTGCTGGGGGTAGTGTTTTGGGTTTAGGGTAGTGCAGTGGTGTTTGTGTAGTGTAGGGGGTTGTGCTGGGGGTAGTGTTTTAGGGTTTATGTTAGTGCAGTGGTGTTTGGGTAGTGTAGGGGGTAGTGCTGGGGTAGTGTTTTAGGGTTTAGGGCAGTGGTGTTTGTGTAGTGAAGGGGGTCATGCTGTGGGTAGTGTTTTAGGGTTTAGGGTAGTGCAGTCGTGTTTGTGTAGTGTAGGGGGTCGTGTTTTAGGGTATAGGGTAGTGCAGTGGTGTTTGGGTAGTGTAGGGGGTCATGCTGGGGTTAGTGTTTTAGGGTTTAGGGTAGTGCAGTGGTGTTTGGGTAGTGTAGGGGGTCGTGCTGGGGGTAGTGTTTTAGGGTTTAGGGTACTGCAGTGGTGTTTGTGTAGTGTGGGAGGTCATGCTGGGGGTATATTTAGGGTTTAGTGTAGTGCAGTGGTGTTTGAGTAGTGTAGGGAGTCGTGCTGGGGGTAGTGTTTTAGGGTTTAGGGTAGTGCAGTGGTGTTTGGGTAGTGTAGGAGTCGTGCTGGTGGTAGTGTTTTAGGGTTTAGGGTAGTGCAGTTATGTTTGGGTAGTGTAGGGTGTCATGCTGGGGGTAGTGTTTTAGGGTTTAGGGTAGTGCAGTGGTGTTTGGGTAGTGGAGGGGGTAGTGTTTTAGGGTTTAGGGTAGTGCGCCCAACCAGCCACAATATCCGTGGACAAAGGGGATCCTGACTCTTTGGAACGCTCCGTCAATTGAATAATTTGGGTCAAGGGCCCTACCACGTCCAAGACCTATCAATTCCTTTCTTGGGATCCCTCATATACTTGGAGAAAAAGGTACATAGTTTCTCATCAATTTCAGGCGTGTGTGCCACCTTCCCCTTCAGTGAGGGCCTGGGGCATTCTCCCCTCATCCTATTCCTTACCTCCCTTTCAAGGAGTTGATGGATTTTCCCCACCACATACTCTGCCACTTTGGCGTCAGGTGTCCACTCTGCCGACCTAGGATGGTAAATTTGGGTAGGCTCGAACATGTCCGAGTGGACCCCGTCCCCAACCGGGGACTGAGAGGAGTGGGACTCTGGACGCCAGGGACGCCCCGAGTCCTTATCCTCATCGGAGGAGAAATCGTCCTCCGATACACCCTCTCCCTCTAAGGGAAACCCGCAGTCGGGGTCTACAATAGTGGTGACAGTGTCGCAATTTTCTCCGGGCCCCTCCTCCTCCCGGCAGGGTGCATGTTTTAGCGTTCGCGCACTCTTGAGGAAGGTCTCCGTAAGTTTATCAAATCCTTCCAAGTGCCCCGCGTTATGCTTAACGGCCGTTTTATTCCCCATCTGGGAGCTACTTGGACCCGCCACCACCAGATCTGGGTCACTGAACACCCCAGGGATGCTTTTCGCCAGCTTATCAACCTGATCCCTAAGCGCCCTAGAAATAGCCAGAGAGAGGGTTTGGTCCACTGCTGGAGGGAGAAGTTGGGGGGCCATTCCTCCTCCACTTCCTGGTAGGAGGAGTAAAAATGGTCTTCTGGAGAAGACATGATAGCAGAGGGTGTGAGCACAGAACAAATGCCCTTAAAATCCTTAAGACAGCCCCCTCGCCGGTGCTCCAACAGCTGGGCTTTCCCCGAAGCTGTTATAAGAATAGACTGAGGCGCAATACCAATTACCACCACCAGGTGGCGCTGGTCACTAACGTGGCCGTGTGGGGAAATCAACACGTAGCGGTGTCAATATTAGGCGAGGGTTGGTCGGGAATCAAGCGGACACTAAAGTAGTGACCGGATTCCCAAACGCGCGTAAAGACCAGCGGGAGCGCTCGACGGAGCTGCCTCGCTCGGACCAGACGTGCCTGACAGGATCTCACCGCGCGCAGAGCACACAGCGGAAGAAACTGCGAGGGGGAGAACGCGCTCGGGCAAGAGCCTGCTGCGCAGGGAATATGAAACAATACCAAGGCAATAATGCTAATAACGTGCACAAGAAACCGCTATACAAACAGCAACAACGTCAGATTAAGCCAAGAATGTAAGGAATGCACTTAACTGACGAGCAGTGAAGAAAGAGGAAGCGGAAGGGACGTCCCGATATTATATACGATGGACTGTGATATGATTGGACTATAGTTGCCTTGGAGACTACCCCCCTAATGGTTCATGGGTTGTGTAGTCTTTTGTTTAATGATTGTTGTGTTACGTTTTCTTTGAACTGCTATGCAAATAAAGTGAGGAAAGATATGCATAATCCTCGCCTCCGTCCTGCCATAGAATTCATTAAACTTTATTTGATCTGATTTAGAAACATAGATCATAAAAGTGTACATAAAAACAGTAAATCCTCTTTCCTAATACAATACAGTGAGAATTAATTAAAACCAGTAGGTAAAAACGGGTGTTACAAAGCCCGGTTCAGAGCAACTTCAGGTTAACAGAATCGTAAAGTTCAATGTTTCGCAAGATGAATCTCATGTACTTCGTGCAAAATACGCAATAAGGGGTCCAAGTAAGATGTAACGCTCCAATACCTGACCAGTTTGCACTATATAAAACTGCAGAAAAACAAAAAATAAAAAGTGTTTTGCACACTTCTGTCATTGGGCTATATGTGGGCTACATCTGGGTGATATTTGTGCTACATTTTGGCTCTTTTTTCTCAGGTGGCCATCTTGGGAGACTTATTTGTTATGAAGTTTCCTAATTTCGTCATTTACTGCAGTCTCCTCAGTAGGAAATGCTTTCAGTTTTTTACTTTGATTCCATCAAGAAGGCATTCAGATGTGTCACACATTTGCCATAAATTCAGAATGTTAGCACTCTAGTTGTTCATTAGATCACTGTAGTAAAGCTACTGCTCACCAGGGAGTTAACTGGAAGTCTACTGCTGGTATTGAAAGTGATTGTTTCAGTCTGCATGTCAGAATGTTCTAATGAAATAGAAGAGGATTTGAGATCTCACTTAAAACATGCCCAACATTTTCTTTCTGCAGCACTAACCATAATTTCTATGGCAAAATGAACCCCTCATTTTGTTCCTTTTTAAATTAAATGTTTTAAGTGTTACCAGTTTATTCCAATCAAGATGGCTTCAGGTGTGCCATACTTTTGTCATAAGTAAGACTGTTAGCGCTCTAGTTGTTCTTTAGAACACTCTGGGAAGCTGCAGTAGAACACAAATGCATCAACTGACAGGCTGCTCCTGTTGAAATATAACAGGAAGATATTTGAGATCTCACTTAAAACATGTCCTAATTTTTCTTTCTACAGCACTAACCATAATTTCTATGGCAAAATGAACCTCCTCATTTTGTTCCTTTTTAAATTAAATGTTTTAAGTGTTACCAGTTTATTCCAATCAAGATGGCTTCAGGTGTGCCATACTTTTGTCATAAGTAAGACTGTTTGCTCTCTAGTTGTTCTTTAGAACACTCTGGGAAGCTGCAGTAGAACACAAAGGCATCAACTGACAGGCTGCTCCTGTTGAAATATAACAGGAAGATATTTGAGATCTCACTTAAAACATGTCCTAATTTTTCTTTCTACAGCACTAACCATAATTTCTATGACAAAATGAACCCCCTCATTTTGTTCCTTTTTAAATTAAATGTTTTAAGAGTTACCAGTTTATACCAATCAAGATGGCTTCAGGTGTGCCATAATTTTGTCATAAGTAAGACTGTTAGCGCTCTAGTTGTTCTTTAGAACACTCTGGGAAGCTGCAGTAGAACACAAAGGCATCAACTGACAGGCTGCTCCTGTTGAAATATAACAGGAAGATATTTGAGATCACACTTGAAACATGTCCTAATTTTTCTTTCTACAGCACTAACCATAATTTCGATGACAAAATGAACCCCATCATTTTGTTCCTTTTTAAATTAAATGTTTTAAGTGTTACCAGTTTATTCCAATCAAGATGGCTTCAGGTGTGCCATACTTTTGTCATAAGTAAGGCTGTTAGCACTCTAGTTGTTCTTTAGAACACTCTGGGAAGCTGCAGTAGAACACAAAGGAATCAACTGACAGTCTCTGCCCTTGTTGGATGTACATGTTTTACTGAGAATGTCAGACTTCATCCTCACATGACTGAGAAAGATAATGTGAATTTACAGAAAATATGCTCTCATTTTAGCTTCTGGAGCACCTTCCAAAACTGTATGGGACAAGCATGTGAAAATAGTTTTCTCTCAAACATGATTCATGATATCCCAGCAGAAGGGTTTTCACAGGGTAAAATCACCTTAGAACACACCACAATTCCTGAAATTAGTATGGTACCATCAACAAATGAATTCTAATGTAACTAAAGTCTGTTATCACCCTTTATAGTGCTCCTTTTGGTAACCCTCAAAATCTTCGATTCACTACAATGCATTTCAATGGGGTACTATCATTTATATTGGTCCCAAGATGGCTGCCAGCAATTCCAGGATGAAGTGCTGACAGCCAACCAGATCTCACGATGACATGTGTGGTTAGGCTCCGCCCAGATATATATGTGTTTTCTTTATCAAATTTCTCAGGAGCTACTGAACGGATTTACACCATTTAACCAAAAGGCATGACTCTGAACCAAGGGCTACCTTTTTGCCAAATTTGGTGTAATTCCGTTCAGCAGTTCGGGCTGTAGCTGCGATGAAAGGTTCCTATGGAAAATTGCATGGGGAAAACACGTTCTGGGACCCCCCTTTTTTCTTGGCCCCCACTTGACGAATCACCCCGAGACTTTCAGGATAGGAGCGGACCGGAGCGCACCACGAGTTTTGAAAATTTCGCGAAGATTCGTCAACCGGCGCCAAAGTTATTTCAAATAGAATGTTGCGGATTTCCTATGGAAAATAGGTCCTAACTATAACTATCTACTGGCGACCGCCAGTAGATAATATATATATATGTATATATATATATATATATATCAACACCAATCTCTCTCCCACTTGAAAGAAGAGAGTGTGACACAGCTCCAGGGGAACAATGGCTGGCTTTATTGCTGTTAAAACGCTGGCAAACAAAGGGTCCCTGAAATGCTCGACAGACGCGTTTCATCCTTCAATTGGAATCTTCAGTGCCCGTTTCAGTTGTAACCTTTACCAGGGGTCCTTTGCTCTGATGTTTTTAAAGCTGTGGCCACTTCCAATTCTGTGACCACGCCCCTCCTCTGCCTCTCAGGTGCGAAGCTCAGTGCGCTGTGCCTGCTTTACCACTGCAAGCTGGGCGTTGTGGTTCACCGCATGAGCCCATGCAGTGAAGGGTTTCACTAAACACCAAGTGATGCTTCCAACAGTCGTGGACGGTGTTCCACCGCCATTGCAGTCGTGTTGCATGAAATAAAGTCCTCCTTTGTCCCCCTTATCAGGCAGTCGAATACTGCCTCCTCGCTCCCCAAGTGCTAATGACCACTGAGTGGGAAACCAGCACCGGGGGGGCGACGCGGTTGCAGTTCTATGCAAAACATCCAACAAAGTTAGCAGGTAAGTCGCGTAGCTCCAGACCGAGAGGGCGGTCACACGCCAGCACCTACTAGCTGGCAAAATATCAACACCAATCTCTCTCCCACTTGAAAGAAGAGAGTGTGACACAGCTCCGGGGGAACAATGGCTGGCTTTATTGCTGTTAAAACGCTGGCAAACAAAGGGTCCCTGAAATGCTCGACAGACGCGTTTCATCCTTCAATTGGAATCTTCAGTGCTCGTTTCAGTTGTAACCTTTACCAGGGGTCCTTCGCTCTGATGTTTTTAAAGCTGTGGCCACTTCCAATTCTGTAACCACGCCCCTCCTCTGCCTCTCAGGTGCGAAGCTCAGTGCGCTGTGCCTGCTTTACCACTGCATGCTGGGCGTTGTGGTTCACCGCAGGAGCCCATGCAGTGAAGGGTTTCACTAAACACCAAGTGATGCTTCCAACAGTCGTGGACGTTGTTCCACCGCCAATGCAGTCGTGTTGCAGGAAATAAAGTCCTCCTTTGTCCCCCTTATCAGGCAGTCGAATACTGCCTCCTCTCTCCCCACGTGCTAATGACCATCGAGTGGGAAACCAGCACCGGGGGGGCGATGCGGTTGCAGTTCTATGCAAAACATCCAACAAAGTTAGCAGGTAAGTCGCGTAGCTCCAGACCGAGAGGTCGGTCACACGCCAGCACCTACTACCTGGCAAAATATCAACACCAATCTCTCTCCCACTTGAAAGAAGAGAGTGTAACACAGCTCCGGGGGAACAATGGCTGGCTTTATTGCTGTTAAAACGCAGGCACACAAAGGGTCCCTGAAACGCTCGGCAGACGCGTTTCATCCTTCAATTGGAATCTTCAGTGCCCGTTTCAGTTGTAACCTTTACCGGGGGTCCTTCGCTCTGATGTTTTTAAAGCTGTGGCCACTTACAATTCTGTGATCATGCCCCTCCTCTGCCTCTCAGGTGCGAAGCTCAGTGCGCTGTGCCTGCTTTACCACTGCATGCTGGGTGTTGTGGTTTACTGTAGGAGCCCATGCAGTGAAGGGTTTCACTAAACACCAAGTGATGCTTCCGACAGTCGTGGACGGTGTTCCACCGCCAATGCAGTCGTGTTGCAGGAAATAAAGTCCTCCTTTGTCCCCCTAACAGGCAGTCGAATACTGCCTCCTCTCTCCCCACGTGCTAATGATCACCGAGTGGGAAACCAGCACCGGTGGGGCGACGCGGTTGCAGTTCTATGCAAAACATCCAAAAAGTTAGCAGGTAAGTCGCGTAGCTCCAGACAGAGAGGGCGGTCACACGCCAGCACCTACTAGCTGGCAAAATATCAACACCAATCTCTCTCCCACTTGAAAGAAGAGAGTGTAACACAGCTCCGGGGGAACAATGGCTGGCTTTATTGCTGTTAAAACGCAGGCAAACAAAGGGTCCCTGAAAGGCTCGGCAGACGCGTTTCATCCTTCAATTGGAATCTTCAGTGCCCGTTTCAGTTGTAACCTTTACCGGGGGTCCTTCGCTCTGATGTTTTTAAAGCTGTGGCCACTTCCAATTCTGTGACCATGCCCCTCCTCTGCCTCTCAGGTGCGAAGCTCAGTGCGCTGTGCCTGCTTTACCACTGCATGCTGGGCGTTGTGGTTCACTGCAGGAGCCCATGCAGTGAAGGGTTTCACTAAACACCAAGTGATGCTTCCAACAGTTGTGGACGTTGTTCCACCGCCAATGCAGTCGTGTTGCAGGAAATAAAGACCTCCTTTGTCCCCCTTATAAGGCAGTCGAATACTGCCTCCTCTCTCTCCACGTGCTAATGACCACCGAGTGGGAAACCAGCACCGGGGGGGCGACGCTGTTGCAGTTCTATGCAAAACATCCAACAAAGTTAGCAGGTAAGTCGCGTAGCTCCAGACCGAGAGGGAGGTCACATGCCAGCACCTACTAGCTGGCAAAATATCAACACCAATCTCTCTCCCACTTGAAAGAAGAGAGTGTGACACAGCTCCGGGGGAACAAAGGTTGGCTTTATTGCTGTTAAAACGCAGGCAAACAAAGGGTCCCTGAAACGCTTGGCAGACGCGTTTCATCCTTCAATTGGAATCTTCAGTGCCCGTTTCAGTTGTAACCTTTACCAGGGGTCCTTCGCTCTGATGTTTTTAAAGCTGTGGCCACTTCCAATTCTGTGACCAGACCCCTCCTCTGCTTCTCAGATGCGAAGCTCAGTGTGCTGTGCCTGCTTTACCACTGCATGCTGGGCGTTGTGGTTCACCGCAGGAGCCCATGCAGTGAAGGTTTTTTTTAATAACCATGTATACTGTATAGCTGGGTCAATGGTTTGAGGTACATTTTGAAGGTCCCATCCATCATCCAGGTTTGAAAATGGGTTAGTTTCAGTAAGTTATCTGCCATGGGAAATATTTGGATTGTTTATCATTGTTTATGCTGACATGTAACAGGAAGGGCTCCTCATTATGTATAATTTTTAAGTGTTCAGGTATTTTGATATCATGTTATCTCTTAGTTGCATGAAGTGTATCATTGGTTGCTTTTTTAGTTCATGTTGTTAATCGTTTTAAGGTAGTCGGTCTGTTATATGTTTGGGGACTTTAGGGAGTATATCTTCAGGATTTTTGTTGTAGGCTCATGGGAGATAGTGCTTGCTTGCCTCTCTCATATCCTGCAATACCGTCCTTACCTATATTTCTGCCACATTTGGGGGGTGGTTGTGTTTCCTTACATTAATTACAACATCATACTTTATAGTGGCTCTCTGTGTGATATTTAGTACATTTCCAAATCGCAGTATCCATCAATGTACTTTCTCAGTTTTAGGTGTAGCCCATGTTACTTAATAAAATTGATTTCTTTTCTGTGATGTATCTAGCTCTTTCTGTCATTATGGCTGAAAATAGTGTAATTATATGAAGAATTACATTTTTGAAATGTTTATATGTTTGTTATTTACATTCAAAATTATGCGGCTAGTTTTCTTATTTATACTTAAATGTATGTTCTTCTTAGATGTTTCACTCTTTCGTTGCAGCTTTTCTGTTGAGGGGTTTGTAATGTGGAGCAGATGCTTTCTATTCTATTGGTAGAAACAAATGCATCTGTTTCATTGTAAATGTTTATTTGCTGGTAGTTTGTAGAGGTTAAGGTCATTATGTTTTATTTTTTTCGGTTTTTTGTGTGAATATCTGTTTTATAATAAGTTAGATTTACTTACTTTTTTATTTTATATATATATATATATATATATATATATATATATATATATATAATCTACTGTCGGTCGCCAGTAGATAGTTATAGTTAAGACCTATTTTCCATAGGAAATCCGCAACATTCTATTTGAAATAACGTTGGCGCCGGTTGATGAATCTTCGCGAAAGCTTCCAACTTGTTGGGGCGCTCCGGTCCGCTCCTATCCTGAAAGTCTCGGGGTGATACGTCAAGTGGGGGCCGAGAAAAAAGGGGGGTCCCAAAACGCGTATTCCCCATTCATTTTTCCATAGGAACCGTTCATCGCGGCTACAGCCCGAACTGCTGAACGGAATTACACAAAATTTGGCAAAGAGGTAGCCCTTGGTTCAGTGTCGTGCCTTTTGCTTAAATGGTGTAAATCCGTTCAGTAGTTCCTGAGAAAATCAAAAGTAAAATCACATATATATCTGGGCGGAGCCTAACCACACATGTCATAGTGAGATCTGATTGGCTGTCAGCACTTCATCCTGGAATTGCTGGCAGCCATCTTGGGACCAATATAAATGATAGTACCCCATTGAAATGCATTGTAGTGAATCAAAGATTTTGAGGGTTACGAAAAGGAGAACTAAAAAGGGTGATAAAAGACTTTAGTTACATTAGAATTCATTTGTTGATGGTACCATACTAATTTCAGGAATTGTGGTGTGTTCTAAGGTGATTTTACCCTGTGAAAAACCTTCTGCTGGGATATCATGAATCATGTTTGAGAGAAAACTATTTTCACATGCTTGTCCCATAGAGTTTTGGAAGGTGCTCCAGAAGCTAAAATGAGAGCATATTTTCTGTAAATTCACATTATCTTTCTCAGTCATGTGAGAATGAAGTCTGACATTCTCAGTAAAACATGTACATCCAACAAGGGCAGAGACTGTCAGTTGATTCCTTTGTGTTCTACTGCAGCTTCCCAGAGTGTTCTAAAGAACAACTAGAGTGCTAACAGCCTTACTTATGACAAAAGTATGGCACACCTGAAGCCATCTTGATTGGAATAAACTGTTAACACTTAAAACATTTAATTTAAAAAGGAACAAAATGATGGGGTTCATTTTGTCATAGAAATTATGGTTAGTGCTGTAGAAAGAAAAATTAGGACATGTTTCAAGTGTGATCTCAAATATCTTCCTGTTATATTTCAACAGGAGCAGCCTGCCAGTTGATGCCTTTGTGTTCTACTGCAGCTTCCCAGAGTGTTCTAAAGAACAACTAGAGCGCTAACAGCCTTACTTATGACAAAAGTATGGCACACCTGAAGCCATCTTGATTGGAATAAACCGGTAACACTTAAAACATTTAATTTAAAAAGGAACAAAACGAGGGGGTTCTTTTTGAAATAGAAATTAAGGTTAGTGCTGCAGAAAGAAAAATTAGGGCATGTTTTAAGTGAGATCTCAAATCCTCTTCTATTTCATTAGAAAATACTGACATGCAGACTGAAACAATCACGTTCAATACCAGCAGCAGACTTCCAGTTAACTCCCTGGTGAGCAGTAGCTTTACTACAGTGATCTAATGAGCAACTAGAGTGCTAACATTCTGAATTTATGGCAAATGTGAGACACATCTGAATGTCTTCTTGATGGAATCAAAGTAAAAAACTGAAAGCATTTCCTACTGAGGAGACTGCAGTAAATGAGGAAATTAGGAAACTTCATAACAAAGAAGTCTTCCAAGATGGCCACCAGTGAAAAAAGAGCCCAAATGTAGCACAAATATTACCCAGATGTAGCCCACATATAGCCCAATGACAAAAGTGTGCAAAACACTTTTTATTTTTAATATTTTTGCGGTTTTATGTAGTGCAGACTGGTCAGGTATTGGAGCGTTGCATCTTAAAACATGACCCCCTACACTACAAAAACACCACTGCACTACCCTAAACTCTAAAACACTACCCCCAGCACGACCCCCTACACTACACAAGCACCACTGCACTATCCTAAACCCTAAAACACTACCCCGAGCATGACCCCCTATACTACACAAACACCACTGCACTACCCTAAACCCTAAAACACTACCCCCAGCACGACCCCCTACACTACCCAAACACCACTGCACTAACCTAAATCCTAAAACACTACCCCCAGCACGACCCCTACACTACCCAAACACCACTGCACTACCCTAAAACATGACCCCTACACTACACAAACACCACTGCACTACCCTAAACCCTAAAACACTACCCCCAGCACGACCCCCTACACTACACAAGCACCACTGCACTACCCTAAACCCTAAAACAATACCCCCAGCACGACCCCCTACACTACACAAACACCACTGCACTACCCTAAACCCTAAAACACTACCCCCAGCACAACCCCCTATACTACCCAAACACCACTGCACTACCCTAAATCCTAAAACACTACCCCCAGCATGACCCCCTACACTACCCAAACACCACTGCACCACCCTAAACCCTTAAACACTACCCCCTACAATACACAAACACCACTGCACTACCCTAAACCCTAAAACACTACCCCAGCACGACCCCTACACTACCCAAACACCACTGCACTACCCTAAAACCTAAAAAACTACCCCCAGCATGACCCCCTAAACTACCCAAACACCACTGCACTACCATAAAACATGACCCCCTACACTAAACAAACACCACTGCACTACCCTAAACCCTAAAACACTACCCCCAGCACGACCCCCTACACTACACAAGCACCACTGCACTACCCTAAACCCTAAAACACTACCCCCAGCACGACCCCCTACACTGCCGGAACACCACTGCACTGCCCTAAACCCTGAAACACCACCCCTAGCACGACCCCCTACACTGCCCGAACACCACTGCACTGCCCTAAACCCTGAAACACCACCCCCTTCACGAGCCCCTACACTGCCTGAACACACCTGCACTGCCCTAAACCCTGAAACACCACCCCCAGCACGACCCCCTACACTGCCCGAACACCACTGCACTGCCCTAAACCCTGAAACACTACCCCCAGCAAGACCCCCTTCACTGCCCGAACACCACTGCACTGCCCTAAACCCTGAAACATCACCCCCAGCAAGACCCCCTACACTGCCCAAACACCACTGCCCTAAACCCTGAAACACCACCCCCAGCATGACCCCCTACACTGCCCGAACACCACTGCACTGCCCTAAACCCTGAAACACCACCCCCAGCACGACCCCCTACACTGCCCGAACACCACTGCTCTGCCCAAAACCCTGAAACACCAGCCCCAGCACGACCCCGTACACTGCCCGAACACCACTGCACTGCCCTAAACCCTGAAACACCAGCCCCAGCACGACCCCCTACACTGCCCAAACACCACTGTACTGCCCTAAACCCTGAAACACCAGCCCCAGCAAGACCCCCTACACTGCCCGAACACCACTGCAATGCCCTAAACCCTGAAACACCAGCCCCAGCATGACCCCCTACACTGCCCGAACACCACTGCACTGCCCTAAACCCTGAAACACCAGCTCGGGCACGACCACCTACACTGCCCGAACACCACTGCACTGCCCTAAACCCTGAAACACCAGCACAACCCCCTACACTGCCCGAACACCACTGCACTGCCCTAAACCCTGAAACACCAGCCCCAGCATGACCCCCTACACTGCCCGAACACCACTGTACAGCCCTAAACCCTGAAACACCAGCCCCAGCACGACCCCCTACACTGCCTGAACACCACTGCACTGCCCTAAACCCTGAAACACCACCCCTGCACGACCCCCTACACTGCCCGAACACCACTGCACTGCCCTAAACCCTGAAACACCACCCCCTGCAACGCCCCCTACACTGCCCGAACACTACTGCACTGCCCTAAACCCTGAAACACCACCCACTGCACCACCCCCTACACTGCCCGAACACCACTGCACTGCCCTAAACCCTGAAACACCACCCCCAGCACGACCCCCTTTACTGCTCGAACACCACTGCCTTCCCCAAACCCTGAAACACCACCCCCAGCACGACCCCCTACACTGCCCGAACACCACTGCCCTAAACCCTGAAACACCACCCCCTGCACGACCCCCTACACTGCCCGAACACCACTGCACTGCCCTAAACCCTGAAACACCACCCCATGCACGACCCCCTACACTGCCCGAACACCACTGCACTGCCCTAAACCCTGAAACACCACCCCCAGCACGACCCCCTACACTGCCCGAACACCACTGCACTACCCTAAACCCTAAAACACCCCCCAGCACAATTCCCTACACTACCCAAACACCACTGCACTACCCTAAACCCTAAATCTACCCCCAGCATGACCCCCTACACTACACAAACACCACTGCACTGCCCTAAACCCTGAAACACCACCCCCAGCATGACCCCCTACACTGCCCGAACACCACTGCACTGCCCTAAACCTGAAACACCACCCCCAGCACGACCCCCTACACTGCCCGAACACCACTGCACTACCCTAAACCCTAAAACACCCCCCCAGCACAACTCCCTACACTACCCAAAAACCACTGCACTACCCTAAACCCTAAATCTACCCCCAGCATGACCCCCTACACTACACAAACACCACTGCACTACCCTAAACCCTAAAACACTACCCCCAGCACGACCCTCTTCACTACCTAAACACAACTGCACAATTTGTTACAGGCGTTGCAACGCAGGCCTGTGGTGCTTACTGGAAGTACCTGGTGGGCTAGTTGGGCCCCAGGGACCCTCAGGATTCAAGGTGACCTAATCCCCCAACTTAAAACGCGCCACGGGGCGCGTTTGCACAGTGGTGAAGGGAGGGGGCGGGGCCTCAGGTGACATGTGCGCAAACACGCCCTGTGTTGCGTTTTAAGTTGGGGAATTAATTCCCTTTGAATCCTGAGGGACCCTGGGGGCCAACTAGCCCACCAGGAACCTTCAGTAAGCACAACAGAGTTGCGTTGCAGAGAGGTGAAAAAAGGTGCATGGCCTCGGAACGCCTCTCTGCAACTCAGCTCTGTGGTCCTAACTGTAGGTACCTGGGGGGCTAGTTGGGCCCCAGGGACCCTCAGGATTCAAGGAGACTTAATCCCGCAACTTAAAACGCACCACGGGGCGCGTTTGCACACATGTCACCTCAGGCCCCCCCCTCCCTTCACCACTGTGCAAACGCGCCCTGTAGCGCGTTTTAAGAGGTAGTTTTAATCCCCTTGCCCTATTACGTACTAGGGACTTGCAGAGGAGGTCATGCTAATCACAGGGGTACCCCAACGCATAGTGTTCCCTAGTGTATGTAGGTGTTTTCACTGTATTCTAAGTGTCTTTTAGCATAGCACTGGCTCTGGTTAGTCAGAGTCAGTTACCACCAGTACCCGTCTGAAAAGGTTGTGGGCACAGGATGATTTTGCAACAAGGCCTCTTTCTGCTCCTCTGTTGGTTCTTTCTGCACATCTTTTGCTTCTTTCTGTGCGTTTTTCTTCTTTCTTCACATGTCCTACCTCTGTAGGCATAGTTAGAAACTAGCATTTAAAAAACCTTTGAAATTCACTTAAAAATCATAGGTTTCAGGCACGTTATAGTTAGAAATTAACATTTAAAAAACCTTTGAAATTCACTGAAAAAACCATAGGTTTCAGACACGTTATAGTTAGAAATTAGCATTTAAAAAACCTTTGAAGTTCACTGAAAAAACCATAGGTTTTAGGGACAGTTATAGTTAGTTGGACATTTCACTCGTACAAAACCATTGAAATTCCCCCGTTATAGTTAGTTCAGCTAACTATAACTCGCGCCCCGCAATGCACTGCTGATGACGTCACATATTACATCACTCATGACATGGTCAGTGACATCACTGATGACATCACTGATGACATCTCAAATGACATCACTGATGACATCATCCATGTGATAATTTCATGCATCTTCTCACACCCTAATATAACTTTTGATACACCCACTCTAAATTACAGACTGCCATTCTCAAAACCATAGACACTCCAACACCAAAAACTACATACCCACTCACTGATTCTTAGGTCTACACACACATCCACTCACTCACCCGTACAGTCACTCATACTTACAGTCACTCAGTACAGGACTATCATATGCACTCATACACCTATATAAACACTCACACACCGCCACTCATCCATAGAGGTACTCACACACCTAGTCAGTCATGCAAAAAATTAATCACACACCCATTTACTCACCTATACAGTTATACACACACCAGCTCACTTACTCATACAAATACTAGCACATTCTTACGCTCTTATACAATAACTGATACAAGCACACACTCATCCATACAGCCACTCTCACAATCACACACTCTCACTTATAGCCATTTAAATACTCTAACACACATATATACTGCCTTTTACATATGTAGTTACTCGCACATGTACCACTGAGATATACATTCACTCACTAACACACCCATACACACACTCACCCACCCAAGCAGTCCATCACAGATGCACCCTTGAAATCATGCACCCAGTGAATCACCCACTCACACATCTATGTACAGAGTCACACACACCCCACCCACACAAACACTCAGGCAGCCATACAGATACTCAGAGAACCAATCAATAACCCACATAGACACTCATGTAGCTATTCGCAAATCCATGCATCCACTTACACACCAACAAACAGACGGATACAGACATTCACACAGTTTAGTCACTAACCCATGAATTCAGTAAGATACGTTTAATCACTCACTTGTAGAGTCAGTCACTCACGTACTAAATCATCCATTCAGACACTTATACACCCAAACATTCTTCAATATGCCTTTCCCTATATATATTAAACATATTTAAACTTTACAGAAACACACAGTCACTGGATGATGTCATCAGTGATGTCATTTGAGATGTCATCAGTGATGTCATCAGTGATGTCACTGACCATGTCATGAGTGATGTAATATGTGACGTCATCAGCAGTGCATTGCGGGGGCACGAGTTATAGTTAGCTGAACTAACTATAACGGGGGAATTTCAATGGTTTTGTACGAGTGAAATGTCCAACTAACTATAACTGTCCCTAAAACCTATGGTTTTTTCAGTGAATATATATATATATATATATATATCAGGCTCGAAACTTCACCCCCAACAGGAAAATGAAGGGGCCACACTCAATCGAAGGTGAAACTCTTTTATTTTATTTTACCGAGATGAAGCACATGACGCATTTCAGCTTCGCGCCTTTTTCCACTGTACAAAGTGCCGTAAGTTCAACATTATTATATCCTAGTTTACACATTTCACTTCCGGTGCATTTAACGTCAACATAAAAGACAGACTCAAAGAAATATGCTTTGAGGAGGCGCCATCTTAACACTTGTTTACAAACTTTAAAAAAACGCAAAGAAAGTATATACAATCAACTTGTGATTCAATTTCGTTGATAAATTGTAAAAATTCATTGTTGTTTCTTGGACTAAATTTAGAAACACGTCATGCTTTGTGGATCTATTGCCCTGATAAACGGTGCCTCGCATTTTACACACATGATTAAGCCCTGAATGGGCATTCCGGGTGCGTTTTACATCGTCATACAAACTCATAAAAGTGTACTTTAAAGAGGCGCCATCTTAACCCTTGTTTACAAACTCAAGAAAACGAAAGAAAGTATATACAGTTTGCTCATGATTCAATTGCAGTAATGGTGTATGAAAATGCATAATTATTTCTCATGTCATGATTTATGATTCATAACAAAAATAAATGTGGAGGACTGACAAAAAACAAATTTATCTAATTGCAT
This sequence comes from Calotriton arnoldi, assembly GCA_963921515.1. Taxonomy (NCBI): domain Eukaryota; kingdom Metazoa; phylum Chordata; class Amphibia; order Caudata; family Salamandridae; genus Calotriton; species Calotriton arnoldi. The sequence continues at coordinate 719,288 of CAWUFW010003888.1, forward strand.
ATCCAATCAATCTGTATCAAATAATACAGCCCTATAGGCTAATATTAAAGATGCATAATGCTATGCAATGACAGTCGTGACCTCAATAAATGGTGCCTCTCATTTTCCATCAATAATTACTACACACATTATTAAGCCCTGAATGGGCAGATCAACAAATGTGTTACTCATGCACAATTCAATTCATTGCTATAATCCTCTTATCTTATCTTTAGCAAGCAGCAGTTTGACCATACAGAAAACTTTCAAAACATAGCATGTACTCATCCTAAATGAATCGCAAGTTCTTCTTCAGTATTTAAACCACTCGGGATGGTAGTTTGCAGATCAATTATAAATCTAGATTCTAGCCGGCGTAGCTTAAGCTCACGATTCCCTGCCCGTTCACTTGCAGGGACGTGATCTAAGCAATAAAATTTCAATACATTTCTGTTACTATTATGAAATTTAGAAAAATGCCTTGCTACGGGATAGGTAAAATCTTTCTTCTCTACTGCTCTGGCATGCTCTAAAATTCTGCGTTTAGTTGGGTGTATGGTGCTCCCAATGTACTGCATGTTACAGGGACATAACAGATAGTACACGCTAAACAGTGTGCTACAGGTCATGAATTTTTTAATAACCTTAGGTTGTGCCATGCCTGGAATTCTATATGTCAAGGTCTTAGAGCTGTGTCTGCAGGCCTTGCATTTAGAGCAAAGGAAAAAGCCAGTCAATGTACTCAGTCTAGGATTATATGGAATTGGTTCATAATGACTATGTACAAGTGCATCTTTTAATGATCTGCTCCGTCTGAAAGTCACTTGGGGATAGTCCGGTAAATTTTTCCCTATCACCATATTTGTTTGTAAGATGTGCCAGTTACGACACAATATTTTCCTCAGTGTACCTGCATCATTAGAGAAGGTAGTGATGAATCTAAAGGTTTCACTTACTTGAGTATTTGTATCTAGAGTTCTACTACATTCACCTTCAAACTTGTACTGATATCTACATAATGCATTTTTCTAATTTTTCGATTTTTAAGGTTTATATTTCTTTTCAACTTATATTTATGATCTTGTAACTCTTTTTATGTTGTATGCTGAATTCTTTGGCTCCTATGAATCATGCAGTATTAGGTGTGTTTAGTGGCTGTTTTTAGCATATTGTCGAAGCTCAACTATAGCACATTGACCATTATTATTCCCTACCATACAAACTCTGCCAGTGATTTATTAGCACCATTTGCTTTGAGGATGAGAACAGAACATATAATGTTGGTTTAGATATTTAAGCAAAACCATCTTCAGGTGAAAATTGATTCACAATCAGAATAAACTAATACAATTTGGGTACATACTAATCTCTTTTTTTATACTGTTATGCAACCTACATACATAACAGTATAAAAAAAGAGATTAGTATGTACCCTAGAACAGTTCACTATTGTCAATATTATTTATAGTCCAAATTGTATTAGTTTATTCTGATTGTAAATCAATTTTCCACAAAATTTCACCCACCCCGCATTCCTCAAAGTCTTCCATGAAGAATGGTACCTCACTTGTGTGGGTAGGCCTAGTGCCCGCAACAGGAAATGGCCCAAAACGCAACATGGACACACCACAATTTTCAGTGAAAACTGACCCTGTTTTTGCAAAGTGCCTAGCTCTGCCGGCACCTAAGGAAACATAGCAAACCTATACATTTTTGAAAACTAGACACCCAGGGGAATCCAGGATAGGGTGACTTGTCTGTCTCTCACCAGGTTATGCTACCCAGAATCCCTTGCAAACCTCAAACTTTGTAAAAAAAACACTTTTTCCCCAGTCTTCCGAGAAAAATGGTACCCCACTTGTGTGGGTAGGCCTAGTGCCCGCGACAGGAAACGGCCCAAAACGCAACGTGGACACACCACATTTTCACTGTGAAAACTGACCCTTTTTTTGCAAAGTGCCTAGCTGTAGATTTTGAACCCTAGTTCTGCCGGCACCTAGGGAAACCTAGCAAACCTATACATGTTTTAAAAATAGACACCCAGGGGAATCCTGGAAGGGGTGACTTGTCTGGCTCTCACCAGGTTCTGTTACCCAGACCCCTTGCAAACCTCAAACTTTGTAAAAAAAAACACATTTTCCTCACATTTCTGTGGTGAAAAGTACTGGAATCTGCGTGGATCCACAAAATTCCACCGACCCCGCATTTCCCAAAGTCTTCTGAGAAAAATGGTGCCGCACTTGTATGGGTAGGCCTAGTGCCCACGACAGGAAACGGCCCAAAACGCAACGTGGACACACCAAATTTTCACAGTGAAAACTGACCCTTTTTTTGCAAAGTGCCTAGCTGTAAATTTTGAACCCTAGCTCTGCCGGCATCTAGGGAAACCTAGCACACCTATACATTTTTGAAAACTAGACACCGAGGGGAATACAGGATGGGGTGACTTGTCTGGCTCTCACCAGGTTCTGTTACCCAGAATCCCTTGCAAACCTAACTCTTTGTAAAAAAAAAAAGAAAATTCCTCACATTTCTGTGATGGAAAGTTCTGGAATCTGTGTGGATCCAAAAATTTCCTACCACCCAGCATTCCCCCAGGTCTCCTGATAAAAATTGTACCTCAGTCGCATGGGTGGGTTAAGTTCCCGCGACAGGCAGGGGCCCAGAACGTATTGAGGAGACATCAAAATTACCTATCACAAAACAACCTGGTTTTGCAAAGGGGGTCACCTGGGTTTTTGGCCCCGGGCTCGGCAGCCATCTTGGGAAACCTACCAAACCAACACATTTTTGAAAACTAGACACCCAGAGGAGTCCAGCAATGTATGACTTGCGTGGGCCCCCGAACGTTTTCCTACCTAGAATCCCCTGCAAACCTCAAATTTAGCTGAAAAAATCACTTTTTTCTCAAATTTGTGTGGGAAAGTTCTGGAATCTGCATGAATCCACAAATTTCATACCACCCAGCATTCCCCCAGGTCTCCCGATAAAAATGGTACCTCACTCGCGTGGGTGGGTCAAGTACCCGCGACAGGCAAGGGCCCAAAACGTATTGAGGAGACATCAAAATTACCTATCACAAAACAACCTGGTTTTGCAAGGGGGGTCACCTGGGTTTTTGGCCCGGGCTAGGCGGCCATCTTGGGAAACCTACCAAACCCACACATTTCTGAAAACTAGACACCAGGGGGAGTCCAGCGAGGTATGGCTTGCGTGGACCCCCGAACGTTTTCCTACCCAGAATCCCCTGCAATCCTAAAATTTAGCTGAAAAAATCACTTTTTTCTCAAATTTGTGTGGTAAAGTTCTGGAATCTGCATGAATCCACAAATTTCCTACCACCCAGCATTCCCCCAGGCCTCCCGATAAAAATGGTACCTCACTTGCGTGGGTGGGTCAAGTACCTGTGACAGGCAAGGGCCCAAAATGTATTGAGGAGACATCAAAATTACCTATCACAAAACAACCTGGTGTTGCAAGGGGGGTCACCTGGGTTTCATTTTACTCGGTAGACCACGGGGAATGCTATGTGGTAGGACATTTGTGCCGGCACAGTGATCCCACACAAAAATGTGTGGAAAAAGTGATTTTTTTCAGCTAAATTTGAGGTTTGCAGGGGATTCTGGGTAGGAAAACGTTGGGGGATCCACGCAAGCCATACCTCCCTAGACTGGCCACGGTTTTTAGTTTTCAGAAATGTGTGGGATTGGTAGGTTTCCCAAGATGACTGCGAGCCCCGGGCCAAAAAAACAGACACCCCCCAGCAAAACCAGGTAGTTTTATGATAGGTAATTTTGTAGACTACACAGTACGATTTGGGCCATATCCTGTTGCAGCCACAATGCCTACTCACACAAGTGAGGTACCATTTTTATCAGGAGACCTGGGGGAACGCTATGTGGTAGGAAATTTGTGTCAGCCCGGTGATCCCACAGCTTTCCCACACAGAAAAGTCAGGAAAATGTGATTTTTTTAGAGTTAAATTTGAGGTTTGCAGGGAATTCTGGGTAGGGAATCTTTGGGGGATCCACGCAGGCCATACCTCACTGGACTCCCCAGGGTGTCTAGTTTTCATAAATGTGTGGGTTTGGTAGGTTTCCCTAGTTGGCTGCTGAGCCCGGGGCCAAAAACCCAGGTGCCCCCCCCTTGCAAAACAAGGTCATTTTTTGATAGGTAATTTTGAAGTCTCCACAATACGTTTAGGGCCCTTGCCTGTTGCGGGCACTAAGCCTACCCACACAAGTGAGGTACCATTTTTCTCTGAAGACTTTGGGGAATGCGGGGTGGATGGAATTTTGTGGATCCACACAGATTCCAGAACTTTCCATCACAGAAATGTGAGGAAAAATCTGTTTTATTTTTACAAAGTTTGAGGTTTGCAAGGGATTCTGGGTAACAGAACCTGGTGAGAGTCAGACAAGTCACCCCATCCTAGATTCCCCTGGGTGTCTAGTTTTCAAAAATGTATAGGTTTGCTAGGTTCCCCTAGGTGCCAACAGAGCTAGGGTTCAAAATCCACAGCTAGGCACTTTGCAAAAAAGGTGGTCAGTTTTCACTGTAAAAATGTGGTGTGTCCACATTGCGTTTTGGGCTGTTGCGGGCACTAGGCCTACCCACACAATTGAGGTACCATTTTTCTCGTAAGACTTTGGGGAATGCGGGGTGGGTGGAATTCTGTGGATCCACGCAGATTCCAGAACTTTCCAGCACAGAAATGTGAGGAAAATGTGGTTTTTTTTACAAAGTTTGAGGTTTGCAAGGGATTCTGGGTAACAGAACCTGGTGAGAGCCAGACAAGTCACCCCATACTGGATTCCTCTGGGTGTCTAGTTTTCAAAAATGTATTGGTTTGCTAGGTTTCCCGAGGTGCCGGCAGAGCTAGGTTTCAAAATTTACAGCTAGGCACTTAGCAAAAAAAGGGTCCGTTTTCACTCTAAAAATGTGGTGTCCACGTTGCGTTTTGGAGCGTTTCCTATTGCGGGCACTAGGCCTACCCACACAAGTGAGGTACCATTTTTATCGGAAGACTTTGGGGAAAGCGGGGTGGGTGGAATTTTGTGGATCCACGCAGATTCCAGAACTTTCCATCACAGAAATATGAGGAAAATGTGTTTTTTTAAACTAAGTTTGAGGTTTGCAAGGGATTCTGGGTAACAGAACCTGTTGAGAGTCACACAAGTCACCCCATCCTAATTTCCCTAGGTGTCTAATTTTCAAAAATGTACAGGTTTGCTAGGTTTCCCTATGTGCCGGCTGCGCTAGGGCACAATATCCACAGGTAGGCACATTGATAAAAACAAGTCTGTGCCTAGAGGGCTTTCTGCCACCCTGGGGGGGACTCGGGGGGTTGCCCCGATATGCCCCCAAGGGGGTCAGAAAGACTGTGGCTATTTGTTTGGGGGGTGGGGGCATTGATATTCCCATTCTGGGCAGCCCCCATGCATAAAAAAAGCCAGCGTAATCGCTGGCACCTAGCAGGCTCTCTGACTGTGGCATTTTTTTTGGGGGGGGGGTTGGGGCATTGGCATGCCCATTCTGGGCAGCCCACACTGCTGAATTAAAAAAAAAATTCCCTGATGCCTAATGTGCTTTCTGCCCCCCCTCCGGGAGGCAGATAAGGGGCTTTTGCCCCTATCTGCCTCCCGGGAAGGCAGAAAGACTGGCAATTTTTTTGGGTGGGGGCATTGGCATGCTCATTCTCGGCAGCCTCCACCCCTATGGATAAAAAAAAACAAAAAACCCTGGTGCCTAGTGGGCTTTCTCCCCCCCGGGGGCAGATCAGGGGCTATTGGCCCCATCTGCCTACTGGGGGGCAGAAAGTCTTTTGCCTTCTTTGGGGAGGTAGGGTGGGGGCATTGGGATAGCCATTCTGGGCAGCCCCCACCCCTGGCCTATAGAAAAAGAATCCCTGGCGTCTAGGGTGCTTTCTCCCCCCCGGGGGGGCAGATTGGGGGCTACTGCCCCATATGCTCCCCAGGGGGGGGGGGCAGAAAGTCTGTCTGTGCCAAACATTTATGGGGGGAGCAAAGGCCCTTGCCCAAGGGGCCACACCTTCTCCCTGGTGCTAGTGGGTGGATCCTTGCTTGGGTATCTCCCTCCTGGGGTGATCCCAAGCAGGGATCCACTAGGGATTCTCACCTTTCCAACAATACCTCTCCCATGTGTTTCGGTGCTCGGGGGGCTGAGATAGCCTCACAAGCACCGAAACTGTGAAACTGAAACTAAGTTTCAGTTTCGTTTTGATTGTAATGAAGATAGCGCCCCAGGCGTGCAATCGTCATTTCAAGGAAAACCAAAAACAGGCCTCTGGAGGTTGGGGAAGCTCTTCCCCACATCCCAAGGCAAAAAAAAAATGGGAAATCCCTCTGCTGTCTGCAGCAGAGGGATTTTCTGAGCCTGCACTCATGATGGAATGGCTCCATCATGAGCACAGGAGCACTGGTGCTCATGACCGAACCATTCCGTCATGAGCACCCAAAGAGTTAAGGTTGACAACTGAGATCTTTAGGGGGCGGGCAAACCGCAAGGTCTCCTGTATTACCAGTTGAAATGCCTATGCTACTGTTCCAGACTGATCTCACCTCCCTCAGTCCTCCCATCATTAAAATAATGACCTGGAATATTGCCGGTTTGAGGGCTAAGAGAGATGAGGATCAGTGGTTAAAGACAATAAGATCTTGGCATGTGGTTCCACTGCAGGAAACCTGGGATACATCTGACTCCTTTGTTTTGGATGGCTTTAACCCTTTTTTTTAAAACAGCTTCTCCCTCTGCAGTAGGTTGCGCTAAGGGCGGCCTGCTGACTCTGATATCGCTCAAAATTGCTTGTACCACTAAGGTGGTGGCATGCCACTCTCCCGATTTGCTAGCAGTGGCATGAACATTTAGTAAGCGCCCTACCTTGTTGGTGATTAAATTCTATAATTCCTTTTCTAGAACCAGTGACATTTAACACATTGCTGCCCTAGAGGTTTAGGAAAGACGTCATAAAGGATCAGGCATGGGATGATTTAAGCTTTAAAATTTTGGGAAGTTATCAATAGACCTTTCTTTGCAGATCAGCACTTGTCGAGAGTGGACTGTACCATCCTCTCCTAAAAATGGTTTCAACATTTTGAAGAGATCTATTGAGGGGTAGATACAGAAGTGAATGATATTCCTTGTGTTCCAAATGCAGATACTTGACCTGTGATCTTCAGGGTAGACGAGGTTCAAAAAGCCATCATGGCCGCAGCCAGGCGGAAAGCGCCTGGTCCCGATGGGGTTCAGTCGGATCTTTATAAAGCTGATCCTGTGAGGTGGGCCAAGATCCTGACTCGGATTTTTAATGCAGCAGCTGTGAGTGGCCTGCCGCCCTCATTGTCTACTGCGGTTATTTTACCAATCTTCAAAAAGGGAGCGAGGGACGATCCAGTCTGCTATCGCCCGATCTCCCTACTTGATTCGGCTGTAAAAATGATGGGTAAGGTGATTTTGGACCACCTAACACTATGGCTAGAAGATTCCTCTATTATCTGCACTATGGTTTCAGGAAAGGGAGAGGAACTTTGGACCAATGTAATAATTTGCTCCTGGTGATTGGTAAATATACAACTGCCAAAAGGGGGAATCTGCATATGGCTTTTATGGACCTTATGTCTGCATTTGACCTTGTTAATAGGTCCAAACTATGGCCTTTGCTACTAGAGATGGATATGGATGCCAATTTGGTGGCTTTCTTGCAATGGTCACACTTAAATCTGAGAGCCTCCGTTAGATATAATGAAAACGGCCCACTCTCAGCATCCTGGGAGGTTAAGCAGGGGTTAGACAGGGATGCATTTTAGCCCCAGTTTTGTTTACTCCATACATCAATAAACTTGGGGAGGTTCTGTCAGCTGCATGTAAAGACATCCCCAGAGCAGGCTCCAAACTTGTTCCAACTCTGCTGTATGCAGATCATGCAGTGTTACTTGCCAGATGACTGTGGGGTTGCAAAATCTTGTAAACACTTTTATAGATTTTATGGTCGCACTTGACGTCTCTATTAATTTTTCTAAGTCACATATATTGACAACAGGCAGAATAAAGCACTACAAACGTAGGCTTTTGTGTAGGGGAGGTGAACTGACTAAAGTTTCCATATTCCCTTACTTGGGCGTCCTGTTTGATTTAAACGGGGCCTTGGGTTGCTCAGAGGACACTAAAAAAAACACCTTGGCCAGAGCAGCAGGAGCCACCATGGACTTTGCCAGGAGACTGGGGGCTAAACCGTTACCAGCCCTATTGAAGGTTTATAATGATAAATGTATACCCATGACCATTTGTGGTAGTGATGTATGGGGCTATAAAGATGTTAATGAACTGCAGGCCACTGAGAATAAACACCTCCGCAGACTCCTAGCTGTACCCCTTTGTACCTCATCCTTTATGGTATATGAGGAACTTGGGCAGGCTTATATTTCTGATTCTATTGCTCTGGCCACAGTAATGCACTGGTTGACAATCTGGTCCAACTCTACTCCTATGCTGAACCTCCTTATCCTAGAGGACTGCATGAAGCTTTACGGGGCCCTTGATATTACATGGCTCAGTTACGTCTTAGAGCATTTGAAGATCCTAGGCCGTCCCGAGCTGTTCATGAATCATAGGCCGATGCGCCCCAATGAGCTGAGAGATATAAAATCACTGTTCTTGGCAAGAAGGATGGCAGAAAGGGAAACCAGGGAACTCACCAAGCCCACAGTAAGGCAATATGTAATATTGAGCCCAGGGACTCTAGGACAACCTTATTAAACGTACATTAAGAGCCAGTATCATCATTCTCTGTTAACCAGGTTTAGGTATAATCTTATTCACTGGGGTTTATCTGTCCCTAGGGGCTTGTCCAAAATGGGTGCTTTAATGCCTTGCTCTTGTGATCATTTCTCGGAACAAGATCTCTTACACTTTATTTTCTCTGTGATTTTTATTGCAACCTACGGAAAAAATATATTCTTCCATTGTTAAGGTATTGCAACTTTGCACAAGTGAAGACAGCCCTGATATATTTGCAAATGCTGTCTTCCCCTCTGATTCATTTTGGAGTTGCCAGTGTTTCATCAGGTGCTTTAACACAAAGGAAAAAACTGCTAATAGCTTAAGTGTGTTAGTTTTTGTTTCTGTTCCCTTAAGTCATTTATTGGCTTTTTAGCACTGAGTTGTTCTAGTAGTTTTACTGTATTATACTATTGGTTTTTATATATATGTACTGCACTATTTTGCACTTTACAGGGTGGCTTAAAAATTCTAGTCTCTGTGCTTCCTGAGCTATATGCCCCCCGATTGTCTGATACAGCTGTATGAATTATTAGTCTGTGCTTTTTAATATTTTGTATCAATCAGTTTTGATATTTTTTCTTAACTGTACATTTTATCTGCTTTTATGGCCTATGCTGGCGAATAAAGTTTCTTTGACTTGACTTGAGTTGCCTAAACTAAGTCACAGCAATCCACCAGCGGTGTCAGTAAGTTCCACACTGGCCTACATTGCTGACTTGTGTGGTCTACAATGCTGCTGCGTTCCTGAAACCACCACCACCTTTTGATACCGTCAAAAAGCAAAATATTGGTGATAGATATACTGCTTGGATAGAAAAATTTGAATCTTAAGTTCTATCCAGTATCAAACGTTGATTGCGAAAGATGCATTTTCAGTCAAAGACGCCAAAAAGTTGGTGAAACCACTGATGAATTTATGGAGAGACTCAATACACTCTTCAAACACTGTATATTCAATGAATTTAATGATGAAGAAGCTATGGGCCAAATAATGAGTCTGGCGGTCCGTGGACTGCAAGACTCATGGTGGTGCGGCAGTCGCAGTCCAGCCACCGCCGCACCAATGGTCCGACATTGAAAAGGGTAGGGCTCAACGCCGAACCCTGTGGGACCCCACAACTGATAGATCTAGAGGCCGAAATAAAAGGGCGCAGGAACACATTTTGAGACCGGCCTTCTAAGAAGGTGCGGAACCAGTTTAGAACAGTGCCCTTCACACCTAGGGACTCAAGTCTCTCTAATAAGATCTGGTGTGACACAGTGTCAAAGGCTGCGGACAAGTCCAGCAGCACTAACATTGCGCATCTGCCTTGGTCTACCGTTTCCCGTATGGTTTCTGCCACTTCCAGAAGGGCCGTCTCTGTGCTATATCCCTTCCTGAAACCCGACTGGGAGTCATGGAGAAGATGGTTACTCTCCAGGAACTCTGATAGTTGCATTTGGACTACCTTTTCCAGCACTTTGGCCAATGCCGGGAGGAGAGAAATCGGTCTAAAATGTTTTAGATCTAAAGGGTCCGCGTCTTCTTTCTTTAGGATCGGTTGGACATAAGCCGTTTTCCATGGCACAGGAAAAATGCCCCGGCTCAGGGAGGCGTTCCATAAGGCATTTAGGACGGGATTAAGCCGTGGAGCAAGTAATTAAAAAAAATTGGCTGGACAGGAGTCGGTCGGGGCACCGGATTTGATTTTACTTAGTTCCACCAATGAGGTGGCTGTGCATAATGGCTGAAATTCCGACCAGGTGTTAGAAGGATTGGGATTGTGGGCTAATGTAGCTAACAGTGGAGAGATCCCAGCTAAGGGGAAAGAGGAGTAGATTTTCTGAATCTTATCATAGAAGAAGCTGGATAGATCTTCACATAGGGAGGCTGAGGGGGTGATGGTACTCTTCAAGGCTAGTGGTTTCAAAAAGCCCTGAACAATCTTGAACACTTCTTTGGTAGAATTATCTGAGGTTTTAATCTGGTTGGCTACATAATCTCTGATTGTGTTGCGTTTTACAGTATGAAATTTCTTTAATGCCATTTTATATCTGCTTTTAGCGTCGGAGTTATAGTTTTTCCTCCATGAACGCTCCAATTGCTTACATAAACTTTTCTCCAGCCGGAGTTCGGTAGTGAACCAGGGGGCAGATGGATTTTTCCTGGACAATTTCATACTTTTGAGTGGAGCAACTTTGTCCAGGGCCGATGTAATCCAGTTATTGAAGAGAGAGGCATCTAGACTGGGCTCTCCCGTCAGTACTGGGGCTATATCATCTAGCACATGGTCAATGACCTCCGGTGTAACCTTCCTCCAATTTCTTCTTGTTTCGGGTGTGGAGCTAACCTGCTTATTATTAGAAGGAATAGTCAAATAAAAAGGAACTAAAAAATGGTCAGACCAGGTCAATGGGAGAGGAGTGTCTACTCTTAAGGAAGGGATATTGGTAAAAATGAGGTCCAACATGTGGCCAGCCACGTGTGTAGGGGCAGAAACTTTTTGAGTCAAGTTCAACCCTTTGAGGGTATGTAATAATTGAGCATCTAGTGGGCATATGTCATTGTCCATATGGACATTGAAATCTCCGAGGATGGTGCAATTTGGATATTTTAGAGAGAGATCAGCAATAGTATTATATAGTTCAGACCACTGAGCAGTCGGTGAGTCTGGAGGTCTATAAACCAGCAATCCAGCGAATGGAAAAGTGGGGGAGATTTTGACGCAAAACGATAGTGCCTCAATCATCCCAGTATTCTCTATTTTCTTCACCATGATCTCCCAGTCCCTTCTATGGATCACCGCGAGTCCGCCTCCTCGCCTATTGCCAGGCCGATTGGCTACTGTAATCCTATAGCCTTCTGGGACCGCAAAAGATAGATCAGGATAAGAATAATCCCTTAGCCAGGTTTCAGTTAAAAACATAAGGTCCCAAGAGCGGGACTCTAAATGGAGCCAAATATCATCAGCATGCTTAGGGAGGGATCTACAATTGACTAGACAAGCCCTAATTTCTGGTCTGGTTGTAAAAGTAGAAGTGCAGGCCGTCTGTACGGATACATTTGGAGCCAAGGTATTGTTTTCTTTCCCATATATCCTGCTATCCAATTAATAAGAGCATGTATTACAGCATCCATCCTGAATGTCCCACCCATCTTCCACTTGACCCGTGTTTAGACAGGTGGGCATGATACACTCCGTGGAGGCGAACTTTAGTAGTTGTTCCCTAGTCCAAATACGGCGTGCTGAGTCTCCACGGGCAGCGTGGCTCGCGCTGGCCGCGGTCCGGTCGCGGACGGGCGCAGACGGGCTTGCCTTAGGCGCGCCAGCGGCGCGCCCACTGCGCGGCCGCTTCAGCATGGTTCCTTTATCCCCACCCCCCGGAAGTAAGAACCTAGGGGGAGGAGCCACGTCCCTCCGCAACGAACGGCACAGCAGCCGCGGCGGACCGGGGACAGGTAGGAATAATTGATGGATGCTTGTCAGATTCATTCAGATGAAGAATGCTGAGAGAAACTCTTAGCCTGCAGTGAGTGTTGATGGCTGCTAGGGCTGAGGATCGTGCTAAAAGACAAGCTGCTAACATGGAGGACAGAGGTGCCCAGAGTGAATCAGTTATGAATATAAAAAGTAAGCCAAAGCAAAAGACTGAAGGACACAAAGTAAAGTCTACACATAAAAAGAAGTTGTGTTTTGGATGTGGATTTTTGTTTCCACATGAAGGTAAATGTCCTACTACTTGACACATATGTTAAGGCTGCGAGAAAGAGAACAATTTTGTGATGGTTTGCAAAGCGAAGAAAAAAGCAAGTGCGTTCCAGCACGAAGGCAAAATGGCCACCAGAACATTCCAGAAGCAACGTTCGACACACACTCACAAGACTAAGTAGCAACATCAATTGAGGCAAATTGACACTGAACGAAGTTGATCGTCATCTAAATCCACCACAAATCCAATAACAGCGCAGTGTCATGCTCCCAGCACCGGTCCACTTCAGGGCAAAACAAAAAACCCCCCGACACAAGAGTCAAACAACCCTCAGCGAAGAACTCCTCTCCTTGCTTCAGCCCCAACTCTATCCCAGTCCGTGCCCAGGGGCTAGCTGGCCTTATAATCCAAAGGTAAGCTCCTATCAAATCTTCTCCCTGAATTGTAACCTTTGGTTTTTTCAGTGAATTTCTATGTTTTTTTATTCCATGTCCTAACTATAAAATCCCTGTAACCTTTGGTTTTTCCAGTAAATGTCTATGTTTTGTTCTGTAGTAATGGCATTTGCAGAGTGGTGAAGGAAGGGGGCGGGGCCTCTTACCAGCTCTTAGACATCCCACTGTGGACTTACAGAAAGTACCAGGAGGGCTTCTTGGCCCCAAGGTCCCTCAGCATCCAAGAGGACTTCATTCCCCAACCAGTAGTGTGCCAGAAGACGCATTTGCAGAGTGGTGGAGAAAGGGGTCATGGACTCCAAAGACCTCTTAGCAATCCCACTGTGTGGGACTTACTGGAGGTATTAGGAGGGGTTGTTCGCCCCCAAGGACCCTAAGCAGCCAAGGGGACTTCATCCCCCAACTAGTAGTGCACTAGGAGGCGTGTTTGCAGAGTGGTGGAGAAAGGGGGCGGGGCTACAAAGACCTCTCAGCAATCCCGCAGTGTGGGAAGGATATCCTTGGGGGCCAATAACTCCTCTTGTTACCTCCAGTAAGTCTCACACAGTGCGATTGCTTAGAGGTCTTCAGAGGCCACCCCCCCCTTTCTCCACCACTTTGCAAACACACCTCCTGGTGCACTGACAGTTGGAGGATGAAGTCCCCTTGGCTCCAGAGGGTCCTTGGGAGACAACAAGCCCTCCTGTTACCTCCAGTAAGGTCTACACAGTGGGATTGCTGAGAGATCTTTGGAGGCCCCACCCCCTTTTCCCACCACCCCAAGGACCTTCAGCAGCCAACGGGACTTCATCCCCCAACCAGCAGTGCGCCATGAGGCGCAATTGCAGAGTGCTGCTGAAAGGGCGTGGGGCCTCCAGCGTTGTGCTGGTAGCCGTTTATTAATATTAATTATAAAGGAAGGTGGGCCGGTAGGATGCTACAACATAGTGCAATGCAGGAGGAAGTCATGATGTTCAGTCAACACAACTGGTTTTGGTCAGTTATGGCTCCCATTCACTCTCTCCAGCTTTAAACACAATGAGGATCTCTCATCTACATGAACTTTGGATTACATTTCTTGAACAGAGTGCAACACGGGATCCAGTTTCTGTCTGTAGATCAGCTTGAAGTTCCTTTAAAGGTTTCATTTCATAGTGACACATGTAGAATTGAACACAGAAACTGACATAAGCAGTGAGACAGCTTAGAACTCTTGGCCTCTTTATTAACAACTACACTGACTTTTGGTTTTCACTCAAAAGCAAAATTCTTAATTATTAAATGACCAACATGAGGTTTAAAATACTTTACACTCTGGTCCGTGCTGAAAAATAAGAACACATACGGGGGAGGTGTATCAATAGTCTTATTGATTTAATGTTAAAGAAACAGAAAATACTTAATTGGCAACTTTAGAATCAGGTAAACTGGAGAGGGGCAATGCATTGATAGAAAAAGAAGGGGTCTTATTGAGTAAGTCTTCTATGATTATCTGGTGATGCTTGGAAATACTAGATAGGCCATTTTGTCAGCAAAGCTGTGAAATAAATTGAGAATCACATCGGGTAGGTGGCAAGCATCAAAACAATTTGGCAGCATTTAGCTAGAATGTAGCTGGAATTTTTTCTTCAAGACTATCTGTATTGTCCACTGTACAATACATAGAACATGATTACTTTCCTCTGAAGGACATTGATGAGCCAGAGGCTCAGACACAGTCTCTGTTCAAAGACTGGTAACTGAATCAAAATTCGTATCAACAACAGCCCATGACGTGAAGGGCCAACCTTCCCATTAAGACTAAAAAGAGGCTCTTAAATCCTCTCTGTACTCCTAGTGAACTTTTACTTGGCCTTTTGTAAGTCTCTGAGAATGGCTGTTCCTAAACACCTAAATCTTCTTCTCTGGTAAGTTCTCAGATGAGTAAGCCTGAACATCACAACATCACTCTGAAGAAATGAACATTACTTAAGAGACATGTAAACAGAATCAACCACTGTTGCAAGCCCCTGGATGAGCAACTCTTTTCTCTGGTAAACTAATGAACATGAATTTGAATATTCTCGTAGCCCTTTAGCTGCAATTGTTTCTTGATGTGCCATGATCAGAGCAGCTCTCGTTCCCTCACACATGGCAGCTAAATATGAGCTAATCTCAAGAGTTGCACACACATGTATCCAGCTTCCGCACAGCTTCTCAAACATTGATTAGCCACCTCTAAACGAAGCTGTGCATGCTGCTTGCTATGCCACAATCAGAGCACCTCGCTGGCCCTCAGGCACACAAACATAGTGCACCTCGTGAACCCTCACTCTCGTGCGACTAGCATCCACGCTGCTCTCCTATGGCTA
The DNA here is from genome assembly GCA_963921515.1 of Calotriton arnoldi. Classification (NCBI taxonomy): domain Eukaryota; kingdom Metazoa; phylum Chordata; class Amphibia; order Caudata; family Salamandridae; genus Calotriton; species Calotriton arnoldi. Next base: position 734,541 of record CAWUFW010003888.1, read on the forward strand.
AGCATAGGCTGCCTGCCCAGAGTTTTATTGCACTATTTCTGTCACATGGATCTGCCAATCCGTAATCCAAATAGACACCTTTACAACACGCTCCACAATGCATACAAGTCACATCAACCCACACACTTCTCGTGCACAAATGTAGCAAGACTTAATGGCCACACTAGTGGCAACAAGGCACTATGTAGAAGACAATGACGTTATGTAGCTGGGGAATTCAGTTCATCAATACCAACATGCCACTCACAGGACAATTTCTGCTGAGATAGATTATCAATATCAGAAAAGCAAACAATGATTCAGATTGAATGCTTTTCTCAGAATGCAGCACAATTGCATGGTCATATGACTACACACTAGTTTGGTAAGGTACCTGCATTATGAGCATATGTGCACTATCCTATTGCAGTAGGGACTCACCAGAGTTCTAGACCTTTGTAGGCAAATGACCACAAATGCAAAGGCCTCCAGGAGTAGCTACCTGCCAGCTTGCTATACTACATAAACTAAGGGGCAGATTTACAAGCCCCTTGTGTCATTTTTGCGCCGCTGTTGCGTCACATTTTGTTACGCAGCGGCGGTGTAAAAATGCAGCCTATTTACAACGTGACGCATCTAGTGAGATGCGTCACGTTGTAAAGCCCTGCGTCAGGTATAAGGTTTGCAGGGTGGGCGTTCCCACGCAAAAAAGCCTCGTAGAAGTGACGCAGCGAAATTTACAAGATTTCACTGCACCACTTCTAGGACGCCACTGCGTCAAAACCTTACGCCTGCTTGGAGCAGGCATAAGGATTGACGCAGCACAATGAGGATAGGCTTCCCCATGTATTGCTGGAGTTGCGTCCTGCTTGCGACACGACTCCAGCAATACGTGACTTTTGCGCCAACAGATGCGTCAGATTTTCTGACACATCTGTCAATCCTTGCGCCATGGTGAGCCGTATTGTAAATACGGCGCATCCATGGTGGGGCAAGGGTTTCTCAGGGTGGCGCAGGTAAAGTGACGCATCTCTTCTGATGCGTCACTTTCTTGTAAATCTGCCCCTAAATATTTACAACAAAAGATGGCAAATGTATTAACAATGTGATAAAAGCAATTAGATACTACTAGTATGTGCAAAAAGATTCATCAGTGATTACAACAGTGACTTCAATGCTGCCAAAGATATTCTTATAAACAATGCATCAATTATCCACCCATCACTGTGCCTTATTAGCATACAGTAACCGGACAGTACTATCTGTTTCAAACATGTGAAAGAATATTAGATATGACATGTAAAGCGCCTAGTTAGCAGTGGGGGGCATCTGATCTGCTAATTGGGTCCACCCCTCTTCAATTCCTAATTGTTTTAGGAATTGCCACATTATAAATGGCCCACAATAGTGCAAAGAAGCACACTTCATACTTATAATGGCTAATGCATCTGTTATACTGGAGAACAGAGGGTAATAAAGAGCATTTGTTCCGCTCTTGATTTCCTGTATTCTTTGTACTATCATTTCTGAGAATTCTAAGAATGTCTCTTAAATATGGGTTCGAAACATTTCGCATCGCTTTACTGTTTGAAAGGAAGAATTACAGTGGCCAGTGATTTTGATTTGGCATAAAGAAATATGCCATCAGCACTATCTAGTCCTGCAATTAGGTGGTTGCCAATAGTGGGCTGAATTGTGTCTTGCTTAGTATTCTGTTCATGACACAATCAATTAAATGAAAATAGCTTTCGAGGAACAGCTCAGGCTTGATGGCCTGCTTGAAGCTGAACAGAAACCACAAAGTTCTTGTGCCAGGCCACAATATTCAGCACCAGCTGAACACCTTCTGTGCATCAGACACTCCAGCCATTTTTGCATGACTTAATAATTTATTGCGTTTTGAGAAAAATGTATACACAGAATGCAATACTGTATGCAAAAGAACTACAACAACTTGGGAAATGTACCTTTACAACGTAAATCCTCAGAAGACAGAATATGCACTTTTTTAAAATCTATTTATTTATTTATGTATTTATTTATTTATTTATGTATTTATTTCTGTTCTGTGTTCTATAAAGTGCACCAGGGATCCTCGTGGTTTCTTCTCACTGTTATTTTCAACAATCAATAATCTGCTGGTTTGGCAGGTTAATGTGTCCCTTGCACTGGGTAGTTTATTGGCAGCACCTGTTAATATTTTCCAGGTGGTTTGCTAGGGAGCTGTTGATCATATTAGAGTGTTACTTGATGGGTACAACAAGCACCTGAAAGAGCTCCTCAATAGACAAATTGTTATTTCTTTCCAAAATTATTGGGGAATCGCTTCAGGTTTTAGAGTACTGTTGACATGTTCCCTTTCTTGGCCAAGACAGTACGACCTTCACTTAGAGCATTGCATTCCATTTTTTGTTCTACTCGTGGCCAATTGAGTGATTGGTGACAACACTCAACCTGTGCTCTGTGTGTGTTCATTCTCAATCAGATACAGACACACTCTACTAGCTTTGGTCTGTGGCCTCTGTCATTTCTACATTTGACATCCTGAAGGCTAAAGTCCAAGTTGCAATTTCCCACTCTGGAATACTGGAGATTGTGTAAGTTTTACTCAGCGGCCGATATTTGAAAGATGGAAAACCTTCCTGAGAAAATTGAATTGAAAGTTCTAGATTGTTACCGGGGTTGCAAAGGTAAGACAATTCACAAAGATAGGGACAGGGAGCAGAGAAAAAGAGGTCCAGTACTGATGCTCCCAAGACCACACATGAAAAACACTGGAGGGTAACTGTTCCTAAGGAGGGAGTCCGGCCTATTGGGCTACGGATTTTATGGAGGAAGATGAAAAGACGTTTTTGAGATAAATAGGTCTCAAGAAGTATGTAGAATTTATGAGGGGAAAATCAGGCAGTAGTGGACACGGGTAGGTGAGTGTACCTACGCTCCTAATGGTCACTGTTACCCTTACATTTAGCCTACTACCTCTGCTGAGGCCCTCCCCTTCATCTTTTTAAGGTTGGATTTTGAAATTTCAGGAGTTTGTTGAACCAAATTGTACTCGGCAAACGCCACAACAAGTCTGACTGAGACTTGTCTTTCAGGGTATTTTTCCTCCCCTGATCTCTTCTATTTTGCACATTATTAATTCTCCTAATTCATTTGGTCCTGAAGAAACGCCAAGGATCCTTTCTGGACCATCAGGGCGTGAGACATGTCGACCCCATGACCTTTATCACTACTCACCTTTCTTTCAGTTTAAAAGAAGAAATTTTATTTGTTGGTAATATATAAAACATGTTACAATTATCGGAAAAATAATACATAAACAGTAAATGATGATATTAAATCATGTGAGGGGAAGGAGAGACAAGTGAGAAAGAGAGGGGGATAGAAAGATAGAGGAAATAAAGGGGGGAGATATAAAGCTCTATGGTGGTCTTAATAGAGAGAAATAACAAATATGTAGATTAGTACATCTAGCCCACCGTACATTGTAGCTAACAATTAATCAATAACGTAGCATATTCAAGAAACTGAAATCTTAATATAATATGTAGAAAACAAAAATTATGGAATATCACGGAGGTCGGGCAACCTCTTGTTGAGCAGGAGACAAGGAGAAAGAACGTTTAGCACTGCAGTCAATGAAGGACGTAACAGGTGACCATATGATTGAACGCTTCATGGATAATTGAATGGGGTGAACAGACACTGTATCCAACCTGTGATGGTAACACACCGCATACCACCAAGCCTGAAATGATAAAGACTTAAAGTCTTTCCAGTTTTTCGTTATTTGTTGGAAGGCCACTGCTAGTAGTACATCAACAATTTTGATATCAGAAACATTGTTTTCCCATATAGAGGATACACTACCTAGGAATAAGTGTGTGTAAGAAAAGGGAAAACTGGAACTAAATATGGAATTGATTTGGTCCCAAACAGATGTCCAGAACTTATGTACGTGAGGGCAAGTGAAAAGCATGTGCTTTAAATCAGCTAGTGGAGATGAGCAAGACCAGCAAGTGTCCGGTGTCATGAAATGTCTTTTATGTAATGTGACTGGATGAAGGAGAAGCCTATCGTAAATAAAAAATAATGTCTGTGTGACGTTAGCTGCCCTAGAAGTTTTCCTGGTTTTGATCCATATCTTGCTCCAGAGAGAAAGGGACCACTCAACTCCAAAATCTTCCTCCCAAGACAGCTCAACCGTGGATTTAAATCTATCAAGATGTGGAGATCGCAGAAAGGTATATATGTTAGAAGCTCTAGGAGACGTAAGGAGAAAGGGTAATAAATTGTTAACTTCAGGCGATACGGAATGTAATTGAAAGTGGGAAAGTGCACTAGAAAGAGCCTGTATAAGTAAATTATACCTGGGAAGAAAGGAGGGGGGTAAATAGAAAAGGTGACAGGCCTCTGCGAAGGATAGCAGTTGATTATGAGAAAACAACTGATGCGTCCACACTAAACCTTTATTTCTCCAGGACTTCCAATAAAAAGGTTTCCCATGAAATAAAATGAGAGCATTATGCCATAGAGGAGAATTGAGAAAGGAATCTTGATCAGTAGGGGATGGAGATGGGAGAAAGCCCAAAAGCTTACATGTATGTTTGAGAATAGGAGTAGACATAGAAGGAGGTCTGCGAGAAAAAGAAATAAATTCCTTAAAAGAGAAAGGAGAGATAAACGACCGTTCGAGTGAAACCCATACAGGAGACTCCGTTGAGGTCTCAGAAAGCCATCTGGAGGCCTGACGAAGTAAGAAGGATTTATGGTAAGAAAGAAAGTCCGGAAAATTAACCCCACCTTCTGCTTTAGTTTTCGTTAAACGTAAAAGGGACATACGGGGTGATTTCTTATTCCATAAAAATGAAATTAGCAAAGAGTTAATTTTTTAAAACAATTTTAAAGGAATGGGAAAAGGAATATTAGAAGTAGTAAACAATACCAGTGGAGAGAGCATCATTTTGATGGTATCTAAACGACCCCACCAGGAAAGATATAATGGGTGCCATCTAGTCGTCAAGGAAGAGATTTTTTGTAAACAATTATCCATACAAAGAGATAATGTAGATGATAAAGAAGGAGTGAAATGAAGACCCAAATATTTTATGTGGTGTGAGTTCCAGGTAAAATTAGAAGAGCGGAAATCATCTTTAAACGTATATTTTGTCAGGGGTAGTATCTCGCATTTATCCCGATTGAGCTTATAACCGGAAACAGATGCAAAAAGGTCTACTTCATGTAGGAAAGCTGGCACAGAGGATTGAGGATCTGAAAGAAATAATAAAACATCATCAGCGTAAGCAGCTAATTTAATCTGGATGTCCTTGGATGTGAATCCTTTTATATCACTGTTTTGCCGAATTCTGGACAGAAATGGCTCCAAGGCTAAATTAAAAAGGAACGGAGATAATGGGCAACCCTGACGTACACCTCTTTTTAACTCAAAGAAGGAGGAGGAAGAACCATTCACAGAAACAGCAGCTCGTGGATTAGAATATAAGATTGAAATTAAAGAAATAATTTTGGGTCCAAAACCAAACCATTCCAATGTATGAAATAGGTATGACCAATTGACCCGGTCGAATGCTTTCTCTGCATCTAAAGCTATTGCGGCTAATGAGTATGGGAGATGCGGAGATTTTGATAAAATATCAAAGAACAAACGGGTATTGTCAGAAAGGAGACGACCTTTAACAAAACCTGATTGCTCAGGTCCTAATAACTGGGGAAGGAATGAGTCTAGACGAATAGCAAGAGCCTTGGAAAATTTTTTGTAATCAATATTTACAAGAGAGATGGGTCTGAAATTCTTACAATATTTTGGGTCTTTCCCGTCTTTGGGAATTAAACAGATAAGCGCATCTAGAAAGGAACCTGAGGATTTCCCTGAATTTGTAAAGAAGTTTAGAAGATGAAGCAGCTTGGGAAGAAGGATCGGAGCAAAATGAGTAAAGAATTCTACTGTAAATCCATCAGGACCCGGGGCTTTGTCTTTTTTGAGGGATTGCAGAGCATGAAGAAGTTCTTGCTGTGTTAGATTGTACTCTAGGGGAGAAAAATCTATATGAGTAGGAAAAGATTTATGTATGCTAGAGAGGAACTGTGTAATATCTGAGTCCGAAGGTGAAGTCTCCGGAGAATATAAATTCTTATAGAAGAGAAGAAATTCATTTAAGATCTCGGGATCCTTGGTATGTAATATATTATTTTCATCGAAAATTGCATCAATGTCAAACTTGTTATGTTTGACTTTTAAGCAATTTGCTAACATTTTTCCAGCTTTATTCTGACCTCCATAGAATTTGGCACTGGATTTTAACAGATATAATGAGGCGTTATCAGTTGATGCTTTGTTAAATTGGAATTTGGCCTTAAGAAGTTTAGAGAGGCAATCACTGGATTTTGAGGAGTAATAGGAAAGTTCTAGGTTTTTTATCTCAGCTAAAAGAGTATTGGAGGCTATACGAGCCTTTTTTTCGCTTATTGGATACATAGCTAATTATAAAGTCCCTTGCAGCTGCCTTAAATGCATCCCAGATGATAGAAAAATGTAGATCGTCAGTTTGATTTAATAAAAAATATTCATAAAAATGAGATAAAAGAGGAATGGAAATTGGGATCAAGGAGAAGTGAGTTATTAAATCTCCATCTTATAGGTGTATTAGGATGTGAGACTAAATCTAATTGAATAGAGATGGGGGCATGATCTGAAATCAAAATAGAGCCAATTTCAGCGCTTCTTAGAGCTTGGGAGATGTTATGTGAAACAAAAAGATAGTCCAATCTGGATTGTGTTTGGTGAGCCGGTGAGAAAAATGTAAATTCTTTAGTGATAGGGTTACAGATTCTCCAGGAGTCAATAAGCTTGTATTGCTGAATTATTTGAGTAAATAGCCTGTGAGCTGTATGAGGTTTAAAAGAGACCTGTGAATTGCGGTCAATGAAAGGATCCATCACTTGGTTGCAGTCCCCTGCGAGGATAAAATTATCATCGATAAAAGAAGAAATTTGATGAGACAGGAGAGACCAAAACTGAGGATCACCATTGGTGGGTGCATAAACATTAAATACAGATAATGGAACATTACCTACTAACAATTTAATAAATAGCCACCTACCATCCTCATCAGAATGTTGGGAAAGTAGAGAGACTTTTAACGACTTATGACAAAGAGTAATCACTCCATTGCGTTTTCCATCGCCAGGTGAAAAAAACATTCCCAACCCAACCTTTTTCAGCTTCAAGGATTCACTGTCAGTTAAATGAGTCTCCTGCAAGCAAACAATATGCGCCCCTAATTTAGATAAATGTGTTAATACTCGCTGTCTTTTGATGGGTGAGTTGAGACCTCTGACATTCCATGAAACAATTTTCAGCGACATGAAAACATTAATAACATGGCTAATAAGGAAGGGCCCAACGGGACCTTTACAAGAAAAAAACCCAAGTTTATAACATTCCAACTAGAAAAATACATTATATGAAGAAGAAAACAAAAAAAGAGCGTTATACAAATAAATGAACTGGAAAAAAGAGACTGAAAAGAGGTGGAAAAAAAGATCAAAGGGAGAAGAATGATATACAACCACAGAGGAAAAGAAAAGGAGGAAGTATACCAGGAAGGAGGAAAGAGAAAGTAGTAGATAGAATAGTAAGAGTAAAGAGAGACAGATGAGAGTAATAAACAAACATAGAGGAACAGTAAGGGTATATCATGAAAAGGGTACAACGTACCTAACTCAAAAGACATCACAGATGAGTGGGGGGGGTGAGCCATGAGGTAGAATGGCGGGTCCCCACTCGACGAAGTAGGGACGAGGACAAACCACAACAACTCAAAAAGAAGGGAGAGAGTATGTAGTGGGTATACATGTCAAAGGACCTGTGAGGAAAAGGGAAGAAGAGAAAGGAGTAAAAGGGAGCAAAACGGAAGACATCGATAATACTCAATACATATGAACAAAACAAACATAATATGAATATACTTAATCAAACAAGGGCAAACAAACATATGATTCTAAAAATACCACAAGAATCCTTAATTGACAGGAAACTTAATAGGATCCCAAACCAAGAAACTCCACAAAAGATCATATACTTAGGATTGATAAGACAAATGAAATAATTGCAGAGAAGCAAGGACTACACATAAACATCAGCATGCTAATGCAGTGGACTAATCACAGGCAACCATAGCAATATAACGGAAAAGTAGTCCATTCAGACAGCTGAAGAAGTTGAGGCACCAGATGAATCCATAGGTACCAATTTGAAGGAATTAATGAAACTTTTCAATTTGACGGGGTCCTCATATGTTGTTGTTTTGTTATTGTGAGTAACCTTGAAAAGGCAGGGATGGAAGAGACCGTATCTGGCTCCCATTTCACGTAAAGCAGGCCTCAAGCTCAAGAATTCCTTGCGTCGGTTTGCTGTGTGTTTGGCATAGTCCTGAGCGAAAAATAAGGTGGAACCAGACCATGAGATCTGTTGAATAGATCTGGCCGCTGAGAGCACCTTGAGGAGATCCGTATATTCTAGAAAGTACATGATAACACCTCTAGGTCGTTGTGGAGAAGAAGTATCCATGCGCTGTCGACCTACTCTGTGTGCTCGTTGGATATTGAGTATAGTCCCCTCAGGAAGGTGAAGTACCTTAGGAAGAAAAGATTTGAAGAACACTATGGGATCAGACCCCTCTGACCCTTCTGGCAAACCGTAAAGGCGAAGGTTGTTTCTTCTGTTTCGGTTTTCCAACTCTTCGACCTGTTGCTGTAGAGAAGAGACTTGAGTTTGGAGTGTGTTGATCTTTTCGTGAGTATGATTCAGCGAGAAGTCATCGTGCTCAACCATGGTGAGACGGTCATTCATCTGAGACCAGTTATCCGTTAAAAATTGCAATTTAGAAGAAGTATCTTCCATGAAAGGACGAAGTGCCCGTATCTCCTCTAACAGAATATCCATCGACACAGGAGAAGAGACTTTAGGAGGTGAAGGCGGATTTTGTTTCAATCTTTTAGAAGCAGCTTTACTAGCCATTGAAGAACCTAAAGGCATGGGAGAAGCTGTCTGAGATACATGCGATAACGACTCCTCCATTTTTGCAAATTCCACGAAAATTTTTGAGTTCTTAATAAATGTGTGGGTAACCCGCGACGTAGGAGTTCCCGTCTTCTTCAATCTTCCCATATGCGTAAGAATATGCAGAGAATTTATATGACTGTGCTTGCGGTATAACCACGCTGCTCTCGGTGAGGAGGTAAATATGGTTATGTAGCAGGTGGAGCACAAAAGCGCAACCCAAACACAAGTATACAAGCTGAATTATGAGGAAAAATGTGGCAGGAAGATACCAACAAAAACAACTGATTGACTGATTAATGCATTCTCAAATCCTCCTATGAACACACAAACTCAATCAAGATAAATCACTTAAAGGATTCTGTCCCTGTTGGTGAGCCTCATGGTATCACTTATACAAAAAGATGCAGCGGTGGGTAGTGATGACATTTGGTATTGTGTATAAAACAGCCATTCTTTGCTTCAGAAATGGCCACAAATAGGTAACTCTGACAAAAAATGTAGAACAACATCTGGGCAGTGCAAATGGTTTCACCCGGGCAGACCAGCTGTATGGAAATGAGGGTATTGAAATGCTTATTTTAAAACATGTTAATGTTCAAAGCATAGGAAACAAGCCCTCAAAGATAAAGTCAGAACTCTCTTTCCTGCCCAGTCTCCAGGTACATACCATCAGCAAACAGTAAGCTGAGACCAATAGATGAGTAAGTCATCACCCCTTCTTGAAAAAACACAGCACGTAATGAAAACAATCTCCACAACCTGTAAGCTGCATTCAATGAGCCACTTTCATTGTATCCAGTCAGGAAATGCCAGGATTCACAAAGAGGGCATTGTATGTTAAAGCGAAGCAATAATGTGTTTCAGAGTTCAGTCTGAAGCTTCGTCTTCACTGGGTTAAGTAGCTGTGGCCAATAAATCTATTCCGACAGGAAAATTGCAGCTTGTGAGAGAAACGGTTCCCTCAGCGCGCGAGCCACACTGAGGCAGTATGACGTATGCCTTCACTTCAGGAAAAAAATGTTTATAAGTTGACAATACTTGCGCAGAGAGAAACGAAAATGCTCTTCACTGAAAGCGCCTGCATTCCGCTTCCGATTTCTTCAGCATGCCGACCTTCAGGGTTACAAAGGTGCCGGAAAAATCCTCCGAGAGCCCCGTCACCTCAGGTGAGTTACAGGAATGCCGCCATCTTGCTCGGGCGCTAGCCACGCCCCCCCACTACTCACCTTTCTTAACCAGACTGTACTTCCTCATTGGTGGAAGGTCACAGTTTGATTTCTGCTTTTAACTATACCGGACTGGCCCAGGAATAAATGACAGTTTTTTGAGTACCATCACTGTATTTTTAACCCACCTCAGCACTGACCCCGCACACCTACACTCATCACTATGGCGTTTTACTCAAAAAAAGGTCTCCGCTAAAGAGCCCTCTTGAGGGGCCCGTGGGGGACTGCAGTGCCAACCCCACAAGGAGCAAAAACGCCTTATGATGAAGCACGAGAACTTTACAGGTGTGTGAGGGCAACTCTTCAAAATTGAGGATTTTCCCCTCATAAATGCTATATCCTTCCTGAGACCTATTTATCTCAAAAACAACTTTACAGGTGTGTGAGGACAACTCTTCAAAATTGAGGATTTTCCCCTCATAAATGCTTTATCCTTCCTGAGACCTATTTATCACAAAAACGTGCTTTCTATTCTTCCTCCATAAAATCCGTAGCCCAATAGGCCGGACTCCGTCCTTAGGAACAGTTGCCCAGCAGTGTTTTTTATTTTTTCAGATGTAAAGGTAAGCTCAGAATTAAAAAGCTTGCTTGTATGAAATTATACTATTATTTGAGGTGGGGGTGACACCGGTGACTGGCCACCTCAAGGAATAATCACGACTATTGTCCGGTTGAACCCTTAAAGTCACTAAGTTAACCTGAGCTGAACTCCTTGGTGGCTATGGTTCAAAGCAGACAGGCTTGACCTAGAGTAAAATGTAATAAATGACACAAAAACAACAAATATCCAATAAGGTGAAGTGGAGATATAGTTTTCAAAAACCTAAGGAAAAACAGCACCAAAAAACATAAAGTGCCAATGTTAGTCAACGGTTGTGGTAGATCGTTACCAACATGAAATTTCAGGCAGACTGTGATAGAGCACGTATCAAATACACCAACCAGGTTTGACCAGGTCAGAGGTTTTACCTTGGAACTTAAGGCCTGATTTAGAACTCAGCGGATGAGTAACTCATTCACAATGGTGATGGATATCCCATCTGCTGAAATAAAAATCCCATTATATCCTATGAGATTTATATTACGGAGGACGGGATATCCGTCACCTTTGTGATGGAGTAACCCGTCCGCCGAGATCTAAATCAGGCCCTTAGGCTTTTTTTTAAGTCAAAACCCTTCAGCTGGTGAAGCAGCAGGGTTTATCCGAGGACGTCCACACAAAGTTGGATAGCCATTGTACAAAGTCCTCTACAGCTATTGATTTTGGTGGGAAAAGCTCAGAATAGAAGAAATTCAAATTCTACACTCAGGGAAGTTCTCTCGCTGGCTGGATACTTTTGGCGCCTTTACCTGGTCAAGATTTTTACTTCCAGACTTAGGGCCCGATTTATAACTTGGCAGCCCATCGTTCTGCCAAGGGGATGGAGTACTGATCAGGTACCGTGCGCAAAAAGTTATAAATGCCTGCCAGGCTGGTGGTTATTTATAAAGAATTGGCAGTCACACTGGTTCCAGTCAATGCTTCTTGCTGTTTGGTGCTGGGTCGCGTCAGCATGATGCTGCCCTGCACCAAACAGTATTCTTTTATTATTTAAAAAAATGAAAAGTCTAAAATGGGATTTTCTTTTTGAAAATAAGAAAGGCAATGCTTCCCTTGCCGTGGGAGTCATCTCACATGGCGGGGGAGCATTATTTGGGTTTTACTGTCCTTCACCGCCAGGGTTTGTCTGGACATCAATGGTGAATGGGTAGGCCTGTATTAAAAGTAGGAAAGCACATTAAGGGACCAGGAATAATACAGAAATGCTTAAAAAATAAAAAACAAATATTGCTTTGCAAAAAGACAAAGAAGAACAAAGGCAAGGAAGAACACGTACCTTGTTTATGCTCCAGGGAGGAGCTAACACAAGAAATGAAGGTTAGCCTACTGGAGCTAAGCAAATGAAATATTGCAAGGGAGACTGTCAATGCAAACCACTAATGGTATGCTGTGCACAGTTTGTAAGCCCACTGAATTGTGAACACTATGGGGCCGATTACAATGCAGCCGGTAAAGGCTCCGATCGCCGCATCGTAATGGGCCTCGCAGTTTACTTTCCGACCGCCTCATTATGATGGAGAAGGTCAGAAAGTAAACCGGACGGTCATTCCGGCAGGCTTCCAATGGACTTGGAGAGCCTGTTGATCTGTTGGAAACCGGCCAGTAATATCAAATGTGGGCCTTACCGCCCTTGAGAGTACAATGCACGTTTTCTGACATGGTTTCCATGCCGGGCTGTCCGGCATGGAAACCATGTCGGAAATCGTGTTTGGGGGCCCCTGCTGGGCCCCCTTTGGTGCAGGGCCTCCAGTCACAGGCCCCCCTGCAGCTTGTGGCAGACACCTTGAGGTGCCTGCCATGGGGTGCAGGGATGAACTGCACCTCCTTTTGTCGTGTAGCTCCTATAGTACCCCTGCAGGACCTGCGCGTTTGGATAGCATATACTGCGGGCTTGGTGGCAGACTGACTCCGTGCACCCCCACCGTATATGTTAGCCTAGTTTTGCATTAGCTAGCTCGCAGTGCCACTAGTGTCTCCTCTTATCGGGGAGAGATTAGTTTCTGGCAACCTTAGAACATGACAACCCAGATTCCCTCAGAATCGTGGAAACCATGTACTACCTTTCGCTCAGTCACTCGTGCTCACTTATTCAGTTTGTCTCAGAGAGTTACACAGAATAAACAGTCGGGCGTTTCAAGAAGTATTTATTGAACAGTTGTTATTCTAGTGTAAAATGTATGTGCTGCGGTAACCAGCAGACAATAGCAGAGATATATTATCAGCAGTACGATAAAAGCAAAGGGATAGAACAGTTCTACCATATTGCGATAATCATGAGTACATACATGAATATAAAAGCATTATGCAAGTGCGCGTACTCCTACGATGCCTACCTAGATGTACATGTGTGTACCTAGCATATGTATGTAGGTCTTAGAAGCTAAGAGCCAAGAATCCTCCTAGGATTTAGTCGAACCCCCATACCTGAATAGAGAGAGTGTGGGACCCCGTCCTGGTCTCGAGTTGGACACCCCGTCCGGGTTGTGTCAGACCACTGTCAGCTTGAGCGAATGCATGCAGGAGCCTCAGCGTCTCTGGTCAGTGTGTCAGCATGGAAGTCTCGGTTCCCTTTGTCTTACCGGGGCAAGATGTGGTGTATTTATACCCTAAAGAGTCTCGGTCCTCAGTATGGTTTGTATTGGACATGAGGAAGACGTCAGGGGTGAACTCTGTACATACATATTATGCCGGTGGTGTATTCTTAGAAAGCCATGCATAATTAATGAGTACAGTGTGGGCCTGTGTTTGGAAGAACCCTGCTGTATTCAAAACCACAGGATAGATAACGTTCAGCCCTCGGGGCTCGTTGTGTACTAGCTGGGACCAATGTAGGTGAAAGATCCTGCCTATATAAGGAATCATGACTATAATAGGACATGTACAGTTGTGACCATAATTGGGCATATGCGGCCATGACCATAATTGGGCAAGTACGAATATGACCATATTAGGGTAAATATGAATACGTCCATTTTAGGGCATGTACGAACGGGTCTACATTAGGGCATCTATGCGGGATATAACACTTTTTCTCAATGGGAGCTTGTGTTACGGCCGTAACACAAGCTCCCATTGAGAAAAGGGACCGAACAGCGGGATGCTTAATTGGACTGCTGTCACTGCAGCTGGGAGTACCTGGGCCTACGTACCCCAGGAATCTTTGCTGTTCTGTGCCCAGGAGGAGGGCCCTCATCACTGCGCCGTACATAAAAGTGTGCGAAAACACCTGCGGCGCGGGATGCTTAACTGGACTGCTGTCACTGTGACTGGGAGTACCTGGGACTACTTACCCCAGGATGCTTTGCTGTTCTGTGCCCAGGAGGAGGGCCCTCACCACCGCACCGCGCACAAAAGTGCGCAAAACCCCTCCTAGCAAGGGGACTCTTAATTGGACTGCTGTCACTGCGGCTGGGAGTACCTGGGACTAAGTACCCCAGGAGGCTTTGCTGTTCTGTGCCCAGGAGGAGGGCCGTCATCACCGCACAGCGCACAAAAGTGTGCAAAACCACCCGCGGCGCAGGACGCTTAACTGGACTGCTGTCACTGCGGCTGTCGGTGCGGCTGGGAGTACCTGGGACTACGTTCCCCAAGAGGCTTTGCTGTTCTGTGCCCAGGAGGAGGGCCCTCATCACCACCCGTGCACAAAAGTGCACAAAACCACCTGCGGCGCCGTCCCCGCCCAGGCGAAGCCCGGCCAAGGGCAGGCCAGTCCTGCACCCGTCGGTGACAGGAGGAGGCGGGGCGGGCCACCCCCCTTGATGGTAAAGATTTGTGTTGCTATCAGACTGTGGAATATTGGTCTTGGATGGAGGACGGTCATTTCCTGTGCAACATGTGAGGTCAGTCATCCTAGACTGCACGTGTCTGCCCCAATGTCTGCCTGCACGTGTCTGCCCCAATCCGGAGGGAACCAAAGCTAGAGCACAGGACCATTACTCTTTCTTAAGCAGCACGGAAAATACCACCAAGCTGAGTCGAGAGTAAGGTACTTTCAGATGTTCAGATGTTTAATGCCTATTCTTCTGCTTGTGACATTTCTGGAAAGGCAACTTGGCATTTCCGACACTCTCCGTATACACTCTGTACATGTATCCCAGGAGCTGAAAACGTAGCTTCACTAGAACCTCCACTGGGCCTCGAAAGGGGCCATCGAACTGTGCTGTGTTGAATTGTGCTGGCTCTACGAATATCAGGGGGGGCCCTCTATTAGGACTGCAATCTCAGGGGTGGTGCCTTTGCACCATGGTAATCTTCCTTGTATTAATTTGCACTTACTTTTCATTTTACTGTTTTGATTATGATGATTTTCTGATTTCATTGCTACAATCTTTCTCCCCTATAAAAGCATTCTTCAAACATGGGAAAGAGAAAACACACTATTTTTGCGAATAAGTCTTTGACTCAGCCCCGAGACAAATCACAACTGACTTTACTAAAATATATTACAGGATTAATGGGGGCCATAGACAGGCAAATATCTTCGGTGGAAGAATCACTGTTAACATGTGGAGAACCTGTAATATCAACGGCAACTTTGACCAATGCCTCTCCTAATGACCCAAGGGATCCCACAAAGAGTGACACAATTAATGTCGAAGGAAGGGACTCAAGAACGGGCAATGATGTGACTGCGGGCCCAGGGAATAACGGGCGTATTCAATTTATTTCTGAGTCAATCACTCAATCTGAATCCAACTCACCACCCCCACTGAAACGAGTAAGAAAGCCCCCCAATCAATCTGTAAATACCTTCCCAAGAAAGAAACATGCACGTAGAAAGAAAATAAATATTCAAAATAAAGGTCTACATCAAATAGAAACAGTTCCGGTTGAAACCAATAAGGCTCCAATAACTCTATAATTAGCAAGCTAGATGACCTTGGTGAGGCCCTTAAGCTATTTGAGCGGAAATTCAACAACATGCTGGGGGCTATACAAACCAGTCTAGAAAATGTGGAAACTAAAACTAACTGTTGTCTGGACCTGCTGAACTCACTGGCAAAGGGGCAAATGCAAAACACACTATGACCTGCCTGCATCCTGTAGCAGCCTGGATTAAGCCCGCAGCAAATAATGCACCCCCTGCTGGCCTCAGTCTGCACTCTTACATTTATACAAGTGTCAACTCAAACACCCAGTCCAGTAGAATGAGCGATGGGGAGACCCTAACACAGGTAGCCTATAGCCCTGGGTTGTGAGGAGACAGATCTCTAGACTCTGTAGCAGTGACTTTACCGATAGCTCAATATCCACAAGATCAAATGGAACAACTAGCCGACCTTCTTGACCCCCCTCCAGCGGCTACCCCTTATGTGATTGTTTTGGCTAATGTCCCTCCTTTACCTACAAATAGGATGGAGAATTGGACTGCACTAAGAAATAAGTCGCTAAATTGGTTGGGAGTAAGAACAGGTTTAACTGACCTGCTATTCAACAATATTAAAATGGCAAGGATGGTTAAATGGGTGGGGAAAGGTAAAACATTTCTCCATGGCTACTGTATAGTCCTGACTTTTAAAATGCCACGCTTGGTGGACACTGTTTTGCGCGGGACTAGGACATCCAACATTTCTACAACTTTTATCTCTTCTCTCCCCCTGGGCTATTTCTATCAACCTGTAAAACAGGATGAGAGGGGGAGACTGCGGTGTCAACCCAGGATCCACACAATACTCTAACTTTGCAATGCCAACTTATAATCACTTCTATAGCTTGACAAACTTGGATGGTCCGGATTGACATAACAGAGAGACTTTATTTGTGAATGAGGAAGATCTAATGATCTCCTCTAATTTAGTTAGCGGGGGACTTACTGGGGAGGCTTCTTTACTTAGTGAGGAAGACCCAGCAATCACTTCCAACTTAGACAAAGAGGGACCTACGTCACCACATGATAGAACCGTCCAACTCCCTAGAATTAATCTACCAGCTGCTTCGAGCCCCATGATAAGTCCAATCCTGCATCAGTCACTTGTGAACAGCTTGGCTTTGTTTTCTGGAACGTGGCAGGTTTGTGGTTCAAGGGCCAAAATCAAGAATGGCTAGAGGTTGTAGCTGGTTTTCATTTCATATGTATACAAGAGACTTGGCTAACGGAGCCCACTCATATGAATGGGTACATAACATACATCACCCCTGCTATTCCTTCTCTGCATGGTAGATCAAAGGGGGGACTATGTACACATGTTTCTAATAGTTTAAATTTTACCAACATCACCTTGGTAGCACACAAACCCCATTATCAATTAATTCTATGCAACTCACAGGGTCTTGCCAGACTAGCAATAATTATTTTTTATAATAATGCCACTATCCAAACTATCACAGATATACTACAAGAACTTAACGATGACTTGGAACATGTACATCCACGATCTCAACGGCGGACTTATAGCTCTGTACCTCATGCTAGTTCCGACAATTCCTGGTCCTGCGCAATGCTCCCCAGCGCCAGCCGTTGCGTGACGCCTCTGTGTTCCAGATCCAGACAGGTTACTATAAGTGGGGGTGCGCCAGACAATGAAGTCCAATACACTAGTATAGTATAAAAAAAGCCTTTATTTCAATTTTTTTTTCATATTTCAGTAGCAAACAATGCTCAGCCAACGCGTTTTGTTCCCGCTAGGAGAACTTCATCAGGGCTTATAAAGTCATTAAATGTATCAGGAAGCGTAGTGGCTTTTCAAAATTTTCTCCAGTATATTGCGCTGGAAACCATTGGAGTTCTCACAGGCATATTAAGGCCTGCAGGTGAAAACCGTACAGATGCTCGTCTAGTCAAACTCCGAAGTTTTGATACTACACTAGTGTATTGGACTTCATTGCCTGGAGCACCCCCACTTGTAGTAAGATGACTTGGAACACATTGACACAAATAATAGCAAGTATACTGTAATTCTCTGGGGAGGCGATTTTAACTTACGGTTGTGCAATGTACAATCAACAAAAATTTGTTGTATGGCATGTGAAGAAGACGCTGATCAAACCCACTTCCACCATAACATTTATGGGGATAAGATTAATGAACTAATATTTAAGTTTGACCTTGCTCTTGAAAATGAGATCTCCTCCCCCTATGCTC
Source organism: Calotriton arnoldi (assembly GCA_963921515.1). NCBI lineage: Eukaryota > Metazoa > Chordata > Amphibia > Caudata > Salamandridae > Calotriton > Calotriton arnoldi. The sequence goes on from CAWUFW010003888.1 coordinate 752,516, forward strand.
CCCGTAAGTGTACTTTCAATGGGAGAAATGCAGACAGCATCATTAATCACGTTTCACTTTCTAATAGGTGTGCTGCTCAGGCTTTCAATTTTCATACACACTCGATCTCACTAAGTGATCATTCCCCCCTGAGTATCGAATTATCGTCAACTTTATTCTTCAGGGGTCGGTATGCTAAACCAACAACACAAATGGAAGAAATAGAGCTTGCAAGCCTAAATGAGTATACCCTGCACTGGACTCAAATTCTTCCGGAGGGATTCCTTAAGCAATTGATAGTTGATAAACAAGAGGCTTTTGAGATCTGCCTAGACGACTCAGCTATGCCCAATGAGATCATCAAGGCCTTTTTGTCAAGCAGACAGGGAGTGAAGTAGAGTCTCTTTGTCGTTAACAAAAAAGCAAGACAGAAGAGAAAGGGATGGTTCGACACAATATGTAGTAGGGCACACAAACGGCTAAAGGAGGCTCTACATAAAACCCCTAGATGTACCATTGAGGTGCAGACCTGTAGAATTTAATAAAAGAGGGCGGTGAAGTTAGGGAAGTCACGGCTAAGGGAATAGGCATGGGAATCGTTATGTAAAGCATGCACCAGTAATGATAACAGAGCTTTTTGGAGAGTAATTAACTCTGCACCATTGAGAGCAGAAGAAGTCCCTATGATTGTGATAGCCATAACGGAGGAAGATTGGATAACACATTTCACTAACATTTACTCCTTACCTATTGTGGCTCCTGTAGCAGAGCAGGGAGACAGCCACTCTACAACTGAAGATTCCCCTCAGATTCCCCTAATGGTCCCCTTTAGTTTGGAAGAAGTCAACGATGAAATACTGGCAAGCAAAGGAGGCGAAGTCTCATAACCAGACGCAATCCCTGTAGATTTATACAAAGGGACCATTGCGCTATGGGGGTCCCTACTGACTTTAGTACTTAGGGGAAGTTGCGCAGTCGGTTTTTTATCAACATGGGCCGAATCAATCATCGTTCCGAACTACAAGAAGGGAGATTGTTCCAACCCGGCTTATTACAGACCGATTTCTCTGCTTGATTCCCTGGTGACGATTGCAGGTTGAATTATCTTGAATAGATTGCAAGATTGGGCTGACACTCATAACATCTTGTCAGATTTGCCATACAGTTTCTGCCCTGGGGTTGGGACAATAGAGCAGAGTCTTAATCTAAGCTTGCTAGTCGGGAAGTATGTTAACATGAAAGAGGGGGATATGTATCTAGTCTTTGTCGATTTATCCTCTGGATTTGATTGCATCATGCATTCTAAACTGTGGTCGATCCTGAAAGACCTGGGGCTAGAGAATTCAATCATTAGTTTCCTGAGGGAACTGTACTCTGGATGTAAAGCCAGGGTTAGATATGGTATTAGCGGGGAGTGTACTGAACCCTTTATGGTGGAGAGGGGAGTGAGACAGGGCTGTGTCCTGGCTCCTTTTCTGTTCTCTTTATTTAAATAGTGTAGGAGCGGTACTTGCAGCACTAACTAAAGACCTCTCTCAAGTAGGAACACGCCGTGTACCAGCCCTCCTCTACGTTGACGATGCCGTTCTTATGGCACATACCCCATTAGCTCTCCAGACACAGCTCGCAAACTTCACAGAATATATGCAGGATCTTGGTTTTTTAGTGAATCAATCCAAAACCTTTGTAATTAAATGTGGGAGGAACACTGCTAATTGTCGAGCAATTAAAATAGACGGCACATCTATTGGTTTTACTAATACCTTTTCCTATTTGGGAATTTTATTTGATAATGAGGGCTTATGGAACAAGGCTATTGTGAATAGGAAATTACAACTTGTTAAAGCTTGTATGGCTCTCAGAGGGTTTGCCAGACGATTGGGTTCCAACCCATCAGAGTTGAAGATGTCGATTTATAAAGCTAAATGTCTCAGTGTTGCATTATATGGGGCGGGCATGTGGGATCATAAGAAATGTAGTGACATACAATTGATAGAGAACAACTTCTTTAGGTACCTCCTTGCTACCCCTGAAAGTGCCACAGTTTACGTATGCCATGCTAAACTTGGAACCCCATTTATCACTGACCTAATAATGTTACAGCCAATTTTACTCTGGCATAAAATATGGACGAGCGAACACACCGATTTAAATTGTGCCATAATTAGGGATTGCCTCAACTCAAGCAAATATCAGTGCATGCCGTGGCTCGGCTACATAAAACGCTTTTGCACTGACCTAGGTCACCCCGAGGATTTTAATAAACCTGAAACACTTGACCTGATTAGCAGGAAACAGTTAAAAAATGAAGCCATGACACACCTGGAAAATCTGAGGCTGACGAGTGAAATCTCCAAACCCAACGCTCTGAAGAATCAAATGATTTTAACTACTTTTAATATGCAACCTTACCTTAAAGCAGTTTTAAATGCAAGACATACGTTCTTCTTGACTCGTTTAAGACTGAACATTTTTTACCGACTGGTCAGTTTTCCAAATATGAATAACTGGTCTATATCCTTATCTAACTGTCCCTGTGACAATGTGATGGCACAGGACACTATGCATGTGGTGCTCTTTTGTAAATTTTATAACCACCAGAGGAAGCGCTATATTATACCGATCATAAGACCCCTACACTTCACGCAATGACGACCTGCATATCAATATATACAATCTTTGCCTTCCCTGGAGGCTTGTTGTAGTGTGGTATCCTTTTTAGGGGCAGTTTTTTATGCCAGAAAGAATATCCCCCTACCCTCCAACAGTAAAGGGATACCGGTGATCCAGCGCGATACTAGCAACGAGCATTCATACACCAGATACTCACTTGGGCCCATACATTCATACTACGCTAGCATTTCACGCTGGGGTATCAGTTGTTACTCTTTGTCAAAATCCCTGCTACCAATTACCTTCTGATTGAAGAGTAATGACTTACCAATGAATCCTTTGCAAATTGGGAAATTTAAAATGAGTGACATTCATTACAGTTCATAATCCTGAAATAATCACAGAGTCAGGAAGTTCAAAATGTTTATCTAAAGATTTAGCAGAGTAAATTACAGTGCTGCATGATACTCATTCGCATATCAAGGATGAAGCACAAGAAATCAATTTATCGATTAATGACGGTCCCTCAGAAAAGGAGAAGATAGAGACAGCAGCGCAACTAAAGGTTGCATATATTTACCTAAGTGCGAGAACCAAACCCCTTGGCCAAGGAGTTGGGAAAGATAGGACCCAGGAAGGATGAAGAGCAAGATCTCCTCCAGGTTCAGGACAGGACCGGTGACCTCTCTACCTACGACGCCTGCGTCGTTCCCCTCTCTGATACTCCGCTTCTCCTCGATTCTCCCGTGTCTCCCTTCTAATGGACTCCGCCGCCCCCTCCTCAGGACCTCTTCTGGACAGGGATTCAGTCTGCAATCGATCAGCTTGGCGGTCTGGAGCTCTTCTGCCTGTTCTGTGGACGCCTGTTCTGACTAATTAACTAATTCTATATCTATTATACCCTTCTACACCCATGTACCTCCCATTAATGTTGCAAAAATATGGGACCACTACTTCTGATTGGACAGGGACAGGGGGTTGATCCTCACACCATATGAATTTAGTTCGATTTCTGAAGACCATTGTTTTTAAAATACCGCCCATCAAATTTATACATTTGCTGTATTTCCCACCCGTCTCACGACAAAATTTATACATTCTCCATGTACAATGTTGCATTTTTAACAGGAAAGACATGGGTACAGCAGTGTCGGCCATCAGGTCGCGGCCTTGGACCTCGTCCAGGTTGACTTCATCCTTTTCTCTTGGCAGACATGCAAGACGCATGCGCAGAATCATTTGTCTCTCGAGTTTCAGTTCACCAACCCCAGGCCCAAGTTTACGAACTAATAAAAGTACAAGAAGAAAATATTAAAATCACAAATAAAATGTTTCACTGTATCCCCACTCTCTCTACTCTACTCCCATTTATTTATAATTTCTGTCCCGCATTAATAGCGTTAAGAAAACGACAATTTAATTACAACACGAGAGCAAGCTGTAGCATGTGAAAACATTAAGCAGCCATTTTAGAACATACTGCGCAGAAGCAGAATTTTCCCACCAAGCAAAGTAAGACGTCACACCATGTGATATGGTTGAGACATGCGCAGAAGAGTTCCCGCGTTTTAGCGGCCATTTTTAGAACAGACAAGCGTTACTTGTTAGTTAAAACACATAAGCAAGCTTCCTTGCTATTTATGTCGTGTATGCAAAATTAGTATGAACAATACGAAGTTTAATACATTAATACTGTGAGGAGATTGCCTTCGAGCAAGTCTCATTTGTGAGTCCTTGCTCCATCAATCCCCTCTCTGATGGCGTTTCTGAGCCATCAAATACTACCCACAACCAGATGCCAACTTTTAGCATACTATAAATTCATTTTCATTTTTACTTTTTCTATTTTTCACATCTCCTTTCAGCTTTTTGTATAATTCACTTCTCAAATCTTCAAGTTCAATTTCATCGAATTTTCTTTTCTTTCCCTTTCCGGTCACATTATACGATTCATTCTTTCTACAACATTTGCACCATATTATTATTGACAATGCTATGATTGCTATTCCCGCTAAGGGTATTAATACTTTGCCTATAAGTCCTTTCCCTATATTAGAAAACCAGGTACCAATTGACGCTATACTATTTGTCAATCTTTCCCATACACTATCAACTTCCAGTGGTTTCAGTTCCTTCTCAAGTTTCGTAATATTCTGTATATACGTTTCAATTTCTGCACTTTTATCAGGTATGTAAGTGCAACAGTGTTTCGTCTTCAATAATTTACAGACTCCGCCCTCTTTTGCCAAAATAATGTCAAGAGCAAGTCGATTTTGCATAACCATAGATCTAATCGCAACCATTTCCGCATTAATCATTAAAAAGCCTCCAACAGTATCTGTTGATAAACGATCAACCACTGTAGATAATTTACATATTCTTCTTGAGTTCAGAATTACTCCCACTGAAGGTATCAATGCACCAAATATATCACCTACAATTTCAGAAAAACTAGCTCTTTTGCTACGAGTTAATTCGCTATTATTTTCATTGCTCCCAGTGTTTCTTTTTACGTGGTATATCTTTGGAAATACTATTCCAAAATAACAACTTCCATACCACCGTGCAGGAAGCCTAAAGTAAGCCTTATTCCCACACATAATAGATTCCAGGAAAAACTGAATCTGTTCCTCCTTTGAGTCCCCAACCTCCAAGAATTAAGAAATTGTGTTCACATTCACTGGTACCGATGAAAACATTGTTATAGTCAGTCCTTAACCTATGTAGACAAATTTTCCCTGTTTTTACAAAATCCAAAGCCATCGCAGCTTGAGCCTTGCCAGGTGTGTAACTCCCTTCCTTCTCAGCCCAAGGTGGCAAATGAGCCTTATGCTCAGAAGCTTTCTTTAGAAAATCTTGTCTTCTATCTTCTACTAAATTCAAAAATATCTTTTCTTCTTCGTGTAAAGAACATGTTAGATTGTTTCTATGTGCATGTGTTATGTCTATTGATTTCATTGTTAAGAAAAACTCTCCCATAAACTGTGCATCTTGACTACTAAGCACTGGGTTCATACTCTTGCGAATCGGAACCTCAGAAAATATCACATTTATGTTTGAATAATAATACTCAATTTTCCCTGTTCTATAAAATAAACTTGTCAATACACTACATGATATGCCATAGGTTAATGGCAAATGATGATACGTTAATCCTTCTGCTGCTGATTCTGGTAACTTCATACAAACATAACAGTTGCTAACTTCCATGGTATCTACATATTGAAATAGTAAATTAGTGAAAACATTTAAACTAGTATCATTATCTGTTACTTCATGATGAAATTCTGGATCATCTTGTGCCAATAGTTCTACCCTATTACCTTTCAAGTTATCTAACCTTCCCTTCGTTTCATTGTTAATCTTTTTATCCATTATCATAAGGTAGGGAATTGCTACAATCAGTACTAACCATGCTACAAGTACCACTACTAGACTGCATATGCATATAGCACAGCATCTTTTACAACATTTTCCTTTTGATCTCCCAGTAACTCTATCATCGGACATTTTGACAAGGAAGATTGCTCTTCTTATCTATTTTTCTTCAATTTTCTTTGCGCAGCTTCTTCACGTTATCAAGGTGGTCTTGTTTCTGTTTCATAGACCAGTTCTGCACTAGTTCCTTCGTCACCACTTTCACTTGATTCTGAGCTCTCGTAATCTTCAAGAATTATGTAAGTCCAGTCAGGACCTTTAAACTTGTTGTTAATAAGTTTCAGTCTTTTACTTCTCCGTTTCTCAGTTTTGCTTTCTTGTCCTGTTTGGCTTGTCACTTCGTTTACTTGTTCAGGATTTTCACTTCTGGTTCTTACGTGGTATTTCACTCTTTTAATGACACTAGGCCAATGATCACCTTTTCTTGTTTTCTGTGTTTGCACTGCCTCTTTGCTTTCTTCTTCTTCGGTAGTTCGTTTATTTTCAGGTTGTGTCACAGTCTTGTTTTCGACAATTACAGTTTCTTTTATTTGTTCTTTTTCAGGTCTGATTGGTTTCTCTTCAGCAGCTCCACTGTGAGTTTCTAATGGCTGACACTGTTCAGTATCTTCGTCTTCAGATTCAAGAATTTCGAGATCTTCTGATTGAATGTGTTTTCCTTGATCTAACTGGTCCTGATCAGGGCTTATTGCACTTTGTACTTCTGCAGCCTGACCGCATTCTTCTAGACCTGTCTGTCCCTGCTCAAAATTTCTTCGTTCTTCACTATTTTGAGCCCAGTTTTCTTTCCCTATCTGGTCCTGCTCAGGTTCTCTTATTGTTTCTTCTTCTTCTCTTTCCTGAGCTGCTTCTTCTTCACCTATCTGATCTTCTGTAACTTCTTCTAGATTTGCTTGACTTCTTGTTCTGTAGTAAACTTCAGGAATTTCCACCACTGGTATCCAGTCCTGACTTGTGCTCGGTTGTTCTTCATCAGCTTCCCTCGAATCTTGCTCCTGTGATTCTTCAGCTGGGCAACCTTCAGCTTCCTCAGTGATCGTTACTGTCTGAGGATTTTCTTCTTCAGGGTCTGGTACTCTTTTAGTGTGGCTTACATGAATCCAATTAGGAAATCCTGCACACTTCACAGCGGTGTTTGTAACCAATATGATCTGACAAGGTTCGCTCCACCTGGGTGATAGACACGTTTCTCTGGTGTGATTCTTCACTACCACCCAGTCACCAGGATTCAGATCATGTTCTTGTTCAGGCTGCCTGGAAACTGCGTCTTCTCCAACCTGGTGAGAGACAGAACGCACTAGGTCAGCCAATCCTTTGCAATAATCCAGAACCATATCATCAGATATATTCAGCAGTTTGTTTATGGGAACATGTGCTTGTCTCATTGCTCTTCCCATCATTATCTCGTGGGGACTCAATCCGGTATTTCTATCAGGAATGCTTCTGAGTCCCATTAAGACAAGTGGCAATGCATCCGGCCAACTTAATGATGTTGATGCACACATTTTTCCCAGTCTGGATTTTATTGTGCCATTCAATTGTTCAACCACTCCAGAAGCCTCTGGACGATATGCACAGTGCAATTTTTGTTCAATTTGGAATGCTTCACAGATTATCTTAATCACTTCACTGTTAAAGTGCTTTCCTCTATCCGACTCCAAAGTTACTGGAAAACCAAATCTAGGAATAAGTTTTCGTAGCAACAGCTTTGCGACTGTAATACTGTCATTTCTCCTGGTAGGGTAAACCTCCACCCACTTTGAAAACAGACACACTATGACAAGTACATATTTCAGCCCTCTGCATGGTGGTAACTGAATGAAATCAAATTGGAGTCTTATAAATGGACCCTCTGCCTTTCCAATCTTTCCAAACCCGATTATTGTCTTCCTCCCTGGATTATGCATTTGGCAGGTTAAACATCTCTGGCAAAGACTCTCTGCTACAGCCCTGAATTTGGGATTGTACCAATTTTGTCTGAAGAGCCTAATCATTGCATCTCTCCCTATGTGTGTGTCTCCATGATACATCCTGGCCATTTGTGAGAGCAGACAGTCGGGCATGACTGGTCTGCCATCGGCACAAATCCACACCTCGTCATCCTCTCTTTGAGAACATCCCACTTTAATCCATATATTCTTTTCACTCTCATCAGCATCATCTTGCAATCGTTTTACATCATTCCATGTTTCAGGAGGTGCACACAGCAAAAGTTGGCAGCTGATTCCCATTCTTTCCACCCTTTTATTCACCGCCATTCTGTTTTTGGCACAATGTTGAGCCACAAGGTCTGCATATCGGTTGCCGACTACCACCCAGTCATCTCCTGACTGGTGTGCGGCACATTTCACCACAGCCAATTCTTTTGGTGATTGTATTGCTTCCAGCAATTCCCTTACAAACTGTCCATTTTTAATGGGGGATCCTGAAGAAGTCATGAAATCCCTCTGCATCCATAGTTGGCCAAAATCATGCACAACCCCGTAACCATATTGGCTATCTGTAAATATAGTTACTTTTTGATTCCTCCCAATTTTGCAAGCTTTTATCAAAGCAATCAATTCAGCTACTTGTGCAGATTTTACTCCTGGTAAATAGGATGCTTCGACTATTCCAGTTAATTCACATACTGCATATGCTGCAGTCAGTTTACCATCTTCATGCCTCTGGCATGAACCATCAACAAACAGCTCCCTGTCTGGCTTCCTTAGGGGCAATTCCTGAATGTCAGGACGTGGTTTTGTGCATAACTCTGTGACTTGTAAACAATCATGTTCTTCTTCGTCATCTTTAACTTCTTCATGGTATGGATCTGGTAGTAAGGTAGCAGGATTCACTATTGTGCACCTTACCATGGTCACATTTTCAGCACCCAAAATTATTCTCTCATACTTAGTCATCCGACTAGGAGTAAGATGCTGAGTTCGGGTTCTTGTCAATAGAATCACAACCGCATGTGGAACAAACACCTTTACTGGGTGTCCCATTACAATTGACTCACTTTGTTCAATGCTCAAACAGGTAGCCGCTACTGCTTTTAAGCAGCCTGGTAAAGCGGCCGCCACTGGGTCCAGTGTAGCAGAAAAATATGCTATTGGACGTCTATCCAGACCATGTCTCTGAGTTAGGACTGATAGTGCACAATTTTCTCTCTCGTGACAGAATAGTGCAAATTCTTTCTTATAATCGGGCATGCCTAAGGCAGGCGCTGCACACAAAGCATTTCTCAATTTTACAAAAGCTCCTACACTTTCGTCATCCCATTCAACTGGGTCCTTTGCCTTCTTTTTTGTCATTTGAATTAGGGGCTTTGCTAACAGGGAAAATCCTAGTATCCATTGTCGACAATAACCCACTACCCCAAGGAACATTCTCACTTCCCGTTGGGTGTTAGGCATTTGCATTTTCTTGATTAATTTTACTCTTTCAGAGGTTATTCTTCTTTTTCCCCTCTCAATTTGATGTCCTAGATACTTAACTGTTGTTGTGCAAAACTGCAGTTTTTCAGGTGAGACTTTATGCCCTTCTTCAGCTAAGTGATTCAATAATGCAATAGAGTCCACAACACAGTCTTCTCTGGTGTTAGATGCCACTAATAAGTCATCTATATACTGAACTAAAACTGAACTTCCTGGCATTACTAGTTTTTCTAAGCACTTTTTCAATATCTGATTGAAAATGGAAGGACTTTCCGTGTACCCCTGAGGAACACGATTCCATACATAGACCTTATTCTCGAATTTAAATGAGAAAAGATACTGGCTATCTGGGTGCAATGGTATTGAAAAGAACGCTTGGCATAAATCAATCACAGTGAACCATCCTGCACTCCAAGGGATCTGGTATAGAATTACTGCAGGATTTGGCACTATAGGACAACAAGGTTCCACAATCTTATTTATTTTTCTCAGGTCTTGAACAATCCTATATTTCCCACTAGGTTTCTTCAAACCCATTATTGGTGAATTACATGGACTACTCATTACTTCTTTTAGTATGTTTTGTTTTACCATTCGATCGATTTCTTCAATAACTCCTGCTTTTACTTCTGCACTCATTTTGTACTGCCTGGTATTCGGAAAAATGGCACCTTCTTTTACAGTAATTTTAACTGGGTCTATATTGGCCATAAGTCCTACTTCTTTTCCCGTGAAATCCCATACTATAGGATTTACTGTAGTTTTTAATTCTTCTGGCAGCTCGTCTTTTGTTATCAAGGAGAACATCTCATCCACTTCTGTACCTTGTTTTGCAATCATAAATTTATATACATGGTCTTCATCAGGGGTCTGAATTGCCACACCATCCGGTGTGCAGAATATTGTGCAGTTCATTTTACACAACAAATCTCTTCCCAATAGATTTACTGGACTAGAATCACACACTACAAATTGATGCATTTCTCTAAAATGTCCAATTTTAACTTCCATTGGTTCGGTAAGAGGTGTTCTAATCTTTCGATTAGCTACTCCCACTACTTGGATAGCTTCTCCAGAGAGAGGAAGGTCTGGGATGTCTGCTGTTCTCACAGTAGACCGGGTAGCACCAGTGTCCAAAAGAAAAGTAATATCATTACCCTTCACATTTCCTTCAACATATGGACCTGACTGATCTACTGGTAAGGATGCGCCAAGTACGCACTCCTTCTCCCCCTCTCCTAGGCACCGTCATGAACTGTACTGACAGAAATCGTCCTGTAAAAGAAACTGTGATGTTACATAATCATTCTTACCACTTCCTCCTTGATATCCGACGTCTGTACCGTGCTTTGCTCTGCTTACATTACCCTGTATAGGTGCAGGTGGCAACTGACTCTGAGGATTTACACCCTGCTGTGAGTCATTCTGCGTCTGTGGATTTAAATTTTGATTTGGGCCATTATTATTCCGTATCTTTTTACATTCATCCTTCCAATGCCCCAATTTTCCGCATCCATGACAAGGAAATTTCTTTTTAGCCTCTTCTCTGCTCATTCGTCCTCTCACTTTTCCACCATTCCCAGTATCAGCATTCGATCCAGAATCTTTTCCCTGATTTTCACTTGGATTATCCAAATTAATCCCCTGTTTCTCTGCCATTTTTACCTGAGCCCACATCACTTTCTCTTGCAGTTTCTTGTGCCTATCCTCAATGTCATCTCCACAATATTTCGCATATTTCAAAATCTCGTCGATCGGTTTCCCTTGCCAACACAACATATGCTGCTTAATCATCTGACAAATTTCTGGCTTTAGACCATAAACAAATCGGTAAACAAACTGACTCATGTTCTTGTCTCCAATATCCTCAAAGCCACTATACTGTTTGAATACCTGCAATAAACGTTCATAGTAGGCGTGTACCGATTCACTGGCTTCTTGAGTAGTTCTGTCTATTTTCACCCAATCTGTCTCTTTTGGTGGTATCTTTCCTTTCAGGTAAGTTATTACCTGCTGATACTTTTTCATTACATCACTTGACGGGGCACCTGTCTTTGGATCTCTGGGATACTCTTCACTCGGCCAATCAACTGTGATTTTACAATCTGTCCATAAATCGGCAGGTACCACTATGTCGAACAAACCATCCAAGTCCTTCAACAATACCTTTGACACTTTCACAAACCTCTCAACCTGCTTGTACCATTCAATTGGTTTTTCTCTTAACTTTGGGAAATCATTCGTAAAGGATAAACTATCCTGTCTGCTCCATGGGACATGTACATATCCCCCTCCTGGAACTTCTCGCATCGGGTACATTTGATCTGCTTTCCCTGTTTCCTTCATCAAATATTCAGAAGCTGCTCTACTGTATTGTGCTTCTTCCTTTTTCTTTGTCCATCTAACTTTCCATTTATCTAGGTCTCCCCATTTCTGAAAGATTGTCATTAATTCTTTTATTTGTAATTTTCTTCCAGAGACATTCATGTTTTCTAAATCTTTGTCTGAAAAATCTGCTCTATAGGGTTTCTGTAACACCTTTGACTTCCCTATTTCAATTCCCATCTGCAGAGCTAAGTCTGATAATTTTTCATGGAATATTTTTACATTTCTTGTGATGCTTCTGCACACAAACAACAATTCTTCTTCATCGTAAGTATTTAGACGGTCTATCCCTACATTTCCTGCTATTATTTCTTCCAATTCGATTTTTAGTTTATAAATGTCCGTAATCTTTGGGGGTGTACACTGTTTGTCTGATCCTTGTGCCCACCTTTCTAAGTCTTCTGGAGTAACTACTGTGCCACTTTTTGTTCCTGATGAGGTTATTATGTTTACATCTTTTGAGCAACCAGGTGTAGCTCTTCTGGGAGTAGTATTTACGGATTCTCGAATGGGCAAGTCCATTAATGAAATTATAGATTCACAATCACTAAAATGATCCTCAACCATAACTACTGCTTCAGGTTTCGGAATATTCACAGGAGTAGGCGCAACTAGACGCTGGGGATAGTTTACCTTGTCACTATATAATGGAACTACGGGACCAATTGTTACAGGTATGGTCAAAGAATCAGGATGTACTTTTATCTGTGTTATTTTCTGTATTAATTCTGCTCTGGTTTTTTCTAGGGCTTCCTTTTCTTTATCGTGAAGTACCCTACTAGGTGTGGAATCATGCATTACTTGCGGTACCAATGGTGTCTTTAATGGTGGTGCACTTGGGGTACATCCCTTTGTCCCTTCCTGATATGGTGGAGGATTCTTTAATATCTCTTCCATAAATTCATCTTCGGAATCTCCAAATCCTGTCAAATGTTTTGTCTTTTCTGTGCATTTGCTCCCTAACAGTTCTTCTTCTGTCAATATTGGATACAGTCCTTCTGTAAGCATCGCTCTTCTCCACTGTTTCATCTGACCATCCCTTGACTCATTGTGGTATCTCGGGAAAAATCCCCGATAACCCCTATTACTTCTGGATCGGTCACGTTCAAATGCCTCAGTTTCCCACTCTTCTAAGGCTTCGTATTGGGTTAATCTAGGTCTTGGTTCTAAATCATTCATCCTCAATCTCAAATTTTGAAGAATTCTCCCATTAAAAGTACCATTCTCGGGAAATTTTAATATTCCATCATTTTTGGTATATTCTATCCAATTCTCTAACCATACGCAAGTATGATAACCTCTCTCCATCATCATGAATGAAGCGGGCGTTTTAGCTGGTGGAATGATAATTCCTTCTCTAGTTTTGATTGGCTTATCCTTTTTAAAATAATTTTTAATCTTTTGTAGGAATGACATTTTCCTCTTCTCTCCGTACATTTTGGGTAAACCTCGGTGTATGAAGTTATATTCTGCAAAACCTAGGAATCTCCTATCCGGACGAGTTCCTATTAAAGTTGGATCGCGTTTTAACATGCAATCTTCACTATCCACTAAGATTTCTGCTTCCATTTTAGCAACCAGTCAAATTCCAGTTTACTTTTGTCTCTGAACCAATCCTAGCGCAGCTTTTCTGTGACGTTGATCTGCCACCCCTCCTTTACAATCTGCGCTTTTCTGTCCCTCGCTGTTTCGACCAATCCCAGCGTGGCACCTGTGACTTTAGTATTACTCCTGACTACTGACCCCTCCTTTACAAGAGTTTTCCACGCCCGCGGTTTCAACCAATCCCAGCGCGGCGCTTTGTGACGTCAGCTCCCTCTCCGGCAGCTGACCCTCCCTTTACAAATTCGTACGCAAAACATTATTTTCTCTACGATTTTAATTAAAATTCAGTAACAACATAAAACATTCGCTATCGTGCCAGTTTCTCTAATTTGAAAAAGATAGTTTTCGTCCACACTAGTAAACCCTTTCCGTTTACTAAATATACACTACGAGTAAAACCCTTCCGTTTACTCTTCACTTGAGCATCAAAAAATACCTGTTACTTCTTCAATGTTACCCTTTCTAGGTGATATAACATCAAATTTTCATCAGCATATTCCTTTTGCTATTACTCACACGCATAGAGTCCCTAACAAGTACTGATAGCCCTACCTAACTTTTCAGTACTATTTCTGCCTGACAGATAACCTCACTGCAGTATGGCTTCCACTTACCACCTGCTATTCAATTTTCCTCCCCGGGGAATTTCTGGACAACATAAAACAAAAACTTTTAAACAATAACAGGTGTTAATTCATAAAAATATAATTCTCATTACCCAATTAACAAAGCACAACCATCCTCTGATAACCAGAAAACTGATCCAGCGCGATACTAGCAATGAGCATTCATACACCAGATACTCACTTGGGCCCATACATTCATACTACGCTAGCATTTCACGCTGGGGTTTCAGTTGTTACTCTTTGTCAAAATCCCTGCTACCAATTACCTTCTGATTGAAGAGTAATGACTTACCAATGAATCCTTTGCTAATTGGGAAATTTAAAATGAGTGACATTCATTACAGTTCATAATCCTGAAATAATCACAGAGTCAGGAAGTTCAAAATGTTTATCTAAAGATTTAGCAGAGTAAATGACAGCGCTGCATGATACTCATTCGCATATCAAGGATGAAGCACAAGAAATTAATTTATCGATTAATGACGGTCCCTCAGAAAAGGAGAAGATAGAGACAGCAGCGCAACTAAAGGTTGCATATATTTACCTAAGTGCGAGAACCAAACCCCTTGGCCAAGGAGTTGGGAAAGATAGGGCCCAGGAAGGATGAAGAGCAAGATCTCCTCCAGGTTCAGGACAGGACCGGTGACCTCTCTACCTACGACGCCTGCGTCGTTCCCCTCTCTGATACTCCGCTTCACCTCGATTCTCCCGTGTCTCCCTTCTAATGGACTCCGCCGCCCCCTCCTCAGGACCTCTTCTGGACAGGGATTCAGTCTGCAATCGATCAGCTTGGCGGTCTGGAGCTCTTCTGCCTGTTCTGTGGACGCCTGTTCTGACTAATTAACTAATTCTATATCTATTATACCCTTCTACGCCCATGTACCTCCCATTAATGTTGCAAAAATATGGGACCACTACTTCTGATTGGATAGGGACAGGGGGTTGATCCTCACACCATATGAATTTAGTTCGATTTCTGAAAACCATTGTTTTTAAAATACCGCCCATCAAATTTATACATTTGCTTTATTTCCCACCCGTCTCACAACAAAATGTATACATTCTCCATGTACAATGTTGCATTTTTAACAGGAAAGACATGGGTACAGCAGTGTCGGCCATCAGGTCGCTGCCTTGGACCTCGTCCAGGTTGACTTCATCCTTTTCTCTTGGCAGACATGCAAGACGCATGCGCAGAATCATTTGTCTCTCGAGTTTCAGTTCACCAACCCCAGGCCCAAGTTTAAGAACTAATAAAAGTACAAGAAGAAAATATTAAAATCACAAATAAAACGTTTCACTGTATCCCCACTCTCTCTACTCTACTCCCATTTATTTATAATTTCTATCCCGCATTAATAGCGTTAAGAAAACGACAATTTAATTACAACACAAGAGCAAGCTGTAGCATGTGAAAACATTAAGCAGCCATTTTAGAACATACTGCGCAGAAGCAGAATTTTCCCACCAAGCAAAGTAAGACGTCACACCATGTGATATGGTTGAGACATGCGCAGAAGAGTTCCCGCATTTTAGCGGCCATTTTTAGAACAGACAAGCGTTACTTGTTAGTTAAAACACATAAGCAGGCTTCCTTGCTATTTATGTCGTGTATGCAAAATTAGTATGAACAATACGAAGTTTAATACATTAATACTGTGAGGAGATTGCCTTCGAGCAAGTCTCATTTGTGAGTCCTTGCTCCATCACCGGTATCAGATTCACCATGATCTTAGGATAAGGACACTGTATACATGCTCCCATTGGCACCTCCATGTCCCTATAACTGATAAAGATTTATTTATGTTTACCAGGGGAGGTGGGGAGTGCATGTCAGACCCAATATGAGGTTTTTGTCCTCCCCCAGTATCCTGGCTCCACTTAACTGTAGTTAAGTATCTTATAGGGATTTTGTGCACATGGTTTTCCCTTACTGGATGGACTATGAACTTGAGGAAGGAACTTAATTGGATAGGATTATTCTTTTTAGTTCTTTTAAATTCTTAATTATTACAAGCTGGTATACTGTTGTATTGCTTATTGATTACAGACTTTGTCTTACTCTGAGTTTTATTCTATATTCATGTACATATTTGGAATTGCTGCTATGAACTGTATTCTTTTTTTAATGTTTTTTATATATCGCTTTTATGTTTGGCTATTGGCCTCCGAATAAAGATATATTGATTGATTGACCAAACAGTGTTCGGTGGCATTGTAATGGGCCGGTCGGGACCTCTGATCGGGTGTCGGTCAATCCCAGGACCGAGTCGGTATCGGGCAGAAGCAATTCCGCCCGACATCTAAATCAGCCCCATGTCTCACAGCACACCACATGCGATGTGTAGGCGCTACCTAAAAACGAAATACCATCATTCTTTAGAAGCATGCAAGTCTCACACCTCAATATGTCACCCACAACAACCCCTGTTCACCCAAAAGCCTTTTATTTGGCTACACCTTCAACTGTGTGGGATACCACAACCACATGCACTCTCACCCACTTTTAGTACCGCCTATAGCACCAACTGTTCACCCTGTTTAATCACCACAATCCAGGCAAAACACCAACCACCCATACAAGTTGCAATATCACTTAACCACACTCTCACGCAGAGGCAATCAGCATGCCTTCCCAGGACCCTTGGCTTCCAATACGGAATCTAGAGTCCTCCACGTATTGTACCATTCACAGGCACACACATACATACCAGCATACTTAGGAAAACATGCTTGCGCTACACAGCGCTACATGCTAAAATGATGGAGTGAGTTAAGCATATAGTAGTGGAACTTTACATGAGTGGGCCAGTAGTGTCATATCTTGCTCCACCTTTGTTGTTTGCGATGCCTGGTTACGTACCCTGTCACCCCAGATCCAGTCCACCCTCTTCCTCCCATTATCTTGATCTTCCAACCTCCCCATACTCCTGTTCCTGATGCACAGTGCTCCCTGGCCCCACACTGTCAGTGCCCATTTAATTCTTGCCTCTTTCCTACAACTGTTGCCCTTTTAGTTTTGGCCTCCTTCCTGCAGCCCCTAGAAACCCTGCCAACTCACATGACTTTGGGGAGTGGCTGCCATCAAGGACTCAGTCTTGTATAAAAGCCCGCCCCTGCATGTGCTAACTGCTTAGCTTTCAGACTTCCCAAGAAGAGAGTCTGTTCATCCTGCGGTCTAGCAATAGAACCATAAGAGAAGACCGAAGAGAAATCTGAAGGCAAGGTGCCCCTCTGAACTTTACAAACTGGCAAGATACAGTAAAGAGCCCACAAAAGAGGTAACTGATTAAAAGGGAACACATATTTGTATAGTATTGTTTAACTAACCCAGGGCTAATTCACTCCTTGTGTCTATTAAGTGGGTAACCAAACCACAGACCCTCATTTGGGAGGGAAATACATGATCCTCAGCCATGCTACTTACTGGCACAGAGCTACAGAAGACGATATTAGGAGCCCCAAAACTCCATCCCTCATAGAGACAAGGTTTACAAACGGAAAGTGGGAATCAGGTGGAACCTGGTGGCCAGGGTAATAGTTAGGAAGTAGTATAACCTTTGCTCTATTTCCTTTTAACAGAAGGGATACTCAGTTCCACTAATGGTGCAACCTTACTTTGCAGCATCTAACCAATTCATAAGCTCATCTGTTCTTGGGATTGGATGGGCACTGGTGTTGGTTACACTAGTACCACAGGACCAGACCGCAGACCACAAGATCTTTCAATGGTTTCCAGGTCCAACATCTGGGCTACTTCTTCCTCAATGCATCCCTGAACCCTGTCACATATTCTGTAGATTCTACTCTTTCACTGGCAAACTGTCCCTGTATCTATGTCATGCACACAGACAGGTGTCAACCTTGGAGTCAGTGAGAAGAGGTTGGAAACCATTCCAAAACCTTGCTACATAATCTCTGCTGCACAAGCATTAAATTGGTGCTAACTGAACCTCTTCCACAGTGCCACCCTTCATGCCAATATTTAGGAGGTCATAAGAGGCTCACTGTCTTCCTCAACCATCTCTGCCATAGCCATGATATTCACTGTGTAATCTCTTGAGATGTAAGGCTTTAGGTGGTTCACTTGGAGCACCATTCTTTGCTCCCTTCCTCACTGTGGCTCCTGTGTCCACCAAGTTGTTTACCTCAGAAATCTCCTGAACCATGTATGACCCACACCATTTATCCTTCAAAGCCCTAGGGCTTATTGGCTTCAGTACCAAAACATCCTGAACCAATACCCAGTCAACACAGCTTTCTGGTTGTACCATTTCTTCATCAGCACTTGGTTAGCCTGAAGGTTTTCCTTTGCCTGACTCATGTTCTGAGCTATCAGCTTCCTGTGGCCAATTACATAGTCCACCACATTCTTTTTTGGAGACTCAGAGATCTCTTCCCACCCTATATGAATAAAGTTATTGGACCCCACACTAGGTGTCCATACAGACATTCAAAGGCATTGAACCATACTCCCTTTTGCAGAATCACTCATTGGTCAAACAAGATACATGGCTGGAGAAAATCTCAGTTCTCCTGAGGTTCTCTGAAAGAGTTCTTATCATGCTCTAAATGGTTTTGCTAAACCGCTCCACTAAAACATTGGTTTGGAGGTGGTATGTAGTGTAGAAGTGATATGTTACACCAGCTTACTCCCACATGTCTCTCAAATAAGAGCTAATGAAATTGTTTCCCTGGTCAGAAACGACTATCCTCATAAATCTGAACTTAGAAAAGATCCCCAGGAGAGCTCTTGCTACTACCTTTGCAGACGTGCTCCAAAGAGGTACTTGTAGGCATGATCCACCACAGCTAAGATATATTTGTTGCCTGACTGAAGGTAAGGGTTAAATGGACTAATTAAGTCTATTCCCACCCACTCAAATTGAACTCATACAACTGGTAGTGGAAATAACTGTGACTTTGTCCTCCCTCCTAACTTTCCACTCTTCTGGCAAGCAGAACAGATTTTAGAAAACCTCTCTAAGTCTCTGCACATCCCTGTCCGGTAGAACAGAGGGTCCAATCTATCCTAGGTTTTTCGAATTCCCAACTGTCTTGCCAAGAGCACTTCATAGGCCAGTGACAACAGAAAATTCCTGTGAGCAAACTGAACCACTAGCCTTCTTCTAAAACCTCGCTCACCATCTCATTATAAAGTAGGCCACCCTGCTAGCCAACAAGGTGCTTCCCAACCATTGCTTTGCTAACCTGTTCCTGGGCTTCCTTGCAAACTCCCAAAAGCATCGGGCTCTCTTCCTATTCCTCGTGGAAATCATCACAGGTAGGCCCTCCAGTAGCTAACTAACCCTCCACTTCTGGCAGCGACCCAGACTCTAGCATTGGGTCCACTTCAGGAGCCTCACCCTCCTCTCCCTTTGGGGTATAAGCAATGACCTCCGTGGCCCGTGCCTTCTCTGAGAGTGCCCTTTCCTGCAAACTACCTTGCCCTGGGCCCTGAAAATAGGAAATGGTCCCAGTCTCATCCAGAGACTGACGTGCAGCATGTGCTCTGGTCAACACAGTTGATGTGGTCCAAACCATAAAGGCTTCTGGTCCTGGTACTACACTAGGGGCAATCAAATCATTGCCCAAGAGACATTCAACACCTCGCTTTTCCCTTACCCCAACACTGACCATGGCCATGGCCATCTTGTATTTGAGCTCAATCTCAGCTTGGGCAAGCAGTACTCCATGCCCTCTACACTGGCTACTCAAACCTGTACCAGAGAGAATCTCATCAGGCTTAAGATACTTCCTCTCAACCGAAGTGCAGAGGGCTCAAATTTCTTTTGAGGCTGGCACTTTCCTCCCATTTATACTAACTGCCCGCACAAACCTCCTTGTGTTAGGACGAATGTGCTTCAGAACATCTGGGCCCCTCTCCCAGATGTCCATCACTACTATTGTGAGCGCAACCGGGCCTTCACAGGTCCCTTGACCCATGTGTAGCATGCTTGCTATCATGGGTGCAGCTTATGCAGGGTCTTTCTCCTGACAGTCCCTGTTTTAGTGTCCCACCTGATTGCACTTATAGCAAATCACCACCTTGGACTTGGAAGAACCTTTCTGTCCTTCCTTCTCATGATCTGCCTTCCTGGACACACCTTTATTATTACGATTTCACCTGGGCTCACCTCAGGACCCATGGAAATTACCATGGCCCTTACCCTCCAGTTTAGAACCAGTCTGTGGAATTATTCTCCCGTTCTGCTTAGAACAATGCTGTTCTAGCTCCTTGTCGTCGATACTTTTCTTTGCGGGACCGGACTGGACGGAGAAACATACGGCGGGATCGCCAAGGACTAGGGGCATATCACAGCCCTTGTGCACTTTACTTTTAAACAGTGCAAGATTTAAGGTGCTGTCCAAATAAGTTTGTTGTCTGAACATAGACACGTCTTTCCCGCGTTAGGCGTGACAACTACTTTTACAACAGTAGCTCGTTTATATAGACTGAATTTTGGATCTGGGATCTGGACATACTTTTCCAGGAACCCTTTTGGGAACAATTTGATTCTCACATGGATCTGTCAAACGACTTCTTGAAATCCCGATGCTTTTTAAATAAGGATTCCTTGAACTCTTTTATTTTAAATTTGATATGCTGTTCCTTACGTAGAATAGCGGGAGAGCTTAAGAACTGAAGCCTTGAAGAAGTTACAGTAAGTAACGAAACACGTGTCGGCTGCCATCATCCTTTGACACCGAGGAAACATCAAGAACATGATTTCCATCTGTTCAAATATTATTTGTGTTACTATGCTGGACTGACATACATAATCATTGAAATATGATTGCTGATTGCAAAGTGGAGCATTGACGTTGGACAATTAAAACTTTCTTGTAATGATCCCCCAAAAATTCTTGTAATAATTTATTAAGATTGACATATATTTTTTGTGAGCAGCTTTATGGTTATTTTGAGGATTATTGCTTACTGGCTAAAGACTAAAATAAGGACATTAGGAGTGCCGAGGCACAGTGTTTTTTTTTTGTATTAAGAACACGGAAGTTCAGACGAATTACCGTGTAGTGACATCTTTGGAAGCGGGATGTCTTTGTGACCTTGAGAGGCACCAATACTGGGAATCTGTTATTTGTTAAAATATAGACTCTGGTTTTCTATAGGATTGATGTGCTGCTGTTGATGCCACCACTGCCTTCTTGTCTTGTTTGTATACACCCATGTGTAGCATGCTTGCTATCATGGGTGCAGCTTATGCAGGGTCTTTCTCCTGACAGTCCCTGTTTTAGTGTCCCACCTGATTGCACTTATAGCAAATCACCACCTTGGACTTGGAAGAACCTTTCTGTCCTTCCTTCTCATGATCTGCCTTCCTGGACACATCTTTATTATTACGATTTCACCTGGGCTCACCTCAGGTCCCATGGAAATTACCATGGCCCTTACCCTCCAGTTTAGAACCAGTCTGTGGAGTTATTCTCCCGTTCTGCTTAGAACAATGCTGTTCTAGCCACTTGTGAACCTTGATGGCTAGTCACTTGTCAGACAACACTGCTAGCTTCTCAGGATCCCTTTCTATCAGATTGGAAGGTATTGCCTAAGTGGGATAGAACAGTTCTTCTTGTGTCACTCTGTCACCACCAATTGGTTAAGGGACTGATAATCCTTAGCTTCCATACCTCTCACCCACTCATTCTAATCACACAATACACCTTGAATCCCAGTCTCAAACAGAACCCGAAGGTATAATTCTAATGACTATTATCCCTTCCAATGTCATGTGCCTCATTAATGCGCTAGCCGGGAACACTTCATTCAAGGCCTGAGACTTACAAGGGACCTTATAAATCACAAACTATTCCAAAATATCCTACCCTTCCACATACATGTGTAAAAGTTCTCTTGGTATCTTGACCAGAACCTAGCCTATATTGGAGGTACAGTTCCTTCTCCCAGATGGAGCCACATCTGCTGCTGATGGAGCAAGCTAAACGAGAAAATTTTGAACTCCCTAATATTAACATTAATAATTAATAAAATTGTTCGTTTCAGTGAATAACCAACAACGTATGTTTTCTTCATAAATGTTTTGATAACATGCCACATCTGTGCAGACTAATCTACTTATAATTGGTAATGTTCCTAATGCTAACATAGTGATTTGTGTACTAATTAGAATAATTTTGCATGATTTGTGCTTCGTAGTAAATTGTATGGTGGTAAAAGAAAGTGGTTGGTAAGTAAGAAACAGCTTTATATGTTGCTTTTGCTAGGTAACACCTAATTGGGGTACGTAGAATGACGGGAGGGAAACGAAAAGGCTTATTTTCTTTATTCTTAACTATTTTCTGTTTATTTCTATGATAGTTCGCTTAGGCCTGCTAGACCGTGCTGTAAAAATGGCTGCTGAGGCGAACAAGCTAAAGTGCGCGTGCGCAAGATGGCTTCCAAGTGAAAGAAAAGCTGTGAACGAATGCATCACGTGGTTATTTCAAAAGCCTAGGATGGAAGAGAGATCAAGGTCGAGATGACCTTATTACCCAAGCGTGTGCCAAGGGGGACTTAGCGGACAAGTATGAGAACCAGCAGTGTGCCCGTGAATGGACAATGAACTGTTTAAAATAAAGTATCGGAAAGAAGATACGAATGAAGACTGTCAAATGTATGGGTAATGTCCTGAACCCGTGAGAAAGGATAGAGCTATGAACATTCCTCAGAACTGGTTTGAACAAGGAGGGTAATAATGAGATGTATGCCACCCCTCAAATGGACCAATCAGAGTGGATCTCGCCCCCAAAATGTAACTTTTCTGTTTAGTAAGTTAGTATTAGGGTATAAGAGGACCTACTCTTAAGTAGGAGGAGCGCTGTTTTTACATATTTTTATTGAGCACTGGACGCTGACGCTGGAGAAGCTGTTGCTATTTTTTTCCATAGGCCTTTATATTTTAATACGATTAATCTTTTACTCATAATTCTGAGAAAGAAAGAAGAGAGAGATTGGCAGAAAACCTATATAGGTGGTCCGTCGAGGAAGCCTGTTTTGTAGGACAGACAGTCAGTTTTTGGGAATTCTATGCTGAGATCTGAATTTAACTGCTGTGACGAACTTTATTTTTCCATCTAAAGGGTATGCATTGCAATTTCAATTTATTCTTATAATGATAATAAATGTATTAATCCGATTAATAAAACTGAATTTATTCATGCTTATAAAAATTAGATAAACTATATTATAATTAAATTACGAGTCTGTGGTTCTTTAGCTCAATAATAATTGTAAATGTTTAATAAGAGTTTATAGTGATTGAGCTGGTCTTAATCACCATCAACTGATTCCTACTAGTTGGTCCATCGACCAATGAGCGGAATACCTGAGAAAGTTGAGAATTATCATGTTGATTTAAAAAGGTATCCCGTCTCCTTCCAGCAAATCATTGACTTTTCTCCTAAATAAAGGTGAATGTGTTCCAGGAAATATATGAGAGAGTGAATGTTATGCGGTGTTATGGGCCCCACCATCATATTGATGTAGTTGTGAAGAGGAATGTTTTTCAACGTTCGCCTAAAGGAGAAGACATTTTATTGATAACGCTGGATCAGATTTCTTGGTAGCAGAGTTATGGTTACTATAGATTAGTTTGGTGATTATTGATTACCGATTGTTGATTATTTCATGTCTATCACTTCATGTTGAATTGTGTTACGTTATATGTAAGTCGAAAGTTTTGAAGCTTCCGGGAAGTAGGAAGTGGACATGTGTGGCAAGAGAAGTCACATGGAATAGTGCATTGTCTGAGTTTCATAATGGTGATAACACAGGTTGTGTTATGATAGGGAAAATTTCCGTATAAGAGGTGTGTGAGTGAAATAGCAACCGGTTTTCTTGTGAAACTCTGGCCTTAATTCTCAGGAGCAGTGTAGTCTCCACATGTGTTTTATCCCCAGAGAAACGGGTTTACCCCTTGCTTGAAAGAAGGGTAAGGAAGAGGGAAGTGCTACACTTATCGAACGAAACTGTCTTCTTGCGAAATAGAGTAAAACTGTCACTTTTGTTAGCGAAATCAGACAATGGAAATGTGTTTTTAATGTCGTAACTAACCGAGAACAGTTGAAAACAATTTGCCGATAAATTTTGTAAAGGAGGGGTCAGGAGCAGAACTGACGTCGACAAAGAGCCGCGCTGGAATTGGTCAGTGCACTGGTTATACCGAAAACGCTCTGATTGGTGTGTTGGTGTGAGACGTGCTAGGATAGGTCTGAGTAGCAGTGACGTAGAAGCTTCGGATTGGTGTGTTGGTGTGAGTCGCGCTGTGATAGGTCTGAATAGCACGTAGAGAACAGAGTTGGGTTACGAGTTTGAAAAAGGAAAAGAAATCGTGAAATATGGCTTATTATGAGTATGGTAGAGAGAAAACGTCGTGGATGGCGAAAATTAAGAACTTTTTAAGAAAGACAAAAAGGTAGTGACTAGAGAGGGACAAGTAATTCCTCCGCCGAAATCACCAGCTTCGCATATGATGCTGAAATACGGATATCATACCTGCATATGGTTAGAAAATTGGACTAAATATACTCAAAATGATGGAGTATTAGCTTTTCCCGAGAATGTTCATTTAGTGTAGCTGTACTTCGAATTTGAAAGAGAAAATGAGGAAGCTTGAGCCTAAACCTAGACCAACACAGTTTGAAGCGTTGAGTGAATGGGAGGATGAGATGTATGAACGAGAAAGATTCAGAGGAGTAAAGAATCATGAATTTGTTCCCAGAAGATTATGGGGAGTGAATCATGAGGACAGAATAAAGCGTTGGACATATGCTAATATGACAGGAGGTTTGTTTCCAGCCTTTACGGTTGAGGAGGAAGCAAGGAGAAAATGTACCGAGAAAAAGAAACATTTAGTTACCGAAAGGTTCGGGTATGGTGGTAGTGAGACAGAGGATGAATTGCTGGAAGATATTTTAAACCGAAACCCACCTCCGTACCAACAGAATTCTGCGGTGGTGACACCTAATGCACCGCCAATGGAAACTGGGAGGAATAAAAGTCCAGAACGAAGGTACAAAATAAATAGGTCACAAGAACAGTTAAAAACCCCACAAAGTGAAAAGATTGAAAGTGACAATACAACTGAATTAGCAAAAACCACGAGAGAATTGACTGAGAAAATAAGAGAGTTAACAATGAATATGGAAGCCGTAACTGTACCAGTAACAATAGATCCAGTAATACCAGTTTTTGAGAATCAGAAAATAGATGAACATTCTTTAGTTATTCCCATGAATTCAAATTTGCAGAGAAGGAAAGAAGGGATGGAACTAGAAAATGAAGGAGCAAGGAATTTGGTCAGCTCATATAGACCGAGCCCACCTACTAATATGACAGTAAATGAGAGTGAGTTTAGGAGGATTCCTATGGAACTGAGTCTGCATCAGAAACACCGGAGAGGAGTAGAAATTGGGTGGAAATAAATAGTACACCTGTAGGTCCAACTCCCGATGAATTGAATGAATGGATGAAAACCCTGCAAAAGAAAGAGACAGAACCAAAACCACTAGATGTAATTAGGTTAAAAATAGACATGGAAGAGTTAATTTTAGGGACTATTGGTACAGAAAAATTGAAAACATATCAGGATGATGAGATTATGTTTTTATGTAAAAGTATTACATGGAGAGCTAGGAATTTGCATGACAAATTAGAAGAGGTAGCGAATGAACTAGGAGTAGAATTTGTAAAGGTGAGAAGTTTGCAGAAACCATATAGGGTAGATTTTTGCGAGAAAGATATAGAAAATTTGAATACATCAGGACGGTTAACCCAAATAAAAGAATTGATTGTTTTGTTGAGAAAATGGGGTGATGTGGACAGATGGAGAAGCAGGTGGACTAAAAAGAATGAGAGAACGACCGATAGAGCGTCTTTGGCTTTTGCGGTGACAGACAAAGAACCAGTTGTAAGGGAGTATCCGATGAGAGAAACTCCAGGAGGTAGTTATGTGCACGTCCCTTGGTCCAGACAAGATATACTGTCATTTACTAATGACTTCCCAAAATTAAGAGAAAAGCCTGTAGAATGGTACAGACAAGTGGAAAGGTTTGTTAAAGTTTCGAAAGTGTTGTGGGTAGATTTGGATGGATTATTTGACATTGTAGTACCAGCTGATTTATGGACAGAATGTAAGATTACCATTGATTGGCCAACTGTAGAATACCCAAGAGACGCAAAAACAGGAGCGCCAGGACCCGAAGTTATGAGGAAATACGATCAGGTTATTACCTTTTTGAAAAATAAAATTCCGCCCAAAGAAACCGATTGGGTAAAAATTGATAGAACCACGCAGGAGAGTAAGGAATCTGTACATGCCTATTACGAGAGGCTACTTCTCGTTTTTAAACAGTATAGTGGTTATGAGACATTAAATGAGAAAGACATGAGTCATTTTGTGTATAGATTTGTTTATGGGTTAAAACCAGAGATAAGTGAAATGATTAAACAACATATGATCTGCTGGCAAAACAGCACAGTGGACGAAGTTTTGAGGTATGCTAAATACTGTAGTGATGATATTGAGTGTAGACAGCGTAAATTAAAAGAGAAAGCAATGTGGGCACAAGTGAAAGTGGCAGAAAAACAAGAAGCCCAATTGAATAATCAGGTTAATGAGGCAGGACAAACTAAATCCAAACCGAATATAGGTAAAGGCAAAGGCCAAATGAGTATAGAAGAGGCTAAGAAAAAGTGGCCATGCCACAACTGCGGAAAATTAGGGCATTGGAGAAACAAGTGTAAATTCCCTCCAAAAGCTAATGCGGAAAATCAATAATTAAATCCACAGGTGCAGAGTGAGGTGAGTTACCAACAGCTGCAACAACCACAGGTAGTTACTCAGCAGAGTCAGGTGCCTCAACCACCACTTCCCAAGAGTGTAAATCCACAGAGATACAGTGCAGAAACAGGATTCTACGGAGGAGAGCAGGTAACACGGGGCCTGATTCACAGAACTAACTTACGTCAAAAACGTAAACGTAAAAGTAAACGTAAAGTTAGTACTTTTTAGGTATTCACAGAATACACTTACTCATTTTGGTATTCACAGAATGAACTTACTCATTTCGGTATTCACAGAAGTTAGTAGTCCTAACTTTAGGACTCCTAAATGCCTTCTGTGAATACCGAAAGTCTTAAAGTTAGGATTTTTCTCAGTTTAGGAGTAGTAAAGTTAACTTTACTACTCCTAAACTGAGAAAATCTAACTTTAGGACTCCTAAATGCCTTCTGTGAATACCGAAAGTCTTAAAGTTAGGATTTTCTCAGTTTAGGAGTAGTAAAGTTAACTTTACTACTAGTAAACTGAGAAAAATCCTAACTTAAGACTTTCGGTATTCACAGAAGGCATTTAGGAGTCCTAAAGTTAGGACTACTAACTTCTGTGAATACCGAAATGAGTAAGTTCATTCTGTGAATACCAAAATGAGTAAGTGTATTCTGTGAATACCTAAAAAGTACTAACTTTACGTTTACGTTTACGTTTTTGACGTAAGTTAGTTCTGTGAATCAGGCCCACAATTGCCGCGCGCAGCTGCAATAACGCAATACTGGTTACGACAGGATGGGAATGAGTCGGATGAAAGTTTATGACGGTGCCTAGGAGAGGAGGAAGAGTGCGTGCTTGGCGCAACTCTAGAGGTAGATCAAGCAGGTCCATTTGTGGATGGAGAAGTGAATGGTGCAAATGTAACATTCCTTGTGGATACTGGAGCTACCCGTTCTACGTTTAGATCAGTGGAAATTCCAAACCTTCCTCTCTCAGGTGAACATATCCAAGTCGTTGGTGTCTCAAATCAGCAAATGAAAGCACCTCTTACCAAATTAGTAGAGGTAAAGATTGGACCATTCAGAGAAATGCACCAATTTGTGGTGTGTGATTGCAGTCCTGTGAACTTGCTAGGACGCGATCCACTTTGCAAAATGAATTGCACCATCTATTGTACTCCGGATGGAATTGCATTTCAGACCCCCGATGAAGATGTACTGTATAAAATGACCATGGTGAATTTAGAATCTGAAGTGAATGATTTATTTCCTGTGTTTGATGTAGAGAAAATACCAATTGAATTGAAAGAAACTGTAAAACAGGAAGTGTTGGATTTTACAGGAGAAGATATAGGGTTAATGAAAGGAGTAGACCCTGTTAAAATTTCTGTTAAAGAAGGAACAAGTTACCCAAATACTCCCCAATATAAATTAACGCCAGAAATAATTGAAGGAATAACACCTGTAATAAACAAAATGATTGAACAAGGAATTCTGAGAGAAATAATGAGCAGTCCATGTAATTCGCCTATAATGGGACTGAAAAAGCCGAACGGAACCTATAGAATAGTACAGGATTTGAGAAAAGTCAATAAAATCGTTGTTCCTTGTTGTCCAATTGTACCAAACCCTGCTGTAATTCTATATCAAATTCCACGTGAAGCAGAATGGTACACCGTCATTGATTTATGCCATGCATTTTTCTCTATCCCATTAGCTTCAGATAGCCAGCCATTATTTGCGTTCAGGTTCGGAGAGCGTAGTTTGGCATGGTGCCGAATTCCTCAGGGGTACACAGAAAGCCCCTCAATCTTTAATCAGATTCTAAAGAAATCACTGGAAGATTTAAAAATGCCCGAAAAATCTGTGATGGTTCAGTACATTGATGACCTATTGGTGGCATCAAAAACCAAGGAAGCATGTATTATCGACACAATTGCTTTGCTGAACCATTTAGCAAAAGGAGGACATAAAGTATCACCATCAAAATTACAGTTTTGTCAACAGGAAGTCCAATATTTAGGTCATAAGATTGAAAAGGGAGTGCGAAAAGTAACGACTGAGAGAATAAAAATAATTCAAGGAATGAGAGCTCCAATGACACAAAGAGAGGTAAGAATGTTTCTGGGAATGGTTGGATATTGCCGACAATGGATAAGTGGATTTTCATTGATCGCAAAACCATTACAGCGATTGACAAAAAAGGATATTAAAGATCCTTTTGAATTGAATGATGAGGAAATGAAAGCGTTCAGAGAATTAAAAATGAAATTGTGTGAAGCCCCGGCATTGGGAATGCCTGATTATGAAAAAGATTTTGAACTGTATTGTAGTGAGAGAGATGGGTGTGCGCTTTCAGTCTTAGTGCAAAGACATGGAAACATGAAAAGACCTATTGCATATTTTTCAGCTGTCTTAGACTCGGTAGCAAAAGCGTTGCCTGGATGTCTGAAAGCAGTAGCTGCTACTTGTGTGAGTTTGGAGCAGAGTGAAGGCATTGTGATGGGATATCCATTGAGAGTATATGTTCCTCATTCTGTGGAAATTCTTTTGACGAGAACCAAAACTCAATACATGACACATAGTCGGCTGACTAGGTATGAAAAGGTAATTCTAAGTGCAGACAATGTAACCATTGACAGATGCACTAATGTAAATCCTTCAACATCATTGCCAGATGAAGAGAGTATGATAAATATGGATGAAGTTGACCATGATTGCTTGAATGTACTCGAGTATTGTACAAAACCAAGGCCGGACATCAAGGACGAGCCTTTAAAAGAATCAGATTATGTATTGTTTGTGGAGGGCTCATGTTTGAGAACGAGTGAAGGAGTTTTGAGTGCGGCATATGCAGTATGCACAGTAGCGGCTATAATGGAAGCATCTTGTTTGAGAGGAATACGTTCTGCCCAAGTGGCTGAACTAGTTGCTCTAATTCAAGCCTGCAAATTTGGAAAGAATGTCCGAATCACGGTAATCACGGATAACCAATATGGCTTCGGAGTGGTTCATGACTTTGGGCAAATCTGGTCCCAAAGAGGTTTCTTGACGTCCGCAGGGACTCCAATCAGAAATGGTGAGTTTGTGAAAAAGTTGCTTGAGGCGATACAGCTGCCTAAACAGATTGCGGTAGTGAAGTGCAATGCACACAAAAATGGGGAAGACTACATAACTGTGGGCAACAAATTTGCGGACGAAATAGCTCAGTACTGTGCCAAAAATGTAGTCTCATTGAACCGAGGCAGAGAAAGAGAGCATGTTTCATGTCCTTTGCTTTTTACTAACCCTGTCGAAACATGGGATGAAGTGAGACAATTGCAGGAAGCAGCAGATGATGAAGAAAAAGATAGCTGGATCAAAGCAGGATGCAGAAAAAGGGAGGAAAATTATGTTTGGGTTTATAGAGATGAAAGACCAGTTATGCCTGATAGCATGATTTCTGACATGGCACGGATGTACCATGGACAAGCTCATATTGGGAGAGATGCAATGATCAGACTTTTTAGACAAACCTGGTATAACCCAAAATTCAGAGCCATAGCTGAGAGTCTTTGTCAAAGATGTCTTATCTGTCAACAAATAAATCCAGGAAGGAAGACAGTAGTGAGTCTAGGAACAATAGGACGAGAGGGAGGTCCTTTCAGAAGGATGCAGATGGATTTCATTGAAATGCGCCCAAGCAATAGACTAAGGTATGTTCTTGTGGTCGTCTGTTTGTTTTCTCGTTGGGTGGAAGCCTACCCGACCAGAAGGAATGATGGGATTACAGTAGCAAAACTCATGCTGAGAGAATTCATCCCTAGGTACGGTTTTCCAGTAACAATTGAAACAGATAGGGGAACACATTTCCAAAACGAATTAATTCAATTAATATGTGAAGCACTCGGTATTAAACAGAAACTTCACTGTGCATACAGACCAGAGGCTTCTGGAGTAGTAGAGCAGGTGAATGGAACGATAAAAAACAGGTTAGGGAAAATGTGTCAAGCCACAGGACTCAAATGGCCAGATGCCTTGCCATTGGTCTTAATGACTCTCAGAAGCATACCTGAAAGAAAGACAGGTCTGAGTCACCACGAAATAATCATGGGACGAGCAATGAGGCAAGCACATGTACCTGTCAACAAACTGCTGACTATAACTGATGATCTCGTGTTGGATTATTGCAAAGGATTGGCTGATGTGGTACGTTCTGTGTTTCATCAGGTTGGACCGGATGCGACCACTCTCGAAAGAAAACCAGCTCATGATTTGAATCCTGGAGATTGGGTCCGCATAAAAGTCCACAGAAGAAGAAATTGTTTGGTTCCCCGCTGGGACCAACCACGACAAGTGATCCTGGTGACAACCACTGCAGTCAAATGTGCAGGAGTGAAGCACTGGGTACATGCCAGCCACACCATCAGAGTTCCAGATCCTGAAGTTCGACCTGTAAGTCGACATCTGGAAATATCCGATACCAGTTCAGCATCCGATGCAGAAGAAGAAGCGAACAGGGCCCCAGAACCTGACGATCGACCTGTAAGTCGACATCTGGAAGTCCCAAGTACAAGTTCAACGACAGGAAGAGAGAATGAAATAGAAACAATTCCAGAAACTGAAGATCGACCTGTAAGTCGACCTCTGGAAATATCAGACACCAGTTCAGCCTCTGATACAGATCACTCAGATTGTGATGAAAATCTGAAAAAGGATTGGAAATTTGATATCATAAAAGAAGAAACTGAGCAAAGAGACAGCAATAGTGAGCAACCAAGTACAAGCTATGGTAAAGATCCTTCAGAAATCATTTTAATAGATGAAGAAGGGATAGTTTCAAATAGAAAGGTAGAAGAATCGGAAGACTCCCGAGGAGCAATAGGGACAGATCGGCGAATAAAGGAACAGGGAAATATAGAAACAGATAGAGAGATCGACACAAATTCGGAAGAACCTCGAGGAGGGACAGAAGTAGGCGATCAAGGAAAGAGACAAGGAGGATCAGAACTAGAGGAAAGAGGTGAAATCATAAAGTTCAAGATAAGAGATAATAAAGAAAGGTCTGAATCAGAATCAGAAGAAAGTGGAGAAGAAAGAAAACAGAAATTAGAAACAAGGAAGAGAACTTGGAGAGCAGAAAGAGAGGAAAAAGAAAGTGAACCGAAAAGGCCGAGAAAAGGAGATAATTGGCCCCACGAAATTAAAAGATTAAGATACAAGATCATAAACCTAAATGGAAAGAATGCAGAACAAGTAAATGAAATAACAAGTCAAAAGGAACAAGAAAAACAAGGTGGAAAACACTTGCAGAAAACAAAAAGAGTAAAGAAAGCAAATCTGAAGTATAAATCGCCTGAATGGCTTTACATTGCGCTGACTGATATCAAAGAAGAAGAAATCACTCACGAGAACCCTGAACAAAGCTACAACCAAATGGGTGAAAGTGAAGTGCAACAAGTTTAAAGAAATTTGAAATAAATTTCTACCGGACTGGACAAAACACCGAATTTGACACGAAAGAGTTCTGAGAAGAACTAAAGAAAGTACCAAACGAGACAAAGTGAGAACGTAGGGTGGCTAAGAGGTCATTTCCGAGGTGTGGTGACACATTTTCTGTACATATTATAAATATAGATAATAGAACAAGATGGTAGATACTAAAAATAGAACATGTAGTTGTGAGTTCTTACGTAGATGGTGTAAAATGTGTTTCTTTTGTACAGGATTATTAATGACCGTATGGTTTATTTTAGCAATCACCATTCCAATTAGATTAGCTGTAGAAGAAACGTCCATATTAGAGAATAACACAGAGAAGGAAAATGGAGCTAACATGCAGGAAACAGCTATATTAAAGGGTAGTGCAGAGTTACATAAAGATAAATCAATAACTGATTTTTCACAAAAAAAATCACAAAATTATTATCTGAATATGTAGAAACCATGGATGTGAGAGATTGTTATGTTTGTATGCAATTGCTCTGCGTCTGTTGCAGAAGGTGTGACCTATCATCACCTTCCTTTGACGTATGGAATAACATGTAGTGTTTTAGCTAGTCTATTCTATAGAACAGGAAGGCTAGAATATTATTATACTGACATGGATAAGATTTTTGCAGAGATTCCTATAGTATCTGAACTAAATAAGGTGAAAGAGGCAAGGACGTTTGGAGAATTTTTCTTAGAAAATAAAGTTCTTTCGTTAGATGACATAGTTAAACACAACCTTACCTGTGAGTTAAGGAAGGAAGAAAAGGTGTTTTTAGAAATGGTTGAAACCAGAAGAATAAAATTTCAGAGAAAAGTGATAGAGGAAGAAGAGACAAAAACACCTGTTTGGGCGTTTGAAAAAGAAAATAATGATAAGAAAAAGACAAATGCAGCTATGACTTTGGATTGGCCCCAACAGGGAAGGTTGTGCATTAGTAGAAATAGAACAAGGTATGATAACTATTTCGTGGGTTCCAGTGATTGTCGAGACAACTATAAAATTTTAGGAGGTTGGGGATTCAAAGGGAGAAAAGATCCAATATTTCCAGGGATCTATTATATTTGTGGAAACAGAGCTTATTACAGGTTGCCGGACCATTGGTATAGCTCGTGCTACTTAGGCCTGGTCTTTCCAAAGATTTTTCATGTAGATCGAAAAGAAAAAGGAACACACAAAATGGGTGAGACATTCACACGTAGAAAAAGGGAAAGTTTTTCAGAAATAGTGGGTGATATTTTTGGAGCATTGATACCAGCAGTGGGAATATCTTTGAATGCATTTAAAATTGGAAATTATCCACAGTAGTAGATCGTTTATCTACAGATACTGCTGGAGGGTTCTTGATGGTAAATACCGAGATGGTTGCCATGAGAGCTATGTTGATGCAAAATCGACTTGCCCTTGACATTCTTTTGGCAAAAGAGGGTGGAGTCTGTGGAATGCTGAAAGTTCAACATTGTTGCACTAACATTCCAGATAAAAGTGAAAATATACAAAAGTATATAAAGAATATTACAAATTTGCACAAAGAACTTGTTCCACTGGAGGTTGAAAATGTCTGGGAGAAACTTGGTAAGAGTTTTTCCTCAGTGTTAAATTGGTTTTCTAAGATAAGTAGTTTTATTATTGGGAAAGTTATGATAACAGCAACAATAATAATTCTAGTAGTATTATTTGTGAGATTCGTTATTATATGTATCAAAAGAAGAAAAAGACAAAACAAAATAGAAAGAGAAAATAAAATAAAGAAAGAAAGAGAAAGAGAGATAGGTGAAATAGAACTGGAAGAACTAAAAGAAAGCATGTATAAGAAAACAAAAAGACAAGATGAAAGGGATACAGTTGTGTAAAACTAACAAGAAGCAAATGGACAAGAAATATGCTATCTGACAAATCGGTGTGACATGGGTTTTTGTGGTGATATTAAAAATCACCAAAGGGGGAGTTGATGGAGCAAGGTAAATGAGAAAATGTTGAACTCCCTAATATTAACATTAATAATTAATAAAATTGTTTGTTTCAGTGAATAACCAACAACGTATGTTTTCTTCATAAATGTTTTGGTAACATGCCACATCTGTGCAGACTAATCTACTTACAATTGGTAATGTTCCTAATGCTAACATAGTGATTTGCGTACTAATTAGAATAATTTTGCATGATTAGTGCTTCGTAGTAAATTGTATGGTGGCAAAAGAAAGTGGTTGGTAAGTAAGAAATAGCTTTATATGTTGCTTTTGCTAGGTAACACCTAATTGGGGTACGTAGAATGACGGGAGGGAAACGAAAAGGCTTATTTTCTTTATTCTTAACTATTTTCTGTTTATTTCTATGATAGTTTGCTTAGGCCTGCAAGGCTGTGCTGTAAAAATGGCTGCTGAGGCGAACAAGCTAAAGTGCGCGTGCGCAAGATGGCTTCCAAGTGAAAGAAAAGCTGTGAACGAATGCATCACATGGTTATTTCAAAAGCCTAGGATGGAAGAGAGATCAAGGTCGAGATGACCTTATTACCCAAGCGTGTGCCAAGGGGGACTTAGCGGACAAGTATGAGAACCAGCAGTGTGCCCGTGAATGGACAATGAACTGTTTAAAATAAAGTATCGGAAAGAAGATACAAATGAAGACTGTCAAATGTATGGGTAATGTCCTGAACCCGTGAGAAAGGATAGAGCTATGAACATTCCTCAGAACTGGTTTGAACAAGGAGGGTAATAATGAGATGTATGCCACCCCTCAAATGGACCAATTAGAGTGGATCTCGCCACCAAAATGTAACTTTTCGGTTTAGTAAGTTAGTATTAGGGTATAAGAGGACCTACTCTTAAGTAGGAGGAGCGCTGTTTTTACATATTTTTATTGAGCACTGGACGCTGACGCTGGAGAAGCTGCTGCTATTTTTTTCCATAGGCCTTTATATTTTAATACGATTAATCTTTTACTCATAATTCTGAGAAAGAAAGAACGAGAGAGATTGGCGGAAAACCTATATAGGTGGTCCGTCGAGGAAGCCTGTTTTGTAGGACAGACAGTCAGTTTTTGGGAGTTCTATGCTGAGATCTGAATTTAACTGCTGTGACGAACTTTATTTTTCCATCTAAAGGGTATGCATTGCAATTTCAATTTATTCTTATAATGATAATAAATGTATTAATCCAATTAATAAAACTGAATTTATTCATGCTTATAAAAATTAGATAAACTATATTATAATTAAATTACGAGTCTGTGGTTCTTTAGCTCAATAATAATTGTAAATGTTTAATAAGAGTTTATAGTGATTGAGCTGGTCTTAATCACCATCAACTGATTCCTACTAGTTGGTCCATCGACCAATGAGCGGAATACCTGAGAAAGTTGAGAATTATCATGTTGATTTAAAAAGGTATCCGTCTCCTTCCAGCAAATCATTGACTTTTCTCCTAAATAAAGGTGAATGTGTTCCAGGGAATATATGAGAGAGTGAATGTTATGCGGTGTTATGGGCCCCACCATCATATTGATGTAGTTGTGAAGAGGAATGTTTTTCAACCTGAACGTTAACACCTAAAGGAGAAGAAATGTTATTGATAATGCTGGATCACTGCCATCGTAGCATTCCATTTCTCAAGGGCTATCTGTCCCTTCTTCAGCTCTCTTTACCT
The DNA here is from genome assembly GCA_963921515.1 of Calotriton arnoldi. Taxonomy (NCBI): domain Eukaryota; kingdom Metazoa; phylum Chordata; class Amphibia; order Caudata; family Salamandridae; genus Calotriton; species Calotriton arnoldi. Next base: position 788,479 of record CAWUFW010003888.1, read on the forward strand.
TTCCTTTTCCCTCCCCTCCTGGTATCTTTGTTTCTCTTCCCACTCTCTTAGCTTCTCCTTCTGTTCTCTTAACTTCTCTTCCCAGGCCTATTCATCTCGTCTTACCCACTTTCTTTCCTCTTGTTCCTAATGAGCTCTCCTTCTCCCTCTCAAACTCTCTGGCCTTCTTTTCCTGCTCAGCTTTATCTTTGCGGAGAGCCAGCTGCTAGTTCATTCATGGTCTCTCCTAGACTCACCCACCCAAGGGATTTACACCTGGGATTGATGACAGTGGTACCCTAATAATTAAAGGTGCTGTGCACCATGGGGGTCTCTGGGGGGGGGATTATCTAGGAAACTCTGGCAAGTGCATTAGTGGGCAAACTCTGTGTGTGTCTGGGACAGATCTGCTTTAAGGTAACACAAGAACCTGACACCCCAGAGCTCTCCTCCTGGCTCCCTCATATGGTTCCGTCCCCTGAGTTCACTACACCCTCATCCCTTTCACACAGTCTCTTAAACTGGTCATTAAAGAAATCAGCAAGGGCCTCCCTGTCTCCGCTTCTGGAAGCCATGCACCCTGAGTCCCTACATTGATCCTTCAACTGATCTATAGACATGGTGCTACGGTCCAATCCCAACACTGTGTACCCCATTCTTCACATGTGAAAACTGTGCATAAAAACTGGACTTACTGTGTTGCTGGTGAAAATTGGAACTGGCCAATGCAGCACTTGCACTCTGGGCTCCTAATCATTAGGCGCCCCCACAATTGCCACCAATTGTCAGAACCCCTTTCAGAGGGCCACAGAGCAAGCAACAGCTACTAAGGACAACAGTGGGGGTTGAGGCCTTTTACTCCTGATGTCCCGAGGCCTGACCTATTGTGGGTCCTGAGCAACTGAGCCAATTACTACCCCTTCAGCACTTGACACTCAGGGATAGCGTGGGTCGAGCAGTCCAAGGCTTCTTCGGCTTGAGGTAAGTGCAAAGAGTATATGGGCATAAGACTCATCCAGCAACGCCAAAAATGTAACCTCCCTAAGATATTCACTTTTATGACAAAAGTCATATTTATATACGAACACTAAGTTAACTATGGCACACACAAACAATCTACACAATCTTTGTAAGGCTAGCATTCTAGTGCTGTCTGGGCATGGTTCTGAGTCCCACACCCCTGTCTACTGGTGGTGGTTATTGCCCATTTATGTGAGGCAACATTCAGGTTAGGCCCCGTTCATTTGTACGAGTCATATAGTTCCCACAATGACTTTTCAGAAGTCAAACTATCCCAGCGTCTTAGTGCTATTAGTCAGAGGAAGTTCCCCCAGGCTCTGCGGCTCCTCAATCAGTCTCACACGCTACCATTGGTGTTGCGGTATATAAGACCTCAGGAACATTCAGCAGTCTGGCGTTGAGGTGAAATGGAGTGGCTGCTAATGATAGGCTGTAGTCTTGTCACTGCTGGAACAAAAGCTAGGCATCCACGGTTCCCCTTCAGTGTGATTTGGTACGTACCTCTTATTGTGATTGCAGGCCTTGTGCAGTTTCTTGATCTCCAATGCTTGAGTTAGTGCTCTGGGTGCACAGGTCAGAACCCATGGCTCTTCACTGTCACACTATGTCTCTGGGCAACGCCCTCACTATTTGCAGTGGTGCACAAAGACGATGGCCCCGTCTGCCGACATGCATGGCACAAGGGCAAATGGCCCAATCAGTGCTGTGAAGATTTAACTTCACAACACCCCCTCTAGCACATAGGAACACCAGCTTGGGTAGCACATGAGTAGACAGCTCGATGGGTGTGGCAACACTTATGTTCAAGGTGGCTCCCTCTGGCATACAGGGTCACCGATTAGGGCAGAGCATAAGTGGACAGCCTGATCGATGCAGCAACACTTATCCTCACGGTCGCCCCCTCTGGTATAAGGGGCCAATGACTTGGGCAGCCCATGGGCAAACGGCCCAATGAATGCAGCAACTCTTTTCTTCATGGCGTCCTCCTCTGACATTCGGGTTTGCTGACTTCAGGAGCACACACACGGGTGGCCTAATCAGTGCAGCTGTCCCACCGGACTATAAAATCTCACACTCTTCTTCAGGGGTCCACTAGACAGGATCCCCCACTGGACCTAGCTCCTTTCATGCAGTGTTATCCTCCTCACATTTTCCTCTGGTCTTAGCAGGCAAGCAGATGCTTACTCCACGTTTATGTACAGCCACAGATGACTGCTCAACAGATGACAATTTTGTGAGAAACTAGCTTGCTTTTTTATAAGCCATTTCAGACACAAATGTGGTTTAAACCCAGATTTACTAAACTCTCAGGCAATGCAGTGCAGCAACCAAAAATACTGCACTGCATTGTGTGAGAAGGAAAGAACAGGAGAGCACATTATTTACATAGATCTGGCTCTCTCCTTCACTCTTCCTAGCACTGGCACAGAAATTTGCTGCAGAGCGCTACACACACCTTTGTGCTAAAGTGCAAGGGTATCTGCATGAGTCCACCATAGATTTTGTACTGGAAGGATACCCTTAGACTAACTTTAAAACTTTTCCCACCTTTTATGTGTGCTGTACAGTGCAGCATACATGTAAAGTCAGAAAAGAAAGAAGAAATAAAAGCACTTCTCTTTGATAGCGCCTATTTGAATTGTTTGTTGACTTAAAACCCTGTTTACTTTTTTTAGTGATTAGGGTTTACCGTCACAATCCATGGGTGGTTGCATGGAAATGCCCATGCACCACCTATGGAATGCCCCCTTGGCGCTAAGTAAAGAAAAGCAGCGCTATGCGCTGCTTTGCGTCAATTTCAAGGGAATTTCCAGCGCGATTGTAAATTGGGAAAAAAAGATTTAGCTTCGATTTGTGTCAATTTTGCAATGCAAACACAGCACAAAATCTTACTAAATATACCTCTAAGAGTCTTTCTATTTACAATTTCTTTATTTGGTGTTCCGTCCTTTGAAGTGCCTATTCCTATGTTCTGTATTTATCCAGGAAGCAGTCTGTCATAGCAGGAGTGACTCCAACCTTGATACTCCCACAAAACAGACCAAAACAGACCCTAGAGGATCACACCTGAATGCCAGCCTCACTGATATGCGTTTATCAAAAGTTTACATTGACCACAGGCCAGTATTTTTGATTCACTGTCTCTGCATAATTTTTCTTATAAGCCCCATCCTCTTCCTGAGATGTGCCCAGCCCCACTGACCAGTGACCTTTCCAGAATCATAGAATCCTTTTAAAGTGAACTAGAGAACCTAGCTATCCATTCATTCAGTGTGTGTCTCACCCACCTCTCAAGAATGCGCAATCAACAAATCTGTCTGGGAGGGCTTCTCCACCTCCACATCCCTTCCCAAGGCCCTTGGTTTCCAGTATGGAACACAAATACCTCCATGTATTGTTCCATTTCCAGGTACGATACATCACAGCTTGCACATGGAAACACAGATGCACAGCACAATGTTATGTGCTAACATGATTAAGGCCAAGGGTGAATTAAGGATACAGCAGCAAAACTTTACTTGGGTGGGCCGGTAGGTCGCATTCTGTAACACAGGTAAAAAGGCATGGTCACACTACTGATCCTTATTACAAAAACATGGTATGCTGCCACCACCATGCTCAATCTACTTAACTTTTGGTAAGGGCATTAGCCCTTTACCAATACAAGGGTAGCGCTCTGGGTGCCTCTCCAGATCTAACAAGACCGCAATCCATGTGACGGGCCTATGACATGACACACACACACACATGATCCAGGTTCACCCATGATGTAAAATCAACACCAACGATGCAGATATCGTTTCAGCTATGGCACTCAGGGCAAGGGTGCACGTTTGTCACCATCTAGGGATCTTTCCTCTCCCAAACGTAAGTGTAAAGAACAAGCTGTATAGCACAGCACCCCATAAGTAACAGCTTTTCTTTTGGTATTTTGAATATCCTTTTCATGACAAAACATTCTAGTGCAAGGAACACCCAAGTGCTAGGGGAGCTCCAGTAGTCTGCGTTTCTCCTAGGCCCCACAGAGTGCAACCAAATATTGAGCCCTAGTACACTTTAGTTTAGGCATAGAAGACACATGGATGGATCTCAGTCTGAGCACCTTAGAAATATATACATTTGATTGCTTACCTTGGTGGCTGCTGTACTGATTATCTGCAGATCTCAACCACCACATCTCTGCAAAGAGGGCACCAAGCAAACAAATAAAAGTGGGGCGAGGAAGCTTGGCCTCATTCAGCCTCCTCCAGACGGGCATGTATGTCCAGGTTTATGCTTGGTATGAGCTCTACCTCTGCTGACCCTTACAGTGGAGCCAGGCTGACAACCTGGCTACCACTTATCACTGTACCTTTGATCAAGGGTCAGTAGGTGAGGAAGTGGAATCTGGGACATGGAGTACCGCTGTCTGCCCCTCTTACCAGTGAATGCCATGTGTGGAACCTAACCTGGCTACCATTTGTCAACAAGCCGTAGGTCAGGGATCTGCATGTGTGGCACAAGAATTTAGGATATGAAGTCCTGCTGCCTTTTCTGTCTCCATCTAGGGCCAGACACAGGGTAAGGACATCTGGTGCAGGATTTAGAGCTGGAGTCCCTGCCACCTTCATCTCCCTCCCATGAATTGCATTCAAACTAAATTACACAACCAGTGTTGGCAGACAAAACTAAGTATTGGATGCAGATCAGTTTATTTGAGAATAGGGAATTCCTGAGATCTCCCAGGACATGACCACAAATTATGAAGCAGTCACTCAGATCTGCCCTATCGCTACTGGACGTTTTGCTTAATCTGTGCCTCACTGACAGGGATTCCCCTCAGTTGTCCTTTTGAGAAATATACGATGTCTTTGGAGTATAGGGAGGAATGCATTGTTTAGGGAGGGATTTAGCTTTGAGAGAAAAGTCTCTACCATTTTGCTTCAAGATGCATATGGTGTTTGATATTTCCCTGAACAGCAGTGACGTGTCACAAAACTTTGATGTCACACATTAGAATAAATAAATGTGTGGAACACATTACATAGAACTGGGTTAAAGGGTACTTTCCAGTTGCATCCTAATATAACCTACATTTATTGAAATGCAGGGCACACACACCCTTGCCGGTGATTCAAGGAAGAGATATCTGCTTTCACCTGTTGAGGAAATACAAGCAGTGATGATCTGCCATTTGTCTAAATTAGTGAGCATGTAAGGAATTCCAACAGACCAAAGAAGATAACTGACTTGTTCAGTCTTAGGGGCAGTGGAGTCTCTGGTCTAATGTAGTACCTGCATCCAACTGATGGGGCCTGTCCATCAGAGTCTAGTTTAGTTAAGTAATTCATTGATCCTCAATACAGCGTCTGAAGTTCTGTGGAAAAGACTCCAAACGCCTGCCTTGAAAATGGATTAGGTGGATTCTGGGACCAACTATGCAGCTTAAATAGATTCGATAGGGACTCTGGCTAATTGCACAGGATTTGTTGCAAGTTAAAATTAAGAAGTTCCTTCTGCTACCTAGCTGGTTCTCTGTTGGATGCTGTTTAAGTGACAACATAAAACCTTTACCCTTTGTGAACTTCCATCAGCTGACCGATGCACCGATATGACACAGATATAAAAAATGCTTCTTTGATGGTTTGCGTAAGATACTTGTATGCTCACGGAAAATGACTCTCCACAAAAACTGTCCAGTGCAAGTTCAGAGATCCAAACTGCGTTGTTGTGGAGTTATGTTATGATATTTTTGATCTAGGTCACAATTATCACCCGCTGAGAAGATGTAATTTCCAGAAAACAGGCAAAAGTAGAATTTGCTGAGGGATAGCTGCAACCACATCTGATGGTCCTAATTTGAGCCTGAGATTTTGAACTGCACCTTTTTCATCTGGATCTGCTTGCTTCATTGAAGATTTAAATACTGCTTATCCAGAATTGAAAATGACTCACTCGATAATTATATAGTTCAACCCAATGAAAGATGGTCCTCCCTAATGTGCTCGGTACAACCTTGTGCATTTCCAGGTTGATCTAACAAACTCTGTAGGTCCTGCTTAGAATTCCTCAAGAGAATGTTGTCTTTTTCAGAATTGTTAGCATTGGTCTTTCACTTTCACACATTTTTGTAGAAGTTTTTGTAGGAATGTATAATTTTCTGAGTAAGTCATTAGCCAATTTTCTGTATTTTGCTTTATTTTCTGCATTTAGTTAACACCTAATTTGCCGCAACTTGTTTTGGACTATTAAGTTGTTCACTTCTATAACTAGATGAAAGTGTTGTTAGAGCACATCTTTTTACATTCTCCAAAGAGCAAGATTTGTGCTCGGACAATATATCAAAGGGGAGTCAACGAAGACAATGTGGTTTACTCTTCTGCTGATTTGGTAGTGGGAGTGATCATTCACAGCTCAGATCAAGATGATAACTCTCTCTGTTTTATAGCCTGGCAGGTGAGTTCTATATCTATAATTGTGCACATGTGGATGGGGGTGCTGAAAAGTGACCCACTCTATGTAGTTATTCCCCTGCCACTCATACCTGCCACATTGCCTGTTTTTTTTTCCCTTCTGCGATTGGGCTGGGTAGCCACATCCCCATATTCATTCCAATAATAAGTCACCTTCCTGTTCAAAGTAGGCATGCTGAAACCATTGTTTCTGCTGCAATAAACCTAGGTCATAGCAATGAATGAAGAAATGTATCTTTGTTGTCTTGAGGCCAGAAGCATCTCTGAGACTGTGCTGTCAAACCCACCAATTCAGGCATGATTCTCTGAATTCAATAATAAACATATAGACCGATACCACAGAGTGCATTTACTTGTGTAGAATGGCCAAAATTGTACCAATCTACTATTCCTTTAAAAACAAATCAACAGTCTCTGATATAAGACTGTAAATGTTGAAGATTGATTTAGCTATATAATACAGCTTGCTGTATCCAGTAGTGATACATTACCAATTCGAAATACCACCGCAAATCCAGAGCCTTACAAAGTGCCTTAATCTCCAAACAAGTAATACAGACATTGAAAAGAGTTTATTATTAATGGAAATAAACATCCAAAAATGGGAGTTTTGTGTGATCTTCTTTTGAAATCTTTAATTCTTATGATAATCTCAGGAAGGGCATTCTAGTGCCTTCCATCATGGACAAAGTTACTCCTACTAATAGCTCTAAATACTGGAAAAGTAGACACCTCCGAAGAGCCTTCCATTGGGACTGAAGTGTTGTGGCAGGTTTGTAGACATTTAAACTCTTTATGATATAATCAAGAAATTTTCTACAGCTGTTCCGGTACTTCAAATATTTAATCTGAGATTTCATGGAGTGCCATTCAGCTATGCATGGAGGGCTAGATTTATTAAGATTTTGCAATAGGGATTTGCAATTTTGTTCATCATTGCCACGAAGAGCAATGCATTCAATTATTTACATATTGTCATGTATTAACAGTATTTTCAATCTGTGATCTAAAAATAATGTACAATATCAGCAAGACCTTAGAAGTATGTTATATTTTTCCACTAGTTAAGGTACAAGCGCTTATTGACCTCTTCCCACTTTTTAAGAAAGTTAGACCAGGTTAGATCTTATTTCCTTAGCCACAAATTATTGCAGTTCAGTTTTAAATTTTATATTATTTAGCTTGCAAATTAAGCATGAGGGAAATACTAATACCATTTTGCAATTTATTTAGAGATAATGGAGTAGGAATGAGGCTTATGTAATATCGGATTTGCACATCTGATTACTGTATGATTTGCACTTTGAGATTTTTTTTTTTTTGCAAATTCCACCACATTTTTGCTGTCGCAATATGTCCCAGGTAAATTGCAGAGGTGCACAAGCTTTGCACAACTCTGAATCTCAATTCGGGTGCAAACCCTTGTTTCCAATGACTCAGCATTCTCAGAACATTTGTAATGACGTCCTATGTCTTAATTTTTTCTGTTTAATCATATTTTTATCAATTTTGAAATTAAGTTAAGGTCACGGACATTGCATGAATCTAGAGTTTGCTTACTTTCTTTTATTTTAAACGCATTTTAAGTACACCAATTAGGCATATCCGAGCGTATTCCGAAAGGAGACAAAAGTGCAACATAGATTTTCAGTATCAATCAATGTAAGTACTTTATGCTAAATGAGCCTCCACTAAGAATGGGAATTTTGCCTAGTACTGCCAATTCGAGTATTAAGGAGTTTGCGGGACAGCGGCACTCCCAAAAAATACTGACATGATGAATGAATGATTGAATGAATGATGGTTTATAAAGTGCAACTGTAACCCGGCAAGGGTGTCTTGACACTGAAAGGAGATGAGGGAACACAGGTCAGGAGGAAGCTGAGTTAAATAGCTCAAAACAGCCACGTTTTCAGATACTTTCTGAAAAGCGCTTCAGGGGGCAATTTTTGTTTAGGTCAAGTGGAAAATTATTAGATTTTTTTGGTGCTAAATAAACAAAAGAGTGAGTGGGTTTGAACTAGAGATGCCTTTGCTGATCTAAGATGGCGTGGAGGTTCATATAGTTGAATGAGTTTTTGAAAGTAAAATTGTACCTTGCTTGTTAAGGGGTCTGAAGTAAATAAGAGGGCTTTGAACTGCAGTTTGCTGAATAGGAAGCCAATGTAGCTGTTTAGGGTAAGGTGATACATGATGGAGGTGGCGTTGAGGAAAGTTCTTGTGCCTGCATTCTACACCAATTGTAACCTTTAGTAAGGGATATGAGCAAGTGTAAGAATAGCAAATTGGTATAGTCCAGTCTGGAAGTGATAGGTGCATGTACCACTACCTGACTAGGAGTAGTGGACAAGATCTCAAATTTATTAGGATGAGACACAAATACAAGATCGCAAACATTTGAGGGCTGAAGGACAGCTCTTGGTCAGCTTTGACTCCCAGATTTTTCACAACCTTTGCTGACAAGAGGTGGGGGAGGTTAACCAAGATCATGAGGCCATCACTCCAGATTTTGCTTAGGAGACTGGAGGAGATTTGACTTAGAGGACCTGCCCTTCAGTGGATGACTAGCTTCCTGTCCTCCCGTACTCAGACCGTCAATCTAGGACCTTTTCGGTCTAAGACGATGGAACTGACCAAGGGCGTCCCTCAGGGCTCTTGTTTGAGCCCTACATTGTTCAACATCTACATTGCCCCCATGGCCAACCTACTCAGGTCCCGTGGCTTCCTGCCCATCTCTTATGCTGATGACACCCAGCTTCTCTTCTCCTTCAACAAATCCTCCTCGTCGGCTTTGTCCACCTTTTCTGAAGGAATGACTGCTATTGCAGACTGGGTGAAAAGTAATTTTCTCCAACTCAACGCAGGAAAAACGGAGATAATGCTTTTTGGAGACGCCCCTCTTCTTTGGTCCCCAGATTGGTGGCCGGCAGCTCTCGGCACTCCTCCTAACCCTAAAGCCCTAGTCAAAAACTTGGGCATTCGCCTAGATCGTGCCTTAACATTAAAGGAGCATGCTGCTCACACTGCCAGCACCTGCTTCTATGTGTTGGGCTTGCTACGACGAATCTTTCCTCTCCTGGCAGACTATAACCGAAAAACTCTCATTCAGACCATGGTTATGAGCTGTCTCGATTACTGCAATGCTCTCCTGGTCTCTGCGAATGAGTCATCCCTCAGCAGGTTGCAGGTGGTCCAGAATACCGCTGCGCAACTCGTCACGAATTCTCCGTTCAAAACCCCTTCCCTTCCCCTGCTACACAAACTTCACTGGCTTCCAATCCGCAAGCGTGTCAAATTCAAGGTCTGCTGCACAGTCTATAAAGTCCTGCATAATAAAGGCCCTTTCTACATTTCCAGGAAACTCAAGCCTTATGCCCCCTCTAGGACTCTTAGGTCAGGCAACAAATCACTTCTCCAAGTCCCCAGGGTTAGGAAAACAAGACTAGGTGGGAAATCCTTTTCCTATCTCACTCCCCTGTACTGGAACCAGCTTCCCACACACCTGAGGCAATGTCCTGACTATCTGCACTTCAGGAAACTTCTTAAGTCCACCCTGTTTTAACATTTCTCATCAGCCCGCTAGCTGCTCCGTCCAAAGGGCAGAGACACCCCTCCGGGGGTGATTCAGGCGCTCTACAAAACCCATAAATAAATAAATAAATAAACTCTTGGGACTAGATGAAACTATTTTCTCAAAAACAAGAATCTCTGTTTTGTCAGAGTCTAGTTGTAAGCAGCTGTGCTTCGTTCAACTAGCTACAGCAGAGAGACATGCTATGGAAGACTCTTGGGAGGTTCTAACATCTTCAGAGATAGGATAGAAACTACTAGCTGTGTGTCATCAGCATAATGGATGATTTGCAGCCAAAGCTCTGTACTTAATCTGGTCATGGGGCAATAAAGACATTAATAAGGGTGGGACTCAAGGCAGAACCTTGAGGAACAGCATATTCAATGGATATTATTGCAGAGGTGATCAGAGGAAAAAGTACTGCTTGTGATGATTACTTAATAACAATGGCCAGAGTTATTTCAAAGCATGATCACAGATTCCAAGGTTACAAACCCGGCATAACAAAATAGAATGAGAGACTGTATCAAATCCTGCTGAAAGTCAAGCAGCATCAGAATGGCCGAACAGCCATGATTGTGAGCGCATTTTATGTGCTCAGAGATGACAAGAAGTGATGTGTCTGTACTATGTTGTTGCCTAAACCAAGATGAGAGCTATGCAAAAGAGGATTAGCTTCAAGGTAGTGCAATTGTTGGAAGTTTTACATTTTTTCAAGCATTTTAGATACTGAGCGAAGACGTGAAATGAGCCTATAGTTGACTAATACGTCTGGGTTGGCTGATGGTTCTTCAAGAGAGGAATTGAGCATATTTGTATAATGGTGGCTCACATGTAATATCAATGAACAGGTTAAATAGTTTGCAAAACCTACGGCCAATCAAGTCTATTGCTGTGAAAAACAATTTGATTAGGACCTGGATCTAAAGGGGAGCCTGACTTGCAGTACAAAATTGCTGATTTCATATTTTGATGGCAGGATTCCCAGGAGGTTTCCTCCTCATCGTTCAATAGTTGCTAGTATCCTGCTTTCTAAACACCTGCTTTCTTAACATTCAAGTAAAAGTAGAAACTGGAGGACGAGTTGGCAGCTTTGGAACTCCAAGATGTCTGCCAACTCGCTTTTCCAGCAGCGCTCTAGTGTCTAAGATTCCAATCAGGATTGGAATGTGAAGCGCGCGCACGCATTCCAATGCGCACTTCACCTGAGGAATCTCCGAAGAAGCAGCCTTGTTCATGGACTCGGTCGCGAAAGCTAGTGAGGGTAGAGCGACGGGCGTCGTCTTAGCCTTCGGTGTCTTGTTCTAAGAGGAGTCGTCCTTAGTTTTCAGGTTAGTCACGTTGCGCATGCCTGTGGCGTGTTTTGGACATAGCATTTATTTTTTCACGCATGCTTGTTCTCTCAGAGTCGCGTCTTGCGCTCTGAGTGTTTCAGCCTCAGTGAAATAAGGATGTCAGTGAAGCAGTCTAAATTCACTGCGTCTCAATGAAGAATAATTACCGACTCGTGTAATTCGAGTGTGGTTAAGACCAGTAGCGGCCCGTGGTGGGAGTGCTGCCGGGTGGTAACGTGGGGCAGGGGAGGGGCAGGGTGGGGGGTAGTAAACTACGGAAAACGTCCGAATAGAGGTAAGTAAACATATAAATAAATAAAACGAATTCTGTTGCGCGCGCTGCATCGCATTTGGCAATGCAGCGCGCGCAACGAAATTCGTATTATTTATTTATATGTCTACTTACCTCTAGTCGGCCATATTCTGTAGTTTACTACCCCCCACCCTGCCCCTCCCCCGCCCCACATCACCGCCCGGCAGCACTCCCACCACGGGCCGCTACTGGTTAAGACGTTGACAGAGCTGCTTGTCTCTGCGTCCACATTCATTAGAATACAACTTCTGGTAAGCGCTCGTGTGCTGGTTGACGCCGGTCCTGACTAACTAGTTACCGCGTCTTGACTCGAGCATTCATTTCCGGCTCGCGTGTTTAGAGTGCGGAATAATTAATAGAGAAACTGCAGTAGGAATCCGAATTACACAATAATAAGAGTTGAAATAGCCAATACCTCAACGTGAGAAGCAGTGGGGTATTAATTAGTCAATTCCTAAGAATAACTTTTAAACAACTATAGAGAGAATTACCTTCAAGGCCACTTCGCAGCATATAGCTAGAATTAGGATCAAGAGAGCACTTACCTGAGCTTTTCCATCGATGTAGACGAAGGTCTGGAGTAACATCTCTCTACTCAGCTGTCATCTCCTAGAAGAGAAGAAATAAGGTCAGAATTATTAAACTAACAACACCACAGAAGAGAGGCAATAGCCAAAAGAATAACTGGTAAGAATTTGTAAAAGAAAATGCATATGAGAATTTAAATAAGAAATAGAATATAGTAGTAAGTATTGATGTTGTGTTACAGCTGAGAATAAGAAGAAAGAAAAAGACGATATAAGAAAGAACTTTCAGCAGAATACAACTATTGGCTGTCTCTTCTTATCCCCATCCCCCTTTCCCCCCTTGGCGCAGACTTGTAGAGGAGATCCAAATACCTTGCAAGGTGTTCCGGAGAGGGCATTGGGAATTAGCGTCGTTCTGCTTCTGTGCACATTGGCAGTCAAAAGTAATAGAAACTGACAGAGTGAAGTGCCCACGTTAATTATTGCACCCGAGCAGAATGGCGGAGGGATTTGATTTAAAAAATTTAGGAGACATTTTGGGAAACATACAAAAGGATTTAGAAGCAGTAAGAGAAGAGAATAAAAGTCTGAGATTAGAAATAATCACTTCCCAAAAAGAAACGTCTGAGTTGGCTAATAGAATGGGAGAAATAGTTTCAGGAACAAACCCAAAATTTTCAAGTTTAGAAAACCAAAGACCCAATGCTAGTTCCACGTCCTTTGCTTCCACTCAAGTCATCCATTCGTTATCCCCAGTGATACCCTTAGTACCCCTTGAACGTTTCAATGGGGACCCCCAAAAGTCTCAGATTTTCTTGACTCAATGTTCCCTACATTTTATGTGCCGCCCCACGATTTTCCCAGACGCTCAGTCCCGAGTAGCCTTCATCCTGACGTACCTCAGCGGTGATGCAGCATCCTGGTCCATGCCTTTAGTGACTAAAGATGATCCTATTTTATACAACTTTGAAGAGTTTAAAAAGGTATTCCTTCGAATATTCGACCGAAGAAAAGCATCACAGGCCACGGACAACGAATTGTTAGAACTGAGACAGGGTAAAAGAGAATTAGTCACATACCTGGCTCTGTTCAACAAGTTGGTTGTAGAAACGGAGTGGCCAGAGAACAAGAGGGCGGCAGTCTTTTGTTGAGGATTGAAGGAAGAATTAAAAGATGCATTGGCACAAATTCCAAATCGCCCGACGGAAATTTCAGCATTGGTGGATCTAGTCTTAGAGATAGATTTTCGACAGTGTGAAAGGAGAGGCGAGAAGAGAAGAGAAGAGAATTTCGACCCAGTGTGCCACGGTTTGACAGAATGAAGTCGGAAGTAGCAAGAGCAGCTGAGAACTCATCCGGAGTGGAACCGATGCAAATAGGTACCATCAGAGGTCCATTATACAAGGAAGAAAAGGAGAAAAGGTGACTGGACAAATTGTGCCTATATTGTGGAGGCAGTGGGAATTTTGAGGAAGCATGCCCAAAGAAGCCGAAGATGCAAACAAAGGAAAACCTGCAGCACCCCCAGTAAGTGGAGTTGGGCTGGTGAGTGCAAGAGAGGAAACTGCTCCAACAAACCATCTAGTGGCCAATACTCTGCAGGTATCTTCACCCCATTTATTCCTGACCATGACCCTAAAATTCCGAGAAGTGGTTTTGACGGAAATTTCGGTTATGATAGACTCTCGGGCAACTGGAAACTTCTGTGACTTAAAATTTGCAACTCACATTGGTTTAAAAGCTGTAAGGAAAGAGAGGAGTCAGGCAGTCAGAGCTGTAGATGGAACTAATCTGACATCAGGGCCAATAACCAGCCACACCGAACCAGTACAAATTATAACCGCATAAGGTCATCAAGAAATCTTGCAGTTTAACTTAATTGATGCCCCACAATTCCAACTCATACTAGGGCTTCCATGGTTGACTGAGCACAATCCGTCAATAAATTGGAGTGCTAGAACAATCAAGATGGATTCAGAATATTGTAAGGAACATTGCTTCACGGAAAAGGAAGCACATCAGGAGCCAAGTGTAGCCGCGCAGCTTTGTGAGAATGGCGTATCAATCTGTGTAATTCAGACAAAGGAAATTCCGAGAGAATATGCGAACTACGCCGATGTCTTCGATGAATCAGAAGCAGAGAAACTTCCGCCTCACAGACCCTTCGATTGCAAGATTGAATTAGAACCAGGGGCTAACCTACCATGTAGTTGGATCTATGAGTTGACAGAGAAAGAGAACCTACACTTGAAGGACTATTTGAAGAAATACCTAGAAAATGGGTTTATCAGACCCTCTCAGTCTCCTGTCTCTTCGCCCCTCTTTTTCGTACTGAAAAAAGGAAGAGAGTTAAGGCCTTGTATCGACTATAGGGCAATCAATAGAATTACCATCAAGAATCGCTACCCATTGCCACTCATATCGGTGCTGTTAGACCAAGTTAAGGAGGCAAAAATCTATACTAGGTTGGATTTCAGGGGTGCTTATCACCTGATCATACTGCGAAAAGGAGACGAGTGGAAGACGGCCTTTAGAACTAAGTACGGGTTGTATGAATACCAAGTAATGCCGTATGGTCTGTGCAACGCCCCTGCGGCATTCCAATATTTCATAAATGATGTACTAAGCGTTTTCATAGACAAATGTGCACTTGTGTACATTGACGATATACTAATTTATTCAAACACTGAAGAGGAACATCGAGAGCAAGTCAGAGCAGTCCTCCAACGATTGAGGGAAAATACCTTGTATGCTAAGTTGGAAAAATGTTTGATTAATGTCACTACTGTGGAATTCTTGGGATTTGTACTATCACCTTCAGGCATAACCATGGATGAGCAGAAGGTTCAGGCTGTGACCGATTGGAAGGCTCCCACAACCATCAAAGAAGTCCTGAGCTTCATTGGGTTTGCGAATTTTTATAGGAGATTTATACATGAGTTCTCCCAAAAAATCATACCCTTGACTCGATTGCTAAAAAAGGGAATACCCTTTAAATGGTCAGAAGAAGCTGAGGAGGCCTTTAATTCCTTAAAGAAAAGTTTCACCACGGCACCAGTTCTACTTCATGTAGATCCAGCTGAACCTTTTTACCTAGAAACGGATGCATCTGAACTGGCCATTGGGGGAATTCTCTCTCAGAGACACAAGGAAACTGGACAGTTGCATCCTGTGGCTTACAGGTCTCGAAAACTCAACCCCGCAGAGGTCAACTATACCATTACGGAGAAGGAACTTTTGGCCATAAAGGACGCTTTTAAAGAGTGGAGACACTATTTGATGGGTGCGAAACATACGGTGACAGTGTTCACAGACCACAGAAATGTGAAATTCCTGAGATCAGCCCGAACTTTAACCCCTCGTCAACTTCGATGGTCGCTGTACTTTGCAGACTATGATTTCGTCATAACCTATCGACCTGGAACCAAAAATGGAAAGGCGGATGCCCTATCGAGACTAGATACTGAAAACCAGAAACCACCTATTGAAGATCAACCGATAATTCCCCAAGACAAGATTGTGGGAGTAGTTTCTAAAGGAACTCTGGAAGTACAACTTCTGCATACGTTAATTGAGGAAGAAATGAAGGAATGGGCTGACGAAGACCCCAAAAGATAAATTCGAGATAAACTACCTTATCAAGAAAAGGCCCTGTACTTACCCACACAAGAACTGCAAAACCAAGCCATATATGAGAGTCATGACAGTCTAATTGCTGGGCATAAAGGAGTTTGAAAGACTGAAGACTTGGTAAAACGAAAATTCTGGTGGCCGCACATGAGTCTAGATATACAACAGTATGTTATGGGTTGTGGAATCTGTGCTCGGGGAAAATCTGAAAGGCAGGCACCAAAAGGGTTGTTACAACGTTTACCCACACCCCCATACCCTTGGCACACAGTCTCCTTAGACCTAATAGTAGACCTACCTTCAAGCTCAGGTTACAACGCAATCTTAGTTTGTGTAGATACCTTCACTAAGATTGTTAAACACAACAGAGCCGTTCCCAGTGGGGTGACCTAAGTGCTAATGTTTCTTAGTTTGTGAGTGTAGGCATCTCACAAAAAGTGAAGGACTGGTCTCACACACCACCTGGTGTCATGCTTCATCATAGACCAGTCCTCGCCCTCACCTGACGACAGGGATGCACTTCTAAACTAAGTGGGGGCCCTTACAGAAAAAAGTGAGTTTAAAAAGCCATTATAGATGTCAAATTAATTTTAATGTTACTGGCATCTATACGGTAATTAAAAATAAGGTGATCGGTGTGTCGGGGAAATTATTGACCCCCCACCGATGAGGGAGGGATTGGCCTGAATACTTGTGGACAGCAGAGTTTGCCCATAACAATGCTCAGAATATATCTACAGGCTACTCACCCTTTTTCATGAACTACGGCCGTCGCCCAAATTCTTTAATAGAGTATGGGAGAGTTGAGGTTCCAGCGGTACAAGATATGGTCCAACAAGTATCTAAGATCCATCAATCAGCAACACGAAATCTGACACTAGCAAAGGATCGCTATAAACATTTTGCAGACAGAAAGAGAAGAAAAGAACCAGATCTTCAAGTAGGGGATAAGGTTTGGCTTAGCACAAAAAACCTTAGGCTAAAAGGTGGCCGCAAATTTCAACCACGCTTTGTAGGACCATATCCCATAGAGAAAATCATCAATCCAGTAACTTACCGTTTAACACTCCCAGAACTACCAAAATTCACCCAGTTTTCCATGTTTCCCTACTAAAAAAGACCCAGCCCGAATTGAGATTACTACCCCCCCTGAGCCCTTGGACATGGAGGGTGGAACTGAGTATGAAGTTAAAAGAATCCTAGATTCCAAAAAGGTAAAACGTGAACTCTACTATTTAATAGATTGGAAAGGCTTTGGACCCAATGAAAGATTTTGGGAAAAAAGCACTGATGTCCATGCTCCACGTTTAGTTAGAGCTTTCCATAAAAGGTTTCCAACCAAGCCACGAGTGGAGGAAACACCCTTGAGAGGGGGTACTGTCAGGATTCCCAGGAGGTTTCCTCCTCATCGATCAATAGTTGCTAGTATCCTGCTTTCTAAACATTCAAGTAAAAGTTGGAACTGGAGGACGAGTTGGCAGCTTTGGAACTCCAAGATGTCTGCCAACTCGCTTTCCCAGCAGCGCTCTAGTGTCTAAGATTCCAATCAGGATTGGAATGTGAAGCGCGAGCAAGCATTCCAATGCGCACTTCACCTGAGGAATCTCCGAAGAAGCAGCCTTGTTCATGGACTCCGTCGCGAAAGCTAGTGAGGGTAGAGCGAAGGGCGTCGTCTTAGCCTTCGGATTCTTGTTCTAAGAGGAGTCGTCCTTAGTTTTCAGGTTAGTCACGTTGCGCATGCCTGTGGCGTGTTTTGGACATAGCGTTTATTTTTTCACGCATGCTTGTTCTCTCAGAGTCGCGTCTTGCGCTCTGAGTGTTTCAGCCTCAGTGAAGTAAGGACGTCAGTGAAGCCGTTTAAATTCACTGCGTCTCAATGAAGAATAATTACTGACTCGTGTAATTCGAGTGCGGTTAAGACGTTGACAGAGCTTCTTGTCTCAGCGTCTACATTCCTTAGAATACAACTTCTGATAAGCGCTCGTGTGCTGTTTGACGCCGGTCCTGACTAACTAGTTACCGCGTCTTGACTCGAGCATTCATTTCCGGCTCGCGTGTTTAGAGTGCGGAATAATTAATAGAGAAACTGCAGTAGGAATCCGAATTACACAATAATAAGAGTTGAAATAGCCAATACCTCAACGCGAGAAACAGTGCGCTATTAATTAGTCAATTCCTAAGAATAACTTTTAAACAACTATAGAGAGAATTACCTTCAGGGCCACTTCGCAGCATATAGCTAGAATTAGGATCAAAAGAGCACTTACCTGAGCTTTTCCATCGATGTAGACGATGGTCTGGAGTAACATCTCTCTACTCACCTGTCATCTCCTAGAAGAGAAGAAATAAGGTCAGAATTATTAAACTAACAACACCACAGAAGAGAGGCAATAGCCAAAAGAATAACTGGTAAGAATTTGTAAAAGAAAATGCATATGAGAATTTAAATAAGAAGTAGAATATAGTAGTAAGTATTGATGTTGTGTTACAGCTGAGAATAAGAAGAAAGAAAAAGGCGATATAAGAAAGAACTATCAGCAGAATACAACTATTGGCTGTCTCTTCTTATCCCCATCCCCTTTCCCCCCTTGACGCAGACTTGTAGAGCAGATCCAAATACCTCGCAAGGGTGTTCCGGAGAGGGCATTGGGAATTAGCGTTGTTGTGCTTCTGTGCACGTTGGCAATCAAAAGTAATAGAACCTGACATTTGAAGAGTGGTTTTAGAGGATGTAGATAAAGCAGTTCCTGAGGAGGAAGTCGAAGCAGAGTAAGAAAGGAGATATCTAGGTTTGGAGTAGCAAAACTGGCATGAATTTTTGACATTTTCTAGTGAAATAGATGATTAATTGTCACATTGATTTTGAGAAGGTTTAACAGGGAAACAACCGGGTTCTGGGTTAAGGAGTGATTTGACAGTAGTTAAAATGTTATTTGAAGAGTTTTATACCTCTTCAATGCTCTTTGTATAGTAGTCTGCATAAGCCTCCTTTTTCGCTTTGTTGTATTCTTTATATGATAGTCTATATTTCCTTTGCTCCTGGTGTGTGGGAAACCCTCCAGTATCTTTTGGCTAATTTACGTTTACATTTAAACAATTTTATGTCTGGGATACCAGAAAGTGAACAGCTTTTGTGCATGTTTCTTCTGTTTTTAATGGAATAATGGTATCCAAGGTTGATGTTAGCCAGTGGTTAAACTCTTTAACATCTTTGTCTATTTACCAGACAGCAAAGATAAGGTAGAATTAAGATCATTGTCAAGATTTTGCTTAGACAGTTTGGACCAAGCTTGAGATTTAATTGGAGGAATGGAATTCATGGATGTAGCATATGATATGGGGAGAGAGAAGGGGACAAAAATGTGATTCAACCAGACTAATGGCATTAGTTGATCAATCTGAAGATTGTTTAGGTTAGAGAAGATTAGATCTAGTGTGTCCCCCAATATGCATTGCGGCATGTATCAATTGTTGGAAATGTAATTCCTAGATGGAGTCTTTAAGGGATGTAGCATGATTGTTGTTGATATCATCAACATGGATATTGATGTCTCCTAAAATTGCAAAATAGGCATATTTGAGTGTCAAAGAGAACTAGCTATAGCTTTGATAAGAGTGCAGGGGTGGTGTAGAGGGCGATAAACTAGAGCCCCTGAAAATGGCAATGTTGGGCAGATTTTCAAAGTGAAAATGAGGCACTCAGGGTCAAAGAATTTGTCTGGGATGGAGGTGGAAGAGAGAAACTCTGAATGGTAGACTATTGACAAACCACTGCCCATTTTGTTGACACGATCCAAGGAGGAAATAGAGTAGCTTGCTGGAATAGCCATAGTCATGTCTGGCCTCGAAGATTCATTTATTCATGTTTTTTCCATAAGGAAAATGACATCCACCTTATAGGTATGTATGAGGCTGTGAACATTATACGCATGTTGAGGAAGTGATCTTACATTGAACTTGTGACTTCCCCCGGTCTCACACGATCAGACAACCGCAAGTGGCGGTGTGTGTTTTTAGGTGCTATACTGACCTTAAAACTTAAAAATTCATAATCCAGGTTCTATTGATTTGATTTTATCATTTTGGTGTGAAATAATTTGATAACATTTACTTTATTTTTCCGAATTAGTGTGTGATTATTCTTGTGTTGTGTTTTCACTTTATTACCAATTGTGTGCTGCATAAATACTTTACACATTGCCTCTAAGTTAAGCCTGACTGCGTTTTGCCAAGCTACCAGATGGTTAAGCACAAGTTAATTTAGTGACAGTAGTGGTTCACCCTGACAGGGATTGTGGCTGTTGCTTGAGCAGGGTCAACACCCGACTCAACCAACAAAATAATTTCTCACTGGGTTCAAGTCCTGGGCAGAAACTGTCCGAAGACGGGCTTCCCTTTGACATAGACGCACATGAGCACAAGTCTTATGGCCCCTGAATTAAAGTGGGCATAACATATGAAGACTAGAGCACATTCCACTCAACTCATGGCTTAAAGACTAAAAATGGCGAGGCACCACAAATAAATGTAAAGGGAGTCCAGCTGCTCCTGTGTCTGTATACAAGTTCCCTTGTCCACAGACAATACTGGAAAAGTAATACAAGTAAAAAGAAAATTGTGAATTTTAAAGTCATAAACATAAAAGAAGAAATCCTCCATCCTTTACATTGAGAGGTTATTGTCTGGAGTCAGGCACCTCCAAAAACATACACGGTATTGGATTTGCTTTTGTCCAATTAGAAAGCGTTATCTAAATGTTACTGAGCAAAGCGTCCCTCGCAGTTACAATTTTGTGAGCTTTGATGTGCACTGCCTTAGGTCAAATCCAGCAGACACATCTGCTTTTATAAATTGCTCCAAAGTATCTCTGCAACATGAAAACGGGCCAAGTTAGGAAAGTATCTGTGAAGATTTCTTAACATCTGTTTTCACAGCCCATTGGAAAAAAGTTTTTGCTTGGAGGTGATTGATTTGCCTCTCGATATGTTATTCTCTGATTTAAAACTCAAGTTTCAATCACAGGTGTGATAATCAATTATCTCCTGTCAAGTGAGTTGTCATGGCATATCACTACATAAAAATAAATAATCATAAAAGTTGCACATAAGCACATTCATTTATTTCAAACTTCGGTTTGGCATTTTGGCTACTATTTTATATTGTTTTCAAGATAAAACAAATGTTCCTGGAAAAAACCTGTGGCATAAACCATATTTTTGCATACATTGTTCAGCGAGGGAATCGGCATCAATTGCAATATGCTGTTTTTTAACATTGTTCAGGAGAGAAGGATGATCATAAGTCATTTGAGGTTTTGCCTCTTGTGAGTCATGGCTCCTCCCCACACTCAACAACGGTAATAAATAGCAAATTACACTCTCCACATTTGTGCGTATTGTTTATGCTATGCTGTTATATCTTGTGCAGTAGTTATAAGCATAGGCGTTTAAACATATCCAGCAACGAAATTAGTTTTATTTATTTATATGTCTACTTACCTCTATACGGCCGTATTCCGTACTTTACTACCTCCCACCCTGCCCCTCCCCCGCCCCACGTCACCGTCCGGCAGCACTCCCACCACGGGCCGCTACTGGGAAGTAATCTCCGTAAAAAGCAAGCTTTTTTATTTTAAACACAGTTCACTAGCAAATGCCCACGCTTTTTTAATATTAGTAAAGGTGACTGGTGTAATATGTTTTAGGCATGCCATCTATTGGAATAATATTGTAGGAACATTGCTAATTTTTCAGAGCAGCTGTCAGGAAATACCTTTAAGCCATCATGAGGAACCACAATATTACGCGTCCTTCGACAGTGAGTTAAACCTCTTTCACGTCAGGAAGAATTTATTTTTATTGTTGCGTTGATGGTTCAGTCAGTTCTTACCAATAATTGGAAATCTCCTACCGCTCCTGGATTTGGATAATGTTTGAATGCAATGAAACACATAACACATATGATATGCTGTGCATTAAGACATTATTCACCCAGAAAGTTCCCAAAAGTTTAGCAAGCTTTTTCGATTTTGAGAAATTGGTAGATTGGAGATATAGAGTGATACATTAGTAAAAAATGAATAAAGGGATAGCTAACTCCAAGTTTTTAAAAATATTAAAATGCATGTAGCAGAGAAATCGATTAGACTTTATTGTTCACCTGATAAAATGATAAAGTTGGGTCTATCACTTTCAGATACTTAATAGAACTGCAATTTGGCTGTTGGTACTTATACATATTGTGGATTTGTAGGAACGTGGTCACCTTTTAGAATGATGTGTTGGAATGTAAGCTTTATATTTCCAATGTGTCTTTTCTTACCAAAAATCACCAAGATCACAAGATCATAAGTGATGGCTGAGCCTAATTGCCATGGTTTTGGTGGTGGGTGGGGGTGGCAAGAGGGTGAGAGGGGAGGGCTCACAGGCTGGTAAAGAAGGAAGGTAGAATTATCATCTTTTTCACAAGTTTTTTTTGGATGGGATGTGGGGGTTCCTTTTTTGGGGTGGTTATGAAATATGTGTTATTTAAGATGTGGTCTAAAGTACAAATCAACTATGGGGAAATTACGGGTGGCTACTATTAATATTTGTGGGCTCAACGACGTTAAGAAAAGACAGAAAGTCGCCGTCGGGATACAAATGCTTGCAGCAAATATTATCTGCTTGCAAGAAACCCACATTGAGGGGACACAAACCATTTATTGAAGGCACCGGGGTATAATCTAACTGGTGCAACAACACAAAGTGCGAGGATACAGGGAGTGGCCTTTTTGGCCCGAGGTGGGGGGGGGTGTCAATTCACACATAAACGGTCCGATAAGTTTGGCCGCTGGGTCATTGCAGAATGTCGGTTAAGTTCAGGGGGGAAACTACATTATGTTGATAATCCCGGTGTGTTTGACGTTGTTTCCAAGGAATGAATACTCTGGCCTCTCCCTATTATTGTATGTGAGAATTGTAATATTAATTTGCCAAGTGATTGGTCTATGGAAGAGGGATGGGGTTATTCTGGAAGGAAACCTAAGGTGTTCCAGGCCTTGAGGGGCATGTGCCAAGCAAATGGCTTGGTCGATTGTTGGCACTCTTTAAAATCTTTGGACCGTGGGTTCACCTTTTTTTCTGCCCCCATAGGTCGCATGCTAGATTAAACTATCTGTTTGTCTCCAATACATTAATCCTAGGGTGCTGCAGAGATACTACCACATATTTTATCAGATCACAATCCATTCATATGTAGTGTTGGGAAGTGCTTAGTTTGTGCTGTGTTTACTGGCGCTCAGCACTAGCACTTATTTTTTATCACCAGCACTTATTTTTGACAGTCCACAGTCTGATTTTTCAGAGGAGCACACCAACAACAGCGTGCAACATTTCAATATTCAGTAAAAATAATATACCTGGTCACACTGGTCTTTCTGACAGCTCTAGATGAGATGGAATCATCCAAATTGCTACAACCATTGGAATATTATGGTTAATAGGTGTTGATGGCACTGGCATCCGACAGTGCTGTCTGAGGCTGTAGGTGGTGCAAGCTGCAGTAGCCTCCCATGAAATACCTAAGCCCTTGCACTTTCTTTTTTTTTACTAATTAGGCAGTGTTCTTGAGTTGTGTCAAATTGAACCTTACACACCTAGAAAACTGGGATTAACTCTTTCTTCAATATGCCTTAAATATAACAAACTCCCTGCTTCATTTCAATGAAACAATGCCACCATTAAACATGTCTACATTGGTTACTCTGATAAATGCGGGGAATGTATCAAACAGGGTGATGTGAGGATTTCTCTAGTATTCATTGAGATGTATGGCTTTAAACATGACGTTCATCATCAGTGCCCGAAATTGTGCAAGATCAGGGTCATAGTATTCCATAAAAATGTTCCATTTGTAGATATGTATATCAGGCGAGAAATTTAGCAAAGTTCAGTTTGTCTTTGTGCAGCACACACTTTGCCCTCCACTTTAACATCACATTTCTAGAATATCACAATTCCGAATCACAGCTTTTTCTAAAACCTCTAAAAAATACCCCTGGAAAAAACTGAAATTGAACCCCATCTCCCAGAAAAACAATATCTCTGGCTTGGATAATTGATTCACCACCGTGCTCATAATCCTCAAAACCACGAACAAAGCACTCATACATACATGAAGGAAAAACCTCAACCAGGGCAGTACAAACAAAACACTCATCAGCTCATCATCTACCATTAGAAAAAATAAATATTACTCCTCTAGCCTGCTTGTGCGTCATGCCCCGCAAAAGAGCTCTTTGAAATCCAACTTGCTCCTAAGAATTAGTTCCTCACAAATGTCCTCTGATGCTAGGTCTGTCTACGTTGTAGAAAAATTCAAAGAGCTACACATGCTCCTCAGCTGAAAGACAGCTGATCCAATAGCAAATGCTTGCAACTTGGCCTTATGCAGTGTGTGAGCAACGAATTTGAGTGTAGACAGCCAACAGTATATGCATTACACTTCCATGCAATGCCGGCATAAGTTCACATTAGCATAACGCATGTTCTTTTATATAAAATGTTTTTTCTTACCTTTGTGCTTCTGTAGTACAAAAACATGTGTGGGTGTTGTTATTACAATTCCTTAGCAAATATGTCAGTCTATATATAGTATTTAGCCATTTCCAGGTTACATAATTTACAGTTGTTCCAGATTTAGCCAACACATGGTCCTCCCTGTTGAGGTCTGCGTGCCTAGAAATTTCTCAAGGTTGTTGGTAGCTTGTAGATACAGAAGCCAGAGAAAACTTTATGTCTGGTTTCAAAACAATTACAATACATTGAACCCATCCTTCTAGACAAGGTGAAAAGGTATAGAACTACAAACGTGTCACACTGCACACAAAGTGGTCAACCTTGTGGGTACTCGGAAGGTTAAATAAGTATTGGTAATGTAAACAAGCATTTGCAATGCAATCGGTCTCGCCTTTGGGACCTTATATGTATTTAGCTATGTAGCACATTAGCCTGGGTGCTGAAACATCTACTGTTCTTTAACATGGAGGGAAAGTAAGCACCAAACTGCGTGACATGCCAGGTATGGGAACACATAGAGAGAAATATTGCCTTTCAGTGGGAAATAGTATAGTCCAAAGCTCTGTTTTTAATATAAAATCAGGGCCTTTGGTGGTCATATCACAAAAAATACAAGATTTGAAAAAACAATTATTGTCTACGGGTGCTCGTGGAAGACAATTTCTATGGAATGGAATCTAGAGAATGCTACAGTGATTCTGGTATTTTACTGACCTCTGCTGGTCGTTTTCTATCAAGAAAGTTAAATAGAGGCAGTTGCCAGAAAAAAAAAAAAAAGAAAGCCCTCAGCAGAAAGCAATTCTGGAATTTTAATGACCTCTACTGGTCGTTTTCTATCAAACAAGCTTTTATGACATGAGCTGTCGAACTAAAGCTTATACAACAACAACAACATAAGCCTATAGGCACCTCCCTAGATTGTCCCTTGGACGCTTTTATACGTTCTAAATTTCCCCTGGCTGTATCAAATCCATCTCTACTTAAAGATGACACTCTCCTCCTCAACTTTCTCTCTATTTTAGTCCCAACGTGATCTGGTTCTCTCGAGATTACCAATAGTCCTCTCTGCTCCTCTCTATAGTTGCCATGAGAACTTTTACTGCACTGCAACCAATGTCGCTATCAACCTCTGCTCCTCTATAAGATTCCCTTTTACATTCACTGTTGCTTCTGTCCATTCACTGGTGCTTCTGTCCAGTTACCCTCCTGATGCTGCTATGGAGTGCTCCTGCTCTTCCAGTGTGTCCTGGCACTCTATGACCCTCACCTATTCATAGCTCTAAGCCATCTCATCAATTCGAACCTGGCGCACTGAGTACCAATCCAAACTGCTACGGGCGCTCTCCGACCCTCCTGCAGTCATACCAGGCACTTTTGCTGCATATCAACTGCCTCGGTACTCATTTCTTAGTTGACCCAGGCACACCGTTTTTTTGCCCAAGCTAGCCCTCGCTAATAAGTGCCACTCATAGTCGTTGATTGTCACTCATAATGACACTGAAATAATGTAAATGTCACATATAAGCAATTTGAAACCTTGGCAGCTGTGTAGAGCCTGACTATACAGGGACATTGAGTAATGACCTGAGGTACTGCACCCTCACACATCTAGCAGGGATATCCAACCACAGCCTGTAGTACTCATTCCCCAAACAAAATGAGTAGATGGAGAAATCATTGCTGTTGGCGGCGAGGGACTGTTGTTAGTTTTTGCATTCTCTGTTCATGAAAGGATGTGGTCTCACGGCCAGAGCTGCCGACCTTGGAGCGGAGAACCAGGTTCGAGCCTCCGCGTCAGCGCAGCAATCTGTGATTCTGGGAAAATCGCTTTAATCTCCCCGTGCCTACCAACAAAAAGTAAATTAATGTGCCCTTGTGTAACGTAATGGTGCTCGTAAAACACTCCAATATCTCCGGGTCGAGTTTGCACTATACAAATCTGCAAACAAATATATAATATTATACTGTAGTTTGGAAACTTGAGGTTCGTGGTAGGGTCGCACCACCCGCGTTGCCACAAAGTACAAATGAATGGACATAATTTTCAACAGCTGGAGGATTGCGCTTAAAACTCATTGGACCCTCGGAACAGGAATGAATCCTTTTTGCAGCGACAAGTTTTATAGCAATTCGAAAAGAGAGGAGCAGCACTTTATGCAGCTAATTAATAATGAGAGCTAAGTCCCATTACAAGATAGTAGTACAGGAAATGGCGTCTGCAGGAAGCACAATACTCCGTGGAAAATTTGCATTTCCACAATCCTTTGCTACAGAGGAGCCATGGTTTCATTCTCGCATGATTACATTCTTTAAGAGTATATCATGTGATAATTTTGTTTTCAGCTTTGTTTATTATTTATATTTGAGAACCTTTAAGGTGCATTTATACCCCCGTAACATTTGTGTGATCTAAGTTTTATCTGTAAGTTTCTTGTATCACTAAACTTTTACATTAATGGCAACCTTTTTTCCTTCATTCACTGTACTCCGTGTGATAGTGAAGGGGGAGATACTGTGTTAAATTTTTGGAGGATTCCTGCGGGGATCCGATAATCAGCTCGCGCGCTGCCTTCCGTTTAAAGCCCAGCCACAGCAATTCGGGAAGAGAGCACATCATCGCGTGCGAGCCGTTCTCATTAGGCCGCGCGCTCCCCCTTTTATACTGTAGTTTGGAAACTTGAGGTTCGTGGTAGAGTCGCACCACCCGCGAAGCCACAAAGTACAAATTAATGGACATAATTTTCAACAGCTTGAGGATTGCGCTTAAAACTCATTGGACCCTCGGAACAGGAATGAATCCTTTTTGCAGCGACACGTTTTATAGTAATTCGAAAAGAGAGGAGCAGCACTTTATGCAGCTAATTAATGAAGAGAGCTAAGTCCCATTACAAGATAGTAGTACAGGAAATGGCGTCTGCAGGAAGCACAATACTCCGTGGAAAATTTGCATTCCCACAATCCTTTGCTACACAGCAGCCACGGTTTCATTCTCGCATGAAAAGTTACATTCTTTAAGAGTATATCATGTGATAATTTTGTTTTCAGCTTTGTTTATTATTTATATTTGAGAACGTTTAAGGTGCATTTATACCCCCGTAATATTGGTGTGATCTAAGTTTTATTTTAAGTTTCTTGTACCGTTAATGGCAACCTTTTTTCCTTCATTCACTGTACTCCGTGTGATAGTGAACGGGGAGATACTGTGTTAAATTTTTGGAGGATTCCTGTGGGGATCCGATAATCAGCTCGCGCGCTGCCTTCCGTTTAAAGCCCGGCCACAGCAATTCGGGAAGAGAGCACGTCATCGCAATGCGTCAAACGGCCGCGCGCTCCCCCTTTCATTCTGAGAAGGTGTGACCTTCGCTGAGAGCAAACCGTCAGCGCCAGAAGAAAGTGCGGCGTGTGTGGGAGTATAGAGGCCAGTAGCCTTGGAAGGATACAAATGACGACATGGTCGTCATGAGGAGGGACTAACAAGCCTTAAACCAATCGTAAGGCAGCATTTACAACCTAAGCCAATGAAAAAGATGGGCGGAGAGTGGGCGGAGCTTCCACGAAGCTTCCACACTATACCGAATACTGCATGCCTCGCAAAGCGTGCAGCGCATGCGCTGCAATGCTAGGCTCGACCTAAAAATGGGCATGAGAGTTTGTAGCGGTTATGAATTTATTGGTCCTGTTAGAATTATAGTCAGTGGCAGAAAAAGGTCGTTTTTTGGTTGGTGGCTAAAGCCACTCTCTCAGTGAGAAATATGCAGGTAGTTTATTTAGTCTTGGTGCAGTCTTTTGGCCCTTCGCATCTGTTGATAATGCATTTACATACAATTGCGGAAAATCACTGACAAAACACATTCATTTGCCAACTGCTTTCCTTCCAGAGGGGCAGAATTAATCTTAGTCCCTACAACGGGCAAACCATGAACATAGGTTGGACAGGGCCCTTCTTTGTACCCTGAGTCAGACAGGCACCAATCCCAGTGGGAGAGGAGCTGCCCTCACAACTGGTGTGAAATGACCAGAGAGGAAGGGTTGCTCATTTCCTTAGCTACAGGTCTTGGCTGGGTACAAAAGCTCCGCAAAAGGGGAGAAGGGTTTTACCATGTAGGATTTAGGCAGAGATGGGCATTGTGGGATTGTTTGCTGTAGGGCACACAGGGACCACTTAAAAAGTGGCTAGGGATCCCCCTGGGAACTTTTACCTTATAGGTTATGGAATAGACGGAAGTCACCTCCACCCACAAGCTGGTGCTGGTCATAAATATGGCACCCACAGTCCCCCCTAGAGAACTCTACTGGACCTGTGGAAGACAGAAGAAGGATTGCTCTTGCTGTTGGGACCTGTGTGAATACCTGATGGACTGGACCGGCTCCCACTTAAACCCAGGACCAAGAAGTGGACTGCAAGGGTCAGTTGGCTGACCTCCTCTTAAGGTACAGGGCTGCAAAAAGCCCCTTTTTCTTGAAAGAGCCCAGCTTACTATTTCCACCTAAACCTGCCATGTACCCTGCTGGTGGCTTCTGCTGCAGTGAGTCTTAACCCACAAGTGTTGTTCCTGAGGTCCTGGGACCCCTGACTGTGCCAAAGTGGTATCCTCCTAACACCCTGAAAAACCTGAGTCTTAGAAACTTTTTGGCTCTGAGGACCTCTGGAGGACGAGACAAACCTGCAGAGTCAATTCGACGAAGGTGCTTTGCATCTGGGCCAACGATTCAGGTTGCTCCCATTTGGAGCTTTTCTGCCCCAGAACAGGAGGACATTACAAATAAGGATGCTTGTCTCTTGGAGCCATGCTCTGCAACAGCTGGAAGTATTGCCCTGCAATCTTCACCAGGTAAAGGTGCCAAAAGTATTTGGCCAGTGAGGGACCATCCTTAGGCGCGAATTTCGAATTTCTTCCACTAAGAGCTTTCCTGCCAGAAGTCAGCTGCTTCACTGGAACTTCGTCCAATGGCTATCCTGATTCGTGGAGCCTTTCTCAGCCACTCTGCCTTCTTGCCCTGCTGAGAATTTTTGACTGCCATGTCGTAGACTCCGGTCCAAAAGTAAAATGTATGGCTGGTCCAACCTGGTTTCTGCATTCTACCTGTGCTCCATTGTGGTTGGCCTTAAATTGCATCTAGGTACCAGTCGAGCACAGCAAGATAACTGTGGTTGGCACTTTTCACTATTTAGCAGTATTTTCTTTTTCATTGAAACTTTAAAAATTCACATGTTCAGTTCCTCTTATTGGATTTTTGACATTTTGGTGTCATTTTCTTCATTAAATCATTCTCTAGTTTTATAAATTGTACTTGGGTTTTTATTGTATAGTGCATTCAACTTTCTACTGCTTCAGTACTTCTAAATTCTTTATACATTTTCTTAAGCTAGGTCTGTCTTCTTGTGCCATAGCTAGCAGGGGTTGAGCTCAGGTTTAAATTATTGAAACTTTTATTGGATCTAACAAGAATAGTGACCTTATTAATTGAGGAGGACTACCATCCATGCAAATGGACCTAACACGAATAGTGACCTTATTACTCGAGGTGGACTCGCATACACCTCACCTAATCCACTTACATCTGTTGGTCAAAGATATATGGGAAGGATTAGGAGTAAGTCGCCCGTAGATTATTACTTATAAAGATATTAAAATGATTGTATATATGTGAAGATATTGTATTTTATCGCACCATATAAATAGTGCTTACTATCCCTATGCAGGGTGCTGCACTCATGTAAATCTACGATCAGTATTGGGTAAAATCATTATAATTGGAAGGTCTGCAGAAGTCCTACCATGATATCCTTGTATAGTCAGTTGGGTAGACTAATAATTCAGCCATATTGAAGGTATTAGTCTTTTGTCAGTAAAAGATTCCATTTGAGGTAAATATCAACATTAGTGAACACCTGTTTATTGTGGTCTGGTTGTAAAGTAAATTACTTAGCCACAGAAATAAATAACAAACATAAAAGTAAAAAAATAGAAAATAAAACTAATCATAACTATGACAGTGCCATAGGAAGGCTTGAAATATTAGCCAAGGTTTGCCACAATGGTTATACATAAGACAAAATACCTCATTACTATTCGTATAGTTCATGTTGTGGTCATAGGGTATCTGGAAGCGTAGGTAGTGGGTCAAAATTATATGGAGTGTTTTAAAAATGTCATATTGATAGTCAATGTGACTCATATGTAGTATAGGTAAGCCAGCAGTACTTTGTAATACTGTGAACAAGTATAGATAACCAGGCAGTATAAAAATTGTAAAGAGGACAACACATTCCCAAAATATTAACAATAACATGTACAGCAGCAGTACGTCTTTAGAATGATATTATCAGTTGTAATCCAGATATGGTGTATCAGACATCTTGCATTCCATCTTGATGGTCAGTGATAGCACTCATTCTGGAAAAAAATACTTCAAAAGTTAGGTGGGCATTAAACCAATGGCATTGATCTGGCTCTTTGTTTAATCCACTATTTACAGAGTCCAATCTAAAAATGTACAGACTTCCTCTCTGTCTCAGACGTAGTTTATGCTTTTCACCTCTTTCCATTTTCTGGACTAGATCTACAATTTAAAGGTTGTTGCATATTCATGGAACAGATTGTAGTGTACTAAGAATGGGAGCTTAGTGTCATACTTACGAATATCATGGTAATGTTCTTTTATTCTGATTATACACTTCAAACAAATTTTATTGCATGGTCAGATAATGAAGAAAACTACACATGCTCTATTGCAAGTAATCCAGTGCCAGATTCTGTAAAGGTTCGAGTTGTATGTTGAACCATCTATACTGTCTTTTTATGGTCTTCCGGTTTGAAAATTAAACAAAATTGATATTTGAAGAAAGCTTTCAGTTTAGGAAATAGAACTGTTTTGGTTCTTTGGCCTGTGAAGTTGCAGTGACACAGGACTAGTTTTATGTTACTCCCTTTCCTGAAGGACATTTGTATCTTTCTGGGTATTACATCACGTAGTGTTGGATTATTTGTAAGTGCCATTTTTTAACCTTTTAAGGGCGAATGTCGGCCACTCACATGTTTTCCCAAGGTCATCTGTCAACCATTGGCCGACACTGGGAAGGTGTTTAAAGGCCTCTGTAATGCTCTGCATGAGAGGGAGTCCTTTATCTTTTTTTTTACATCAGGATGCTCAGGAAGAGCTTCCCCAGCTACCTGATAGATGTTTGTTCTGTAATGACAATCAGATCAGCGCGCAGGGAACACTAACATCATTACAGGAAAGTCAAAGTAAAACATGCCAATGGACTCATTTTACTTTCAGTGAATCAGTGCTCTGAGGCATCTCTCAGCCCCTCGAGCCCTGATTCTCTTGGGAGAGGTATCATTGCAAAGGAGAGAATCTCCCCTTTCCAATGCTACCTCTGCCCAATGTATCCCTGCTTATGGATCGCCACATTAGAGCGATCCCCAACTAGGGATCCACCCACTAAACACCAGAGATGTGGGGAGCAGCCCCTTAGGCAAGGGCTTGAACTCCCCCCAGCACATTTGATGATTACAGTCTGTCTGCCCCCCCCTGGTGCGGAAAGCCCATTAGGGTGGGCGATGCCCACCATAGGCATTCCAACAAAATGGGGCATCAGTTTTTTTACCCTCAGTGGGTAGATGGGGTAATTGCCCCTAATCTAGCCCTGGGGGCAGAAAGCCCACTTGACGCCAATGAAAGAATAAAAAAAATATATAGGGGTGTGGGATGCTCACCATGGGCTTGGCCATGCCCCCACCCCAATTAAATAAGGCATCAGTCTTTCTGTCCCCCTTTGAGGGCAGATGGGGTAATTACCACCCAATATGTCCCCGGAGGGGACAGAAAGCCCACTAGATGCTAGGGAAAGCTTTTTCTTTAATAGAGGTTGGGAACTACCCACCATGGGCATGGCCATGCCCACACCCCAACAAATTGGGACATCAGTCTTTCTGCCCCCTGGGGCGGATGGGGTTATTTAACCCTGATTTGTCCCCTCAGGGGGCAGGAAGCCTACTAGATTCCAAAATATAGTGGTAGTGGCTGATGGGGGTAATTACCCTCCCCGCAGATTCCAGAACTTTCCATCACAGAAATGTGAGAAAAATTTGTTTTGTTAGTCAAAGTTTGAGGTTTGCAAGGGATTCTGGGTGAAAGAAACCTAGGGGCATATCAACAACGAGGCGATAGACAATTATCGCCGCTTTAGCGTCCGTTTTCGGACGGAAAGCGGCGATAATTCTATCGCCTAATCAGCAAGGTCACGCTATCGCGTGAATCCCTGCACTATCGCCCTTTCCCCCAACGCCCATCCTTGCATCTCTAATGAGATGCAAAGTGGGCGTTACTGGGCGTACCCCAGATGGGCTACGTTGTAAATATCGCCGATGTGCACATCGCGATATTTACAAGGCAGCCCACAGGATTATAGCAGACGTTAGATTTTGGCGAAAACGTCTGCTATAATCCCGACTTACCTATGTTAGCCATAGGAGGTGGATTCTGCTGATACGACCCTGTGGGTCGTATCAGCAGGTTATCGCCTTTTGCAGGGAACATCGCTGGAAAACCAGCGATGTTCCCTGCAAAGGGCGATAACATCGCTATCTCTGGTATTTTTATCGCCCTGGAGTAACGCGTTGTTAATAACGCGCTACCAGGGCGATAAATGCCAGAGATAGCCAGCGATAATATAATTATCGCTACGCACGGCCAGCGATAATTATCGCTGGCCGTTGTTAATATGCCCCTTGGTGAGAGCCATGCAAGTCACGCCACCCTGGATTCCCCCAGGTGTCTAGTTTTTAAAAATGTGCAAGTTTGCAAGGTTTTCTTAGGTGCCTGCTCAGCTAGGGCACAAAATCCTGGTTGGAATGAAGTTTGTCGCTCCCTTCAGAATCCAGAACTTTCCAACACAGAAATGTGATGTGAAAAGATAGGCGGACTGTCTTTTTATGTGCGGAGACTCAGCACTAGTAAAGATACTACTAGTAAATCCCTTTGTGAATACCAAACAATCGTAAAGTTACACAAAAGTGTAAGTTTACCTTTGTGAATCTGGCCCAAAGTGTTGCAATTTGCATGACATAAAATAAACCGCACCTCCACGATATTTGGAATCTACTGGTCTTCACAGTAGAATAAGTAATCCAACCATTTTGCAACTGTCAAATGCAAGAAATGTGGCAACAGGGATGCAGAGGATCTCTCTTTAGAAAAAGATGTTGTAGGTGCTTCAAGAGGTATTGGTGGAGGAATCCTCACTGAAGTTTAGAGAGTCCCTTATTATCTTTGAGATACTAGATCAAGAGGTGAAGAACAGAAAATACCAGTAATCAATATTATTTTATTTGTTAGTCCTAGCAAAAACTAGGATATGCGAATATTCAAAGAAGTTATCCCTCCTTCCCATTTATATTTTGAAAACTTGCCTTATAGGGTAGCTAAATTAGACGCATCATTTGCACCAATGGCTCTAAAACAGACATGGAAACCATATTTGGATTGGTATAGCTTAAGGTTTGGTCATCAGTCTTATGATTAGAAACCAGGAGCAGAGCTGTGGAGGCTGTCTTTTTCCTCTTTTATGTGCACCATTCAGACAATTAGAGTTGTTTTGGTTGCTCTTTGGTTTTGGCTAAGGCGGACTTAAAAAGCAGAAATCCAAAAACATCGAACATATTAGATGTTGCTGTAAAAAGGGACCACATTGGGAATTAGTGGCAAAGTGCTCTTCACCTTAAAGAACATGGTAAAACGTGTGCATGAAAAGTACATTGAACATAACTTTTAAAACCATGGAATACCATCATACTCCAACCATAATCAATGCTGACAATAATCACGAATGGAAAAGAAATGAGAACAGGAAACACCTGAACTCACAGGTGACTCAAATTAAATAGGAAGGCTTGTAAATGCATTCTACACCTAACTGCAAACCCACTGCCAATTATCACCATTGGGCTATGGGCTGCTCCTCTGTCACTTATGGGGGACTCTTTTGTGCATTTATCCTGGTTGCCTGTAACCAGTGCATGGCTATTCTGTCACTCCCTGGTTGACATAGCAAGAAAAGGGCTCATTTATTTTAAAAGTTGCGTATGGCCGTCCGCTGCCAGGGTGAGTAAAGTAAAAAATCAAATAGGCTGATTTTTATGAATAATCAAATGAAGCAACAATAAATGAAGAAATACTACTGGAGTGTTCGGGAATTATTGATACAAAGCTATGAAATATTAATGTGTTAATATGTTCTTTTTGGCTCTTATGTGGTGCAGCACTGTTCTTTGTATGTATATCTAATTTTCCCTAGTGAGGGAAACACTTTGTGGGCAGAAAGTGCATACAGGGAAGTGCACACAGGATATGTAACATTAGCCAATTTCTTTATTAACTATAGAGATATAACGGTGTGGGCGCTGTTTTTGTATTCAGGTCCATTGCCCAGTTTCATGTTACATTGTTTAAAAAAATGTTTCTGAAATAAAACCTCAAAGCAGGATTTTGCTGTTAATTTTTTTTTTTAATACAATATTTTCCTTGAGAGTTATCTCCCATGACAAGGAGGGCATTTTGCGATTTTCACTTGTCACTTACTGCCAACGCTATCCTGGTGGTGACGGGCAGTGAAAACTAACCACTATGTCACCCATCTAAATTAAGTGGGTGAACATACAGGTCCGTCGGGCTGTCGTAGGGCTGTAACCAGGGCAGAGACTGAGTCGCCTACATCAAAGGTCTGCCCGTATTTAAATCAGGCGGGTGGACCATCATGTTGCCTGAAAGGGTACTCATCGCCGTTGCAATGAAGTAGCCGCTCCGCCAACTTTCCACCCTAAAATCTGAAATCCGCCTGGCTCTGACAACTCTTAATGAAACAGTGGTGAAGTTGGATAAGACAGGAATTCGGCTTTAGTCTCCTTGTCTTGTCACAGCTACATTTGGCATGTTTTGGCATGTTTCTTCTTTGTGGACGTACATGTGCATTGGAGACTGTAGGACTCTGGCAGCCTGTAACCACTGCATGGCTGAGGATTTTCTCTCTAGCCTTCCTGATTTGATTCTAAGAAGGATTGCATTTGGCTGAATAACCTCATGACTGTGTATGCTTCTACCCCTGGATAGGCTCCTATAGGGCATTTATGTGGACTGCCTTAACTTAGTACACAACAATGGGTTGTCTACTCCGCTTTCTGGATGGACCATGCAGCCCTTTTTCTCTAGCTGCCTGTAACCAGTGTACTCCTGTGTGTTGATCCTGATAGCACATAAAGAGTCCAAATTTACTCTCCAGTACTGGTTCAACCTTTAACTTACAAGAAGGGACTCCACCTCGATGCTATATCTTCTTCAGCAAGGCATCAGATCTTTGCCACCGTATATGAATGGAAGCTAAATCAAATCAAATCAATCATCAACATAATTTATATTTTGAGTTCAGTTAATGAGAGTTTTAAGTACATTTTCAAAAGTTTATTAGTTTCCAAAAGTTTATTCTCTTTAAGAGATTAGTAAGTTCTTTTTATTTGTCTTTTTATTCAATTAGTAAATCAGATAATCCATTTACAGAAATTGTTAATATTGATGTAAATCTACGCAACGATACATGTATATTCAATAACGAGATCAAGTCTCTGGTGTCAAAATCTCCCGAGATGACCTCTCCATCAACCCCAATTAAGAAATACTTGGTCAGGCAGGCCTTGCGACCTAGGCCTGAGGCTAATGATTGACAGATCACAGGTGGGGGGGCACGTAACCAGCCGGACAAACACGTGAACAAGAAAAACCCAGATTAATCCCACAGATAGGCAGCAACACGAGAATAGTCCCAGTAGATTGGCCTAAATAAAACACATATGGCCGGAGGGGTGTGCACATTCCCAAGACACCATAAGGTTAGATGCCATATGAAGTTAGGAACACTCAGCCAGTCAGAACACAGCACTCAGAGTACATTCAGTGATCATTTTTTATTTATTTTATTTTTGAAGTTTTATATAGCGCTGGCTAGACCCGGAGGTATCAGAGCGCTTTACATAGATAATTGCACAGGTTACATACGCGAAGATGCAAATAGCAATGAACAAAAAAGAACATCGGTAATGCGGCAGAGCAAGGGATAAACAATTAGTAAAAAGTAAACAGAAGAGTAGGGAGGAGGGGAAAAGGGCAGAGGCGATCTTTAGATTAAGTTAAATTCAAATTCAGCAGAATCGGCACCAACTTGAAGAGGTATTCGGGGCCAGTCCAACCCACCGGGCCGGTAACAGAGGCAGTCCTTATTCAAGTCCAGTGAAGAACCACAGATGGGAAAGAGGTCATGGCACCGAATCACTGCGGGACAGCATTCAATCCCCGAGTCGAGACTAGCAGATGGCCAAGAAGGCCAGCCGAGGGGGGAAACATGGCCGCATCGCACCCACCAATTCCACCGACGGGACGTTGCGAAGCGAAGGGGGAGCAAGATGGAAATCGCAGCAGTCCCTCCCAGGGAACAGACCAGGACGCTGACGCCCAAAGTCAAACGGATGAGGCAAGCTGCAAACGGCGATTCTCGCAGAAGCAGCGTCGCTGCGGGAAGTGCACGGGGCTGCCGCCTCGAAGGCAGCCCAAAAACAGCCATCCACCATTCCCTGAGGAAGTAGACCACAGCGGGAAGCAGGGCAACGATGGCGGTGTCCAGAAGGTAGGTGATGGTCAAGGATAAACCCCCAAAGGGTGATCCCGAACCCGTCTCCTCTCCGCTGCATTCAGCAGCTCAACTGTACACTCGGCGACTACCCAGGGATTCCGCTGGCGATGGTTCATTCATGTTGGTATGGGCAGCTTCCTCTCCATCAGCGAACGCCTCAGAAGAACCCAGGGGGATCGCCGAACCGGGCATTCAATCACCGGGGGAGATGGTTCAGAAGGAGGCCAAATCCCAGGAACAACGCCAAAAGGTGCCTGGACACTTCACCCACTGGCACTCATTGTGACCACGCAAGGTCGAGACCCACCTGCTTTTTCTATCAGGTGGCCTGATTTACATCCCATGACTCTAAAATAAGATCTAATTGCTTTATGATGCTCCATAAACTGTATATAATGGCACTCAGAATGAATGTATGTTGAGACAGTCCACAGACCCGTTTCTGTGGATGTTTCCCAGCTGAAGCGTTAAATTAAACCAACCGTTCCTGTTTTGCCAAACGCCTCTTGTCTTTTGCTTTTTAAAGGAAAATTTAAATTCCAGCAACAAAATTATCATGTAAAAATATGGTTAGAGTCATCAATAATGCAACATGACAAATGTGTTCCATAAAGGAATTAATCCCTATTCTACCTATAACAAACCTAACTTAATAGAACCAATAAAGAGGTCCTGGAAAAGAGCAAGATCAAAGGAGCATCAAAATTGATTTCAGAATTAAGTAGTCAAACTCCCCACAAAGAGTAGTTCTTGAAACTCAGCCGTGTCTCATCTCTCCAAAGGCATTAGCAAACAGTTGCAGTAACACAACTTACAGGAATAAATCTTGATCAGAAAAATAAGCAAACAGATGCAGCAGTACTACACCCGACAGGGTAAAAGCATGATAAATTGTCACCTATAAAATGTCATGCAACTGCAACCACCATCAGCAGTAGCTCACAGCAAATAGCTCTGGGTGCAAGGGAAAATGAGGGTCTCCGTCAAAGGGTAGAAGCTAAAAGGCTAGTGGCTCTAACTAACTAGAAACACTGATAATATAAAAGACATGAGAACATGCTAACAACAAAGTTTTGGCTCTAGTCTCTACCATCCAAAGAGAAGACATCTTCCGATTGTGAGCAGCTTCGTTCTTCCTTTCCCACGGCAAACACATGAACTTCATGATCCACTATCAATTTGTATCTGACAGTACTAAACATTTGTATAACTGGGAACGTCTAACCTTGGTTCCCAGGGAAGACTATTGCAGTGTCTAGTCTATCATTTATTCTATGTTTCACTGAGGAACAATGAAATACACTAAAGACAGAAACATTTGCTTGCAGAACTCTAGATTCAGATTTGGCATTCATATTTCTTATAAGCATATGTTTATTGTAAAATGTGTAATTCTCTAATCAGTATTATATGAACATGTGATAAAATAGGAAGTTCAACTTAGTTAATCGAGGCACATTCTAAAGTTATGACAAAATGTAAGCAAGTCACATTAAGGTCAAGCTATCTTGTGCGTGGTTCAGCATTTCCCAAGGAACATCTATTTACTAAAAAGAAGCCAAGTTGAGGCCTACCAGTAACAAGCATTGGCATAGCCAATAGGTCTTGCCTTTGGGACCTTATAAGTGTTTAGTTATCCAGCACAATATCCTTGGTGCAACAACATCAAGTGTTGCATGGCTAAACACTTATAAGGTCCCAAAGGCGAGACCTATTGGCTATGCCAATGCTTGTTTTGAGTGAGTGGCTCATGCAGGTATGCCACTGTGAGGATTCGATGCTGCGAGTGCTTTTACAGGAGCCCCTGTGACATTGCGCCTCTTCAAAATGTATCTTGGGTCTGGTGTAATACTTCTAGCCCCTATTCCCGTCTTCTCGCACCCAATGCATCCTTAAATGTCCCATGTACAGCCGGGGTTGACACTCCTATTACCCCTGCCCTCCAGTGACACTTTACCTGTCACGGGTGGTGGTGGTGGTGGTGGTGGTGGATGTGGTGGTGGTGGCTGTGGTGGTGGTGGTGGATGTGGTGGTGGTGGAGGACATGGTGGTGGTGGACATGGTGGTGGTGGAGGACATGGTGGTGGTGGACATGGTGGTGGTGGTGGACATGGTGGTGGTGGTGGATGCGGTGGTGGACGTGGTGGTGGTGGATGTGGTGGTGGTGGACATGGTGGTGGTGGTGGACGTGGTGGACATGGTGGTGGTGGACGTGGTGGTGGTGGATGTGGTGGTGGTGGATGTGGTGGTGGTGGACATGGTGGATGTGGTGGTGGTGGTAGACATGGTGGTGGTGGACGTGGTGGTGGTGGTGGACGTGGTGGTGGTGGTGGATGTGGTGGTGGTGGACGTGGTGGTGGTGGACATGGTGGTGGTGGACGTGGTAGTGGTGATGGACGTGGTGGTGGTGGTGGACGTGGTGGTGGTGTTGGTGGACGTGGTGGTGGATGTGGTGGGGGTGGTGGACATGGTGGTGGTGGACATGGTGGTGGTGGACGTGGTGGAGGTGGATGTGGTGGAGGTGGTGGTGGACGTGGTGGTGGAAATGGTGGTGGTAGACGTGGTGGTGGTGGACGTGGTGGTGGTGGTGGACGTGGTGGACGTGGTGGTGGTGTTGGACATGGTGGTGGTGGACGTGGTGGTGGTGGACGTGATGGTGGTGGACGTGGTGGTGGTGGACGTGGTGGTGGTGGTGGTGGATGTGGTGGACGTAGTGGTGGTGGTGGTGGATGTGGTGGTGGACATGGTGGTGGTGGACGTGGTGGTGGTGGATGTGGTGGTGGACATGGTGGTGGTGGTGGTGGACGTGGTGGTGGTGGATGTGGTGGTGGTGGATGTGGTGGTGGTGGACGTGGTGGTGGTGGACGTGGTGGACATGGTGGTGGTGGATGTGGTGGTGGACGTGGTGGTGGATGTGGTGGTGGTGGTGGATGTGGTGGTGGACATGGTGGTGGACATGGTGGTGGACATGGTGGTGGACGTGGTGGTGGACATGGTGGACATGGTGGACATGGTGGTGGTGGATGTGGTGGTGGACATGGTGGTGGTGGATGTGGTGGTGGTGGTGGATGTGGTGGTGGACATGGTGGTGGACGTGGTGGACATGGTGGATGTGGTGGTGGTGGACGTGGTGGGGACGTGGTGGTGGTGGACGTGGTGGACGTGGTGGTGGTAAACATGGTGGTGGTGGTGGTGGATGTGGTGGTGGTGGACGTGGTGGTGGATGTGGTGGTGGTGGTGGACGTGGTGGTGGTGGATGTGGTGGTGGTGGTGGACATGGTGGTGGTGGACGTGGTGGTGGTGGTGGATGTGGTGGTGGGCATGGTGGTGGTGGTGGACGTGGTGGTGGTGGACGTGGTGGTGGTGGACGTGGTGGTGGTGGATGTGGTGGTGGATGTGGTGGTGGTGGTGGACGTGGTGGTGGTGGACGTGGTGGTGGACGTGGTGGTGTGGTGGACATGGTGGTGGTGGTGGATGTGGTGGTGGTAGTGGTGGACATGGTGGTGGTGGTGGTGGATGTGGTGGATGTGGTGGTGGATGTGGTGGTGGACGTGGTGGTGGACGTGGTGGTGGACATGGTGGTGGTGGACGTGGTGGTGGTGGACGTGGTGGACATGGTGGTAGTCATGGTGGTGGTGGTGGTGGATGTGGTGGACGTGGTGGTGGTGGACATGGTGGTGGTGGATGTGGTGGTGGACATGGTGGTGGTGGTGGACGTGGTGGTGGTGGTGGACGTGGTGGTGGACGTTGTGGACGTGGTGGTGGTGGACATGGTGGTGGACGTGGTGGTGGTGGACGTGGTGTTGGTGGACATGGTGGTGGTGGAGGTGGACGTGGTGGTGGTGGTGGATGTGGTGGTGGTGGATGTGGTGGTGGACGTGGTGGTGGTGGACGTGGTGGTGGTGGACGTGGTGGTGGACGTGGTGGTGGTGGACGTGGTGGTGGTGGACGTGGTGGACGTGGTGGCCGTGGTGGTGGTGGTGGACATGGTGGTGGTGGACATGTGGTGGTGGACGTGGTGGTGGTGGTGGACATGGTGGTGGTGGACATGGTGGTGGTGGACATGGTGGTGGTGGACATGGTGGTGGTAGTGGACATGGTGGTGGTGGACGTGGTGGTGGTGGTGGTGGTGGACGTGGTGGTGGTGGACGTGATGGTGCCCCACTTGAACAACTCTACCCCCTTGGTACCCCCTTGGTGGACCCCTCTGTGTACGGCTATGGTGTTGAGAAGAGATCCATGGATGATGAAGGTAACTTCATCATGCTTGTGCGCCTCGTCTCCACTAAAATTGAGTTTTTAAAACATGGAGGTTATAACTGAACTTCAGAAAAGTTTAACCAAACTTAACGTAGTAACTAGATTGCAACTGCCTAGTTTGTATATGTACTTAAGTCAATCCAGTTGTGAAGATAATGAAAAATTCACTGTCTACTTTTCAGTTAATTCACCATTGAGATTTGTTGCTTTCTAGGACACTGCTGAGCCTTCCTTGTTCCTCCAAGGGTGGAGTGTCTCACTCATGTACCTCGGATATGGGTCTGGCTGAAAATAACTTTGTTTTACGGAGGGGGCAGTCTCTCCTCTCCTCTTAGCTGTCCATAAGCAAAGCCTTGCTGCACATAGGTGAATTATAAGGGGCAATGTGTGAGTACTAAAGCAGTGAAACAAAATATTTAAATACTATTTGAGTAATGCAGAGGTCAGAAATCCGTGCTCTAGTACTTGGATTGGAGGTGTGTCCACAGCACGGTGTGTTGTCAAGACATTGTAAATGTCTCCAAGGAAAACAATCCATCAAACCTGTTTCTACAAGCAACTTTAGTCTCCTTGTCTCCAAGCGATTTGTCTTTTTAATTTATAAGTGCGGCCACTTGCACGTTTTGGAGCACCCATCCTCAAGTAGTTCGGCAGGATCAGTGGCATTGGTCCGCAGTGCTGTGTAATCAAGTTATTGAAAAACTGCTGAACCGCCGCAGTGAAGGCAAGCCTGCTGACATGAGTCAGATCATGACTTCATGAGTAGTGTTAGTCAGTATACCAGCGCTTTCAGGCATAGGCTGTCTGGAGGGAAGTACGTGCTGGATAAAGGTTTGCAGAGGCTGACTAATTTTAAACATTGTGACACTGTTTTTGCATCGAGAAAGATAAAAGCACAGCGATGCGAAAAGGAAATGGCACTTATGTGCAAATGAAATATCATGCTGCCCATGCCAATTGTGGGAATAAACATTGAATAAAAACGTACATCATTGGGCAATTAAATACAGTTACAAGAGGAGCAAAAAAAAAGCGCTGAAACACAAGCACGGCCCCGCGGCCGCGAAAGTTAATTGTTGTGAGAGAGAGTGGGAGCAGGAGGTGAGCCCGCGAGAGGTGCGCGCGCGCGCACGCTTGGGAGAGTCTTCACTTTTGAAGCACTGCACTCGTGCTTGTGGCGCGCCCCTGCTCGCTCCCGCAAGGTGGATGCCGCCACAAGCACGAATGCAGTGCTTGAAAATGAGCAGAGCGACGGCTAAAGGCCCTCGAGGGCTGCATAGGCGAGACCTAAAAATGAATGCCTGGTACATTTTGCACAATTTATCTATGTGCCATTTTAAAATACGTTTTTCATGTGAATACCTGAAGCAAGTTATCATTGTCATTAATTAATTGTATACTATGGCTGCGTCTCTCCTGTGAAGGCTTGTATGTGATTCCTCCTTGCCCCCAGATCGAGTGAAATATTAAGAACTTTAAGGAGGGCATACCTGGATATTGCTCACCTAATGCTCCAGAGTGACTATCAAGAGCATATGCCATGATTTACTATATCCAGTGCCTAGCATAGGCTGCCTTTTTATCGCGCCATTGTGGATCCTTCAGAGACCCCCCACCTCCCTTCCCAGCATCAGACACCAGCGTAGCGACCTGAGGCAGGATAAGAGGACAACTCTCATCACTGAGGCGCAACATGAAACCACTTCCCACAGAGACAAAATTGCAATCCAATAACCTTTCCATCAAGCATTCCCCCATTATGTAGCGTGCTACCCAATCTGTCACCAAATCAGGGATATAAAGTGATAAATAAACGCCATTACAATACAAATGAAATTACTGTTACAGTTTAGAGATGGCGACTACATGTTAGACAAGATCAGAACAAGAAAATACATCTCTAGGCACCACTGCAGAGTAATAGCCAGTCCTATTTTCTACATTTGTATTGTCCTCTTCATCCCTAATCTGACTAAACCATATCTGAGGTGTGTGTATATGTGTATGTGTGTGTGTGTGTGTGTGTGTGTGACATCTGAAAGTTGCAACAGCTGAGGTTCACATGTTTTTTTCTTCTTTGGCTATTTCTTCCTCTTTCAAGCCGATCATGCTATTTTCATTTAACCCCTTGTTTAATGTGACCTTTAATGACCTTCCTTTTCTGATTATCCGTCTGCAGCAGCACTGACAAGCTGGGGCCTGCTAGCACATTAACATACAGAAAATCCAATGAATTAGAGAATCAATCTATCCATAACAATTTATTTAAGATCTCTAAGCAGGTCACATTAACATCCATGTCTCTTAGGAGTTGTCACAGTGGCTGCCTTTACTAAGCTTGCTAAGCCGTTGCCTTTTCAGAAACAGTCATCAATAACCCACCCTATTAAACATTCTGTGGGATATTGGAGAGGCAGCCCTTGTGAAGGCCTACTGAAAGAAGGTCGACCACAGGTACATCCTCGCCCAATGATGAGTTATCAGGTTGCAAAGGAGTGTTGCTTCATTTGGTGTAAAAATTCTGCAACCTCGGGGATAAACTCCACAGCTGGGAAGTTGAGAGTTTTATTGAAGAAATGGATGTCAAACAGAAAACCTGATGAATAAGTGAAGGTGATGGATATATGTGTCAGAAGTGGAAACGTCACGCTGTGCTGGTGTGCGGGGTGAGGATCCAGGTCCATACATTATTTCCTCTACAGCTGTAGGCGACAGATGAAGACGGGGAGCAGTCAACCAGCCCTGAGCGATGAATCTTACTCACCTTTGATTACCTGTGGATTTTAGACAGGAAAATGCTGGCAGCCCTTCAGCCTCCACGATAGGAAGCGGCACAATTCTGTTTGAAGTCCAGCGCAATTCTGATTCAAAAGAACGGGTTGTTGACCACTGTGCCTTGGTTGAGCAGTCATCACTAGAAAATGCAATGCACAAATGTACAATTTAAGACCTTGGAT
This sequence comes from Calotriton arnoldi, assembly GCA_963921515.1. NCBI lineage: Eukaryota > Metazoa > Chordata > Amphibia > Caudata > Salamandridae > Calotriton > Calotriton arnoldi. The sequence continues at coordinate 832,766 of CAWUFW010003888.1, forward strand.
CGCCTGCTAACATAATATTAGTCTTCTGTTAAAAGAGTACTGTAAAAAGAATCATGTTAAGGATAGGATAGACGGGAGAAAGGAAATTTAGCGGGATAATCGTGATTATTTTTGGTTATTTTCCCTTCGCATTATACAGAACACCATTCTTCTAAAAGGGTGAAATAAGGTCTTTACAAATGTGTCGAATAATACACATTTTTGTGATGCTAGAACGGGTGTTTTCCATGACTCCTTATGAAGAGAAATAGGAAGATTGACTTGCAGACAGTGACACTGAAAACTGGGCTCAATGGCAGGGGCGTATCTTGGTCGTTAAGATTGGGGGGTGAGAGCTTCTTATTTTCCAACAATCACGCTAGCATATACAGTTAGAATACATTATACAACAAACAGGGCGCGAGAGAGGAACTAAAGGGGCAGTGAAAAGGGATTGGTAAGGGTACTAAGTGAGAGAAAACACAGTATTTGGTCAAAATGTCCAACATTTTTGAAGACTTTCAAAACAGAGAGGGAAAGAGTGTGTGTGTGTGCGTTTTTGTCTGTTTGTATGTATTCCTGATGAAATCCAACAGATGCTTCACCATACCCGACTGAAAGCACCTGTAACCCAACTATTTACCAGAAAATGCATTTATTGGGGGGGGGGGGGAGGGTGTTACACCCCCTCTGAATCTACGCCCCTGCTCAATGGATTTTATCACATCTGAACCTAGCATTCGTGCCTACAGTCTGCTGGGCATTAACAGCTGTTAACAGCATTTTGCCCTCTTGTGAGATCTCAGGTTCGACTCCAGCCCGCGGATGTGGGAGCTTTTAATGTATTCAGGAGTGTGCATGAGTGTTTAGTTACTGCTTCGAAATTAACATTTCCAACCTCATGTAAAATGCACATGTAAAAAAGTGATTAATTACCCCTCAAGCAGGCTGTGTTCATTTAATGTGTTACATATGGGGCTCTGAGCCCATTTCTCTAATAATAAATGGACGCACCGACGACAGTTATGTTATGTTACGCTATCTCATTCATATTTGCAGAGCACCTCTATGACCCTAGTGTAGTCTCTTGGCGCTGATTGTACCAGTATGTTTTTGGTAGTTGACAGAGGCTCATTTATATGGAGTGCATAGTCAATAAAAGATAATCTCAGGTTTGTCTTACTTACATGGGTGACACAACCAGAGAACCCCTTGGGCACCTTTGTTGCATTGTCTGATTTGTCCCATTTGATCTGAGCATGCCCCCGAGGCATGGGGCACAGTCATGCTTTGAAGCCAAATTACAGGAGACTTCTAGGGAATGGCATAACAAGAGTGCCATGGGCCCTATTGCAAGCAAAGAAGACCACCCCACCCCTAGTTTTTTTAGTGGAGAACAGCTAGGACTTGGCGTCCATTGGGCCCCTCACCTTCTTGGGGCCCAGTGCCACTGGGTCTTCTGCACTATTGATAGCCGGGCCCTGCCTGTAGGTCACCTGAAGACCATGTGACGTTGCTCTTCTCATGAAGAAATATTGTAAACTGATATGTTTGTAAGGAAATGCCTCTTTTTGCATGATCACCCCTGGACCAAGCAAGAGAGGCTGTACCAACTGCTGGACTGCACCTGCTGCACCTTGGGCTAGCACAGAGAGGACTGTGTCTGTGGCTCCTGGCTTGTGGAAAAGTCACTCCAGAGCCTCATACCAAAGAAGTGACTCCAAGGGTCAGTCGACTGATCCCCTGAAATCAATGATGACATCCCATGGGCAGAACTGAACAACACATAACTCCCCCTACAATTTCTACCCCTCAATGGGTGACACCTGCGCACACCCATCTAGATACAGGGATAAGTCCTAACGAGGCAATCCCACCCCCTTTATCCCGACTGGCTTAACAGGGTGACTTTAACGCATCATGTACTACACTCACCTTCGGAGGCCAAATGCAATGCCCAACCTGGGTGCGGTTTTCAGCCCCTTTTTTGGTTTCAGCCCCACCACCATGGGGTCAACCATACACTACAAACCAGAGCTGACGCTGAACCAATGGGCTGCACACATAACACTCGACCCCTACACGTTCTCACCCTACTTGGCTTTTAAAAACTAATAATGGGCACCCCTGTAGGAATACAACACAATTGGGTAGAGTAAACAATGTGTCATTTAATTCTGACACCGCTATGTACAATTTCCTCACAAAAGCGCCAGTTGTTAAATCCGGCACTGCTGAATGCACATTATCCCTCAATAAAGTTTCATTGATACAACCAAGATGGCAGCCGCCCGCCGCAGACTAGCGTCTCACGCAACAACGCGATGACATTTTCCGATATTAGCGAGGGCCAGATAGACACTGTTATGGGAGCCAGAGCAGGGGTAGGATGCAGGCTAGTTGCGCGCCACCCTCCTGTAAGTATTTACTTTGCCTCCAACAAAAAACTCCACACTACGATCTAAAAGCCGTTAAGAGTGGATTACTTACGTTTTTACATATGTGCGGCTGCCCGCCTGTGTTTATTTTACTCTCAACAGAATCGAGCAATGAAGTGCTCGTTTGGCTTAACCCGTCAGCACCGGACCTCAATTTCAGGGGTGAGTCGGGTTGTGAAAAGCATTAGCTTGTTGCGATTTATGTCACTATGTTTGGTTTTGGCTACTAGCTCGGTATTTATCAACTACGATGCACCGTCCTTTTACCGACTCTAACTGCACCCCAGAAATAGTCACACAATGTTTGATGCTGCGTTTGACCCTCCCTGTTTGAAACTAATGATATAACCGATGCTGTTTTAAAGTACCCCCACTACAAAATCTAGTACTCTTATCACGTCCCGATTATAAGAATCACATTAGCCCAGATGATCGCACTGTCACACGGGGCTTCAGAACTCCTTGATACAATACGCTGTGATGTGTTTAAAATCAACTTGTTTTTAAAATTCACTTTACCTAAGTGCACTCCCACTGTTCGCCACTGGTGGCATCAAGTTGAGCATGGGAACACCGCACTTGATGACTATACTGCAATCTAGGACTCACTCTGGTAAGAAACTATAAGAGTTGTATTTAATAACTGTATTTACTACTCTTTCAGGTCTCACCAATCCAGGCCTCAACCCTGGAACTTCAAGAGCAACGCTGGTGACAAAGACGATATTCAGCACCGGCCTTGCGGTAGTGTTAGAGTTAGGAAGACCTCTCTCCTTCCCCTTTTTTAACAATACACCGGTCCTGAAAAATCGCCGATTGACCCGTTAGGGGCTGTAGGTGAGAAACATGTCGACCACTTGCACTATCTTGACCCTGTAGGACCATAGCCTCCAGACAGGGCCCACCTATTTTAGTTAGGTTAGTAGTACACCCCCAGAATAAAAATTTGTTCCACACAGGGCAGTACTAGACCTATTTTAACCCACTCTTCACTCTCAACTCACTACCTTGACCACATACCCCCACGCACCCAACGGCTGTCTCTAAAAAAGATCTCCGGCAAAGAGCCCCTTCGCGGGTGCCCGTCGGGCATTGCAGCGCCGGCCCGACGACGAGCACAGCCCAATGATGAAGCATGACATCCTTCGGGGTGTGTGAGGGCATTCAGTAGAGACCTGTGCACTCCCCTCTCTCCCTTTCTCAGGAACTGCATTTCCACTTGACCTACCCCCTGAAATCAGCACCAGGGCCATCAAAGCTGAAGCAGCCCATTCCGGCAAGTCAATAGCCACATTCTTTGAATCATCACTGACCACCACTGGGCAACCCAAGAGACAGATCCATGACGGCCAAAAGTTGCACCTGGGTCTGCTGGACCCAGGAGTGTCATCTAACTCCAGATTGGTCATCAAAGAGGGACAACAGCCCTTACCAAAGGATACCACTGGACCTGTTGTGTACGGAAATCGGTAGCCCGCCACAGCTGGCATTCTACTGGCTCAAGAGGACTTTGAGAGACACAACCTCTGGTGGCCAAAGTTGCCCCACCTTACCTGTGGACTGAGGAATAGCTGCAAGGACACCACCGTTGACCGTACTGCACCCAAAGCATTTTCCGCTTCCTCAGCATCCTGCATCCCCAGCATCAGGACAACTCCATTGAAGTCTATGGTGGTCTTGATGTAAAGTGTAGAACTGAACTGAAGACTGCTTTGGTAACCAGGTAACTGTCCAAATACTCCTTCTTGGTCACCCCACACAGACTGTAGTAGCCAAACACAACTCTTTCAAACTTTTAAAAAGTTTCTACATTTTACTGTTACCATTGCATGTTTGCACTTTCGACTAGAAAGTGTAGATCTACGTTTTACTTAAAAAGCTATATCTCCGGAACCCTGTGGTGGATTTTGCTCATCTTGGTGTCTAAAATTTCACAAAAATATTATCTATGTTTATAAATTGGTGTTGGATTTCTTTCGTATTGCCTGACTTTCTTAATCCATTGTTTGGTGCTTCTAAATGGTTTACAATAGTTCCTTTGTTTAAGCCTTACTGCTCAAAGCCACAGATACCCAGGATTGAGCTAAAGGTTTTACAAATGAGCCTGACTGGGCCCAAGACAGTTTTGCAAATGTATTACATGGTAAGGTCGCTCAGCCATACCATATAATACACCACCATTCTCACAATATGGCTATCTTAAAATCTGCTAGGAACGAGCCCTCATGAACTTATTTGGGACACCCTGGTCCAAGAGATTGTTTTGTGCTTCAAATTATGCATTTTACTTGGGTTACAAACTCTAATTTATACATCTTTTCGCTCACTTCAATCTGACTATTTTTTGGAGGTTCAGTTTCCTTGGAATACTCACTAACTAAAGGGCACATAAAAACATTTTAATGTTTAACGTTCACCATATCTTATTGTCAGATGGGAGGTTGACATGAATGTGAAAGGACAGCGATGTTCTCATTTGAATATATTATATGTTAATTTGATCAGCTTTATGTCATATTAAACAAACCAAAGTCTGATCAATGAATAATTTGTATGCTACATTAGCAACGGTGTCCTCATTTTGAGAGAAAGTTTTCACCTAAAATCCTCTGGAAGTTGCAGAGTGTTTGCATTTGCATTCTTTGAAATTCCTTAATGCAAATTATCAGTTTTTTTCGCATAAAACATCTCGGTAATTCCAACTAAAAAGCATATGGTCCTATTAACAACATGAATTTTCTAGTACAGGAAGTATTAATACAGTAGTACTACTCACATACTACTAAATGCTATTCACTAACCTACGTGCAGAGACCTCCACCACTCCTATATTTTGTGAGAAGAGATCACTGTCTCGGTGAAGGAGATCTCCACACTCATATTTTAGTAGTGATAGCGGGAGGGGCAAGGAGGAGTAACTGTAAAATGGAGAAAATGTACTAAAAAATCGTAGGTGTTTAGGGAAAAGTAAGGAGGGGGCATTAGTTTTAATTACCATGATATATATTATTTACAAATTCCGAAAGAGAAGTAAACCGCTTCTGTGCATATTGTTTCCAATGTGCAGTGATGTGGTTACCTTATTGGCTTGGCACACCACATGAGGTTTCACCTGGACAAGTAGTTAAGAGCTAGCTTATGTGTTTTAAAGTGTTAGTCTTAGCAGTTGCAGAGTGCTATGCAGGATAAATCACTGCTCTCTTATTCCATTTCGCTCACCTTGCCTCATCAAACTTCACCTTCTCCTTGCAGTGCAGTGCTGTGTACTATTCACAATAAGTGTTCAGCATCTGATCCCAAAGTGTTTCGGCAACAAAGCCTTAATCATGAGTAAAATAGTAACTAATAGATAGTACACTTAAAGTGTTCAGAGCAATTCATTCATGAACATCAAAGACAGAAAACAATGGGGCTTATTTACAAGCCCCTTGTGCCACTTTTGCGTCACTTTTCCCATGTTAAAAATGACGCAAAAGTGGCGCAAGGGTCTTGTAAATCTGCCCCAATATACTTATCGTTGGACCAGAACTTTGTGAGCCAGCTTGAAATATACAATCTAAAAGTGGATTCTTATCCCTGGTAAACAGTAATCTCTAATGAAAATAACATATCCCTAAAGAGTAAAAGTCATCAAATACATTGAAGTTCAATTTCTTGTGTCAATGAAAAATACCCAAACATCATGGCATCCGAAACCTAGGCCCAGTACAGAAGTTAACTTTGTAACATAAAAGTGCTTTCTCAGGCGTATAATGATAGCCCTCTTGCCATTCGTATAACCTCTCAGCCGTGGAGAATCGGAAAATGGGAAATAGGTTACGAGGTAGGGGAGGTGGAAAATAGATGGCACCAGTGGAAGAAGGGTTTTTAAAAAATGGGAAGGAGTTGCTGGAAAGGGTCGGAGATAAAGTATGACAGGAGAGAGCATGATGCCGGAGCAGGATATGTGCATGAGAGACTGAGAGACAGAGAGAGCAAAAGAGAGTTTAGAAAGAAGTGTGCATAATGGGACATAGCTATCTTCTAGACTCTATATTACGAGTAAAGAGTAGCACCCAGATTGGCTTCGACTTGCTTTGAAATTGAAAATTTAGACACAGTAACAGTGAATCTGGTGATGATTCTGTCCTTGTGTTAAAATTGTTCTTTAAATGCTTAGGGAATCATTAGAAGTTTGATGGTTCAATTAGTATTGTGGAAGGGGGCCTCCACAGTGTCATCTGTCGCATGGATGCACAATTTAAATGGCAGCCATTGTGGTTAACATTTTTCTTCCAGAATTAGCCTTCAAATGCATAGCGGGAGCAGCTCCCAAGAGGAAAAAAAACTCTGCCAGCAAGTATGCTATGTTGCAACCATTACCTAAATTAAATAACAAAGCCCAACCCAATCAGCCCACCAGGAGCTGGGTGTATTAATAATAATAATCTTAATTGTCCCGTGATATTCTTTCAAATAGTGGCAACCATCCTGCCTCAATCGGCGGTGCCCTGAGCTAAACAGTCTATTTTTGATTGTGATGAATACAGTGTGTGGGCCTTCATAATGTAACATGAATCATTTATATACATTTCAAACATGAAGTAGGTGCAGAACATACAATTATCGTATAAAGTCAGAGAGTCAAAGAGTGCAGACGACGCAGTGAAAGAGAGGTGCATAAAGTGTTAATGAATAAATAAAAAACCCAGCTTTAAATGATATTCTCTGGCCTCTTGATACTAACACGTAAACTTCCACTCAAAATCACAGTTCCATTTTTCCACAATGTAAAGACTGGCCAGGGGATCCTAATGTTGATATTCTGACCATAGAGATATTTGGAAGGTCTTATCAGGACAAGTTATCTGGAAAGGTATTGCCTACAAGAGAAAGCACAAAACCCATTTAGAAACAGAATGCTTGTGTGCCTAGTGTGGAGTTGAATAAAATGAATACAGAATCAACTCACAATATCAAGATAATTGTAAAGGCTCTGAGTATTATTCCAGAGTACAGCCATATAAAATGACATAAAGAATAACATATAGTCAAATAACGCCCATTACCGATAATATTTGGTCCAAAACAGTGGTAAATATCCCTGTGCGTATAAAGATTGGCCAACCGGATCATCCCAAAAACCACAACCTCCACCAATCAATATAGTCAAGTTAATGTCAGTCAGAGGAATAATCAAATAAAAATGCCTCTCTTTTGGACACTGGAAGGATGAAAAGCTGAAGGGATCAGCTGAGACAGACTATGCATGATAGAGAGGGATTTCTAACCTCTCATACCCATGTGCAGCTGAACAAGAAGAACAAGACTCTGAAGTGGATTAGCATGCTATACATGACAATAGCTGGGACCGGACATGACCAATAAGATCAAGATAGATGTCGACTACCCCTCCGCCGATGCTGCCGATGCTTCGTGTGCCACCCTTGGCTGCCAGCAGCAGATGAAAGATGGGTGTTTATTACAATTCTGTGGTGCCATATGTAAATGCATGAACCACAAAGATAGAGTGGTCCCTTCCTGTCTTAGAGTAAAATATGAGCATGTTAATCTGTTAAAGAAGAGCTTTAATACCAGCATGTGCACATGTGGTACTTTTTGGTTTGCATTGACATGTTTAGAAAGCAAGAAACAGAAATGCCTTAATGCTGAATGTTATGAATTCGAGAAGACAATTTGACAGTGCACTGCAACAGTGATACAACCTGTAGAGGAGACGGCTTAGCTGCAGAACGGACATGTGGAGAGGGTCTTCAGATAAGACCACTGGGGAGAGGTTGGAGGGCCTGGGGCCTGGGAGTAATACTAGAGAGCTTTACAAAAATGATGCTGCTGCTAAATACACATACCAACCTTCTGTTGTGGTTTTATAAGCAAAATCATAATAAAAGGTTTGAGACACACCCACACACATATAACTTTGACCTTTGTGTGAAAACAAATAGAGAGCTGAAGACCACACAGTCTGTGCTATCACATCAGGCACTGAAGTGGACAGACTACACTGGCCTCATGCTTATTAGAGGTTCAGAAGTGCCAGCTGTAAATGCTGGACCCTGTGTATTGATCCAACGCCAATCAGGGATCGATAAAACACAATCACTGGCCCATACTCATATACCCAACACATAAATCCCTGTTGCACTGTTTCAAGTTTATGTTAAATCAGTTGTTCATAAACTACAGGGTCGTCCTAACACACAAGATGCATAATTGAACCTGTAATCAACTCTCTTTCCTCTGGTCGATGAACCATTAGTTGAGAAGTTGACGGTAATAATTAGAAACTGACTATCAATTTATACTAAATAAAATCACAAACTCGGTATAAGGTCAATAATATATTTATCGCAAATAATGTGAAGGTAAATGCTCATCATGTACAGTTTTACAAGGCAAACAAAGTATAAGTCACAGAGAGAGAACATTTATCAAAGCAAAAAGGTGTCAAACTCATATCACAAATGAACAGAATGCAATGAAGGAGTCGATAGATGAAGAGACAAAAGTTTCAGAGATGAAAATGCATTTGCAAATGATTATGCAAATACAGATTTTAGCTATGCTAACCTAAGTATTTTAGTGGAAAATCTACCCCCTGGCCATGGGAATAGATGGGGGTTCCCCAAGAAAGTTCAGGGAACAAAGAGTAGGACAGGAACAGGAAACAGGTAGGCCTCTATCTGCATACAGCAAACCGACGGACAGCGACGATCCCCTCTCTATCTTCTTCAAAGGCACGCTCTCTCAACACCCCCCAGAAACCCCAGTTATACTCTAAAAACCTTCATGTCCAACCCACCATTGTAGCAACATTTTCAGAATCTTAGTCTGTCATTGGTCAGTTTAGGGGGTGTTCTATCACACCACCATAGTCACGTTCATGTTTTCACAGCATTCTTTGTTTTACATTTCTAGCAATACGTAAGCCACGTCTCATGAATTCACGCTTACTTCAACTAGTAACATGTTTCAAATCTCTACATTTTCATTGTACGCCTCTGCAGCTTCCGCGGAAGAAGTTTGCACATTTGCTCATGGTCCCACGGCCATCCTTCCGTTACTTGGCAGACAAACAATGATTCTTGAAGATCATCAACATTTGCCTTCTCCATTCTCTCTCAGAGCTCGATTTTTCGGTTTATTTATTAGTTTTCTTTTTTAACCCTTAACTCGTCATGCAACGATGTAGGTCCATGTAAGTATCACTACGATGAATAAAACACAGACATTATTAATTTCATGAAATATAATTCTCACTGTTTTACCTCCCACCATTTGCACTATCCCACGTTATTTGTCTATCAAAGCATTAACGTGCAGAAAACAGCATTATTATTATTTTTATTTTTTTAAGCAGAACGCGAATGCGGCCTAGTCTTTCATGCATTAGTCCACGCATTAGTGAACACATGCGCATAAGCATTTCCCCATGTTTTTGTGTTTTTGCATGTTAGTTTCACCGCACACTGTTAGTAAATGTTACCGAAGAGTTAATCCGAGCAGGTTTTATTTTCTCAAAACCCTGCTCCATCAGTATCACTCTTACCGTTTGAGGGACATGGAATCCGTGATTCTCTGGACCTGGACTGGGGTCATGATCCGAGCACGATCTCCGAGCCTGTCTCACTGAGCACCACCAAGCCCCATAGACTTCACAGGCAAGACCAGAAAACAAACGCGAATGAATGTGAAAAGAAGTTCAAAACAAACACAGGCCAAACACCAATGTTGGTAGGTGCAAATGTGCACGTTATTGGTGAAATGACGGAGCCCATAAACGATGTTGGACACGCATATCACCAGGAATTAGTGACTTTGTTCAAGCAGATTACAGCCCCACTTTCGATGAAAGTATTGAACTAAATTCATATAAAGCATTACATTTATATATATTTAGAGTACTTGCCCATTTGCTGTTTGATTAAGGGAAACGTTGCAATTGATCTAGGAGGGTAGGCGGAAGCAGCGACAGGCGTGCCAGATGATCAAGGGAAACGCTCCATTTGTGTTGGAGGGTGGTGTGAGGGCAGAAGCAGCATTGGGCAGAAAGCAACCTTTTAAAAAAAAAATCTCTAAAACAACAGATAAAGAAAGTAAGTGTAAGGAGACTGTGCTTGGCCAGTGCTCCTTAGCCTTGAACGGAAGTGATGTATCGGCTGAGTGAACTACTAAGGAGGCAGCAAAGAAGAGCGACGCAGAAGTGAACCAATAGTAAATAGCAGGCGGGAATAAAGCCGTTTTGTTGAGTACAACAGGTCTTGCAGCACAAGCATTTGCGCTGCCTAGGCTCAACATAAAAATCACTCATCTCAAATATGTATGACCAAAATAGTGTCAGGTGCTTAATAAAGTGCCTAGTTGATAAGTGTTAAGGGGCACCTTGTTTGACGGATTTAAAAATCCCCAGACAAGCTTTATCGGGATCCACTGATGTAAACACATATGCAAGATTAGGATCCTGCTAGACCTGCCTAACTGTAACTCAGGTCAAATGTACACAACTCCCTTCTATAGGGTCATACACAAAATGAGGCCCAATTGGGCTAAGTGCTCTGACATCATGCGCCCAATGTAAGTTATCAATACCATGATGTGCGCTGTGATAAGCAAACCCTCCATTGGAAAAAAGATAAAATGCAGTGGGTTCTGAACAGAGAGCACTGCATAAAGCACCCTCATGTCTCTAAAGGGTATGTAGGCCCAGTTCATGCATACTCCATCTCAGTAGGCCATGGACATATGAATCACCAAAAGAGGATAATGGGCGTAGATAATAATGCATCCAAAGTTCCCTCTATTTGTCATATGTTTATATACCATTTCACTTTACAAAGAAATTCAAAAATACACAACCATGTGAATCGCTGAACTTGCAATCACTTAGTAGTGCCTTTCCAAAATCTGAAAACTGATTGTCCATTTCCATAAGTACTAAACTTGTCCCTGGACTGGTGCTTCTGTAAAACTACATATTAAAAACACTGTTAAAAATATTACAAAGCTTCTCTTTGGATGTTCAGCAAGACATACATTAATACATAGCAAAACCAAAGGGGATGATGGACGGAGCGTTGAACACTGCAAGCACTCACCCCCAGTCAAGCCAGAAACCGGTCCCAGGATGCTTGTTTCCGGTCCAGGGAAGACATGGCTTGGCAGTTCGGGCTGGACTGTTCCCATGAGGCACAGGATCAGACTGATTTGCATATGGCCATGTCTGAACTGGGGTGGCGGAGTGAGCTAAAGAATGATGATGGATTAAACCCAGATCAGTTGACTGGGGGTGAGTGCTTGCAATGTTCAACACTCCGTCCATCATCCCCTTTGGTTTTGCTATGTTCGGCCTAAGTTGGCAGGGTATGCCCAGACGTGGGTCCCTTGCTCACTTTGCCACTGGATTCAAGATAGCCTGGCTGATGATGGCTGTAAGCCAGAAACCGGTCCCAGGATGCTTGTTTCCGGTCCAGGGAAGACATGGCTTGGCAGTTCGGGCTGGACTGTTCCCATGAGGCACAGGATCAGACTGATTTGCATATGGCCATGTCTGAACTGGGGTGGCGGAGTGAGCTAAAGAATGATGATGGATTAAACCCAGATCAGTTGACTGGGGGTGAGTGCTTGCAATGTTCAACACTCCGTCCATCATCCCCTTTGGTTTTGCTATGTTCGCCCTAAGTTGGCAGGGTATGCCCAGACGTGGGTCCCTTGCTCACTTTGCCACTGGATTCAAGATAGCCTGGCTGATGACGGCTGTAAGCCAGAAACCGGTCCCAGGATGCTTGTTTCCGGTCCAGGGAAGACATGGCTTGGCAGTTCGGGCTGGACTGTTCCCATGAGGCACAGGATCAGACTGATTTGCATATGGCCATGTCTGAACTGGGGTGGCGGAGTGAGCTAAAGAATGATGATGGATTAAACCCAGATCAGTTGACTGGGTGTGAGTGCTTGCAATGTTCAACACTCCGTCCATCATCCCCTTTGGTTTTGCTATGTTCGCCCTAAGTTGGCAGGGTATGCCCAGACGTGGGTCCCTTGCTCACTTTGCCACTGGATTCAAGATAGCCTGGCTGATGACGGCTGTAAGCCAGAAACCGGTCTCAGGATGCTTGTTTCCGGTCCAGGGAAGACATGGCTTGGCAGTTCAGGCTGGACTGTTCCCATGAGGCACAGGATCAGACTGATTTGCATATGGCCATGTCTGAACTGGGGTGGCGGAGTGAGCTAAAGAATGATGATGGATTAAACCCAGATCAGTTGACTGGGGGCGAGTGCTTGCAATGTTCAACACTCCATCCATCATCCCCTTTGGTTTTGCTATGTTCGCCCTAAGTTGGCAGGGTATGCCCAGACGTGGGTCCCTTGCTCACTTTGCCACTGGATTCAAGATAGCCTGGCTGATGACGGCTGTAAGCCAGAAACCGGTCCCAGGATGCTTGTTTCCGGTCTAGGGAAGACATGGCTTCGCAGTTCGGGCTGGACTGTTCCCATGAGGCACAGGATCAGACTGATTTGCATATGGCCATGTCTGAACTGGGGTGGCGGAGTGAGCTAAAGAATGATGATGGATTAAACCCAGATCAGTTGACTGGGGGTGAGTGCTTGCAATGTTCAACACTCCGTCCATCATCCCCTTTGGTTTTGCTATGTTCGCCCTAAGTTGGCAGGGTATGCCCAGACGTGGGTCCCTTGCTCACTTTGCCACTGGATTCAAGATAGCCTGGCTGATGACGGCTGTAAGCCAGAAACCGGTCCCAGGATGCTTGTTTCCGGTCCAGGGAAGACATGGCTTGGCAGTTCGGGCTGGACTGTTCCCATGAGGCACAGGATCAGACTGATTTGCATATGGCCATGTCTGAACTGGGGTGGCGGAGTGAGCTAAAGAATGATGATGGATTAAACCCAGATCAGTTGACTGGGGGTGAGTGCTTGCAATGTTCAACACTCCGTCCATCATCCCCTTTGGTTTTGCTATACATTAATACATATATACCTAATTGTGCAATCAATTCTTGATCGGATTGAGGCCTACATGTGCGAATATCCCAAATTCTATAATATATCTTGATTCCAACCTGCGTAGTTCTATCCCCACCTCTAATTTTGGGAGGGATGCTGTCCAATGTGAAACACTGTAATAAATCACTGTTATCCACATAAGCGTCATTAAAGTGTATGGCAACACAGTATAGTTTATCATGGTTAGTGATAGCCCTCATATGTTGTAGAATCTGTTTTTTTATGGGGTGGATGGTACTGCCCACATACAGTTTATTGCATGGGCATCTTAATGCTTATATGGTAAAAGTTGTTATAGAAACACAACACAAGGGAAACCCGTGGATATCTCTGGACCAGGAGTAATACTTGCTTTATGGAACAGGGGTCCCTAAACAAAACTTATATCAACTGTTGTACTGGGAAAGAGATAGTACCCAGAGAAATGCTCAATCAACAACTTAAAAAACAATTCTTTTTATTAATTCAACTAAACAATTGGTGGGTAGGAACCCATAAGGGGCACAGAACAAATAATAAAACGTGTCTCAGGCCTTAATATGTGACAGAAATATGGAAATATTAGGTCACAAATAAACATAACATGACAGTTCTGCCCCTAAAGTCAATTATACATTGTAAACAGGGTCAGTGGGTGGGAGACGGTGATGTTTCAATCTTTACATATTTATAGGATCATCATCAGGAAATTGCAATTCATGCCTGAGATGCAATATCCAATGGTAAAGAAAGGTCATCTATCAAGGGAGAAACAATTTCTGCACCAACACAACCAGCCTGGGTGAGCAATGCTTGCCAAAGGCAAAAAACTCCTAATCTAAATGACTGGAGCCTTCAATTAAATCTGCAATGCAGCATTCAGCATGCTGCTTGTTAACTGGAGTGTTAGGTAAGGTGGCAAGTCCAGGATGATAGGCAGTGCTAAAATGGCACAGTCGCAGTCAATGCAGTGCAAGAATGGTACACCCGGAGCAATGCGGGTGAAGGAGCCAATTTAAAATGTGCCGGGGAGGCTGAGATGGGTGCAGGCCAGTGCAGAGAATTACCCGATCTGGCATCATGCTCACGGTGCCACTCTCTGCATCTGCTCATATCGCACCGAGACAAGGGAGCAGGATAGGAATGCCATGATCCCCTAGGCATGGTGGTAGAGTCCCACAGAAACCCTGCCAGAGGTCAAAAACTATTTTTAAAAACTTCCCACAAATTGGAGGAGGATCCACGGATTGGGGGGAAAATAAAAAAAAAACGTGGTTTCCCACCATTGTTTTTTACTAGTCACGGAGGGGGAATCAATTATTATATAATGGGGAGCGAGGTGCACGCGGCCCCCTCCCTGGCTGCTTTTGGCCCCAGGGACCCCATCCCCATGGCTCAACCATCTAAAAGAAAGAGGAGCAGGGGCCCCCCTCCCAGGCTGATGTCTGCCCAGGGGACGGCATCCCCATGGACAGTATCCCCTGTTGCCCGGGTGATCTAGAAAATGGGGATGGGGCCATGGGGGCCTGCTAATTGACTGATTTTGGCCATGGGGACCCCATCCCCCAGGGCCTGGCTGATTTTAAAAATGGGGATTGGGGCCCAGTGATCTAGAAAGCGGGCAGGGAAAGAGATGAAAATATTGAATTTTTAGCTGCTGCTTGTGGACCGGAGCAATGCCAGCTCTGGCTGGAGGCGGGAAGTTGGCTGGGACCGCAGGGGTCTCGGAGCTCCCTCCCAGCCCCCAACAAGGAGATGGTGGGTGCCTCGGTGGCCACCAAGGCACCCACCCTTTATTGGCCGGGGGACCAAAATGGGCCCTGGGAAAGGATCTGTGTGCCCTTTCCCCATAAATCCAACAGTGGGTCCTGGGAGATGGGGTCCCCCGGGCCATAAACGAACCAGAGAGAGGGGCTGTGTGCCCATCTACGGGTTAGTTGCATTTGGGGGTTGGCCACAGGGCCTGGCCACAGGTCAGTCGCTGTGGCCAACACCCCACCACATACGGCTAAAGGCCATGCTCAGTGTGGGATTCGCTGCAAGTGGGAGGTTGGCTGCAGAGCCTGGCCTCCCCTAAAAAAATATGTCTGACCCCGGAAAATGGGGTCCCCGGGCCAAAATCAGCCAAGGAAGGGGATTTTGTGCCACCCCAGGTTTGTTGCCTTTGGGGGGTTGCCCACTGTTACCAACAGCCTGCCACACACTCCCAAAGGCCATGCGCAGTAGGGGATTGGCTACATGTAGGGGTTTGGCCCTGCAGCAACCCCCCCCCGCCATGCACAGGGGAAGGCCTTGCACAGCGGCAGTTGGATTAACATATGGTAATTAAATATTTCTTTAAAAAAAACAAGAAATTCACAGAAAAAAAGAAAGGTTACTGGAAGGTTATAGTTAGGAAATACCATTAAATTTTTTTTAGAAATTCACTGGAAAAAACAAAGGTTACAGGGACGTTATAGTTAGGAAATAGAATTAAAAAAACCTTAGAAATTCATTAAAAAAAACAAAGGTTCGAGGGACATTATAGCTAGGTTGAGATTTTACACACAAAACCATAGAAATTCAGCGGTTATAGTTATACATATCTCAAGAAACTATAACTCATGCCCTAAGGTAAATATATCTCACGCCCTCGCCATGCACTGCTAATTATCCCACATCATTTATGACATTGTCGATGACATCATTGATAATATCACTGCAACATTTCCAATAAAACTATTGATAAGCAAACCGTGTATGGCGGGGCGCGAGTTATAGTTACCTTAGGACACTATATGTGTGTAAAATCTAAACCTAACTATAATGTCCCAGAAACCTTTGTTTTTTTTTAGTGAATATATTGCCAATAGGAAGTTATGGTTAGAACCAAAATTTCCATAGGAAAAGCTTTTTTATTTTGCTAATAACTTTGGCGCCGCTTGACGAATCTTCACAAAATGTTCTAAAAACTTCCCTTTTTGTGTCAGCTGCTGTGTTGAAAGTTTCAGCATGATCCATCAAGTGTGGGCTGAGAAAAAAGGAGGGTCCCAAAACATGATTTCCACATGTTATGTCTAGGGGGATTTTTCATTTATTTGACATGACTACATCCCGAAATGCTGAACGGAATAACACCAAATTTGTCAGAAGGCTAGATGTTGGTCCAGAAAGTGTGATTTTCGTAATGTGGTGTAAATCCATTCAGTAGTTTCAGAGACATATAAGGTTAAAAAATGCAGATATCTGGTAGCCCAAAATCCTACTGAAAGGTTACTGAAATTTGATTGGCTGCCAACACTTCAACCAGTAAGTGTTGGCATCCATCTTGGGACTCGGTTGCAATAAGTCCCACAAAAAAATGCAAAAAAAAAATGAAAGGGAGCAGGATAGAAATACTGGGGTCTCACATTTTTTAAAATGTTTTGCCAGGATACGTGATTTTAAAAAAATGAAGCGTGGGCTCCTGTGCTTCATTCATTATCCACCCCGAGTGGGCCAAGTCCTGGGGGTATTCTTTTAAGAATGAAGGGGGGTCCCCAAGCTCCCCCTCCTGGTGCTGAATATTCTCTCGATTCTGCCCCTATCCATATGCTTCGTAAGGTAGAGGAAGCCATACTTCCTGTTCTACTAGAAGTGTTAAACTCTTCTATATCCACCTGTCAAGTGCCCTCATCATGGAAACATGCCATGATAAGAGCACTGTTAAAAAAAACTAACCTCAATCCTGAGTAATGGGGTAACTATCGTCCGGTCTCGCTTCTCCCTGGGACTAGCAAAATACTAGAGAAATACGTCAACAAAATTCTCTCGGAGTTCTTGGAAACCCACTCCCTACTGCATACCTCTCAGACAGGTTTCCGACCAAACCATGGCACGGAAACAGCTCTGTTAGCAGTAGTGGAGGAATCGAGGAAAATCCTCGACCAGGGAGGCGCGATGGCTATCATCCTACTTGACTTGAGCTCCGCATTCGATACTGTCAACTACAACATCCTTTTCGACAGACTCAGAATGGTGGGAGTCTCAGGCAATGTCATGGCATGGATTAAGTCCTTTCTAAAGGATAGATCGTTTCAGGTATTCGAGGGCAACAACACTTCCAAGTGTGTGCTACTTACTTGTGGAGTCCCCCAGGGTTCTTCACTAAGCCCTACCCTATTTAATCTTCTACCTAAAACCTCTTGCCGAGTTAGTCCTGCCATATGGGATCCATATCATTTCTTACGCGGATGACACACAGCTAGTGGTAGCGTTCAAACATCCGAAGAACCTGCCGCCAAGCTAGAATCCTGTTTGGAAACTGTGGCCACATGGATGGACCAGTCGTGTCTTAAGCTCAATGGAGACAAGACCGAGCTAATGATCCTGGGTAACTATTCCATCGCCACATCCAGATTGAGCTGGCCCAACTGTCTTGGCCCTTCGCCAGCCCCCAAAGAAAAGATCAAAAGCTTGGGAGTCTGGCTGGATAGTTCTCTTAAATTTGATTACCAAGCAGTTAAGCTAGCAGCCTCCTGCTTTGGTATCATCAGACTGATGCAAAAAATTCTCCCTCTACTTCCTGTAGCCGCCCGAAGAGTCATGGTCTAGGCGCTGGTGCTCTCCCGCCTGGACTACGGGAACTCCCTCTAACTTGGTACCCCAAAGTCCACCACAAGGAAACTGCAGGTTGTGCAGAATTGTTCAGCCAGGCTGCTACACAATACCCCCAAATCGCATTCAGCCAATCCTGCGCTTAAAACACTGTACTGGCTACCAATAAATGAACGTATAATGTTTAAATCATTATGCATAGCACATAAAACCCTTTGGGGGATTGGTCCGAAAATCAATCACCCCCTCATGGCTTTTTACTGCCCTTTAAGATGCCTCCGATCAGCCAACTTGTTCCTGGCATCTGTACCTAAAATTAAGAGAGCCCGCTCCGGGGGCCGCACTTTTTCTTAGAACGCCACTAGACTATGGAACACCCTTCCCATCCATCTTCGTTCAACGGCCCACCATCTTTCTTTTCGGAAGTAACTGAAGACTTGGCTCTTTCAGAATCTGTCCTAATTCCCTAATCTCTATCTGCTTGTTGTTACTAGCGCTGGGATGCCTAAGGGTAGCCATGCACTTAACAAATGTTAATTAATAATAATAATAATATTGCCCCCAGGACGACCATCTCCCTGGGGCTTCTTTAATTATAATTGGGGGGGGCTCTTGGACCACCCAGCCCCTGAGACTGCCACCTCCCTGGGGCTTAAGGATAAAAGAATGCGGGGGGCCTCATGGATCCTCGCAGCCTCAGTGGCTGCCACCTTCCCGGGGCTTTAATTTGAAAAATGTGGAGGAGTGCGCAGACCCCCCGCAGCCTTTACATTGAGTGTGGGGGCCATGTAGCCCCCTGCATCCCTAGGGACCACCACCTCCTGGGGTGCTGTGCAGATCCCCTACCGCCCCAGCTACCGCCACCTCCTGGGGGCTTTAACCAAAAAGAATGCAGGGGCTGCATGGCCCCTCCACAGCCCTGAGGACCACCATATCCCCGGTGCGAAATCAAACAATGGAGTGGGGCCGGTCGGCCCCCCTTCTGGAGCCAATAATGTCCCTGGGGACCGCCACCCCCAGGGCTAGCTCCAGCAATGTTCTGTGTTGCCCACACCGGGACATTGCAGTTTGCTATGGCTTGGTGGGAGTATTACCTCCCCGGGGCCAATATCAGTTTTTGAAAATGGGAGAGGGGTTGTGTAGTCCCCCTGCTAGGCCGTTCTCAGCCCCGGGGACAACCACCTCCCCAGGGCAGGCCATCATACAATCATAAACTCTTAGAAAATACTTACACTCACTGGATGATGTCATCAGTGATGTCATTTGAAATGTCATCAGTGATGTAATATGTGAGGTCATAAGCAGTGCATTGCAGGGGCACGAGTTATAGTTAGATCAGGTAACTATAACTGCTGAATTTCACTGGTTTTGTACAAATGAAACCTGAGCCTAACTATAACGTCCCTGTAAGCTTTGGTTTTTTTCAGTGAATATATACTGAAAAAAACAAAGATTACAGGGATGTTATAGTTAGGAATTAGCATTTAAAAAACCTTAGAAATTCACTGAAAAAAACAAAGGTTACAGGGACATTATAGTTAGCAAATGCAATAAAAAAACATAGAAATTCACTGAAAAAACCAAAGGTTACAGAGATGTTATATTTAGGCTCAGATTTCACTTGTACAAAACCAGAGAAATTCAACCATTATAGTTAGTGAGCTAACTATAAATGCGCGCCCGCAGTGCACTGCTTATGACCTCACATATTACATCACTCATGATATGGTCAGTGACATCACTGATGACATCTCAAGTGACATCACAAGCGCACATAGCAACATCACAAAATAAATCTGTGACTGGGGTGAGTGTGTGAAAAGTTACAACACTCCGTCCATCATTTTATTTTGTGATGTTGCTATGTGCGTCGTAAGTGAGTAAGGGGCATATTCACAAGGAGCTATCGCCGAATTAACGGCACTTTATCGCAGCCAAAGTCGTGATAAATTTACCTCACCATTCACAAGCCGGTGTTAACAGCCCACAGCACCAGTTTACCCACGATAGCAGCCGCAAAAAACATCGCCACAGAGGACCCCCGCAAATATCGCTAATGAGATGCAGAGTAGGCGTTCCCGTGACAAAAGCCGAGACAACATCACACCTCAACATTCACAACGACCAGCCACATCTGCGATAAAAGCACAAAACAGGCGATAAGGCGTGTTAGCACCAGGAAATCGACACCTGCTCTGACCTGGTGTAAAGTCGGATGGCAGCCTGGAAACCAAAAGGGAGCACAGCCCAGGGCTACATCGGAAGGGCAACAGATGCCATGGAGCCACCCATCATGCGGCCCGGACTCCCAAGAGGGCCACAACACCCACCGCCACCACCCCCAGGACCACTCCTCCCTGGCAACCCCCGACCAAAGACATGCCACATCAGCCACACCTAAACATGTACAAAATATTCTGCTTGATGTCGCACAATCACAACTGGGGACATGCATATGGTGTCACAGAAATGAGCAGCACACATTCACTTCCGAAGCAACAAATGAAACTTTATTAAAATGAACACCGAAATGAAATGAAGGCACATGGCCGCTCCCCTCGGGACAATATGTAAGTCACAGCCTGTAAGACAAAAAACATGATGAGAAGGTGTGTCCTGCGCACATCAGAGGACACAGAGAGAGCGAAGTAGAGAGAGAGGAAGAGAGGGAGAGAGAGAGAGAGAGAGAGAGGAAGAGAGGGAGAGAGAGAGAGAGATGAGAAGAGAGAGTGGAAGAGAAGGAGAGAGAGAGAGAGAGAGGAAGAGAGGGAGAGAGAGAGAGAGGAAGAGAGGGTGAGAGAGAGAGAGAGGAAGAGAGGGAGAGAGAGAGAGAGAGGAGAGAGAGAGAGAGGGAGAGAGAGCGAGAGAGAGGGAGAGAGAGAGAGGAAGAGAGGGAGAGAGAGAGAACGTGCCGCCCCTGCGCACCCAGGCCACACTGCTCACCTGCTGCCACCGGTGTGTCTCCAACCACGTGCCGGTATGTATAGCAGGACACCAGGTCACACATCTGAGTCAGAGCCGTCACCTGAAACAGAGTCCAGATATATGACTGGCACAGTACACACACTTGCACAAGACAACATCGCCTGCCCACCCATGCATGCCCAGGCAGAGGCACCCCAACCACTCCCGCCGCCCATCGGAGCATGCCCGCCCATGCACACCCAGGCCTCAATGCTCACCTTCCGCCACCGCCGCGTAGACAAGAGGTCCCACCACATGCCGCTGCAAGCCACAAGCCCAAGCACGCGGACATGGCACCCTCCACATCATGCAGCCCCGCTCCGCAGGCCACCAGGTCTCACGTTTGGTGCTGGGTCTTGATTACTCCATGGCATAGGACATACCGGTGCACCCGGCACCATCGCAGGCTGCACACCCGCTCAGCCCAATGGGTGCCACCAACTCTGGGATCCCAGAAGCGACACCACGTGGCGGTAGGTCCGCACTGCCCGCTGGCTCTGGCCTACACTGCGGACCAGCAGGAACACAAAACCTGAGCTGTCCGGAGCGCCGGGATGGGGCATCATCGCAGGCTGCATACCCGCTCAGCAGCTCAAGGTGCCACTGACTCAGTGCACCCAAAGTCACCGTCCCGTGGCGGGGTGCCTGTGCTGTCTGCAAGGCCTCGGATGCCACTAACCCTGTGCAACCCCAGTCTGCGCCACGTGGTGGTAGGCCTGTGCCGTCCGCAAGGCCTCAGATGCCACTAACCCTGTGCAACCCCAGTCTGCGCCACATGGTGGTAGGCCTGTGCCGTCCGCAAGGCCTCGGGTGCCACTAACCCTGTGCGCAACAACTCATGGGCCCTATATGAGTGAGAACCGTGGAGCGGCCGTCATCCAGTCACCACCGGAAGAGGGGAATGTGACGTAGTTGGCCCCTTATGTTGGCGGAGTCACATGGCTTGTGACTCCTGTGCCGGATGGGTGTGGTGTGTGTGAAAACCTGCCCTCATGGAGTGGCTGTGACATGCTGACAACTAGACCAGTGACCTGCACACCACCAGCGAGTACGGCTGCGGTGGGTAGCAATGAGGGCCCCCCCTCGGGGCGTTAGCGGAGTGGTCTGGCCTGCCGTATGCCCGACCAGCGCAGGGCTTGCAACAATGACTCGTGGGCTCTGGGCGTGGTCCAGTCCATGTCCAGACAAGGAAGTGACTGATGCTTGTGTCCCTGTTGTAGTGTTCACGGAACCCGGTACACAAAATGCAATGTCGCACCCTCTGACTGGCATCCCACAGGATGAACATCATTGACGCAAGGGAAGGCACTGTCTCCACATTCATCCACACATCCATACATGAATGACATAAGACATTACTCAGCAGTGCGTCACTGGATGTTTATTTGCACATCCAGTGCAGTCATGCAGCTGGAGCGGTACAGGGCAATGCTGAGCACACTACACAATATGGGCCCGTGGAGGGCCAGCCAGTGTCCATCCGGGGATGACCTGTACTGCGGAAGAGGAAGGGTACAGTCCGCAGTCTGTCCGCCATGTCATTGGTCGTCAAACAGGATGTGGCAGTCCATGTCGCTGTCCAAGGTGAGTGCATCGGAGTGTACGGGGGTCAGTGGTAGGTCTTGAGGCCATGTGCATCACCAAGCAGAAACAGGCAAGGTGGGGGAAATGGATGCTAGTGCCTGGCCCTCCTGACCACAGTCCCATCCACGTCCTCGTCCCCGGGTGTGTGCCCTGCCCCACCTGTGGGTGTTGCAGTACCGGCCCAGGCACTGTGGGCCACTGACACATCAGGGGCCGGAGGAAAATTGTCGGCCGCACTGTGTGGCAGTGACACATCAGGTGCCGGAGTGGATACGCCTGCCGCACTGGGAGGCACTGACACACCAGGGGGCAGAGATGTGGATGGTGTGGGGGCAGCAGCATTCATCATCACCACGCCTTGTGGCAGCAATGCCATGATGAGGACATGCAGGGCACGGTAGATCCCAGCTACATTTCGCTGATGTGCAGCTTCTTGGGAGTAGCACACTCTTCGTGCCTTAACTAAAGATTCTATCTCTATTTACATCAAATAGCTGCCATGCAAACTGGAGCTTGGAGTCTGCCTGGCCATTGTTCACATTAGTGTGACAAAATGTTGAGGAGGTAGGCCTTTTATTAATTTCATCTTTTTCCAGGAATCTTATTGCGTGTCTTATTATTATGTATTGAATATTTGAGATATCTTTTGGAAGTAAAAGTCCCCCTTCTTTTGTTTCCACTCATATTAGTATGTATTGCTGTCACCTTCTTATCCTGTTCCAGGGCTTGTCACAGGTGATCAAAAAATGGGCCTGCATTCATTAATGAGTGTTACCATTATCTTACTGAGGTTTCCCCTGCAATGTCAATTATAGAACAAGAGCAGATATATTACCTTTGGACAAAATAGCTGAATGGTGGGCTCCTTTCATTCTTTATTAATATAATTGTGTCTGTGAGGATCATTTTCATGCAAATGTCCCAAAAAATTAGAAATGTATAGTAAAAACATTATGTAGGTTTGTTATATATTAGACCAATTCTTCAGTCTAGGGTTTAAAACTTGGTTATTCACTGTTCTGATGTCAGAGCAGTTAAAACCAAGATTTATTTTTTGCACTGTCCAGATATCAGAGTTGTGAAAAACAGACCCGGAAGCTGCCGTGGAGGCAGACCGTAACCCACTGCCTCATCAGGGCTCCAGATAGCTGAGGGAGACATCAGAATGGTGGCTCTCAGGCCACCAAATTGCTGGGCTCTCGCTGGTGCCCAATGACCCAAGAGAGACTAGGGGTGGAAATCTCTGCCACCTTCTGTCTGCGGGGGTCCAGATGCACAGCCCAGCAGTGTGACAAACATGCACTGACAGGGTATTCCAGGCTGCACTGATGAGCTCAGTGTCAGGACCCTGCTGGCTCCCTGTGCTGGCTGAGAGGATAGAGCAAAGCTCACTGAGTTGGGAAATGAATCAATAGAGTGTGGTGGTGAGTTGGCAGGTTGCTGGGCTTATTTTTTTGGGGAAAGCAGAAGGACCAATAAAAGTTGTGGGTGTCAGTGGCACTGTGCGAGGTCAAATTGTCTATTTTGGGAAGGGGGAGCTAAAAAGAGTGTTAGTGTGTTCAGCAGGGTTCAAAGTTTACGTTATTTTCAATATTCAGCTAGCAAAATGGACTGAAGGAGGAGAGGCCTTGTTAAGCCTGTCTACCTCATGACTCCTCTTCCTCTCTGCAACTTATTCATCGATTCATGGTGTTGGGAAAGACATGGGGGCATACATAACATAGAACTGAAAATAGAGAGCTCTCAATAATATGGTGTTTTTCACCTTGGGTGCAAGTGATATGGTAGACAACTTGTTGTCTATTTGTTGTCATTTGGCACCCAATGGTGGAACATAACCTCAATATTGAGACTTACCCATGTACAATTCTATATCTGTTTGTGTAATGCAACACTGCTCGCTTTGACAGAGCAGGTCAATTCCATAACTTTGGACCTTCTCATATCCTTTTATAATATATAACATGTTTCTCCTCATTCCAAGCCTTGGGTAGCCCAAATAGAAGTTTGCATTCAATTAAGGATTAAAATATTTACAGAAATAACTGCTACCAACACACTTTTTGCCCACGAAAATGTCCACAGTTAAAACCTGGTGGAATGTTTTTGGGAACACATTCTGACTTTGCACACCTCCAAAAGGATGCAAAATGCAAATAGTAGCTATTTCATGGAGCACAAATCAGAATGAAGCGGTAATAGTGCATGCTTGCAATGCACCACTCCCTGCAGCATTAGGTATGTAAGGTGTGCTGTAATCCAACTTTTTATACATGAGGCACAAAATGATGTACATTTAATATATTCAGTAAATGTGGTTGTAGTTTGAGCACAAACTTTTATAGGATGCATTGCCATTTTGCAGACCAACCTACGTACAAATAGGTCGGATCATACATTTTTGAATCTTAGTGGGTCGCAATTCAATCTACCTCGTTAATATTAATGAAGTAGGTCCAAAATTGTAACCCACTACAATTTGTTGCAATCACAGGAATGGTGGCCTGCTGAGGTCAGAAGACAATGTCTGCTTTTAAATAAAGTAATCTTATTTTTTAATACAGCTTATTTTCCTTAAAACTGAAAAGGACACTCCGATCAGGCTTCGCAAGGAACCTGATTGTCCCCCCATTTAGAAAAGCAACCTGGGGTGGAAAGAGCTTTATTAGGGCCACTGCCATACTTTGGAACAATCTCCCATTAACATTAAAAACTGCTCCCTCCTTACTCTCCTTTAGAAAAGCCTTATAGACCTGGCTTTTCACTCAGGAGTAGAAGCTTTTCGGCGCATCTGCCTTACTCCAACTAAGTCACTGTCTCAGCCTAATCAGATTTCGATAGCGCCAAGACGGCCCTGGGCAGGAGGTCACGCTTTATAAGTTACATTACATTACATTGAACAAAAAAAGGATGCATTGAAAAAAAAACAAGCAAAGTTTCACAAACTGTTTTTATGATTAAGAAGTTGTCCCATGGACCACTGCCTACTCCTAAAAAATGTATTTCCAACATCCACAAAGGGAATAGGTCCCTTTGAAATGCGTTCCTGTTTGCAAATGGGTTACTACCTTCTTTGAGGTGTCAGTAAATTATGAATGTTTTGTTATCGGATTTTAGTTACAACACATTATGCACATCATAAGAAATCAGTATTTTGAAGGAACACCCTTAACACATCTCTTCCAAATACCAATATTCAGTGTGGTTTTCTAAACCCATTTAAAATTATAAAAAAACTTTTCCGAATTGTTAAATGGGCTTAGTACATTTGAAAAAGGGTGGTAGGGTTCGCAAACCATCTGATTTACCAAATCAGTGGGATTGCAAATGCAAAAACCTTTGTACATCTGCCCGAGATCTTTTAGGTACTAAACTATACAATTTTATGTGGAAATTATTTTAACTCCTTGGTGTTATAATAAGCTGATACATTGCGTATACGTTTTACTTGCTAACATACATTTTCAATCCCTACTAATTTTCTCAGGGGTTCCATGATTTTAATAGAGAAATGTTGTTTATGATACCTTTGAGGCACGCATTCTTAACAGACTCTACAACAAATGAACAACTTAGTAAATACGTTCATCACTGCAAAAATCACATTAACATTCTTCCCTTTTCTTCTTAATGTGCTAACTTTACTTGGGCTTATGCAGAGGGTGGAGTTGTAGGTCAATGAGCTAATTAATTCCTCTGTATCCTACCAGATGTTGTCCCTTTTTTGAAGTAATTGATTTACTTAGCTTGATTCAAAAAGAAATCCCAACCCGAAGATTTCCCCTGGTTACATAGAGTGCCCTGTGCTCTGCGTGAGCTTTGTTTTCTTTCTTTGAGTGTAAAATATTGTGATTAAAAGATTCTCTCGCACAGTTTGCCGGCAGCATTATATCTACTATACACTGTGTCTCAGGTAATTTTCCCAGCACAACCTATTTTCACTTCACTTCAACAAGACCCACCCACAGCGCAGTTCTCTATCAGCACACATTTTCTATTGAACATAACTAGGAAAAACTTCCAAAATGTATACAGGAGCTACCACAAAGATATCAAAAGGCTTGCCATGCCTCCAAAGACAAGAAACAATAGATTTTAGTAGGTATATCGTTTCATTTGAGTTTGCTGTAAACATATCAGAGCATATGAAGGAATGAAATGAGTCACACATTTGGAATTTGTTTTGAAAAAGCAGAAAAAAGAAAACAATTTTAAAGCTCTTTCTATGCAACATTTGCTACATGGTATCCCTTATACAGCCATCAATTGGCAAGCAAAGTTTGTGTCTGATTTAAATCTGCAGTAGTCATAGAGACAATGATTAATTTGTAAAAAAAAAAAAAAGGTAAGAACCAGTGTCCTTTTCAGGAGGCCACTGCAGTTCTGCACCACATATTGCCACTACCAGCGCTGCGAATAACAGTACCAATACAACTCCTAACCATTTCGCTCCTACAAGTGTGACAAATCAGATTATTCCATGCCACCCAAAGCTACAAGAATGGCCTGGCAATAGGTATTATTAATTTTTAATGTAATTTGAAGTATTAAACCCTGTTGTTGTGCTCATCTCAAAATAAGACAGATGGCACCGCCATGTGGTGGACTGTCATTTGTGCCCATGTTGAGAATTAAATGGCAGTGCTGAGCACCGGAAACAACCAGCTCAAATTAAGCACTGCATGCAGCTACTAAAACACTGCTCAACTTTCTAAGCCTACTAACTGCCCCTCTGTCCTGTCTTCTTACTTCCTTTCTTCTGAAAAATTCTCAATTGTGAAAGA
This sequence comes from Calotriton arnoldi, assembly GCA_963921515.1. Taxonomy (NCBI): domain Eukaryota; kingdom Metazoa; phylum Chordata; class Amphibia; order Caudata; family Salamandridae; genus Calotriton; species Calotriton arnoldi. Next base: position 860,088 of record CAWUFW010003888.1, read on the forward strand.
ATTCATCTGTCTCACTATCTACCTCACTACTCAAAGTATTCGTGAGCCTCTTCATGTGCCCAACTGTGTAAACTCTGCCCAAAATAATCACCTCCTCTCTTTCTTAAACTTCTTGACCTCTCTGATGCATCCGACCTTGTTGATGAACCCATGGTACAGTGCACAGCACTCAATTTGAGTATTACGCTGATTTTCATTCTTTTATCAGTTATTTGTTAGACTCTTGGTACTCCTCACATTCCACCCCCTTACCTAAACCAATCAGCATCCAACAAGTATCTGCCGATGAATCTCTCCTCTTCTCCCTCTATACCTCACCCCTCATCCAAATACTGCCTTTGTTTTTAAAACTATGCTGGCACCTAAATCTTTTTCTCTTTTCCAACTTTCACTCCCCATGGAGAAACACTTAATTTCCAACTGCCTGATAGTTGTCCGTCATTGAATGGCTATCAGGTTACTTATGCTGAACTCATCCAAATTGAGGATACACTTTTTTGACTCTTCGAAACCTGACTGCCTCCCCTAACTTATCCACCAATCTCTGTAACCCTTCCTCTCGCCTGCTCTGCTAGAAACATTGGTGTATGCATCAACACCTCCAGAGCAAGGTGATAATCAAAACCAACACAAATCATTGACCATTAAAAAATACTTCCATACATTTCCCTCCAACAGTCAAGACATTGGTACCCTCACCTGTGCTCATCAAACTTGATTATTGTAACAGTGTTCTAGTAGGTCTTTTGTTGTACACTTTTATTACTCAATTAAACAAAGTGCTAAACTGTGTCACAATGCCTCTGCCTAATCTTCCAAACTACTCTGCTACCTAGAACTAAAGTCACCAAGCCTGCTGACTATCAACTAAAATAAAGCTGTTAATAAGTTACAGATTTTGGCCATCCTCTCTGAAGTCCTGTTCAAATATGTCCTAACTTGTAATACATGTAACCTATGTCCACACCCAAACCTCCATCAGGGCTTCCAGATATTTGTCCTCCTATTTACTGGGGCTCCTGCACTGGAACTGTCTCCCATCTAAATGATGCTCTATCTCTCTGCTAACCTGTTTTAATACTGCGCCTCCTGCTATGAGAATCTTAATTATCAACTAAACACTATCCACCCTCAGACATTTGTAGTGGCCTACCCAGCCCAAGAGCATGTAACAGAACATGCCACACATGGAGCTCTGGTTTGCACGTCTTTATTCTTCAGCGTGCAATGGTAAACTGAACGCACTGCGGAACAAGTTTTATTAACCACACCCATCAGATTACGGAATACGTGTAAGGAGTGAGCCGAGAACCACTAGATATTTCATGCACATAAACACAGAACACAACATCTCCCCCTTTATTAAATAAAAAGCATGAACAAATATATATATATATATATTCACTGAAAAAACCATAGGTTTTAGGGACAGTTATAGTTAGTTGGACATTTCACTCGTACAAAACCATAGAAATTCCCCCGTTATAGTTAGTTCAGCTAACTATAACTCGCGCCCCCGCAATGCACTGCTGATGACGTCACATATTACATCACTCATGACATGGTCAGTGACATCACTGATGACATCACTGATTACATCTCAAATGACATCACTGATGACATCATCCAGTGACTGTGTGTTTCTGTAAAGTTTAAATATGTTTAATATATATAGGGAAAGGCGTATTGAAGAATGAGTGGGTGTATAAGTGTCTGAATGGATGATTTAGTACGTGAGTGACTGACTCTACAAGTGAGTGATTAAACGTATCTTACTGAATGCATGGGTTAGTGACTAAACTGTGTGAATGTCTGTATCCGTCTGTTTGTTGGTGTGTAAGTGGATGCATGGATTTGCGAATAGCTACATGAGTGTCTATATGGGTTATTGATTGGTTCTCTGAGTATCTGTATGGCTGCCTGAGTGTTTGTGTGGGTGGGGTGTGTGTGACTCTGTACATAGATGTGTGAGTGGGTGATTCACTGGGTGCATGATTTCAAGAGTGCATCTGTGATGGACTGCTTGGGTGGGTGAGTGTGTGTATGGGTGTGTTAGTGAGTGAATGTATATCTCAGTGGTACATGTGCGAGTAACTACATATGTAAAAGGCAGTATATATGTGTGTTAGAGTATTTAAATGGCTATAAGTGAGAGTATGTGAAAGTGAGAGTGGCTGTATGGATGCATGTGTGCTTGTATCAGTTATTGTATAAGAGCGTAAGAATGTGCTAGTATTTGTATGAGTAAGTGAGCTGGTGTGTGTATAACTGTATAGGTGAGTAAATGGGTGTGTGATTAATTTTTTGCATGACTGACTAGGTGTGTGAGTACCTCTATGGATGAGTGGCAGTGTGTGAGTGTTTATATAGGTGTATGAGTGCATATGATAGTCCTGTACTGAGTGACTGTAAGTATGAGTGACTGTACGGGTGAGTGAGTGGATGTGTGTGTAGACCTAAGAATCAGTGAGTGGGTATGTAGTTTTTGGTGTTGGAGTGTCTATGGTTTTGAGAATGGCAGTCTGTAATTTAGAGTGGGTGTATCAAAAGTTATATTAGGGTGTGAGAAGATGCATGAAATTATCACATGGATGATGTCATCAGTGATGTCATTTGAGATGTCATCAGTGATGTCATCAGTGATGTCACTGACCATGTCATGAGTGATGTAATATGTGACGTCATCAGCAGTGCATTGCGGGGCGCGAGTTATAGTTAGCTGAACTAACTATAACGGGGAATTTCTATGGTTTTGTACGAGTGAAATGTCCAACTAACTATAACTGTCCCTAAAACCTATGTTTTTTTAGTGAGTTTCAAAGGTTTTTTAAATGCTAATTTCTAACTATAACGTGTCTGAAACCTATGGTTTTTTCAGTGAATTTCAAAGGTTTTTAAATGCTAATTTCTAACTATAACGTGCCTGAAACCTATGATTTTTAAGTGAATTTCAAAGGTTTTTAAATGCTAGTTTCTAACTATGCCTACAGAGGTAGGACATGTGAAGAAAGAAGAAAAACGCACAGAAAGAAGCAAAAGATGTGCAGAAAGAACCAACAGAGGAGCAGAAAGAGGCCTTGTTGCAAAATCATCCTGTGCCCACAACTTTTTCAGACGGGTACTGGTGGTAACTGACTCTGACTAACCAGAGTCAGTGCTATGCTAAAAGACACTTAGAATACAGTGAAAACACCTACATACACTAGGGAACACTATGCGTTGGGGTACCCCTGTGATTAGTATGATCTCCTCTGCAAGTCCCTAGTACATAATAGGGCAGGGGGATTAAAACTACCTCTTAAAACGCGCTACAGGGCGCGTTTGCACAGTGGTGAAGGGAGGGGGGGCCTGAGGTGACATGTGTGCAAACGCGCCCGTGGCGCGTTTTAAGTTGCGGGATTAAGTCCCCTTGAATCCTGAGGGTCCCTGGGGCCCAACTAGCCCCCCAGGTACCTATAGTTAGGACCACAGAGCTGAGTTGCAGAGAGGCGTTCCGAGGCTACGCACCATTTTTCACCTCTCTGCAACGCAACTCTGTTGTGCTTACTGAAGGTACCTGGTGGGCTAGTTGGCCCCCAGGGTCCCTCAGGATTTAAAGGGAATTAATACCCCAACTTAAAACGCACCACAGGGCGTGTTTGTGCACATGTCACCTGAGGCCCCGCCCCCTCCCTTCACCACTGTGCAAACGCGCCCCGTGGAGCGTTTTAAGTTGGGGGATTAGGTCACCTTCAATCCTGAGGGTCCCTGGGGCCCAACTAGCCCACCAGGTACTTCCAGTAAGCACCACAGGCCTGCGTTGCAACGCCTGTAACAAATTGTGCAGTTGTGTTTAGGTAGTGAAGAGGGTCGTGCTGGGGGTAGTGTTTTAGGGTTTAGGGTAGTGCAGTGAAGTTTGTGTAGTGTAGGGGGTCATGCTGGGGGTAGATTTAGGGTTTAGGGTAGCGCAGTGGTGTTTGGGTAGTGTAGGGAGTCATGCTGGGGGAGTGTTTTAGGGTTTAGGGTAGTGCAGTGGTGTTTGGGTAGTGTAGGGGGTCGTGCTGGGGGTAGTGTTTTAGGGTTTAGGGTAGTGCAGTGGTGTTTGGGTAGTGTAGGGGGTTGTGATGGGGTAGTGATTTAGGGTAGTGCAGTGGTGTTTGGGTAGTGTAGGGGGTACTGCTGGGGGTAGTGTTTTAGGGTTTAGGGTAGTGCAATGGTGTTTGGGTAGTGTAGGGGGTACTGCTGGGGGTAGTGTTTTAGGGTTTAAGGTAGTGCAGTGGTGTTTGGGTAGTGTAGGGGGTACTGCTGGGGGTAGTGTTTTAGGGTTTAGGGTAGTGCAGTGGTGTTTGGGTAGTGTAGGGGGTCATGCAGGGGGTGGTGTTTCAGGGTTTAGGGCAGTGCTGTGGTGTTCGGGCAGTGTAGGGGGTCGTGCTGGGGGTGGTGTTTCAGGGTTTGGGGCAGTGCAGTGGTGTTCGAGCAGTAAAGGGGGTCATGCTGGGGGTGGTGTTACAGGGTTTAGGGCAGTGCAGTGGTGTTCGGGCAGTGTAGGGGGCGGTGCAGGGGGTGGTGTTTCAGGGTTTAGGGCAGTGCAGTGGTGTTCGGGCAGTGTAGGGGGTGGTGCAGGGGTGGTGTTTCAGGGTTTAGGGCAGTGCAGTGGTGTTCGGGCAGTATAGGGGTCCTGCTGGGGCTGGTGTTTCAGGGTTTAGGGCAGTACAGTGGTGTTCGGGCAGTGTAGGGGGTAGTGCTGGGGCTGGTGTTTCAGGGTTTAGGGCAGTGCAGTGGTGTTCGGGCAGTGTAGGAGGTTGTGCTGGGGCTGGTATTCCGGGTTTAGGGCAGTTCAGTGGTGTTCGGGCAGTGTAGGTGGTGGTGCTGGGGCTGGTGTTTCAGGGTTTAGGGCAGTGCAGTGGTGTTCGGGCAGTGTAGGGGGTCATGCTGGGGCTGGTGTTTCAGGGTTTAGGGCAGTGCAGTGGTGTTTGGGCAGTGTAGGGGGTCTTGCTGGGGCTGGTGTTTCAGAGTCTAGGGCAGTGCAGTGGTGTTAGGGCAGTGTAGGGGGTCTTGCTGGGGCTGGTGTTTCAGGGTTTAGGGCAGTGCAGTGGTGTTCGGGCAGTGTAGGGGGTTGTGCTGGAGGTGGTGTTTCAGGGTTTAGGGCAGTGCAGTGGTGTTCGGGCAGTGTAGGGGGTGGTGCAGGGGGTGGTGTTTCAGGGTTTAGGGCAGTGCAGTGGTGTTTGGGCAGTGTAGGGGGTCATGCTGGGGGTGATGTTTCAGGGATTAGGGCAGTGCAGTGGTGTTCGGGCAGTGTAGGGTGTCGTGCTGAGGGGTGGTGTTTCAGGGTTTAGGGCAGTGCAGTGGTGTTCGGGCAGTGTAGGGGGTCGTGCAGGGGTGGTGTTTCAGGGTTTAGGGCAGTGCAGTGGTGTTTGGGCAGTGTAGGGGGTCGTGCAGGGGGTGGTGTTTCAGGGTTTAGCCAGTGCAGTGGTGTTCGGCCAGTGTAGGTGGTCTTGCTGGGGGTGGTGTTTCAGGGGGCAGTGCAGTGGTGTTCCGGCAGTGTAGGGGGTCGTGCAGGGGGTGGTGTTTCAGGGTTTAGGGCAGTGCAGCGGTGTTTGGGCAGTGTAGGGGGTCGTGCTGGGGGTGGTGTTTCAGGGTTTAGGGCAGTGCAGTGGTGTTCGGGCAGTGTAGGGTGTTGTGCTGACGGGTGGTGTTTCAGGGTTTAGGGCAGTGCAGTGGTGTTCGGGCAGTGTAGGGGGTCGTGCTGGGGCTGGCGTTACAGGGTTTAGGGCAGGGCAGTGGTGTTCGGGCAGTGTACGGGGTTGTGCTGGGGCTGGTGTTTCAGGGTTTAGGGCAGTGCAGTGGTGTTCGGGAAGTGTAGGGGGTCGTGCTGGGGCTGGTGTTTCAGGGTTTAGGGCAGTGCAGTGGTGTTCGGGCAGTGTAGGGGGTCGTGCTGGGGCTGGTGTTTCAGGGTTTTGGGCAGAGCAGTGGTGTTCGGGCAGTGTAGGGGGTCATGCTGGGGGTGGTGTTTCAGGGTTTAGGGCAGTGCAGGTGTGTTCGGGCAGTGTAGGGGGTCTTGCTAGGGGTGGTGCTTCAGGGTTTAGGGCAGTGGTGTTCGGGCAGTGTAGGGGGTCTTGCTGGGGGTGATGTTTCAGGGTTTAGGGCAGTGCAGTGGTGATCGGGCAGTGTAGGGGGTCTTGCTGGGGGTTGTGTTTCAGGGTTTAGGGCAGTGCAGTGGTGTTCGGGCAGTGTAGGGGTCATGCTGGGGGTGGTGTTTCAGGGTTTAGGGCAGTGCAGTCGTGTTCGGGCAGTGTAGGGGGTCGTGCAGGGGTGGTGTTTCAGGGTTTAGGGCAGTGCAGTGGTGTTCGGGCAGTGTAGGGGGTCGTGCTGGGGGTGGTGTTTCAGGGTTTAGGGCAGTGCAGGGGGGTTCGGGCAGTGTAGGGGGTCGTGCAGGGGGTGGTGTTTCAGGGTTTAGGGCAGTGCAGTGGTGTTCGGGCAGTGTAGGGGGTCGTGCTGGGGCTGGTGTTTCAGGGTTTAGGGCAGTGCAGTGGTGTTCGGGCAGTGTAGGGGGTCTTGCTGGGGGTGGCCTTTCAGGGTTTAGGGCAGTGGTGTTCGGGCAGTGTAGGGGGTCTTGCTGGGGGTGATGTTTCAGGGTTTAGGCAGTGCAGTGGTGTTCGGGCAGTGTAGGGGGTCTTGCTGGGGGTAGTGTTTCAGGGTTTAGGGCAGTGCAGTGGTGTTCGTGCAGTGTAGGGGGTTGTGCTGGGGATGGTGTTTCAGGGTTTAGGGCAGTGCAGTAGTGTTCGGGCAGTGTAGGGGGTCGTGCAGGGGGTGGTGTTTCAGGGTTAAGGGTAGTGCAGTGGTGTTCAGGCAGTGTAGGGGATCGTGCTGGGGGTGGTGTTTCAGGGTTTAGGGCAGTGCAGTGGTGTTCAGGCAGTTAAGGGGGTCGTGCTGGGGGTGGTGTTTCAGGGTTTAGGGCAGTGCAGTGGTGTTCAGGCAGTGTAAGGGGTCGTGCTGAGGCTGGTGTTTCACAGTTTAGGGCAGTGCAGTGGTGTTCGAGCAGTGTAGGCAGTCGTGCTGGGCTGGTGTTTCAGGGTTTAGGGCAGTGCAGTGGTGTTCGGGCAGTGTAGGGGGTCCTGCTGCGGCTGGTGTTTCAGGGTTTAGGGCAGTGCAGTGGTGCTCGGGCAGTGTAGGGGGTCGTGCTGGGGGTGGTGTTTCAGGGTAGTGCAGTGGTGTTTGGGCAATGTAGGGGGTCGTGCTGGGGCTTGTGTTTCAAGGTTTTGGACAGAGCAGTGGTGTTCGGGCAGTGTAGGGGGTCGTGCTGGGGGTGGTGTTTCAGGGTTTAGGGCAGTGCAGTGGTGTTCGGGCAGTGTAGGGGGTCGTGCTGGGGGTGGTATTTCAGGGTTTAGGGCAGTGGTGTTCGGGCAGTGTAGGGGGTCTTGCTGGGGGTGATGTTTCAGGGTTTAGGGCAGTGCAGTGGTGTTCGGGCAGTGTAGGGGGTCTTGCTGGGGGTAGTGTTTCAGGGTTTAGGGCAGTGCAGTGGTGTTCGGGCAGTGTAGGGGATCGTACTGGTGGTGGTGTTTCAGAGTTTAGGGCAGTGCAGTGGTGTTCGGGCAGTGTAGGGGGTCGTGAAGGGGGTGGTGTTTCAGGGTTTAGGGCAGTGCAGTGGTGTTCGGGCAGTGTAGGGGGTCGTGCTAGGGGTGGTGTCAGGGTTTAGGGCAGTGCAGTGGTGTTTGGGCAGTGTAGGGGGTCGTGCAGGGGCTGGTGTTTCAGGGTTTAGGGCAGTGCAGTTGTGTTCGAGCAGTGTAGGGGGTCATGCTGGGGGTAGTGTTTTAGGGTTTAGGGTAGTGCAGTTGTTGTTTGTGTAGTGTAGGGGGTCATGTTTTAGGGTAGTGCAGTGGTGTTTGGGTAGTGTAGGGGGTCGTGCTGGGGGTAGTGTTTTAGGATTTAGGTTAGTGCAGTGGTGTTTGGGTAGTGTAGGGGTCGTGCTGGGGGTAGTGTTTTAGGGTTTAGGGTGGTGCAGTGGTGTTTGTGTAGTGTAGGGGGTCGTGCTGGGGGTAGTGTTTTAGGGTTTAGGGTAGTGCAGTGGTGTTTTTGTAGTGTAGGGGGTCATGTTTTAGGGTAGTGCAGTGGTGTTTGGGTAGTGTAGGGGGTCGTGCTGGGGGTAGTGTTTTAGGATTTAGGTTAGTGCAGTGGTGTTTAGGTAGTGTAGGGGGTTGTGCTGGGGGTAGTGTTTTAGGGTTTAGGGTAGTGCAGTGGTGTTTGTGTAGTGTAGGGGGTCATGCTTGGGGTAGTGTTTTAGGGTTTAGAATAGTGCAGTGGTGCTTGTGTAGTGTAGGGGGTCGTGCTGGGGGTAGGGTTTTAGGGTTTAGGGTAGTGCAGTGGTGTTTTTGTAGTGTAGGGGGGTCATGTTTTAGGATGCAACGCTCCAATACCTGACCAGTCTGCACTACATAAAACTGCAGAAAAACTAAAAATAAAAAGTGTTTTGCACACTTTTGTCATTGGGCTATATGTGGGCTACATCTGGGTAATATTTGTGCTACATTTGGGCTCTTTTTACCGGTGGCCATCTTGGAAGACTTCTTTGTTGTGAAGTTTCCTAATTTTCTCATTTACTGCAGTCTCCTCAGTAGGAAATGTTTCAGTTTTTACTTTGATTCCATCAAGAAGGCATTCAGATGTGTCTCACATTTGCCATAAATTCAGAATGTTAGCACTCTAGTTGCTCATTAGATCACTGTAGTAAAGCTACTGCTCACCAGGGAGTTAACTGGAAGTCTGCTGCTGGTATTGAAAGTGATTGTTTCAGTCTGCATGTCAGAATTTTCTAATGAAATAGAAGAGGATTTTAGATCTCACTTAAAACATGCCCTAATTTTTCTTTCTGCAGCACTAACCATAATTTCTATTTCAAAAAGAACCCCTCATTTTGTTCCTTTTTAAATTAAATGTTTTAAGTGTTACCGGTTTATTCCAATCAAGATGGCTTCAGGTGTGCCATACTTTTGTCATAAGTAAGGCTGTTAGCGCTCTAGTTGTTCTTTAGAACACTCTGGGAAGCTGCAGTAGAACACAAAGGCATCAACTGGCAGGCTGCTCCTGTTGAAATATAACAGGAAGATATTTGAGATCACATTTGAAACATGTCCTAATTTTTCTTTCTAGAGCACTAACCATAATTTCTATGACAAAATGAACCCCATCATTTTGTTCCTTTTTAAATTAAATGTTTTAAGTGTTACCAGTTTATTCCAATCAAGATGGCTTCAGGTGTGCCATACTTTTGTCATAAGTAAGGCTGTTAGCACTCTAGTTGTTCTTTAGAACACTCTGGGAAGCTGCAGTAGAACACAAAGGAATCAACTGACAGTCTCTGCCCTTGTTGGATGTACATGTTTTACTGAGAATGTCAGACTTCATTCTCACATGACTGAGAAAGATAATGTGAATTTACAGAAAATATGCTCTCATTTTAGCTTCTGGAGCACCTTCCAAAACTGTATGGGACAAGCATGTGAAAATAGTTTTCTCTCAAACATGATTCATGATATCCCAGCAGAAGGTTTTTCACAGGGTAAAATCACCTTAGAACACACCACAATTCCTGAAATTAGTATGGTACCATCAACAAATGAATTCTAATGTAACTAAAGTCTGTTATCACCCTTTATAGTTCTCCTTTTGGTAAGCCTCAAAATCTTCGATTCACTACAATGCATTTCAATGGGGTACTATCATTTATATTGGTCCCAAGATGGCTGCCAGCAATTCCAGGATGAAGTGCTGACAGCCAATCAGATCTCACGATGACATGTGTGGTTAGGCTCCGCCCAGATATATATGTGATTTTACTTTTGATTTTCTCAGGAACTACTGAACGGATTTACACCATTTAAGCAAAAGGCACGACACTGAACCAAGGGCTACTTCTTTGCCAAATTTGGTGTAATTCCGTTCAGCTGTTCGGGCTGTAGCTGCGATGAAAGGTTCCTATGGAAAAATGAATGGGGAAAACACGTTTTGGGACCCCCCTTTTTTCTCGGCCCCCGCTTGACGAATCACCCCGAGACTTTCAGGATAGGAGCGGACCAGAGCGCCCCAACAAGTTGGAAACTTTCGCGAAGATTCGTCAACCGGCGCCAACGTTATTTCAAATAGAATGTTGCGGATTTCCTATGGAAAATAGGTCCTAACTTTAACTATCTACTGGCGACCGCCAGTAAATTATATATATATATATATTCACTGAAAAAACCATAGGTTTCAGGCACGTTATAGTTAGAAATTAGCATTTAAAAAACCTTAGAAATTCACTGAAAAAACCATAAGGTTTTAGGGACAGTTATAGTTAGTTGGACATTGCACTCGTACAAAACCCGTGAAATTCCCCCGTTATAGTTAGTTCAGGTAACTATAACTTCGCGCCCGCAATGCACTGCTGATGACGTCACATATTACATCACTCATGACATGGTCAGTGACATCACTGGTGACATCACTGATGACATCTCAAATGACATCACTGATGACATCACTGATGACATCATCCAGTGACTGTGTGTTTCTGTAAAGTTTAAATATGTTTAATATATATAGGGAAAGGCGTATTGAAGAATGAGTGGGTGTAGAAGCGCCTGAATGGATGATTTAGTAGGTGCGTGACTGAGTCTATAAGTGAGTGATTAAACGTATCTTACTGGATGCATGGGTGAGTGACTAAACTGTGTGAATGTCTGTATCCGTCTGTCTGTTGTTGTGTAAGCAACTGCATGGGTTTCTGACTAGCTAAATGAGTGTCTATATGGGTTATGGATTGGTTCTCTGAGTATCTGTATGGGTGCCTCAGTGTTTGTGTGGGTGGGGTGTGTGTGACTCTGTGCATAGATGTGTGAGTGGGTGATTCACTGGGTGCATGGTTTCAAGAGTGCGTCTGTGATGGACTGTATGGGTGGGTGAGTGTGTGTATGGGTGTGTTAGTGATTGAATGTATATCTCAGTGGTACATGTGTGAGTAACTACATATGTGAAAGGCAGTATATATGTTGGTTGGAGTATATAAATGGCTATAAGTGAGAGTGTGTGATTGTGAGAGTGGCTATATGGATGAGTGTGTACTTGCATCAGTGATTGCATAGGAGCGTAAGAATGTGCTAGTATTTTTATGAGTAAGTGAGCTGGTGTGTATAACTGTATAGGTGAGTAAATTGGAGTGTGATTAATTATTTGCATGACTGACTAGGTGTGTGAGTACCTCTATGGATGAGTTGCGTTGTGTGAGTGTTTATATAGGTGTATGAGTGCATATGATAGTCCTGTACTGAGTGACCGTAAGTATGAGTGACTGTACGGGTGAGTGAGTAGATGTGTGTGTGTAGACCTAAGAATCAGTGAGTGGGTATGTACTTATTGGTATTGGAGTGTGTATCGTTTTGAGAATGGCAGTCTGTAATTTAGAGTGGGTGTTTCAAAACTTATATTAGGAGTGTGAGAAGATGCATTAAATTCTCACATGGATTATGTCATCAGTGATGTCATCAGTGATGTCATTTGAGATGTCATCAGTGATGTCATCAGTGATGTCACTGACCATGTCATGAGTGATGTAATATGTGACGTCATCAGCAGTGCATTGCGGGGCGCGAGTTATAGTTACCTGAACTAACTATAACGGGGAATTTCACGGGTTTTGTACGAGTGCAATGTCCAACTAACTATAACTGTCCCTAAAACCTTATGGTTTTTTCAGTGAATTTCTAAGGTTTTTAAATGCTAATTTCTAACTATAACGTGCCTGAAACCTATGGTTTTTTCAGTGAATTTCAAAGGTTTTTTAAATGCTAATTTCTAACTATAACGTGTCTGAAACCTATGGTTTTTTCAGTGAATTTCAAAGGTTTTTTAAATGCTAATTCCTAACTATAACATGTCTGAAACCTACGGTTTTTTCAGTGAATTTCAAAGGTTTTGTAAATGACAATTTTTAAATGTATTAATTGTTATATTTATTTTTTTCATACTGATTTACTACATTTTTAGAAACAATTTTTTTTACATATTTTATTTTTTAAATTACATTGTAATTACATTATACATTACAAAAATACTTTCTCAGAATGAATTACTTTAGTTTAAATATTTTGCACATAGGCAATAGACTTTTAAGTACAGTAGTTACAGTTGTTGCAATGGGCAACACATTTTCAAACACAATGCAACATTCAGCTCAATGTGAATTTCTAGTTAAATGCAATTAGTTACTTTATGGATTACTTTTCTAACCACAGGACTGGATCCTAGATTCAGTCCTGGGACATCTCCTGTAAACAGTTGAGTAAAAGCGTTTTGGTTACAGTAGTGATTTTTAAGGAATATTATTGTATTTTAAAAGTTGACACTTAGAAACTTTTTCTCATAGAATCACCAATGTTATCCTAAGGAAGGAAATTCACTTAGCAGGTAAAAACTGTTATCGTTACTTTTTCTTACTCAGTGTTGGATCCTGGATCCAGCACTGGTGCATCTCCTGTAAACAGTTGAAAGAATGCGTTTAAGTCATACAGGCGATTTTTAAGGAATATTTGTAGTTTGTGAAAATCGACACTTCGAAACTTTTCTGCTGAAAACCAGACAATGGATTCCTATGGATGGAAATACAAGTTACTGGTAAGTACGGTTAGAATTACTTTTCAGGGTCAGTGCTGGGCTAAAAGATGCAGCACTGGGTTCTCTCCTGATAACAGGTGAGTAAATTGGAATTCGTACTTTGGTTGATTTTAGAGGAATATTATAAAGTTCCAAAACTCCACACTTAGAAGAATTTCCAAGTGAAACCAGTCAATGTTAGCCTATGAAGGAAATTCAAGTTACTGGTAAGTACGGTTAAAATTACTTTTGAGGATCAGTACTGGGCTGAAAGATGCAGCACTGAGGTCTCTCCTGATAACAGGTGAGTAAATCGGAATTCGTATTTCGGCTGATTTTAGAGGAATATTTTAAAGTTCCAAAACTCCACACTTAGAAGAATTTCCAAGTGAAACCAGTCAATGTTAGCCTATGCAGGAAATTCAAGTTACTGGTAAGTACGGTTAAAATTACTTTTGAGGATCAGTACTGGGCTGAAAGATGCAGCACTGAGGTCTCTCCTGATAACAGGTGAGTAAATCGGAATTCGTATTTCGGCTGATTTTAGAGGAATATTTTAAAGTTCCAAAACTCCACACTTAGAAGAATTTCCAAGTGAAACCAGTCAATGTTAGCCTATGGAAGGAAATTCAAGTTACTGGTAAGTACGGTTAAAATTACTTTTCAGGACCAGTACTGGGCTGAAAGATACAGCACTGAGGTCTCTCCTGATAACAGGTGAGTAAATCGGAATTCGTATTTCGGCTGATTTTAGAGGAATATTTGTATGTTTCAAAAATCAACACTTGAAACTTTTTCAGTAAAAAGCAGGCAATGATATCCTATGGAAGGAAATTTAAGTTACTGGTAAGTACGGTTAAAATTACTTTTCAGGATTAGTACTGGGCTGAAAGATGCAGCACTGAGGTCTCTCCTGATAACAGGTGAGTAAATCAGAATTCGTAGTTCGGCAGATTTTAGAGGAATATTTGCACAATGGTGAAGGGAGGGGCGGGGCCTGAGGTGACATCTGTGCAAACGCGCCCTGTGGCGCATTTTAAGTTGGGGGATTAAGTCCCCTTGAATCCTGAGGGTCCCTAGGGGCCAACTAGCCCACCAGGAACCTCCAGTATGCGCCAGGGGCTGCGTTGCAGAGACGTGTAGAGAGGCCACACCCCTTTTACACCTCTCTGCAACGCAGCTCTGTGGCGCTTTCTGGATGTACCTGTTGGGCTAGTTGGCCCCAGGACCCTCAGGATTGAAGGGGATTTAATTCCCATCTTAAAACGCGCCATGGGGCCTGTTTGCACACATGTCACCTCAGGCCCCGCCCTCCCTTCACCACTGTGCAAACGCGCCCCGTGGCGCATTTTAAGTCAGGGGATTAACTCCCTTGAATCCTGAGGGTCCCTGGGGTGCAACTAGCCCACCAGCTACCTCCATTAAGCGCCACAGAGCTGCGTTGCACAGAGGTGTAAAAGGGGCGTGGCCTCTGTCCACCTCTGTGCAACGCAGCCCCTGGCGCAAACTGGAGGTTCCTGGTGGGCTAGTTGGCCCCAGGGACCCCAGTATTCAAGGGGAATTCGTTCCCCCTCTGCAAACGCGCCAGGGCGCGTTTGCAGAGTGCTGTCAAAGAGGGGCGTGGCCTCCCTCGCGATGCCGTTTTAAATTTTTTTTTTTTTTTTTAAAGGGGGCTGTATGGCCCCCTTTTAGTAATTTTTGAGCCCTGGGGACCCCATCCCCCAGGGCCTGTCCCCTTTTACAAAAAAATAAAATAAAAAAGGACTGGGAAGGGGACCGCGTGGGCCCCCTCCCGTGGCCAATTTCGACCCGGGGACCCCATCCCCCGGGCCATAGCCACCTTTTTTTTTCATTTGATGGAGGGGGCTGCCTGGCCCCCTCCTAAGGCCTCCTTAGGCCCCGGGGACCCCATCCCCCGGGGCTGGCCCTATCCTTTTGGGGTCCGTGGGGGACCCCAACTCCCCACGGACCCTGCTGGCTCCCCGCCTCCTGCGGCATTGCTTTTCCACATGGGGAGCTGCTAATATGCAGCTCTCCATGTGGAAAGCAATTCTGCTTTGAATTTTGGAAGCAAGAGCAGCTTTCCCTGCTCTCGCTTCCAAAATTCAAAGCAGTTTGTAATGACAGGACGGGAGCCGCGAGGCTCCCGTCCTGTCATTGCAAACAGCAGTGTCCCGGGGGTAGGCACCCCGGGACACTGCAGGAGCCGGCCCTGGGGGTGGCGGTCCCCAGGGCCATCACTGGCTCCAGGAGGGGGCCGCGCGGCCCCCTCCCCACATTTTCAAAGCCCCGGGAGGTGGTGGTCCCCGGGGCTTGGGGGTCAAAACGGACCCCCATTTTCAATTTTGTTAGTGCCCCGGGGAGGTGGTGGTCCCCGGGGCGTGTGGGGGCTGGAGTCCCCCACACAGGTTAATTTAATAAATAAAGAAGCCCCGGGAGGTGGTGGTCCCCGGGGCTGCGGGAGGGCTCAGAGCCCTCCCGCAGCTTTTCTAATAAAGCCCCGGGGGTGGCGGTCCCCGGGGCTTGGGAGGCCCTTAGAGGCCCCCATACATAAAATAAACCCCCCAGCATGCCCCCGGGACTTGGCCCACCCGGGGCAAGTGCTATCGAGCGCGGGAGACCGCGCTTCGATTTTTCGGCAGGATCCGCGCTCCCTGAGCGCATCCTGCCGTTTTTTTTTAAATGCTTTTTTTGCCCAGGGGTCCTTGTGGGACCCCTGAGCAGGCCTAGGGGTTAGGGTGTTTCTACCCTGCCCCTTTGTGCGTTTTGCGCACTTGTTTCTTCTTCTTTTTCTCGGCGGGATCCGCGCACCCTAAGCGCATCCCGCCGATTTTTTTAAAAAATGCTTTTTCTGCCCAGGGGTCCTTGTGGGACCCCTGAGCAGACCTAGGGGTCAGGGTGTTTCTACCCTGCCCCCTTTTGCGCTTTGTGCACTTGTTTCTGTCCTCGGTTCTACCGAGGGACAAAATGGCTGCCAACACTTCTTGATTTGGAGTGTTGACAGCCAATTAGCATGCAGCTCGTGATCGGGAGGGTACGCGGATCCGACGCGCCCATAGATATATATGTGATTTTAATTGTGAATTTCTCAGGAACTACTGAACGGATTTACACCATTTTAGCAAAAGGCACCAGTCTGAACCAAGGGCTACCTCTTTGACAAATTTGGGGTAATTCCGTTCAGCAGTTCGGGCTGTAGCTGCGACTAAAGGTTCCTATGGAAAAATGAATGGGGAAAACGTGTTTTGGGACCCCCCTTTTTTCTCGGCCCCCGCTTGACGTATCACCCTGAGACTTTCAGGGTAGGAGCGGACCGGAGCGCCCCAACAAGTTGGAAGCTTTCGCGAAGATTCGTCAACCGGCGCCAACGTTATTGCAAATAGAATGTCGCGGATTTCCTATGGATAATAGGTCCTAACTATAACTATCTACTGGCGACCGCCAGTAGATAATATATATATATATATTCACTGAAAAAACCATAGGTTTTAGGGACAGTTATAGTTAGTTGGACATTGCACTCGTACAAAACCCGTGAAATTCCCCTGTTATAGTTAGTTCAGCTAACTATAACTCGCGCCCCGCAATGCACTGCTGATGACGTCACATATTACATCACTCATGACATGGTCAGTGACATCACTGATGACATCACTGATGACATCTCAAATGACATCACTGATGACATCACTGATGACATCATCCAGTGACTGTGTGTTTCTGTAAAGTTTAAATATGTTTAATATATATAGGGAAAGGCGTATTGAAGAATGAGTGGGTGTATAAGTGTCTGAATGGATGATTTAGTACGTGAGTGACTGACTCTACAAGTGAGTGATTAAACGTATCTTACTGAATGCATGGGTTAGTGACTAAACTGTGTGAATGTCTGTATCCGTCTGTTTGTTGGTGTGTAAGTGGATGCATGGATTTGCGAATAGCTACATGAGTGTCTATATGGGTTATTGATTGGTTCTCTGAGTATCTGTATGGCTGCCTGAGTGTTTGTGTGGGTGGGGTGTGTGTGACTCTATACATAGATGTGTGAGTGGGTGATTCACTGGGTGCATGATTTCAAGAGTGCATCTGTGATGGACTGCTTGGGTGGGTGAGTGTGTGTATGGGTGTGTTAGTGAGTGAATGTATATCTCAGTGGTACATGTGCAAGTAACTACATATGTAAAAGGCAGTATATATGTGTGTTAGAGTATTTAAATGGCTATAAGTGAGAGTGTGTTATTGTGAGAGTGGCTGTATGGATGCGTGTGTGCTTGTATCAGTTATTGTATAAGAGCGTAAGAATGTGCTAGTATTTGTATGAGTAAGTGAGCTGGTGTGTGTATAACTGTATAGGTGAGTAAATGGGTGTGTGATTAATTTTTGCATGACTGACTAGGTGTGTGAGTACCTCTATGGATGAGTGGCGGTGTGTGAGTGTTTATATAGGTGTATGAGTGCATATGATAGTCCTGTACTGAGTGACTGTAAGTATGAGTGACTGTACAGGTGAGTGAGTGGATGTGTGTGTAGACCTAAGAATCAGTGAGTGGGTATGTAGTTTTTGGTGTTGGAGTGTCTATGGTTTTGAGAATGGCAGTCTGTAATTTAGAGTGGGTGTATCAAAAGTTATATTAGGGTGTGAGAAGATGCATGAAATTATCACATGGATGATGTCATCAGTGATGTCATTTGAGATGTCATCAGTGATGTCATCAGGGATGTCACTGACCATGTCATGAGTGATGTAATATGTGATGTCATCAGCAGTGCATTGCGGGGCGCGAGTTATAGTTAGCTGAACTAACTATAACAGGGGAATTTCACGGGTTTTGTATGAGTGCAATGTCCAACTAACTATAACTGTCCCTAAAACCTATGGTTTTTTCAGTGAATTTCAAAGGTTTTTTAAATGCTAATTTCTAACTATAACGTGTCTGAAACCTATGGTTTTTTCAGTGAATTTCAAAGGTTTTTTAAATGCTAATTTCTAACTATAACGTGCCTGAAACCTATGGTTTTTTCAGTGAATTTCAAAAGTTTTTTAAATGCTAATTTCTAACTATAACGTGCTTGAAACCTATGGTTTTTCAGTGAATTTCAAAGGTTTTTTAAATGCTAATTTCTAACTATAACGTGCCTGAAACCTATGATTTTTAAGTGAATTTCAAAGGTTTTTAAATGCTAGTTTCTAACTATGCCAACAGAGGTAGGACATGTGAAGAAAGAAGAAAAACGCACAGAAAGAAGCAAAAGATGTGCAGAAAGAACCAACAGAGGAGCAGAAAGAGGCCTTGTTGCAAAATCATCCTGTGCCCACAACTTTTTCAGACGGGTACTGGTGGTAACTGACTCTGACTAACCAGAGCCAGTGCGCGTTTGCACAGTGGTGAAGGGAGGGGGCCTGAGGTGACATGTGTGCAAACGCGCCCCATGGCGCGTTTTAAGTTGCGGGATTAAGTCCCCTTGAATCCTGAGGGTCCCTGGGGCCCAACTAGCCCCCAGGTACCTACAGTTAGGACCACAGAGCTGAGTTGCAGAGAGGCGTTCCGAGGCCACGCACCTTTTTCACCTCTCTGCAACGCAACTCTGTTGTGCTTACTGAAGGTACCTGGTGGGCTAGTTGGCCCCCAGGATTCAAAGGGAATTAACTCCCCAACTTAAAACGCACCACAGGGCGTGTTTGCGCACATGTCACCTGAGGCCCCGCCCCTCCCTTCACCACTGTGCAAACGCGCCCGTGGCGCGTTTTAAGTTGGGGGATTAGGTCACCTTGAATCCTGAGAGTCCCTGGGGCCCAACCAGCCCACCAGGTACTTCCAGTAAGCACCACAGGCCTGCGTTGCAACGCCTGTAACAAATTGTGCAGTTGTGTTTAGGTAGTGAAGAGGGTCGTGCTGGGGGTAGTGTTTTAGGGTTTAGGGTAGTACAGTGGTGTTTGTGTAGTGTAGGGGGTCATGCTGGGGTTAGATTTAGGGTTTAGGGTAGTGCAGTGGTGTTTGTGTAGTGTAGGGGGTCATGCTGGGGGTAGATTTAGGGTTTAGGGTAGTGCAGTGGTGTTTGTGTAGTGTAGGGAGTCGTCCTGGGGAGTGTTTTAGGGTTTAGGGTAGTACAGTGGTGTTTGGGTAGTGTAGGGGGTCGTGCTGGGGTTAGTGTTTTAGGGTTTAGGGTAGTGCAGTGGTGTTTGGGTAGTGTAGGGGTCGTGCTGGGGAGAGTGTTTTAGGGTTTAGGGCAGTGCAGTGGTGTTCGGGTAGTGTAGGGGGTCGTGCTGGGGGAGTGTTTTAGGGTTTAGGGCAGTGCAGTCGTGTTCGGGTAGTGTAGGGGGTCGTGCTGCGGGAGTATTTTAGGGTTTAGGGTAGTGCAGTGGTGTTCGGGTAGTGTAGGGGGTCATGCTGGGGGTAGTGTTCTAGGGTTTAGGGCAGTGCAGTGGTGTTCGGGCAGTGTAGGGGGTCGTGCTGGGGGTGGTGTTTTAGGGTTTAGGGTAGTGCAGTGGTGTTCGGGCAGTGTAGGGGGTCGTGCTGGGGGTGGTGTTTCAGGGTTTAGGGCAGTGCAGTGGTGTTCAGGCAGTGTAGGGGGTCGTGCAGGGGTGGTGTTTCAGGGTTTAGGGCAGTGCAGTGGTGTTCGGGCAGTGTAGGGGGTCGTGCAGGGGTGGTGTTTTAGGGTTTAGTGCAGTGGTGTTCGAGCAGTAAAGGGGGTCATGCTGGGGGTGGTGTTTCAGGGTTTAGGGCAGTGCAGTGGTGTTCGGACAGTGTAGGGGGTGGTGCAGGGGTGGTGTTTCAGGGTTTAGGGCAGTGCAGTGGTGTTCGGGCAGTGTAGGGGGTCGTACAGGGGTGGTGTTTCAGGGTTTAGGGCAGTGCAGTGGTGTTCGGGCAGTGTAGGGGGCGGTGCAGGGGGTGGTGTTTCAGGGTTTAGGGCAGTACAGTGGTGTTCGGGCATTGTAGGGGGTGGTGCTGGGGCTTGTGTTTCAGGGTTTCGGGCAGTGCAGTGGTGTTCGGGCAGTGTAGGGGTGGTGCTGGGGCTGGTGTTTCAGGGTTTAGGGCAGTGCAGTGGTGTTCGGGCAGTGTAGGGGGTGGTGCTGGGGCTGGTGTTTCAGGGTTTAGGGCAGTGCAGTGGTGTTCGGGCAGTGTAGGGGGTGGTGCTGGGGCTGGTGTTTCAGGGTTTAGGGCAGTGCAGTGGTGTTCGGGCAATGTAGGGGGTCTTGCTGGGGCTGGTGTTTCAGAGTCTAGGGCAATGCAGTGGTGTTCGGGCAGTGTAGGGGGTCTTGCTGGGGCTGGTGTTTCAGGGTTTAGGGCAGTGCAGTGGTGTTCAGGCAGTGAAGGGGGTCGTGCTGGGGCTGGTGTTTCAAGGTTTAGGGCAGTGCAGTGGTGTTCGGGCAGTGTAGGGGGTCGTGCTGGGGGTAGTGTTTTAGGGTTTAGGGTAGTGCAGTGGTGCTTGTGTAGTGTAGGGGGTCATGCTGGGGGTATTGTTTTAGGGTTTAGGGTAGTGCAGTGGTGTTTGTGTAGTGTAGGGGGTCATGTTTTAGGGTAGTGCAGTGGTGTTTGGGTAGTGTAGGGGTCATGCTGGGGTAGTGTTTTAGGATTTAGGTTAGTGCAGTGGTGTTTGGGTAGTGTAGAGGGTCGTGCTGGGGGTAGTGTTTTAGGGTTTAGGGTAGTGCAGTGGTGTTTGTGTAGTGTAGGGGGTCGTGCTGGGGGTAGTGTTTTAGGGTTTAGGGTAGTGCAGTGGTGCTTGTGTAGTGTAGGGGGTCGTGCTGGGGGTAGTGTTTTAGGGTTTAGGGTAGTGCAGTGGTGTTTGTGTAGTATAGGGGGTCATGTTTTAAGGTAGTGCAGTGATGTTTGTGTAGTGTAGGGGCCATGCTGGAGATAGTGTTTTAGGATTTAGGGTAGTGTAGTGGTGTTTGGTTAGTGTAGGGGGTCGTGCTGGGTGTAGTGTTTTAGGGTTTAGGGTAGTGCAGTGGTGTTTGTGTAGTGTAGGGGGTCGTGCTGGGGGTAGTGTTTTAGGGTTTAGGGTAGTGCAGTGGTGCTTGTGTAGTGTAGGGGGTTGTGCTGGGGGTAGTGTTTTAGGGTTTAGGGTAGTGCAGTGGTGTTTGTGTAGTGTAGGGGGTCATGTTTTAGGGTAGTGCAGTGGTGTTTGGGTAGTGTAGGGGTCGTGCTGGTGGTAGTGTTTTTGGATTTAGGTTAGTGCAGTGGTGTTTGGGTAGTGTAGGGGGTCGTGCTGGGGGTAGTGTTTTAGGGTTTAGGATAGTGCAGTGGTGCTTGTGTAGTGTAGGGGGTCGTGCTGGGGGTAGTGTTTTAGGGTTTAAGGTAGTGCAGTGGTGTTTTTGTAGTGTAGGGGGTCATGTTTTAAGATGCAATGCTCCAATACCTGACCAGTCTGCACTACATAAAACTGCAAAAACTAAAAATAAAAAGTGTTTTGCACACTTTTGTCATTGGGCTATATGTGGGCTACATCTGGGTAATATTTGTGCTACATTTGGGCTCTTTTTTCACTGGTGGCCATCTTGGAAGACTTCTTTGTTATGAAGTTTCCTAATTTCTTCATTTACTGCAGTCTCCTCAGTAGGAAATGCTTTCAGTTTTTTACTTTGATTCCATCAAGAAGGCATTCAGATGTGTCTCACATCTGCCATAAATTCAGAATGTTAGCACTCTAGTTGCTCATTAGATCACTGGAGTAAAGCTACTGCTCACCAGGGAGTTAACTGGTAGTCTGCTGCTGGTATTGAAAGTGATTGTTTCAGTCTGCATGTCAGAATTTTCTAATGAAATAGAAGAGGATTTGAGATCTCACTTAAAACATGCCCTAATTTTTCTTTCTGCAGCACTAACCATAATTTCTATTTAAAAAGAACCCCTCATTTTGTTCCTTTTTAAATTAAATGTTTTAAGTGTTACCGGTTTATTCCAATCAAGATGGCTTCAGGTGTGCCATACTTTTGTCATAAGTAAGGCTGTTAGCGCTCTAGTTGTTCTTTAGAACACTCTGGGAAGCTGCAGTAGAACACAAAGGCATCAACTGGCAGGCTGCTCCTGTTGAAATATAACAGGAAGATATTTGAGATCACACTTGAAATATGTCCTAATTTTTCTTTCTACAGCACTAACCATAATTTCTATGACAAAATGAACCCCATCATTTTGTTCCTTTTAAATTAAATGTTTTAAGTGTTACCAGTTTATTCCAATCAAGATGGCTTCAGGTGTGCCATACTTTTGTCATAAGTAAGGCTGTTAGCACTCTAGTTGTTCTTTAGAACACTCTGGGAAGCTGCAGTAGAACACAAAGGCATCAACTGGCAGGCTGCTCCTGTTGAAATATAACAGGAAGATATTTGAGATCACACTTGAAACATGTCCTAATTTTTCTTTCTACAGCACTAACCATAATTTCTATGACAAAATGAACCCCATCATTTTGTTCCTTTTTAAATTAAATGTTTTAAGTGTTACCAGTTTATTCCAATCAAGATGGCTTCAGGTGTGCCATACTTTTGTCATAATTAAGGCTGTTAGCACTCTAGTTGTTCTTTAGAACACTCTGGGAAGCTGCAGTAGAACACAAAGGAATCAACTGACAGTCTCTGCCCTTGTTGGATGTACATGTTTTACTGAGAATGTCAGACTTCATTCTCACATGAGTGAGAAAGATAATGTGAATTTACAGAAAATATGCTCTCATTTTAGCTTCTGGAGCACCTTCCAAACCTCCATGGGACAAGCATGAGAAAATAGTGTTCTCTCAAACATGATTCATGATATCCCAGCAGAAGGTTTTTCACATGGTAAAATCACCTTGGAATACACCACAATTCCTAAAATTAGTATGGTACCGTCAACAAATAAATTCTAATGTAACTAAAGCCTGTTATCACCCTTTATAGTTCTCCTTTTGGTGACCCTCAAAATCTTCTATTCACTACAATGCATTTCAATGAGGTACTATCATTTATATTGGTCCCAAGATGGCTGCCAGAAATTCCAGGATGAAGTGCTGACAGCCAATCAGATCTCACGATGACATGTGTGGTTAGGCTCCGCCCAGATATATATGTGACTTTACTTTTGATTTTCTCAGGAACTACTGAACGGATTTACACCATTTAAGCAAAAGGCACGACACTGAACCAAGGGCTACCTCTTTGCCAAATTTGGTGTAATTCCGTTCAGCAGTTCGGGCTGTAGCTGCGACTTAAGGTTCCTATGGAAAAATGAATGGGGAAAACACGTTTTGGGACCCCCCATTTTCTTGGCCCCGCTGACGTATCACCCGAGACTTTCAGGATAGGAGCGGACCGGAGCGCCCCAACAAGTTGGAAACTTTCGCGAAGATTCGTTAACCGGCGCCAACGTTATTTCAAATAGAATGTCGCGGATTTCCTATGGATAATAGGTTTTAACTATAACTATCTACTGGCGACCAGTAGATACATATATATATATATATATATATATATATATATATATATATATATATATATATATATATATATATATATATATATATATATATATATATATATATATATATATATATTTATATATATATATTACTTACTGGCGGTCGCCAGTAGGTAGTTATAGTTAGGACCTATTTTCCATAGGAAATTCACAACATTCTATTTCCAATAACTTTGGCGCCGGTTGATGAATCTTCGCGAAACTTTCAAAACTCGTGGGGCGCTCTGGTCCGCTCCTATCCTAAAAGTCTCGGGGTGTTTCGTCAAGTGGGGGCCGAGAAAAAAGGGGGGTCCCAAAACATGTTTTCCCCATGCAATTTTCCATAGGAACCTTTAGTCGCAGCTACAGCTCGAACTGCTGAACGGAATTACACCAAATGTGGCAAAAAAGGTAGCCCTTGGTTCAGAGTCGTGCCTTTTGGTTAAATGGTGTAAATCTGTTCAGTAGTTCCTGAGAAATTTGAAAAGAAAACACATATATATCTGGGCGGAGCCTAACCACACATGTCATCGTGAGATCTGATTGGCTGTCAGCACTTCATCCTGGAATTGCTGGCAGCCATCTTGGGACCAATATAAATGATAGTACCCCATTGAAATGCATTGTAGTGAATCGAAGATTTTGAGGGTTACCAAAGGAGAACTATAAAGGGTGATAACAGACTTTAGTTACATTAGAATTCATTTGTTGATGGTACCATACTAATTTCAGGAATTGTGGTGTGTTCTAAGGTGATTTTACCCTGTGAAAAACCTTCTGCTGGGATATCATGAATCATGTTTGAGAGAAAATTATTTTCACATGCTTGTCCCATACAGTTTTGGAAGGTGCTCCAGAAGCTAAAATGAGATCATATTTTCTGTAAATTCACATTATCTTTCTCAGTCATGTGAGAATGAAGTCTGACATTCTCAGTAAAACATGTACATCCAACAAGGGCAGAGACTGTCAGTTGATTCCTTGGTGTTCTACTGCAGCTTCCCAGAGTGTTCTAAAGAACAACTAGAGTGCTAACAGCCTTACTTATGACAAAAGTATGGCACATCTGAAGCCATCTTGATTGGAATAAACTGGTAACACTTAAAACATTTAATTTAAAAGGAACAAAATGATGGGGTTCATTTTGTCATAGAAATTATGGTTAGTGCTGTAGAAAGAAAAATTAGGACATGTTTCAAGTGTGATCTCAAATATCTTCCTGTTATATTTCAACAGGAGCAGCCTGTCAGTTGATGCCTTTGTGTTCTACTGCAGCTTCCCAGAGTGTTTTAAAGAACAACTAGAGCGCTAACAGTCTTACTTATGACAAAATTATGGCACACCTGAAGCCATCTTGATTGGAATAAAGTGGTAACTCTTAAAACATTTAATTTAAAAGGAACAAAATGAGGGGGTTCATTTTGTCCTAGAAATTATGGTTAGTGCTGTAGAAAGAAAAATTAGAACATGTTTTAAGTGAGATCTCAAATATCTTCCTGTTATATTTCAACAGGAAGCTTGTCAGTTGATGCCTTTGTGTTCTACTGCAGCTTCCCAGAGTGTTCTAAAGAACAACTAGAGAGCTAACAGTCTTACTTATGACAAAAGTATGGCACACCTGAAGCCATCTTGATTGGAATAAACTGGTAACACTTAAGACATTTAATTTAAAAAGGAACAAAATGAGGAGGTTCATTTTGCCATAGAAATTATGGTTAGTGCTGTAGAAGAAAAATTAGGACATGTTTTAAGTGAGATCTCAAATATCTTCCTGTTATATTTCAACAGGAGCAGCCTGTCAGTTGATGCCTTTGTGTTCTACTGCAGCTTCCCAGAGTGTTCTAAAGAACAACTAGAGTGCTAACAGCCTTACATATGACAAAAGTATGGCACACCTGAAGCCATCTTGATTGGAATAAACTGGTAACACTTAAAACATTTAATTTAAAAGGAACAAAATGATGGGGTTCATTTTGTCATAGAAATATGGTTAGTGCTGTAGAAAGAAAAATTAGGACATGTTTCAAGTGTGATCTCAAATATCTTCCTGTTATATTTCAACAGGAGCAGCCTGTCAGTTGATGCCTTTGTGTTCTACTGCAGCTTCCCAGAGTGTTCTAAAGAACAAATAGAGCGCTAACAGTCTTACTTATGACAAAATTATGGCACACCTGAAGCCATCTTGATTGGAATAAACTGGTAACTCTTAAAACATTTAATTTAAAAAGGAACAAAATGAGGGGTTCATTTTGTCATAGAAATTATGGTTAGTGCTGTAGAAAGAAAAATAAGGACATATTTTAAGTGAGATCTCAAATATCTTCCTGTTATATTTCAACAGGAGCAGCCTGTCAGTTGATGCCTTTGTGTTCTACTGCAGCTTCCCAGAGTGTTCTAAAGAACAACTAGAGCGCTAACAGTCTTACTTATGACAAAAGTATGGCACACCTGAAGCCATCTTGATTGGAATAAACTGGTAACACTTAAAACATTTAATTTAAAAAGGAACAAAATGAGGGGTTCATTTTGCCATAGAAATTATGGTTAGTGCTGTAGAAAGAAAAATTAGGACATGTTTTAAGTGAGATCTCAAATCCTCTTCTATTTCATTAGAGAATTCTGACATGCAGACTGAAACAATCACTTTCAATACCAGCAGTAGACTTCCAGTTAACTCCCTGGTGAGCAGTAGCTTTACTACAATGATCTAATGAACAACTAGAGTGCTAACATTCTGAATTTATGGCAAATGTGTGACACATCTGAATGCCTTCTTGATGGAATCAAAGTAAAAAACTGAAAGCATTTCCTACTGAGGAGACTGCAGTAAATGACGAAATTAGGAAACTTCATAACAAATAAGTCTCCCAAGATGGCCACCAGAGAAAAAAGAGCCCAAATGTAGCACAAATATCACCCAGATGTAGCCCACATATAGCCCAATGACAGAAGTGTGCAAAACACTTTTTATTTTTAGTTTTTCTGCAGTTTTATATAGTGCAAACTGGTCAGGTATTGGAGCGTTACATTTTACTTGGACCCCTTATTGCGTATTTTGCACGAAGTACACGAGATTGATCTTGCGAAACATTGAACTTTATGATTCTGTTAACCTGAAGTTGCTCTGATCCGGGCTTTGTAACACCCGTTTTTACCTACTGGTTTTAATTAATTCTCACTGTATTGTATTAGGAAAGAGGATTTACTGTTTTTATGTACACTTTTATGATCTATGTTTCTAAATCAGATCAAATAAAGTTTAATGAATTCTATGGCAGGACGGAGGTGAGGATTATGCATATCTTTCCTCACTTTATTTGCATAGCAGTTCAAAGAAAACGTAACACAACAATCATTAAACAAAAGACTACACAACCCATGAACCATTACGGGGGTAGTCTCCAAGGCAACTATAGTCCAATCATATCACAGTCCATCGTATATAATATCGTGATGTCCCTTCTGCTTCCTCTTTCTTCACTGCTCGTCAGTTAAGTGCATTCCTTACATTCTTGGCTTAATCTGACGTTGTTGCTGTTTGTATAGAGGTTTCTTGTGCACGTTATTAGCATTATTGCCTTGGTATTGTTTCATATTCCCTGCGCAGCAGGCTCTTGCCCGAGCGCATTCTCCCCCTCGCAGTTTCTCCCGCTGTGTGCTCTGCGCGCGGTGAGATCCTGTCAGGCGCGTCTGGTCCGAGCGAGGCAGCTCCGCCGTCTTTACGCGCGTTTGGGAATCCGGTCACTCCTTTAGTGTCCGCTTGATTCCCGACCAACCCTCGCCTAATTTTGACACAGCTACGCGGTGATTTCCCCACACAGCCACGTTAGTGACCAGTGCCACCTGGTG
Organism: Calotriton arnoldi; assembly: GCA_963921515.1. NCBI lineage: Eukaryota > Metazoa > Chordata > Amphibia > Caudata > Salamandridae > Calotriton > Calotriton arnoldi. The sequence goes on from CAWUFW010003888.1 coordinate 886,973, forward strand.
GTGATAATTGGTATTGCGCCTCAGTCTATTCTTATAACAGCTTCGGGGAAAGCCCAGCTGTTGGAGCACCGGCGAGGGGGCTGCCTTAAGGATTTTAAGGGCATTTGTTCTGTGCTCACACCCTCTGCTATCATGTCTTCTCCAGAAGACCATTTTTACTCCTACTACCAGGAAGTGGAGGAGGAATGGCCCCCCAACTTCTCCCTCCAGCAGTGGGCCAAGCCCTCTCTCTGGCTATTTCTAGGGCACTGGCTCCTATTAGGGATCAGGTTGATAAGCTGGCGAAAAGCATCCCAGGGGTGTTCAGTGACCCAGATTGGTGGTGGCGGGTCCCAGTAGCTCCCAGATGGGGAATAAAAGGGCCGTTAAGCATAACGCGGGGCACTTGGAAGGATTTGATAAACTTACGGAGACCTTCCTCAAGAGTGCGCGAACGCTAAAACATGCACCCTGCCGGGAGGAGGAGGAGCCCGGAGAAAATTGCGACACTATCACCACTATTGTAGACCCCGACGGCGGGTTTCCCTTAGAGGGAGAGGGTGTATCGGAGGACGATTTCTCCTCCGATGAGGATAAGGACTCGGGGCGTCCAGAGTCCCACTCCTCTCAGTCCCCGGTTGGGGATGGGGTCCACTCGGACATGTTCGAGCCTACCCAAATTTACCATCCTAGGTCGGCGCAGTGGACACCTGACGCCGGCAGAGTATGTGGTGGGAAAAATCCATCAACCCCTGCACTACCCTAAAAACTAAAACACTAACCCCAGCATGACCCCCTACACTACCCAAACACCACTGCGCTGCCCTATACAATAAAACACAACCCCCTACACTACACAAACATGACTGCACTACCCTAAACCCTAAAACACTACCCCCTACCCTACCCAAACACCACTGCACTACCCTAAACCATAAAACACTACCCCCAGCATGACCCCCTACACTACACAAACACCACTGCACTACCCTAAACCCTAAAACACTACCACCAGCATGACCCCTACACTACTCAAACACCACTGCACTACCCTAAACCCTAAAACACTACCCCAGCACGACCCCTACACTACCCATACACCACTGCACTACCCTAAACCCTAAAACACTACCCCCAGCACGACCCCCTACACTACTGCACTACCCTAAACCCTAAAACACTACCCCCAGCACGACCCCCTACACTACCCAAACACCACTGCACTACCCTAAACCCTAAAACACTACCCCCAGCGCGACCCCCTACACCACCCAAACACCACTGCACTACTCTAAACCCTAGAAAAGAAACCCCCACCCCATGCCCAATCCCCCTTACCTCTCACTCCTCATGGTTCCTCTCTCCTCGTGGTTCCTGCTTCACGTCATCTCTGAGGGCGGTGCACGTCGTTGTGAGGAAACGGAACAGCCTCTGTTTCCTTACAACGACATGGATCGTCTACATGTTTTTAGAGCGCATGGTCATTTACCATACATACCTTTACAACAAAATTCGTTGTAAAGGCATGCGTGGTAAATGACCATGAGTTCTAAAAAATGCGTAGTAATGACTTCGTGATGTACAACGCATGCGTGGTAATGCATGCGTTGTAATGGTATCGCAAAGTAAAAAGTCGTTGTAACGGCTGTTTACCGATCGAAGCTGGCCCCTGTTCTTCAGTGAGGCGTTTATTTGATTAATTAGGAGGAAGGAATGTGGTTTTTACCGAAAAGTGCATTCCCGGCTGTTGTATTGTGAAAGTGTCCGCGTGGCCTGGTTTCACTTCCGGTGAGAGAGTGGAAGAGTCTGTTTGGATCTAAAGGAGTTCTGTTGTTGGACGGGGCCGGCGCGACATGTCATCAGAAAACATAGCTAATGGAAAGCGTCCTCCCTGAAGTGTGGAGCAGTGCCATGAGAGCTCAACAAGTGTGCGTCCCAGCGCAGTATGACCGTACCGCGTGACCCATGTGCCGTCTCCAGGGTACGGGAGGCAGAAGCGGCTTCGCAGGTCCTCTTGAAGACCGTTGTAGCACTAATTCTACATTTTGGTACTAGGGCATTTTAACTTCGTTGTTCCTGCCAGATACAAAGAGAAGATCCTGTGTTATTCAGTGCCCTCATTACCTTTCTTGTGGGTTGTGGTGCTTGTCACTTCGCTGCCCCGCCGGTGCACACGACTGGGCACCCCACCTCGTGTGCCATCTGCAGGGCCTCTGCCCTCAGATCACTGATTTCGGTTTCTGGAGTGGCAACATAAACAGTTGCTCCCAAAGGACTAGCCTGAACACTTAGGTGAATATCCCCTGCACCAGCATTCCACGGAAATTCTTTCCTAGCTCTCCCACGTCAACGAGCACGGCTCCGCTCGCGACACCGTATGACGTCATCGGAGCCATAAGAGGACCTCGTCGGCGTGCTGATGTCAGTTCCACCCATTTTTCCGTGCCACCGAGGCAAACAGGGGACCGAGACATTTTCACATGTATACATAGTATAATAAATATATATATATTCACTGAAAAAACCATAGGTTTCAGGCACGTTATAGTTAGAAATTAGCATTTAAAAAACCTTAGAAATTCACTGAAAAAACCATAGGTTTCAGGCACGTTATAGTTAGAAATTAGCATTTAAAAAACCTTAGAAATTCACTGAAAAAACCATAGGTTTCAGGGGCGTTATAGTTAGTTGGACATTTCACTCGTACAAAACCATAGAAATTCCCCGTTATAGTTAGTTCAGCTAACTATAACTCGTGCGCTCCATAATGCCCTGCTGATGACATCACATATTACATCACTCATGACATGGTCAGTGACATCACTCATGACATCACTGATGACATCTCAAATGACATCACTGATGACATCACTGATGACATCATCCAGTGAATGTGTGTTTTCTGAAAATTAAATATGTTTTATATATGTATATCTCAAGGTCGATGGAAGAATAAATGGGTATATACGTGTCTAAATGGATGATTTTGTTTTGTAAAATTGATTGTATAACTGACTAAGTGTATCTTAGTGAATACATGGGTTAGTGAGTAATGTTTAAATATGAAAATATCTGTATCAGTCTCTCACTTTGTGTATAAGTGGCTGCATGGGTTGGTGAGTAGCTACATGAGTGTCTATATGGGTTATTAGTTGGTTTTTTGAGTATCAGTATGAGTGTCTGTATAGTTCGGTGGGGGGTATTTCTTAGTGCATAGATGCATGAATGAGTGACTCACTGTTTGTGTTGAAGACAGCATGTGTGCAGGACTGTATAGGTGGATGAATATGTGTATGGGTGTGTTAGTGAGTGAATGACTGTCTCAATAGTGTCTTTATGAGTAACTACATATGTTTTAAACTAGTATATGTGAGTATTGGTGTATATAAGTGAGTATATGTGAGAGTGAGAGATTAGAAGAGTTCCTGTAGGAAATAAGTAGGTGTTTCTATAAGTGATTGTTTAAGAGAGTAAGTATGTGTAAGTTTCTGTAGAAGTAAGTGTGGTAGTGTGTGTATAACTGTATATGCAAGTAAATGGATGTTTGATACTTTGTTTGCATGTGTGACTATGTGTGTGAGTAACTCTATGGATGAGTGGCGGTGTGTAACAGGATGTATAGGTGTATGAGTACATATGATGAGTGAGTACATGTATGAGTGACTGTATAGGGACTGTTGGTGAATGAGTGGATGTGTGTGTAGATCTTGGAATTACTGAATAGGTGTGTTGTAACTGGTATTGGTATGTCCATTGTTTTGAAAATGTTAGTTTGTATTTTTGAGTGTGTGTATCAAAGGTTATATTAGGGTGAGAGGAGGTCTGCCACTCTATCACAAGGATGATGTCATCAGTGATGTCATTTGAGATGTCATCAGTGATGTCATGAGTGATGTCACTGACCATGTCATGAGTGATGTAATATGTGACGTCATCAGCAGTGCATTGCGGGCGTGCGAGTTATAGTTAGCTGAACTAACTATAGCGGGAGAATTTCTATGGTTTTGTACGAGTGAAATGTCCAACTAACTATAACGCCCCTGAAACCTATGGTTTTTTCAGTGAATATATATATATATATATATATATTACAACTCCTTGATGAGTTGTTGAGATGCTCGAACCAGTCTTCCAGATCTAGTTGTATGAGATAGAGGAGGGGTGCCTTCATCTGGCATCTCTGGAAAAGAGTCGGATGCTGGACGTGGGCACTCAGGTGGACTTGCCTCACTCGCAAGGTCTGGAGCAGATGAACATCGAGGCAAGGGCTTAAAGTGTGATGAGTCTCTAGTTATGGATTTTCGAGGTCGTTGGGCAGTTACCACATGTCCTTTGCTCACCACAACTCTTAGCAGCTCAGCATCAAAAGGAATCCACCTTGCGTGTCCACTTTTGCTTAACAAGAATTCGGTCTCCTTTCTCGAAAACCATGTGTCGGGCATGTCAGTGTAGGCCTTCATCTTGCAAAGTGTGGATTGAGCCTGTCTGTCTGTCTCCTAGGAGATTTCTGAATAGAGGAGCAGCTTCCAACTCCCTGGCCAGAAAAACCTTGTCTGAGGTCTCTGGGACCCTATATAGTCTGCTATTGGTTGGTACATGTGTGCACTGATTGGTGGTTGTATCTGGTGTTTCTATTGGATTAGGGTTAGTGTCCTCATTGGTTGGGTATTTGAGGGTTCTGATTGGTTTCTGGGTTCTGTGACTCAATCAATGTAGGGTTGGGACTAGGGCTAGGGTTAGGCTTTCTATTGGAAGTAGGGACTAGGGCTTCCTGTGTGATTGGTTGCTTGGACTTGGGTTGGGACTGCTGGTAGGGCTAGGGCCTCTATTGGACGTAGAGATCAGGGTTTTTGAAACTGATTGGGTGCTTGGACTAGGGCTAAGATTGGCTGTAAAGTCCTGGTCTCCTATTGGTTCTGGATATTAGGGCTGGTGTTGTGATTGGATAGTGTTAGGGCTAGGGTTCCCATTGGCTGAAGGGGTCACATGATTAATAGGGCTATAAAAGGCCAAGGCTTAGGGCGTCTCAGCCCGGGCGTCGAGGCTAAGGGTGGAGAGGACAAGGGCAGTTGCCTGTTTGAGCCTGTTCGAGACTGGTCGGGACTAGGGCCAGAAATGCTGCCCATTTACCCATTCAGTAATACCCACCCAACACCATCCACATCCACAAACATAGTAACACACTCACACCAAATGTACACCACACACAACCCTATGTACAAATCAATGTACCAGCATACACTACAAAACCAACCAAACCACATCTATACACCCTTCTATCCCAACTACCACACATTTCCACCATCACCTACAAACAGTACACAACTCTATCCTAAACCACTAACCAATCCACTCATCACTATCACAACGTCATTCAACACCATACATGACTACATCCCATCCAGACACACACTCCCTGCTCTAATTACTCCTAACAGACCACTTTTTAGCACTAACAAACATATAATCAGCCTTCCATCATTTGTCCAACCAACACCCTCCTCTTCCTTCTACCATAATAACACTAACGCACAACACATACACTGCACGGCACCACACTTATTAACTCTTGCAACAAACAAGTCTAAGACAAACACTCTTGCCTCTACTTCATTCCCTCCTACACACAACATATACTCTACTCATAAACACATCACCACCCCCTCTACCTTACAACCTCCTCTCACAAACAATACTATACAAACAAATCCATTGCATGAAACAAATACACCAGCACCCCTTTTCACTACTCCACAAAAACAAAACATATCACACACACCAGCACAACAAGATCTTCAAAGCGCAACACCTCATAATACTTACCATCACAAAATACAACCAAACACCCACCTTTCAAACCACACAAAGGAACAAACTCCAATGCCAAGCTTTCTCTCTTCCACCACACCTAACACAGATACAGCAACACAGAAACTCTCTTCCAAATGCCTCTCATCCATTGGACAATTTAGAACCTTACTACATGACCCACATGCTGCACCACCACCCCTGACTCATACACCTGCCGCCCTAAACACACGCAAACAATATAAGCAACGTGCCACACCTCACAACTTCACTTCCCCATGTCTACTGCACAATAATGTTACACCACAAAAACAACACAGCACACCAACTCACTCTCAAACACCATCTCCACCACATACACACGCAGACCCATCAATCAATCAATCAATCAATCACAGAATTTGTAAAGCGCACTACTTACCCGCGAGGGTCTCAAGGCGCTAGGGAAAAAGGGGGGGGGTGCTGCTACTGGTCGAACAACCAGGTCTTGAGTAGCCTCCTGAAGGTCAGCAGGTCTTGGGTCTGTCGTAGGCTTAGTGGAAGGGTGTTCCAGGTCTTGGCGGCGAGGTGGGAGAAGGATCTGCCGCCGGTGGTAGTTCTTCGAATGCGAGGGACGGTGGCGAGGGAGAGGTCGGCGGAGCGGAGTTGGCGGTTGGGGACGTAGAAGAGGAGTCGGCTGTTGAGGTAGGCTGGGCCAGTCTTGTGGAGTGCCTTGTGTGCGTGGATGAGGAGTTTGAAGGAGATTCTCCTGTCGACGGGGAGCCAGTGCAGGTTCCTCAGGTGGGGGTGATGTGGCTGTGGCGTGGTACATCGAGGATCAGGCGTGCGGAGGCGTTTTGTATGCGTTGCAGTCGCTTGATGAGCTTGGCTGGGGCTCCCGCGTAGAGGGCGTTCCCATAGTCAAGTCTGCTACTGACGAGGGCCTGGGTGACTGTTCTTCTTGTGTCTGTCGGGATCCACCTGTAGATCTTGCGAAGCATGCGGAGGGTGTTGAAGCAGGAGGATGAGACTGCGTTGACTTGCTTGGCCATGGAGAGCGTTGAGTCGAGGATGACTCCCAGGTTGCGTGCGTGGTCGGTGGGTGTCGGGGCTGCTCCCAGCATCGTTGGCCACCAGGAGTCGTCCCAGGCTGAGGGGTTGGAGCCGAGGATGAGGACCTCTGTCTTCTCCGTGTTCAGTTTTAGTCGGCTGATTTTCATCCAATCGGCGACGGCCTTCATTCTTCATGGAGGTTGGATTTGGCAGCGAGGGGTCCTTGGTGAGGAGAGGATCAGTTGAGTGTCGTCGGCGTAGGAGATTATGTTGAGGTCGTGCTGTCTGGCGATGCGTGCGAGCGGGGCCATGTAGATGTTGAACAGTGTTGGGCTGAGGGACGATCCCTGGGGTACGCCGCAGATGATCTCGGAGGCTTCGGATCGGAATGGTGGGAGGCGGACTCTCTGGGTTCTGCCGGCGAGGAAGGAGGTGGCCCATTCCAGGGCCTTGTCTCGGATCCCTGCGTCGTGGAGGCGTGCGCGTAGAGTGCGGTGGCAGACAGTGTCGAAGGCGGCGGAGAGGTCCAGCAGGATGAGGGCTGCGGTCTCACCGTTGTCCAGCAGGATCCTGATGTCGTCGGTGGCGGCGATGAGGGCAGTCTCAGTGCTGTGGTTGCTGCGGAACCCCGATTGGGATGGGTCCAGGATGCTGTTTTCTTCGAGGTATCGGGTTAGCTGTTTGTTGACGATCTTCTCGATGACCTTGGCTGGGAACGGAAGCAGGGAGATGGGCCGGAAGTTCTTGAGGTCTCTCGGGTCCGCCTTGGGTTTTTTGAGTAGGGCGTTGATCTCTGCGTGTTTCCAGCTCTCTGGGAAGGTCGCGGTCTCGAAGGAGAGATTGATGACGTTGCACAGGTGGGGTGCGATGGAGCTGCTGGCTATGTTGAAGATGTGGTGCGGGAAAGTGTCTGACGGGGAGCCGGAGTGTATTGTGCTCATGGTCTTGATGGTGTCCTCGATGTTCACGCTGGCCCAGGCTGGCAGGGGGTCGTGGTCGATGGTGTGCGGCGGGTCTGGTGCATCGATCTTAGTTGGGGCTGTCTGGGTGTTGAAGCTGTCGTGGATGTCGGCGATCTTGCGGTGGAAGAAGGTGGCGAGGGAATCGCACAGGGGTTGCGACGGCGGGACGTCGTTGGTGTTGGAGCTGGGGTTGGAGAGTTCCTTCACGATGTTGAAAAGCTCCTTGCTGTTGTGTGCGTTGTTGTCGAGGCGGTCTTTGAAGGAGATTCTCTTGGCGGACTTGATGAGGTGGTGGTGGTTACGGATGGCGTCTTTGTGGGCTGCGTGGCTGTCCGGTGTCTTATCACTGTGCCATTTCTTCTCTAGTTTCCGGCAGGTACGCTTGGAAGCTAGGAGTTCCGAGGTGAACCAGCTGGCTCTTTTGGTGGTGTCACTGTAGGTGAGTTTTTCAGCGGGGCGAGGGTGTTGGCACAGTCGTCCATCCATCGTCTGAGGTTGCAGGCAGCGTCGTCGGTGTTGGATGGGTCGGAGGGAGGGCTGAGAGCGAGGGTTGCCCGAAGTTGGTCTTCGGTGACTTTGCTCCAGCAGCGGCGTGGGATCTGTTGGGTGCGGTGGTGTGTGGTGGGTTTCTGGAAGGTGAAATGGATGCAGCGGTGGTCGGTCCAGAGGAGTTCCGTGGTGTGGCTGAAGGAGACGTGGGAGCTTGAGGAGAAGATGGGGTCAAGCGTGTGGCCGGCGGAATGGGTCGGTGTTGTGACGAGCTGGCTCAGACCGAGGTTGGCGAGACCCATCAAAATGCCTTCTAAGCATGCTGGATGAGGAACATGATACAGAACAGCTACACAATTGCTATCCTAATACAGCTAATACCAGCACTAAAAACACACTTGCTACAAACCCACACAATACTGATCACTCTTCTACAAAACAAAGTCTCACTATCACCAAAGCCCATTCTCTAAACTGTCTACTAATAAATGCTTGATCCCTCTCTAAAAACAAACATCACATCTACGACCTTCTCACCGATGCAAAACCAGACATAATATTCATAACTGAATCATGGTTGGGAGATGATATGGCTCCAGTCCTGCTTGAAGCCGTTCCTCTAGGCTACCAAACAATCACCCAAAATCGTATAGGCAAAAGAGGAGGTGGTCTAGCTGTTGTTTTCAGGCAAACACTACATATCACTAAAGTTGACGACATCACCATAAAGAATTGTGAGGCTCTTCTCACCAGATGCAATCCTACACCGTCTTCCTCCTGTAACTTCCTGCTCCTTTACAGACCTCCACCTAGCAAGGCGACATTCCCAGACGCACTTTTAGACACAGTTTCAAACCTGATAACAATACACTCCAACCTATGCGTTCTGGGTGACCTCAACATTTGGTTTGACAAACCCAATATGACCCATCCAAAAACAATGATCACTGACCTATACGCACTGAACCTGCATCAGATTGTCCACAAACCCACACACATCGCTGGCCATATCCTAGATGTCATTTTTGCTAATACTGAACTAGTTACCTTTCAAACTATAACTCCGGTCACATGGTCAGACCACCACTTGCTTGCTTTCCAACATAAAACAACACTAAGCGACTCACCTAAAACTACCTTACATCCATCCACCTATCGGCCGTGGAACAAACTCAATTTGAAACACTTAGAAACACAACTAACATCCAGTACAAATCTGGAAACAATAAATTCTGTTCAAAAACTATATGACTGGCTACAGGAAGCTTTTGACATCCTGATACCACTCAAAACCACACAACAGAACAAAAGAAAAAATGCGCCTTGGAGAAACATAGAGATAAAAGACATAAAACAACAAATTAGAAAGCTGCAACGTCCCTGGCTCAAAACAAACGCCAAACAAGACAAACTTCACCTACAGAAAATTAACAGATTATACAAGTCAGCTATCAAAAAAGCTAAGAAAAGGTACTATTCAGACAGAATTTAAAATGCTAAATGTGCAAATAAAGAATTCTATAAAATACTCAATGAATTTCACAAACCAAATTGCCTAGAAGGAACTCATCCTGTTACTCAATATTTCATAGACAAACTGGCAAATCATTACACGGACAAAGCAGACACATTGGACTCATAATTAAAACAGAAACAAAGCACCAGCACTAACCCTTGTACAAAACAACTGTTCAAGAATACTCTAACCCAGCCTCTCCGTTCCTTACAACACATCTCACACTATGGATTTATGGACCTGGTCAAAGCAACTGGCCTGCCGGCAGCCCTTCTGACCCGTGTCCACCACAAACTTTCAAGACAATTCTTTAAACAGCCTCTGCTGCCACTCCAGTAAGAAGAATCATCAACGATTCCTTAACTACCGGACTATTTCCAGAAGAACTCAAAAAGTCACACATACGCCCTTTACTGAAGAAAACAAACTTGGGCCCGCTGAACCCTGACAACTACAGCCCCAATACAAATGGACATTTCGTGGGCAAACTGATAGAAAGAGCAGCGTTCGCCCAGATGTCACAATTCATTGAAGAGAATGACATACTTTCAGACTTCCAAACAGGATTCCATCCAGGAAGAGGCACTGAATCTGTCCTCCTTAACATCATGGATGACCTAAAGAATACAGTAGACCGGAACGGGGTTGCTGCGCTACTCCTCTTGGACCTCTCGGCTGCCTTTGACATGGTTGACCATGACACTCTGAAACAAAGACTCTATGAAGCCGGCATAGAGGGAACTGCTCTAGACTGGATCGCGTCCTACCTTCGAAACAGAACTAATGTCATCCATACCCCACCTTTCTTGTCCAAACCATACTCCACAAAAGCAGGAGTCCCTCAAGGCTCTATCATCTCGCCCATGCTTTTCAACATCTACATGAAGTCATTACCGGTACTGATCAATCAATTTCACCTCACGTGCTATAACTATGCAGATGGCACACAAATACTCCTTCAACTGGAATGCCCCAAAGACATTGGAAAATCCCCAATTTTCAGTTGTCTCAGAGCCGTGGATCAGTGGATGACTTGGAGCCATCTCAAATTGAATGCTTCCAAAACGGAAATACTCATGTGTGGCGATTGGAAACACTATGACCTGCTTGCCGCCTGGCCTGATGAACTGGGATCACCGCCTAAAGTATCAAAGGAAGTAAGAAACCTCGGAATGACCATGGACTCCAAGCTATCGATGAATGCCCAAGTGGACAAACTAGCAAGATCAAGCTTTGTCACTATAAAAATGCTGCGACGAATTTTCCCTCATTTGGGATTTCCACACAAGGTCCAAGCTACCATCTCCCTTGTTCTGTCCAAACTCGATTACGCCAGTAGCCTCTACCACGGATCACCTTTAACAACCATTAAAAGACTACAACGGATTCAGAACTCGGCTGCCAGACTACTCTTGCATATCAAACCGCAAGACCACATCTCACCTGCCTTGAAAGCCCTGCATTGGTTACCGGTTGCCTGAAGATCCACGTTCAAGCTGCTTTGTATCACCCACAAAGCAATACATGGAATGGGACTGCTCTTCATCAGGAATAAAATCACCAAACACATTCAACATAGGAACCTTCGCTCTAAAGGGGCACCTCACCTCAAAATCCCGAGATAAAAGAAACAAGCATTGGCATAGCCAATAGGTCTCGCCTTTGTGACCTTATAAGTATTTAATTATGCAGCACAATGTCCTTGGTGCAACATCAACTGTTGCATGGCTAAACACTTATAATGTCCCAAAGGCGAGACCTATTGGTTATGCCAATGCTTGTTCAGTTTGAAATGCAACACCTGCTTTCACTATTTAATTAGAGTTTTACACAGGTCGTCAGTGCAGTCGTTACAATCTCGCGCCTCGCTTTTCAGTGCTTGCTCATGTACCTGCTCCCTGTGTGAGCGAATATTCGTCTGCGTCACATAACACAGGCATTGCTGTTGGATTAGTCATCAGAGCTAAGTGAGAAACAACAGTTCGAGGATATAAGAAAACGCGTCCTCCGAGTTCTGCTTAACAAAATAGAAGGAATTAATAACACTGTCAATGCTCTTTGTGGGTTTATGCGGGCATATTCTTCTCACCTGGCTTTTTATGGTGTAATTGAAACTGTCACCGTCCCGACCTGACCAGAACCGTGGGTATGAAGCCACGGATTGTGTGTTTGTTACCATTACAAATTGTGGTGTGTCTTTCAGCAAAGGGTCTGACACACTTGACTGGTAGGTAAAGAATTTAACGCTAATTATCTTAAGAATCCCAGTGAGAATGGGACAGTAACATACTCGGCACATCAGTGAGTGGTTACTGGGAATGCCGTCTTATGCTCCAGTAACAAGCATGAATGGCGCTCCCCCCAGCAGAGGTGTAAGGAGAATGGCCCCACGCATGGCTGTCCGCACAAAGGCGCAGCGCGCGGCTTTCTCACGGGCTGTTTACCCAGAGGATCGCTCGAATGACAGGAGCTTCATGAATGCCCCCTTTGACAAATTAAAATGTTTTGTTCCTTTGGAAATTGTTATTTCTCGACATGATCTGTCTTGTCTGTAAGCTTTAATGCATGTGTGTGTTGTGTTTGTATGTGTGTGAGTCTGTGTGTATGTGTGCATCTTTTAACAAAACCAGAACGACCAGTCTTAAGTACTAAAGGAGTTTCTTTCTCTGTTCTGTGATGTGATTCCACACCTGGTTTGGTAAAAGGAAGTACATCTTGAGGGTGCTTGTAGCATTTCACTGTCATTCTTTACAATGATCGGGCCGTTGCGACGCTTTGACCCTTAAACGTTGGATTTATCACTAGTTTTGACGGCACCATTAGGAACAAGCGCACGCGCCTCACGCTGAAAGAGTAGGAGGCAGCAGGGGGAGGGGAGAGAGGAGGGGGCCTGGGTCTGTTTCCCTTGCGGGAGCGAGCAGGAACCATATGTTAATTAAAACCAGATGGTTTTAAAGCTCGCTCCCGCAAGTGAATCGCCAAACGTGCACGCGTTGCCATTGAAAGTAATGCAACGCGTGCACGTTTTTGGGACACAAACTGAATCGATTGCTAAAGGTCTTCCTATGCAGCGCATGCGCGCTGCGTAGGCGAGACCTAAAAAAACATGGATGGCACAACCTTCTCTGTTCAAGCAGCCAAACTATGGAACTCTTTACCCCACAACCTAAGATCCACCGACAGCCACCTTATCTTCAGAAAACTACTCAAGGATTGGCTCTTCCCCACATAAGCACCATACGCAAACAGAAATTTACAGCATATCCCTCTGTATATAAGCATTTATTTTCACTATAGCTATCTAGCTATCTTTGTGTATTGCTTTGTATAAACATGTAGAATAGTTATGTTGTAAAAAAAATAAAAATTAAAGTACAATAACACCTGAAAACCGGAGTTTATCTGGTGCATCTTTGGTCTACATGACTTGCTTCCATTGTCCATCTATGTATCTTCCATGTACTTGGATCTGTGTGTTTATTACTTTTCTCCTGAAAAAGCATATGTAATGCACTACCTTATTTCTCAGCCTGTACCTCTATCAATATCTTTAATCTACATATACTTACCTCCTTTATGCATCTATAAACTTTCAATGTACTTATGGATCTATATATTTATCACTTTCTTCTTATTTAGCATTTGCAATGCACTACCCTATTTCTCAGCCTAGACTTTTCTCAATATATCTTCTAGCCCAACTTTCTGACTCATCTCAAACTTCTTTCTACTACTCTTTCCAATGCACTACCCTATTTCTCACCCTATACATCTATCATTATATCCTCTACATCCACTCTCTCATTTATCCCAAACCCCATACCACTACTATGATCCCCAAAATAACCCTTTCTAGACTCTCCCCTACTCTACCCCTCCTTGCATCATCTGACACCTCTTTTACTATACAGATCCCCTAAAACAAACCTTTCTAAATTCTTCCCTTTGACTCTTCCCCTTTTTACTCATCCAAAAGCCTCCTCCTACTGCTATCACCTCCAAAAAAAAAAAAAAAAGGAACAAAAAATCCAAATCCTTCACTCTTCTATCCCTCTACTATCCTTTTCAATCAAAATAACAGACTAACATGTTCACTTCTCAAATTCCATATTCCACTATACTAATTCACCACTAATCCTTTATGGGTTCCAGAGCAGTGTGCTACTCGCCAATAAAGCGTTTCAACACCCCATCAGGCTTACAAGCGCTATATAAATGCAAACCTTTTTCCCTTTTCTACCCCTCCCCAACCCTTCTGAATCCAAATAACTGACTAACATATCCGCCACTCAAATTACTTTCATGTTTCACCATACTAATTCAACACTAATCCTTATGGGTTCCAGAGTAGCGTGCTACTCGCCAAAAAAGGGCTTCAAAACCCAATCAGGGGTAGCAAGCGCTATATAAATACAAACCTCTTTCCCTCTTCTATCCCGCCGCCTACCCTTCTCTATCCAAAAATATCTGAATAACATATCCACCACTCAAATTACTTCATATTTCACTATACTAATTTTCAACACTAATCCTTTATGGGTTCCGGAGTAGCGTGCTACTCGCCAGAAAAGCGCTTCAACACCCATCAGGGGTAACATGTGCTATATGAATGCAAACCTTTCTTCCCCTTCTATCCCTCCGCTATCCTTCTCACTCCAAATAACTGACTAATATCCACCACTCAAATTACTTTCATATTTCACCATACTAATTCACCACTAATCCTTTATAGGTTTCCGGAGTAGCGTGCTACTCGCCAAAAAAAAGCGCTTCAACACCCCATCAGGGGCAACAAGCGCCATATAAATACAAACATTTTTCCTCTTCTATCCTTCTGCTATCCTTCCGAATCCAAATAACTGACTAACCTATCCACCACTTAAAATTACTTTCATATTTCACTATACTAATTCAACACTAATACTCTATGGGTCCCGGAGTAGCGTGCTACTCGCCGAAAAAGCGCTTCAACGCCTCGTCAGGGTAGTAAGCGCTATATAAATGCAATTACAATACAATACAATACAATTTGCGAGAGGTGTCAGTGACATGATGTTAGAACTTGCCCTTTTTGCAGTTTTATCCCCAAACTTTATGCCTTTTGCCTCCTATTTTTCTGACCCTGTTTTTGTTGGCTATAGTTCTCTGGGCACTTTACCACTGCTGATCAGTGCCAAAGTGCTTATGCTCTCTGTGTAAGTTGTGATTATGATTGGCTATTCATGATTGGCATATTTGATTCACTAGTAAGACCCTAGTAAAGTGCACTGAGTGTGCCAGGTCCTGTAAATCAAATGCTACTAGTGGACTTGCAGCACAGGGTGTGCCACCCACATGAGTAGCCCTGTAAATGTGTCTCAGACCTGCCACTGCAGTGTCTGCATGCACAGTTTTTAAACTACCATGTCAACCTGGCAAGTGCATCCATTTGCCAGGCCCTAACCTTCCCTTTTCTTACATGTAAATCACCCCTCAGGTAGGCCCAAGGTACCCCCATGGGCAGGGTGCAGTGTATGCGAAAGGTAGGACGTGTGCTGGTGTGTTTTGCATGTCCTGACAGTGAATTACTGTGCATTTCATTTTTCACTATTGAAAGGCTGTCTGTCCCATAGGTTAACATGGGAGCTGCCTTGTAACATCTTGCAAGTGAAAGCTTCCATTGGGACAAGATGGGAAATGGAGTTTAGGCTCTCTGAACTCAGAATTTAATAACACACCTTTTAGTGAAGGTGGTTTGTAAATTGTGTGTTGGAAAATGCCACTTTTAGATAGTGGGCATTTTCTTGCTTTACCATTCTGTGTGCCTCTGCCTGTTTGTGTATTCACCGTCTGGTTTTGGAGTGACAACAGCTGGGGATGTGCATTCTCTCTAGACAGTCATAAGGGAGGGTTGAGGTATGTCCTGCCTTTGCTGGGTGACTCATAGCTAGGCTGAATAGACCTCTCTGCATTTAGAGTGGTGGGAAGAGTTTTGACTAGCACCTGAATAGGCAGTGTCTCCTTTGCACAATGCGTCTCCACTTCCTGTGGTCAAGCTGGACCAGGGAGGACAGACCTGGTTTGAACTGAGCTCATAGACTCTGAAACAAAAACTACAATGAGAAAATGGGATAGAAGTATGAAACCTTAAACACCAGAACTTTAGATCACTTCTGGAAACAAGAGGACCCTGCTAAGAAGAAGAGATGAAGAGCTGTCTGTGGAACGCTACCCTTTCTGTGTATGAGGGGTGGGTTGGCCTGCAGTTGCTACTTCTATCTGTGAGAAAAGGAAAAGGACTGACTCTTTTTGCCATGCTGTGGTATCCTGCTTGAGAAGATCTCCAAGGGCTTGTGTGTGCTTGCCTCCTGTTAGAAGTCTCAGGGAAATCAAAGACTTCAAAAAGATCCTTGCTGGATCAAAAGGAACCTGTCTGGAGGAACAGCTGAAGAGCTGTGTGTGAAGTGCTGTGCCTGGATGTGTGTGGGGTGGGTTGGCCTGCAGTTGCTGCTTCTGTCTTGAGCAGAAGGACTAGACTATCCTTTAACTTTAAAAAAAGAAGGAAGCACGTGGTTAGCGCATGGTTTTTCATTTCTCCAGCCCCTAGCTGATATCCTCCTCATTCTGAGGAGATTCTGACAGAAAGAGAGGTGTACTGCCAGGCAGAATTGCTGGTTGCGCTGTACTCGGATTGTGGGGCCCCTGCCTGTTGCTTCCTGCCACAGGGGAGGAGTGAAGTTGCCCTGTGCTAAGCCCCCCAGTTGAGCACTGCTGTTTTCCAGGGGGCCCAGCCCCACCTGCATCATTGCTCTGTGTGTCGCACCAATGAGAACCCCCTCCCGAGCTCGCCGACAACGCAGCAAGGAGCTGCCAAGCTCCCCGAGCTCCTGGGAGTGTGTGGAGCCCCAGCTTGTCTTTCTGCACTGTGGGTCCCGTCCCCAAGGCCAGCCAACAGCTGTGAGTGGGGGAAGGTTGAGCAGTTGACCACCGGCTGAGGAGCCTCCACAGTGCCTATCAGCGTGGCCTGTTGTTTGCGCGTTACCTGGGCAATGCCAGGGTGTACTCAACGACCACAGGAAAGTACGGCCCCACGGAGGCACTTCCAGTGCCTGGGGAGCCTCACGGCAGCTGTGTTGTTTGTGGGGCTGATTCTGAAGCCTGCGCCGCAACCTTTAGCGGGCAGCAGCCTTTCACTATTTTTGCACGCGGGGAACTGAGTAAGGTCTCCCCGCTGGAGTCAACAGTGTGGGTTTGTCCCTTTTCCCTCTTGTCTTATTGACAGTACCTCTTGGCCTTGAAACAGTTGAAACCAGCCAAAGGACGGGAGGGAAACCCTCGATGGAGGTCCCGTTCCTGCAACACCACCAAGTACCGTAATGCATGTTATAGGTGCGCAGTCATCCCTGTGCCCTGGGGGCTGACAGTATTTACAGCATAACTTGAAAGAGAAGCACAGGTGTGCTGTATCTATGTGGTGACTGCGTCTATGGTGTTTAATACATTCATGTGTTTTTTCTGGGTATAACCAAAAAGCCTACATTTTTGTGCCCTGATGTCGTGATGTATGTTTTCCTCACCTAGCCAGGACCTGCACAGCATGCCCAGCAGTTATGAGTTATGTGTGCTAAAGCCTACATTTTATAACCTGAGATTATTATTAATGTCGTTTTATGCCTTGTAATCACAGGATAATGAGTATCATGTCAGGGGTTGCATTTACATGTACAGTAATGGTGTTTTCATGACGTGTGCAATGAATAAGTATTCACTTTATTCCACTAACTGTAATGTTATGGCAATTGCCTAGTAGCCAAAGTAATTTATATGATTGTGGTCTATGTTTTATATACAATATAATAGATATTTTTATATACTACTGTGTGGAGTCTTTTTTGTGGTGTATTTATTGTGTCACTGGTTGTGTGTGTGTTGCACAACCACTTTACACATTTCCTCCGGGATAAGCCTGACTGCTCTGCCAAACTACCAAGGGGGTGAGCAGGGGTTATCTTGGGTGTGTAACTCCCTTACCCTGACTAGAGTGGGGGGTTCTGCCTGGCTTACGTGGATATCCTAGCCAACCAGAAACCCATTTTTAACACATGAATATCATCAGGGTCTATTGACAGGTTGGTGGACCATTGAGGTATCTTCGTTCCAAGAGCTCTCCCGAACAGCAAAGTGGCAGGGCTTTCTCCTATTGTGGAATGAGGAGTGGAATGGTAGGAACGAAGGGCTGGGCGCAGAGCAGATTTTAGGTGAATGCCCTCCAGTGCAGCAGGTTGAACCACCCTTTTCATAGTACTCATAAATCGTTCCACAATGCTATTTGCCTATGGCCAGAGAGGTGTACTCTTCTGATATTTGATGTTTAAACTGTTAAGAAAGTCTTTGAACTCTCTAATATTGAAGGATACCACAATATCCTTCATGTGCCAGTTCAATAACTTGCTGCCTCAGGCTTTCAGGGATTAGTATCCTTGCCCCTCTTAGTATGACACCATCAAGTGTAACAGAAAGTTCTTCACAAACATTGTTGAATTTCTGGTATTCAACATCATCTGTAAGAGGTCGAGTATGCTTCCTCCATGATGGGGTTGTAATGATTTTCTTGAGCTTAGGCATGTCTTTGTCAGTGTTAGTAGCTGTCAGAATCTGTTCACTAGAAAGAGCTGCAGGTGCACTTGACTTTACTATGAAATTGATATAGGCCTCAGCTGCTTTGGATGCTGTGCTATGATGCTGTAGCGGCACTCATGAAAAGTAGTCTGTGGGGTTTTGATCTTTCCCTAGTATGTGCACAATAGTGTAATCATACTCCTGCAGATGCAACCCCTACCGCTTGATGCGAGGGGGCATCTTGGCTTTTGGATTACCGAAAATGGTGAGCAACGCTTAATGATCTATAAAAAAGGTGAAATGTTTTCCGTACAGAAACACATGGAAGTGTTTGCACATCCACACTACAGCCAAACTTTCTTTCTCTGGTTGAGAATAAGCACGTTCAGTCTGAGATAGACTTCGCCAGCATAGGCCACAATGTGTCTCTGAGCATCGGTTGTCCATTATGTTGGGCAAAGATTGCATCCAACCCCATTGGGCTTGCATTCACCACAATCTCTGTATGCAATTTCAGATCAAAGTAAGCCATTTCAGTTGCATTTTCAATGGCGCATTTTATTTTCTTGAAACTTCGATCACATTCAGATGATCATTCAAACTGTACATCTTGCTTTGTTAGTTCTCTTAGAGGGGCACTCACAATGGCAAAGACACAAATGTATCTGGATCAGTAGCTGGCCATGCCTAAGATGGATCGCATCATGGTCACATCTTCTGGAGGACAAGAGACGACAATGCTTGTACATTTTCGGGGTCAGGAGTCATCTGTAGAGAAAATATGCCCAAAGAATAAAGTCGGTTTTTGTGAAAGTCACACTTCTTAGCATTTAGTGTGAGAACTGCAACAGCAAGCACATGTTCTTTTCATGTAGCCCCAAACACCAGTATATCATCACTGTAGTTAAAAGCCTGTGTGGCAGGCTGAATTATTCAAGGAAGGGCATCTTGAAAGATTTCTACAGCTGACAACACTCTAAAACTGAGTTTTTTTTTATAACTGAACAAACCAATATGCATTGAAAAAGTAATAATGTATCTGCAGTTTTCTACCAGTTCAAAGTAACCTTTGTTCAGATCAAGGCAGGAAAAGACTTTGGCACCATTCAGCTGTGTGATCATGTCCGCAATCTGTGGACCTGGATGTTTCTCCCATGCGTTTGCTTTGTTGGCCTGTTGCATGTCAACACAAATGCGCACTGAACCTCCACTGTCCTTTTTTGGCACCAACACATTGGATGAAACCCATGGTGTCGGACCAGCAGAGCGTTAGATGATGTCATGCTTTAACAGTGTTTCCTGTTCTTTCTCAGCGGCTTCCTGTAAGTGAAAAGCAATTCAGCTGTGTCACTGCACAATGGGGTAAATATCTTCATTTCATTAATTTAAAGCTGTACCTTCATTGTCTTAAGTTTCCCAAATCCATGAAACAATGTTGGGAATTGACTCACTATTTCAGAATGGGCATTCAAGTTGTAGTTAATAAAAATCAGTCCCATGTCAGCAGGGGTGTCAAAAGTTAGTACGCACTCGACAAAGTACCTGGGAGTATATGAATTGCCACTTGCACTGTTGTTTTCTTGTGCCACATGGTCGCCACAAAGGATTTGGTACAGTGTAAAGTTGCACACTCTTTACACGTTACAAAAACCTAAAATTGACTGATGTCTAACACATAAAATAAATGTGCTCCTTGCACATGATTCCTACGTATCTTTATGATTCTTACACGTTGCACTTGATACTGCGGATGCAGAGTCTTTACTTAGAAATGTAGTTCTCACATAGAATGTTTTATTAATGTCAAGAAATGCATTTGATGTTTAACGCAGAATCCATCTTTCTTAGTAAAAGATGTCTTTAAATAAATGAATTAGATAATATGGTGACTGACATGTATTAATACATCTTATATGATTTGTTACAACTAAGAGGATTTAAACAAATAACTCGTATTATACTAAATAATGAGACATTTATAATGTGTGGTTTACTTTAAACCATCCTCTTCATTTCACTGCTGAAGCTTTTCACTCGATTCATAGATGTGTGCAATTTTGTCAGTGCAAGGGCTAGAAATGTTGTTCTTGGATCTAAATGTTTCTTACATGTGTAGGATGTTAGTATAGATGAAACAATAAAACTTCATCAACGTTTGCATTAATGTTCCATGTATGTACTTTCGAATGTAGTTCCCAAGTATACATACTGTCATGCAATTTCATTGCTTGATTTATGTAATGTGAACTAAAGTACTAAAGAAATATTATACACATATATGTTTAAATGAGCACACGCATATTAAATTTGCTTTCTAGATTTATTTTCTTAAGTTAACTGTTTTACACTAAAGGCCTGAATCTTTGTCCCCTGAGAACCTATTGCATTTTTGCATTTCTGCTGACTTGCTTTCTTTGCAGGTGTTCCCACAAGTGTTAGTTTTGAATAGATACATTTCTTGTAACAAGCAATAGATACATGTCTCAGAATGGATTTCAACGATGAGTACATGAGAACTCTGTAGTCAAACAATGGACTGTTGTCTTTAACCATGAGTGTGGGACGAGACGATGTTCCCTTGTTCAGTGTGGCACTTTTCTTCGATGTTTCTTTACAAGACCATATGCACCTATACAGACATTTGAAACAAATACAATGAATTCCTATTGATGACATACCCAAAGGGGAGTTGACGACAAACTTTATGGAATATAACTGATTGGTTGCCCTGGACAGAGAGGCAGATGACTTCAGACTTCCTTGAAGACCACATGATGCATTTCTTTGCTGAACTCTTTCTACGGATTCTATGGAGAACGTTCCTTGGACTCTGACCCAAACCATATTCTTATTTTCCCAAATTCCCTAAATCCCACTGCCCCTTTAATGGACTTTTAGAGACATTTCGCATGCCACATTAATTTTTCCAAATATGGTTTAGTCTGACATTTTCCCGACACTTTGGAGAGTCCTGACTGTGCTTCATCAATGCTATTGCTAATATTTCGGGTACTCTTTTGCCTGATTCCTTTTGTTTTTGCAGATTTGTACAATGAGCAGTTATGTGACTTAGTTGGAATCAGAGAGATTTAAATTGCTAGTGCCTAGAAAGACCAAGCCAGATTGTATTCTGAATATCAGGTCTTCATTCTGTCATTTTGCATCGAGGCTACAGAGTTTGCTATTATGCCTAATTTTTGTTCACTTAAACTTCTTTAGGAGGGTAGGCCTCCCTGTTGCCTTACTGTTTCTATTCAGTCTGATTTTAAGAGTGATGTCCTTGAATTTAATTGTTAATTTGTAATAAACACCCTTGAACTTGGCTACCGATCCTTGGTCCTCATTGTGTAGCCAAATTGGTGGCACTGTTAATTGAAGTTGCTTGGACTAGTGATGCTAACTCTCTTTCCCCTCAGTGCTGCGAGAAAGGCAGATCAGAGGACCAAGTTAGCAAGTAAGTAACCAGTGGTAAATGATGCAGCCAAGGGGGTAAAGTACTCAGATAAAGATTGAGCTCAAGATCACAAGAGCACATCTGCTGGATCAGATTCATTACTATGCAAGGGTGTAGAAGCTACCCAGTTGTACATCTTGGTTCTTGACAGTGTGAAACATGGTATCTGCAACATTTCTTTGTATTTTTCTGCCGGTATCGATACACCACTGTTTATAATGAAAGTTACAGGGCATCCATTCACCTTGAGCGAGATTTTTGGACATTGTCTAAAGTAACTTTCTTGCTACTTGTGGTAATTATTTTTAGACTTATGTTTTTTCTTGCAAGAGGCCAATCCTACATGCGCATGTCAATCTGTGACTGACATCACCATCGCACATCCATTTTCATCATCGTCACTTGATGATGACGTCAATGAACCATTGGACCATGAATTTGATAACGATCAACTTTGTTTTATTTCCACTTGCCTTATTCAATGTTGCCGTTTGGTCTTGTGGGAGTGGCTAAAGTGCTTCTGGAACTTTCTGGCGTCCATTTTCTCGTCTCTTTGGGATGCATTTAGTTTCTCTTTCACTTTGCAAATTGTTATGAAATGGTTTTCCTCCCTGCTGCCTTTACATGTTTGTCCAATAGCAGGACATTTACCCTCATGTGGAAAGGAGAATCCATAGGGAAACACAATTTCTTTTTCTTAGAAGACATCAGTCAGTGGGCCTCTGCCATGTGTTTCTGCTTACTTTTCATGCTCAATACTGATTAATTTTGGGTTGTTCCAGCTTCCATATCAACAGCTTGTCGATCGGCATGTTCTTCCGCTCTTGCAGCCATGAGCACTTTCTCCAAACTGAGCGTTTCTCTCAGCCACGCTCATTGGAATGAGTCGGAGAGGCAACCATCAATAACTCTAAGATGCATGGTTTCTTCATCACTGAATTAGTTGTACTTGCAGTGCTCTAAAAAGTGTTTCAAGTCTCTCAACAAACTCGTCCATCATCTCACCAGATTGCTGTCTTGCTTGGTTGAAAGTGTACGTTTCATAGTCGACATTCGGCATTGGATTGAACTTGGCCTCCAACATCTTCTTGATTTGACGGAATGATATTTAACCAGCTTGTGATATCTTCTTTATCAATTCTTTTACTCCATCAATTGCAAGGTTCTTTAAGTATTTGATGATCTTTTTGTTATCTGCTTCTTCTAAAGCATCTATGGAGTCATCAAATGTTTCAATCCAGGCAGTGCATCTGGCACCAATATTCCACTTTTTGATGCTATTGAATGGAAGTGGTGGGGTCAGGAACACAGTGGCATCATATTTTGTGCTGCTTCCTAATGACTAAGCCCGGGCGGAGTTTGCGTAGCCACGCTATGCGGAATTCCGCGAAGCAGTAAAAACCTCTGCAACACTACGCAGAGTTCTGCGAGCATGCGAAGTTGCTTGTTCCGCATGCTCGCAAGACGTTTCTGACATTCGGCAACACAGATTGCATGTTCGGGAGAGGTATCGCGCAAACTTCACCACTCGGTCGCACATGGGCACGGCCGTCTTGTTTTTCTTGTCTGGTTATGGTTCTGGGGCCTATTTTTCAATCCTTCCTAAATCTTTCCAATCCTTTGTCCCTAAAACTTTTTTTCTGGACTTTTTTTTAATATCTATCCCTCTCTCTTCCCAAGTGTATATTTTGCCTTTTTTTTCTACTTTTTGTGTGTTTTACTGCGTTTTGTTCTGTTTTTCTTTTACTTGCTTTTTTAATTTTTTTACTTCCCTTCTTTTTCTTCTGACTTAATTTTGAATAGATACATTTCTTGGCTCCAGGAGCGTTACCGCCGGTGGGCAAGGGTGCACTGGGCAGTGTTTCGCTGCTCTGAGGTCCACCGCACCCATAACCAACTGACGCACCGGTGGTCTGACATCCTGGACTGGGAGCATGACCTGCTGGACCTGCTAGGTGTTGAGGTCGTGGGGCTTTGTAGTAGCTAATTAGATTACTACTGTGTGTTCTGTGTTATTGCGAATATTATTTTTTACCCAAATAGCAGGAATACTGCTGCTGCTTACATGCAGGTAAGTTATGTTTAAAAATCTTATATTATGTGATTGCTATTCTTCTAGACGGGTGCTCGGCGCTACTAATCTTACTTGTTTGCGACTTTGTGCTCGCTTGGGTTAATTATGTAAGAGAGGTTAGAGAACTTAAGTTAGGTAATGCAGACTAGAGAGACTCCTTTCCTTTGTCCTGTCACTAAGATAGTGGTAGGTAGTTAGTTAGTTACTTGGTATTTGGTAATTTTTTAGTGGTCTGTGTGACGCATCCTCCTCTCACGTGCTGTGCTGACTCCTTAGTAGAACCTTTTACAGTTTGTTAGTGAGTGAATAATATAGCAACTCAGCAACCAACCAATTTGGTGTATGCAATATGCATGCGTCCATCTATGCCTTTTTGAGGACTTAAATAGATGCAGACTTAGGGCCACATGCATCATTCAAAATACCGGTCGCAAAGGGGCAGATTTGCAGAATCTGCCCATTTGCGACCGATATTTTAGCATTTGGGATGCATCATCCCAAATGTAAAAATCACAATTTAAGTAATCGCTAAATTTGCGATTACTCAAATTGCGATTGCATTTAGGGAATCGCAAATTGCGATTCCCTAAATGCAATGCATTAACCCCAAAAATGTTGCGATTTCACAATTAAGAAACGCAAATTACCATCAATTCAAAGTTGATGGTAATTTGCGAGAACTTTGAAAAATGCACAAAAGTGCATTTTTCAAAGTTCCATGTTGCACACATACATGCCCTTGGGGCATGTGTGTGTGCAACATGTGGTAACATGGCAATTTCAGGGGTGCTTCAGGGTGTCCTTTTGGCACCCTTGCACCCTTGAAATTGCATGCACAATTTGCGAGTACCTATTTGGTACTCGCAAATTGCGCATGCAATTCCCCTTCATTCCTATAGGCCTATAGGCCCATAGGAATGAATGGGAAATTGCGATTCGCAATTTGCGAGTCGCTATTAAGGAATGTGTAGGAATCGCAATTTCTTTTGCGATTCCTACATGCATAAGCTATTGCGATTCCTAAATTGCAATTTCTTAAAAATCGCAATTTAGAAATCGCAATTACGAAGTTGATGCATGTGGCTCTTGGTGAATTGGCCCATCAAAGGGGGTTGATGGCTGCGAATGAAATTGGAACATAGAAGAAGCATATATAATTTTTTGGCAATTCATTCCAAAGTCTTTGGAATAGGTGGGCTAGGTGGTACTTAGGTTTTGGATTTTGGATTCGGAATGCAACTGCGGAATAATAAAGATAGGACGGTCCGTGACTACTACTAGTTGATCTGATTAGATAGGTCAATTTTATTGCAATTGCCGTTTCCTGACAAAAAATCTTTTTGGAGCGATTTTTTAATATTTATTTCACACCTATCAATTTTTGTCTCTTTAATTACATGATCAGCATCCAGGGGCAAGAAGAAGACGGGGTCTGCTGAGGCGGGAGCTGGAGGTGCCTCACAGGATCGCTCCTCTGCAGATGGCTCTGCTGGCCCCAGCAAGTCCTCCTGTTGTTAATAATAATATATATTTCCCTAACTTTTACAGCACCTTATTTATTTTTAATTATTATTTCTGTTTCCTAAATCTATTTTTTTACCAAATCTTCTTCGATCTATCTGTTTCTAAATTCTTGTTATCCCTGCATTACCTATCAACTTAGTTATTTATATTTCGAGTGTCTGTTTTTTTTTTTACAGCAAATCTAACTGCCTCTGACTCTGTACTATTAGTCTGTCTGTAGATTGCTTTATTCTGGTTTTTCAGTCAGCTTTCCCTCTCCCTTATATTTTGTGGACTGCCTAATGGTGGTACTACTGTAAGACTCAGAGAGCACATTGGTCCTTACTACTACTACTAGTACTACTACTCTGCTGTGCAGATTGCATCCCCAGCTAAGGTATTCTAAGCATGTTTGTTGAGATTAGAAGAAGGCTTTCTTTTACTTTCTTTCTCATGCTCAATCGGTAAATAAAATGATGGTCACGTTGGACATCCCAAAGAGGTGTATTTGACTTTTTCTCGTCTAGGCCTAGTACTATTTTTATTAGCAGCAGTTGATGGTGAACATTGAACAACTGATTACTGTGCATCATTGCTGGAAGGAAGTATGAGGAGGAGGGCACCATTATATTTTCCAACCAAGAGAGACCTCATGTCCGATTGTCCCCCAGTTGGCCCTCTCTTTCTTTTTAAAAAATCAGATTCACCAATAGCTCTAGCCACTAAGTCCAGGCCTTTGGGTTGTCCTCTTCTTGAGAGGCTTTTCGAAAATTGCCACAAACAAAATGGCTGCCCAACCAGATATTTTATTATTTTTGATAGGATAGGGCATACTGTCTACCCTACTCTAGTACCCGAATTGTACTAGTGCGATGTGTGTGGTGTATGTATGTATTGTATTTTCAATCTTGCTAGTGAAGAAAAAAAATAGGGGGAGGCGTATATGGCATCTTAAAAATGTGAAATGTTTTTTCTAGGCTTACCGACCACCAGTGCCGGGACCAGCGGCGAAGGCGATGCCAGTAAGGAGGGAGCAACAGATGCGGCAGCTGCAGGGGTGAGCCAGCAGCTGTGGCGGGTGGTGGTAAGTTATATTCCTTAATTACTGACAATATACTCGCTGCAAAGGTGTACACTATACTGTTGAGAGAGACTAAGGGCCAGATGTACGAAGTAGTTTTGCATGCGCAAACGGGTTTGCGACCCGTTTGCGCATGCAAAAATACCTAAGGGCCATGTACAAACCCTAATTAGCGAGTCGCAATTTATTTGTGATTCTCTACTTAAGATTTGCGACTTGCTATTAGGAAGGGGCGTTTCAAGGGCGTCCTTTCCTAGTAGCGAGTCTGAGCCCTATGTATGACTGTTTTGCGACCGCAATTGCGGTCGCAAAACAGTTGCAATTTACCACCTACTTCAAGTAGGTGGTAAAGCATTCGCAAACCTTCCCCTTTGGTAATGAATGGGGAAATATTTTTTAAGGGCAGGCAGTGGTCCCAGGGACCACTGACTGCCCTTAAAAAAATGAAACAAAAACGTTTCATTTTTTTTTTTAAATGCATCCCGTTTTCCTTTAAGGAAAACGGGCTGCATTTAAAAAAAACTGCTTTATTTAAAAGCCCAGCAGGCCATCATCCCTGGGAGGGCCAGCCATTCACAATGGGGTCGCAAATTGCGAGTGGCTCATTAATATTCATTAGCCTCGCATTTTGCGATCCCATTGGGAATCGCAATCAGTGTCTCAGATACTGTTGTACATTTGAAATTGCGAGTCGCAATTTGCGACTTGCAATCGAGCGCAAATTGCGAGTCGCAATTTCAAATGGTCGTACATCTGGACCAGTGTTGTGAACAATGGTTGAAGAAGACACCCTTTAATTAGCATTAGCAATAGCAGGGGAGTTGAGTAACTAATGGCCTCTTCTATCTGACTTCAACTCAGCTGGGAAAGTTTTATGAAGAAGACTAAGAGTCAGACGACCTTGATGGATGGGTTGATGTAAAAGGGAAAGAAAGATGGAAGGAGGAACGACGGGTGACATGTAATATATGACTGGCAGAGTAGGATGCATGGGTGAAGGAAGGGGGCTCAGGATGCATAGGTGGCTGATAGGATGCATGGGTGGCTGAACGATGGGTGAAAGGTGAAAGAAAGGATGCCTACCTGGATGGGTGAAACTGTTTGGGTGAAAGGAATCCTCCAGGGGGCTTGATGGGTCAAACTTAAAGGCAAGCAAGGACGCATGGGTGATGGTTAAAATGACAAATGTATGTTGTTGGTGAAAGGTTTGTTGAGACTTGAGATTAAGAATGATAGCCATGTATTGTTTACTTCGAATGGATGGATGCCTGGATGGATGGTATTCAATCATAGCATAGGTGGAGCCTGGATGAAGAAAATGTAAAAGAAAAATAAACCGTGCCAGAGTAGCAAAGCCAAGGGGTAGAATAAAAAAAAATTCTAGAAGAGCAATGCAATGATACATGGGAAAATCGCTGGGAAGAAACAAGGACTGTTTTTCCCAAGATTTTTGATTCAAGGTTGTATTTCAGAATACTCCTTTGACTCACAGTAGTTTGCAAGCACAACATATATATTGTGTATGTATGTACCCACCCAAATTTATCAATCACCTCCCTCTGACTCCAAGGCCCACTCCCGCTCCCTACCTATGTCATTTCAACCACGTCAGCTATGGGTGGCCTCTCGGCTGCATGGTTGGTTGCACAATCAAACAATAGTAGTACCTCACGTCGTCCCGTATTTCATCATTCATATTAGTAATCAGATATCATCTGCTTTGTTGTAGTAGTCAGGGTGAAAGTGAAATTGAGAAGTTGCCATTGATTTAACAGAGTATGGCCATAGTAGAAAAATAGATAATTGTGTAGTACAGCTGCTCCACCTGCAGACAGTAGTAAAGTAATGTGAGTCTGTGACTGTGACACAAGTATGTCTGTCTAGGGTGCAAGCTGACTGAGCTGGCATGCTAGGCTACAAGGTTAATTTAGCTAAACAAGATAGAGAAGAAGACTTGTCTACTCCATAGTGCCTAGTAATGCCTGAAACTCTAATCACACAAATGTTGGGGACCGAGGAAGTGGGAGGATACAACAAATGTTATGTACCATGCTTCCTAGTGCTACTGTGCCACTATAATTTAATGTGCATAATTTTGAGTTACTGTTTTGCTAACGGTATTGGTTACAATTGCCTTTTTTCTTTCTTGATATAGCTACACCTTCCCAACCACAACAACAACCCAACAGGCAGGAGTTAGCAGCCAGGGCCCGGCAACAGAAGCTGGAGGCCATCCGGGACAAATATCGGCGGCTGGTGGTTCTGGTGGAGGAGGAGGCAGCAGATGCAGCCTCCTCCAATGCCCCGGGCCCCAGCCAGGCCCCCCCAGTGCCACAGTGTTACGGTGCCGGGGTCTGGCAGCCGCCCGCTGCACTTCAAACACTGCTGCCCACCCCTGTTGTTCATGCAAACAATTTCAGCGCCACATGTTCCTCCGGATGGCGCGCCTAGAGGCCAGGATCGAGGAGTGATTAAACAACCTGGAGCGGAAGATCCGGAGAGCCCGCCGCTAGATTCCGTCTTGACCCTGGCCCTTTTTTAATCTTTTTTTTGGTGGGTAGGAATCGGGCGTTGGGGAAAACTTGGGGTCTTTTTATTGACATTTTGATTTTTTCATTTATGGTGGACAATTGGACTTACTGCTGGACAATGGTTGGGGTTAGGGAGAGGGGTGGGTCAGGTGTTGTGTTTTTTTTTTAATTCTAGTTTATTTGTTGGGGAATAAATTATTTATACTTTACATATGATATGATGTAAATTTTTGTGGGGGTTACTCTTTTACTTCGCACTGTTTCCTTTGCCGCAGGGCCGCAGCCAGTTTTTGATTGAAATCTGCCGATAGTGTAACACACCAACAGATAGATGTGGTACTCTCACTTGTCCTACTAGTACTGTCAGTCTCTCCTCCTAGTCTATGAAGTCTGCAACTAAAACCCCTATGGACTCGGAAGGGTGTGGGTGTGACTTAATTAATTTCCATAGCATATACATTATGCCTCCTCACACTTCTTCTCTTACCTGTGATTGATGTTTATACTTTATAGGCGAAGCGATGGCTGCATGGTGATGGTTTGGTTTCCCAAGGTGCTGTGCCCTGGTGGTGGCAGTAATACTTAGTAGTAGTAGACACTGACAGTAGCATTTACAAAAAAAGAAAATGAGACAGCCCGTCACCTGAAGGAGACTAGGGAATGAGTAGTAGAAGTACAGTACACAAGAAGAAGACTGCCAAACAAGAAACCATGATGATTAGCTATGCTAAAGTAAAATAAAACAGAATGGAGGGCTGGCCTAGTACAAGTTACAAACTGAAGTCGACTCGAACTATGAAGTGGACAAGGAGCTGCATAACCTTTATAGCTGGAACTAGGATGATGAATCGATGATGGATTATGTTCCTCTGGAAAACAAATTGAATATCGAATACTGTGCATGGGTGGGCAATCTAATCTATATTGCTTGTGTGGGTTATAGTATATATACTGAGAGCAGAACAAGATCCTTGCCCAGCCTTGAGTTAGCGTTGCTTTCACCACATCCACCCCAGCAAGTGTGTGATCAATTATTGGTGTAAATTTAATTTAGTCACACCTCAATATAAATCACACAGCCTGGGGAAGAGGGTTAGGGTTTGATGAATGTTTGAGAAGGGGGATTTCAGGGAAAGGTTTGACAAAGACAAACACTACACATGAACAACACACATTCAGCTTGGCAGCCGACCATCATAAATCTGTTAAGGGAGAAAAAGGAAATGCATGCATGATGATGACTTGATGAGTAGTACTAGACTAGTACAGGGCAGTATATAATAAAATTATGCAATTGCCTTGCCTGTCTGCCCCCAGGGAGACCCAACTTACATACATCTTATGTTCTGTTGTACCGAGCTTCCTTTGAAAGATAGCAAATACAATTAAAAAATATCTTTAGGAGTCAAATATAAGCAAACATAAACAACACACACAGTCGAATGATTGAAAAGAAAAAAATGAATCAAATGAAATTATACTATATATTGCCAAATTGGGAGTTGCATCTTCACATTCCTCTTGGTCCTTCCTTGGACTGTCCGTCCATCAATATTGTGTGCCTGGCGGATGCGGTTTGGTAAGGTAAGTGTGAGTTGTTTTTCCCAGTTTAGCGCAGGGTAAAGGCTGGCCTTTAGATGGAAAAACAAAAAGGATATTGAAAAATCAAGGAGAAAAGTTAAACTGCATAATTAAGGCGAGTGCAAAAAGAAGACTTTCAGAGGCGGCATGGCTAAATCATGTCTGTTTCCAGCAGTTACTTCTAACAACAGGAGCAGGCCCCCCACCCAACCTCCGCTTGGTCGAATTTGAGCCAGACACTGCACTGAGCACACAGCAACATTGCATTTTCCAAATTAAGTAACAAAATCAATGCACCGCTGTTAGTCACACCACACTCGCCTCCAACACTACACAGACATGTAGGTCTGGTGTTGTTTACCTTAAGGCCACTTCACACCCGAATTATTCTGTCAATCATCTCCAATCCTCCTGACTCTGACTGCGAGTATTGTATGGTGGTCATCATGGTGTCCAACTCTGTACCAAAAGTGTCGCGAGTAACCGTGGGCAATGAACTCCGCTCCGCTAGCGGAGGTTGCAGAGATTTGCTAACTACGCATTACATTGAAAACACGGAATTCATGCGAAAACCCTGACTCCGCCACGTAGCGGAGTTAGCTACTGCACCCACAACCCTTTGATAAAACAACTTTACCTTTACATGCTAAAAAGCATATAACCAATTCACATAAGTGAGCTTTCAAAAATATCAGGCAATGAGAGAGGTGATGATCTTGGGGTCCCCCCTAACCTAGGGGGAGGACCAAGCAGATGCCTTGAACACAAAGAGCATATCATGCTAAATAATTCGGTGCTGGTCCCATCCTCCTAGGACCACCCCAAGCAAAGTTATGGGCAAAAATACAATGCCAACCAAAGGCCCAGCAAAGCATTATGGGGCGAGATTCAAGAGTGTAGTGAATATTATAGTATTAGCTCTCAGCTGAGCTGGGAGAGTCACTGCTGCTTGAGGAATGTTTTGATATTGGATACTATAATATTCACTGCACTCTAGAATCTCGTCCCATAATGCTTTGCAGGGCCTATCATTGGCATTGTATTTTTGCCCATAACTGTGCTTGGGGTGGTCCTAGGAAGATGGGACCACCACGAATCGTTCAGCATGATGTGCTCTTTGTGTTCAAGGCATCTGCTTGGTTCTCTCCTAGGTTAGGGAGGACCCTAAAGCATCATCTCTCTCACTGCTTGCTATATTTTCATTTTTACTTTTGTGAGATGACTATATGCATTTTAGCATGTAAGATAGAGTTACTTGTTTTACCAAAGGTATGTGAGGGTTTCTGTTTTAATAATTGGGATGAGATGGAACGGAGTTACAGAGCGGAGTTTCATGGAGTTCTTGTTCAACTCCGCAGAATTCTGCATAGTGGTACTCCGCTAACTCCGCCAACTTGGCCCACCATTAGTGTCGAGTGAGTCCAGACTGGGACTCGTCCCGACTCAAAATGCAATGGATCGGCCTGCAGTAGTATACTTCTGTTATTGAACAACAAGAAGGGAAAGATTGACTTGAGTCACTTTTTTGTGTGTACAATACTAGTAGACATCATGCACAACAAACACCAATCACTCAGCATGCAATGTATGCCATCACATTTACCTGTTCTTCCGGGGCAGTCCTTCTAGGCTCGGAAAGGTTAGATATATAGTCAGTGTTCAGGGTTGGCACACATTTCACATTTGCTGTATGTATTCTCCATCTAATGTCTGACTTGAGAGAAATGGATTTAGGGCGAGTCAGGAGGAGTGGACTTACTTCTTCACTGACTGCACACAGTTGCAACTCCAATCCGGCAATAAAAGAGTAAGACGGTGGGGATGAATTTGTTTTGATTCAAACCAGAAAGACAGTGACACACACAAATAATAAAGTAAATAATAATATTCCTTAGCTATGTCTTTTTTGGGGGCTTTTGTTTTTGGGCGTCAAAGGAAGAAAGAAAGTAATTCAAAAGCCTAGTTGTCAGGGAAGTAAACCTCGTCCTCAAACTCTTGTGGTTCACCCAGAAGTAGGTCACCTAACACACTACTTCCATGACCTGAGTCACCGTCATCATCTTCCTGCTGTGCTACTTCAGGTATGGTGTAATCCGATGGTATAAAGTGCTAATTCATTTTGATCATGGTTAACCTCTCCAAGTTTTGGGGAGAGAGACTGGTCCTTCTCACTGTCAGAACGGCACCAGCAGCACTGAAAACACGCTCAGCAGAGACACTTGCGATGGGGCAAGCCAGATAGTTTATCGCCAGCCTACTGAGCACTGGCCATTGGCGCCTTTTCCCATACCAATACAGCAATGGGTTTTGATCAAAGTAGACCTCGGTTGGGTCATCCAGATAGGCCTGGACCTTCCGCTCAATGCTTATGGGTGGTCCGCTTTGCTCGGCCTCTTTTGCCTTTGCCTCAGCACTGGACTTAGGCCCTGCCTGTAGAAACCATTCCTGTGCCGATTTTGGGGCTGATGCTCCTGTTCTTGTTGTTGTTGTTCTTGGTGTTGTTGGACAATGGATCTTCTAGAGTGGCTTGCTCTTCTTCATCCTCAGCAGGAAGCTTGATCTCCTGAACTGCCCCTACTTCAGGAGGAGCACTACTATTGGTGCTGGTTGTGGCTGTTGTTGCCCACTTATCTGAGTTTCCTGCATTGATTGGGTACTACTTTATGATAACGATAAGTCAATTTCTACATCACTGCTCGTCGGCGTTGTCGTGATTAGACTGGCTGCCTCTGCGACAGACATGGGCTTGGGCCTAGGTTGATGAGGTGGGTCCACTGATGCGGGGTTGCTGCTCCCAGCTTGCTCCCCAGACACCGCTGCTGCAGGTGCGATTTTGGTTTCCCAAAAAAGGTCTTGGGCGACATATCGGTGGTGGTAAGTGGCAGTGCATTCTTCTTCTCACTGGCAACTTTGTTGGTGCTGGACCTGGTACCTTTCTTTGGGGCCATCTTGCAGATGTCAGTTGGCACGCAGTGGCACAAGTTGAAGAGATGTCTGTCTGTGGTTACACGTCACGTCACGTCGTGTGCAAGTGCGCAGGCCTTCTGTCTGGCAGTACAATAGGTGATGTTGTCTCGTCCTCTTTGTGCACCTAAAAAGCAAAGAAGCAAGAAGAACATCAGTGAAACGTGGCATTTTTGTGGTTCAATTACTAGCACAAACAAATATAATATAATTTAGTGTGTATATGGTGAGGTCACACTTGTTAGTGCTATTCATTATTACCTCAGTTAGTAAAACAATTAACAATACAGTGTAACCATTTGTGAGACTTTGACAACAACAAGGGCTTTCATGATGTACTGTGTGTGCACACTACACTCAGGAAAGATAGGAAAGAAGAAGAACAACAACAAAAATACAAATGTAACGGTTTGGCATTGTGCATCACGTGTGGTGCAGCACTCAGGGAGCTGCAGCTGACAAATGACAATGGAAGCAATAAGCCAAGGGGAACAAAGGGAAGACAGGCATGCAGGCCTATATGGCAAAAGCACACTGACTGTCTTCACAAAATGTCCACCAGTCACATGGTCACAACAACAACAAGCAGGAGGCCTGGAAAACAATGAACTCAAGCAGGCCTATATGGACACCTACTTTACAAAATGGCCCCTGGCCACATGGGGAGGCTCAACCAAGGCAAATGCTGGCCCACTATTACAAACACACTGGCCAGACAAAGGAGGCATGCTAAATACCACATCTTTAATGCAACAATGCCAAAAACGAAAATCTACAGGGCTAAAAAGGTTTGCAAGTTACAACCACATACATCCATGAAAGGCATTCAATTTAACACACATGAAAAAAAAAGGTGAAATACCAAAAAAAAGAAAACACATTTTGTGTTTTTAATCCAATGCCATCCATGGCGAAAATGATGTTTAAATTCAACAGACACCACAGAAACAGTTGTTTCATTGTATGCACCCATGATGAGTACCTCTGGGCCTATTGGTTGGAAAATCCATTGGCAGACTAGGCCACATAGTGAATCAATTCAAATCAATATTGCAAATTAATTAAAAACATGGAGAAAATGTAGAGAATTGTGCTACATTTTTTGCTGAATAGAAGAAGAAAAAATTGCATGCTAAACAACAACCAGCAAGAAGACATGGCCAACACAAAGCAGGCATGCAGGCCTATGGCAGAAGCACACTGCCTGCCTTCACAAAATGGCCGCCAACCACATGGCCAGGCCACAACAACAAGCAATAATAAGCCTACAAAGGGAAGACAATGCAGGCCTATGGCAAAAGCACACTGGCTGCCTTCACAAAATGGCCGCCAGCCACATGGCCAGGCCACAACAACAAGCAATAATAAGCCTACAAAGGGAAGACAATGCAGGCCTATGGCAAAAGCACACTGGCTGCCTTCACAAAATGGCCGCCAGCCACATGGCCAGGCCACCACAACAAGAAGCAATAAGCCAAGCGGAACAACGGGAAGACATGCAGGCCTATGGCAACAAGCACACTAACTGCCTCCACAAAATGGCCACCAGTCACATGGTCACAACAACAAGCAGGAGGCCAGGAAAACAAACTCATGCAGACCTATATGGACACAGACTTTATAATATTGCCCCTGGTCACATGGGGAGGCTCAGCAAAGGAAAATGGTGGCCCACTATTACAAACACACTCACACACTGGCCAGACAAAGGAGGTATGCTAAATACCACATCTTTAATGCAACAATGGCAAAAACTAAAATCCACAGTGCTAAAGGGTTTGAAAGTTACAACAACTTACAGTTACAACCACACACATCCAACAAAGGCATTTGATTTAACACACATGAAAAAAGTGGAATACCCCTAAAAAACACATTTTGAATTTCAATCCAATGCCATCCATGCCCTAAATGATGTTTAAATTTAACAGAAACCACAGAAATAGTTGTTTCATGCACCCATGAATGGCTCTGGGCTTACTGGCTGAAAGGCCTATTGGCAGACTACTGGGCTACATAGTGAATTAAATAAATATTGCAAATTGATTTCAAAAGTTGGAGAAAATGTAGTGAACTGTGTAACATGAAGAAAAGAAGAAAAATTACTTACAAAGAAACAACTAGGCCCCTACTGAAACTACAGGCCACCCACCATAATAAATCTAAAAAAAATGATGAAAAGTACAAATAAATGTATGTGCATGGCCCCAATCAAACAAGCAACACAAATTTTCCAACTTACTTGTAAAATTTCAAATTGAAAGTCCTCAAATCCAATGAAATATATCATGCAGCAGACACAAAGAGTGATCCATCCAGCTCTAAATCCAAATGAAAAGTGACCAGGAGATGGACAAAGCACTGGGAGGAGCCTGCTGGACAGGAACGCAAAGTTGGAGACTCTGGGGCACTTCCTTCCTCTTGAAAAAAAAGAAAAAGGACTCCTTGCACAAAAATGTATAGCCAAATGTCAATTTGAGGAGTTTTATACTCCAAACCGTCATTTCGGGAAGGTTTTTATGCTGCTCGGGGAGAGATCCTTCTCCAGAATGTAGTTGCGGTAGATTCTGCATGTTCGGGATCGCGATCTTCACAAAACCCCCACCGGAAGTCTGCTGGCACTCTCTAATGACGTATTCGCGATCGCAAACACTCGCTGGACCATGCGGCCGCCTAGCAAATCTTGTGGCGCTCACGAACTGCTCGGGAAATCGTGTCTGCGATCGCAGGCACCCGGTAAGTCGCTCCTGTGCGTGCAAAAATGCATTTCGGGCACGCAAACACAAAAAAAACCTCTGCTCCTTTGCGGAGTTTTTCAAGGAACTCCGCGTTCTTCGCAGAACGCGGAGTTGCCAAAACTCTTCAGACTCTGCGCGGAGCGGGTTTTACGCCCAGGGTTACTAATGACGTAGAAAGTATGTGCTGTTTAGGCAGCATTTGTTCTTCAGCGTCACTTGGCCCGGTGGCACCTCTACATGCATCACCCAGCTCACTGGTGCTCAGGTCGTCGTGCCTGAGCTGAGGTCAGTGGGCGCCATCTTCCTATCCTCCTTTTTCATGGTGAGTAATGATTTCGCTTCTGGAACGTGTTCTTCACAGCTCTCAACTTTATGC
The DNA here is from genome assembly GCA_963921515.1 of Calotriton arnoldi. Lineage (NCBI taxonomy): Eukaryota > Metazoa > Chordata > Amphibia > Caudata > Salamandridae > Calotriton > Calotriton arnoldi. The sequence continues at coordinate 923,659 of CAWUFW010003888.1, forward strand.
ATCTATCACAGAAAAGCAGCATTTTTTATTCATTACAGGCCATGCCATCCTTACTTTGCCTCTGATTATTCAGATGGTGTAAATGTAGATTCACACTGTTAGGTCAGTGTAAGTGTGTGTGAAAAATTGCCTCCTGACAATCGCAAAATTGCCTTGTTACAGATGCAATGCTCCTAATCCACCGCTACTGGGAAAGTTCAGAAATGTTCCACTTAAAGGAAAATGCAAAGTTAATACTTCATATTCAGAAGCACAGGAACCAAATGAGCACAATTAAGAAAGGTACATTTGGTTGTAATTCTAAACATTCAACCAAATTAGCTTTTTTTATGTCTGGCCAGAATCCACTAAGGGATTCTTGCCAGGTGCAAAAGCATTTATGAGTGAAGATTTCTACACCAGCAATGCACAGAAATCCACACTCGTAAATACAACTCATTGGTAGGAATTGGGCATTCCAATCTGTGTTTTGCTTTGGAAGTTAGAGAATGCCCATAAACATGGACATTTGTGAACATTCCCAACTGTGCTCTGATCCCTTTCCATTCTGGAAATGTTTGGAGATTTACTCCAGCCAAGGGCTGGCAGGAAGCCCCTTCCCTAGTGGAAAGGGGAACAGATCATTCCGAGATTTTGGTGGGGGAGTAAGGGAAGGGCTTTCTCTATGGAGAAACACATTTTCATCATCGAGGGGAAAAAGTGTGGTATTTAAACAGGGGCTCCATTCCCCCTGACACAACTTACCAGGCGTACTTCTGGGAATGTTTGTGAATTCCAAAAAAAGTAGTTAATCTGCACCTGCATGTAAATGAAAATTTAGTGATTGTAGATTTGCAACTTTTTTCATGAATCAGGGAAATAGTTTTCCATCGTGTCTGTGCGTTTGATCCTCACAGAGAAGTAATTCACCAAATGATGGCTAATTAAATCTCAGTGTCCTGGAGCGATTAAACAATCTAATTGCCCAATCTCTACATATCAAGCTTCATTAAGATTCCAATACATTGGGACTGCTTGGCTGTTGTCATAGCGAGCTGTATCCTGAAATGCAAGGGTAAAAACGACAGTCACATTCAGATAGAGTGTGTCTGAAATGCTTAGTTCTCGCTTTCAAACGTGCCTGGAGAGGATATAAAAACTGATGCGACAGGCCAGCAAACGCGCTCGTTTAGGCTGAGGGCTAAGAACACAGTATGCAGCTGCAGAGTACAGTAAATCATTTTTAAATTAAAGAAAAAGGCACATTAAAGTCCGACATCATGCTCCCTGCTGCGTCAGAAACTCCATAACGATGACCCACTAGCAACATCCTTGAGCCATTTGAAAATAAAACACTTCCAAAACTGTTTATCTGATCAGCACCGAATTCTGTCAGAGTGTTGACGTGCATTTCCGAATAGTTTCGGCGTGTCATCGTGAATAGACACAGAGAATCAGAGAGTTAATTATCTTTGACAACTATGCCAGTTAATTTCCTATTTATATGTACCAAACTAGGAGCCTCTTTTATCCTCTCGTGTCACCGAGGATTTATCAATCAAGTCGAGGCCTAGAATTGGCTGCCAAGGCATTCCGTCCTCCCAGAGGGGGGAAGGGGCGGTTATCTGTTTGGAATCCTTCCTGCGACCTAATGACAGCAACTGTGACATGCAACATAACAGGTATTGTTTTATCGAGAGGGCGTTTTCTCCCTGAGATAACAGGAGACGCTGGTCGGCGCATGCGCTCTCCCCCAAGCCCGTGTCTCAGTGCAGCTGCCAGGGCTGGGCTTCAGATACACACGTTTCACCTCTGAATTGTAGCTGACAGCGGCTGTCTCTGCCAGTCCTGGCACATTCACTCAGGATTATGAAGAACGCTGAACCACGCGATACTGCTGAGCGACATTTTGATGTCCGAGGATCGGACTGCTCATGCCTGTGCCTCTCTCTGACAGGCAGTTGTGTTTTACTGTAATAGCTGTGTCCATTCCCTTTCTAGCACTCTATTTATCACTGCGATGTTTTGACAAGGACAAAGGCTGTCTGTCAGTCACCCTCTTTTGTTATCATATTTCCCTTAACCCCCATTATGTTGGCTGCTGCAGGTAACAAGTCTGCTGCTTGCACAGAAAGTCAAACCCCATGAAAGGGGCAGTTCACATATAGTGAGCTCGGAGGGGTCTGTGCTGCCGCGCATCTTGCAAAATAGTGCTCAGAACGTGCTATTTTTTAAGGATAAAGGTTTGACCTTGATCAGGTAGGATCAGACGCATGGCGGTTGGGTTGGTATGTATCGTGCATGGCATATAGCCCTGTGCATTGAGTAAATCCTGATCGAGGTGGTATTCATTCATGTTAAGCTTGTTATCTTCCTTTATGATTTGGATGTTAAATTGTTTAAAGAAATTAGAACATTTGAATGTTGGGAGCTCCAATGAAGACCACGAAGTGGCTCGGGGCTAATAACGGCTGATATGGGCCTTCTTGTCCATTCCAATGTTTGCCTTTCTGTTTATTCCTTTTTTAATTTAGAGCATTCAACCCTCAGTGTGTGGAATGTTTTAATAGCCTTTTAGCCCTTCTGCCTTGGGCTATACAGGTTGTTAAAGTCCCTCGCCCTCGTTATAAACCCTCGCCTGCGGGTCGGGTCTATTATTCGGGTGCAGGGCCTTTAGAAACTTATATAGTCCTCAGCTGCATACTATACGGCTATAGTCAAGTTAGTGCTGTATTTACTCAACAAGCCATTTTCAAATGTAAATTCATTACACAAATTTGCAGTTTGAGGCATAGATTACAATGTTCTCATGTTTATTCCTGAAGAGGAGATTCCATGCCAAGTCAGTTTCTTCCTAGCTGTTAAGAGGAAATCACTCTCATGCAGGCTGCTGCCAATAGTCTCGCAGTCAACCCTTCCCTTGAGCCTAAGGCATTTCTTCACTACACTATGTAATGAAGCAAATAAATTGTTTGCAAATCCTAATACATATTTCTCTGTTTTTGGAGTTCCTCAAAAGAATTCCGCACAGCTGATATGAAAGGAGTTCTAAATAAAAGGTTACACAGAATTATGTGAGTACTTGTTCTGCTTAAATCATTCCTATATACTGTGTATAGGTCCTACCCTAGCCTTTTCCCCACTGACATGAATGTGATAGCTGAAAGTGGGGCTGACTTTAGCGCTGGTGGTGCCCAGTGAGACAATCTTTTTTTGTCAACCCCCTCCAATGACCTTCTTTTTCACGTATTCCCTCACTACCACCCTCCAACAGTGCCCCCTATCTCTCCATAGCCCCTCCTTCACATACATTTAAGTTGTTGTATAATGGTACTCATACCAGTATAGGGTGTCAGAGAACTTTACATCAGACTCACTTTTACACAGAGAAGACAATGAATCAAACATGTGTAAATCAATAACAAGAGGAAAATATGAAAAAAATGCACAAAAACAATGTGAAACTACCGATGATTACAGTTGATCATACAGTCTAGTGCACATTTCAAATGCTAAAGATGGTATGCCACCTATGGAAAAGAGGAATGATCAGTGGTCCAGGATCTATTCATCCCTTAAGTGGATGGCTAGTTCCTCGTCCTGGTTCAAACCCCCAGGGATTTTGGTTTGGAACTCAATAATATACTTAGGGGCAGATTTACAAGCCCCTTGCACCGCCGGTGCATCACATTGCGTGACGCACCGGTGGCGCAGCCTGCTAAGTGATATTTACAAGAACAGGTAAAGTCACCCTGCGTGACTTAACCTGTGCTTGTAAATATCGCCCCTGTTCACGCAACACTTTGCGTGTTAGGGGCGTGACATGGGTGTTGCTGTGGGTGTTCCCTCGCAACACCCATGTCCACTGATGCATTTCCAGATTTACGAGAAATTGTAAATCTGGAAATGCGTCAGAATGCTACGCCACCCTAGAGGTGGCGTAGCGAGGTGCAACGAGGAGAAATGTTTTAATTTCTCCTAATTATTTTCCTTTTTCAATGCATGCTGCATTGTACAGCACACATTGGTAGAGGAAATCCCTCAATTGATTGTTTTTGTGCAGGAAGGTGCCCCTTCCTGCACAAAGCTAATCTCCCCACAACGCAGGCATCCTTGCACCATGGTGCAAGGGTGCCTGCGCCTAGCTTATGGCAGTAGTTTGTGCGCCAGCGCAGGGAAAGCACAGAGATGCGACATATTGTTGTAAATATGTTGCATCCCTGTGCTTCGAAACTAGCGCGGCGCAGCAAAATGAGTTGCGGCACCGCGCTGCATTAGTTTCTTGTAAATCTGCCCCTTAGACTCCTTCTTTCTGAGTTTCAGTACCCTATCTCCCCCCCTCAGATCATTTGTGATCTGTTCGAAGGCGAAATAGGTGAGTTGTGATGCGTCAGAGAAATGATTGGCTTGAAAATGTCAGGCTACAGGATAGCGGGGATCTTTGTTCTTGACAGCCCTCATGTGTCCAAGAATCCTCTTTTTGGCCATCAATGTCGTGCTACCTATGTACCACAGCTTTCACGGGCATTCAATGATGTGGATTACAAAAGTGGTACTGCATGTGAGGATCTGAGAAATAGGTTTGATAATCTTTCCCCTGCAAAGGTCTTTACACATGTGACTATTCCTGCACGCCTTACAGTGGCCGCAAGGGAAAAAACCTTGTAAATTGTGTGTGTTCTGAGTAGGTGGTTCTGTAATGTCAGTATGTACTAACATGTCTCTAATGTTGCGTCCTCTCCTGTATGTGATATTGGATCTGCCCCTGATGTTCCTGCCTATGATGTTATCACTTGTGAGTATATTCCAGTTCTTGGCCAGGATCCTCTTGACATCCCTGGCATTTTCATTGAATGTCAAGATGATTCTGGTACTGTCTTCAGTTGGGTCAGACTCCATCTTGGAATTATCAGAAAGGGTCTCCTATCTCTTGATGATACTGGCTCAATCACTGGCTTTCTTGAGTACCCATTGTGGATATCCTCTCTCCCTGAATCTCTCAATCATGATGCGATGCTCACGCTGATATGCTTCTTTAGTATTACAGTTACGTTTGGACCTGAGAAGCTCCCCGAAGGGGATAGTCCATTTTTGTGTATCTGGATGGCTACTGAGGGCATGTAACAAACTGTTGCCTGCCGTGGTTTTTCGGAAAAGTTCAGTATGTATTTTGTTTTGGCTGATTTCTATCCTCACATCCAGACACTCTATTGAGGTCTTGCTGATATTGCTCGTAAGGTGTATGTTGCGATCGTTCATGTTCAATTTCTCAATGAAATTGGTGGCATCAATCTCAGTTCCCCTCCAGATAATGAACAGGTCATCGATGTACCTGAGCCACAGAATGACCCGTTCAAAATCTGGAGACAACCCACTACTTTTAAAGACTTCTTCCTCCCACAGGCCCATGAATAGGTTAGCGAAACTCGGGGCAAAGCAAGAGCCCATGGCAGTCCCAAGGATTTGTTGATAAAGAACACCATCAAAAAGAAAAATGTTATTGTTGAGGCAGTATTTGATCATATCTAAGATCATGCTGGTGTGGTCCCTGAACCTCACATGTCTTTTCTGCAGGAAATGTTGACAGGCCATGAGGCCTAATTTGTGATCGATAATGCTGTAGAGGGAGTTGACATCAGCTGTGATAAGGACAAAGTCATCCTCCCAAACCGTGCCCTCAAGTTTGCTCAAAAAATCTTTCATATCCCTGACATAAGAGGAGAGTTTCATCACATGGTCCCTGAGAAAATGGTCAACGTACTTTGACACACTCTCCAGGACACTGCCCTTGGAAGACACCATGGGGCGCCCTGGTGGATTCTGCGAGTCTTTGTGCACTTTCGGAAGTAAGTAGAGAACTGGGAGTTTGCGATGGTCCCTCATTAAGAAACAATACTCTTCCCATTCTAGAATACCCTTGTCTTTCCACTCGCTCAATTTATTCCAGATCATGGTGATGCTACTGGTATAAATTTCTCTGGAAACGGGAGTATGGAATCTAGTATTGTTGAGTTGTCTCTGTGCCTCAGCGATATACATGTCTCTGTCCAGTAAAACAACAATACCGCCTTTATCAGCAGATCTTATAACAATTTCCTTGTCATCTGCCAAGGAAATAAAGGCCTGTCTTTGAGTAAATGTAAGATTAGTAGGCTCCCTGTTTCTGTAATATATTTTCTGTCGAAAATCCATGGGTGATTTAGTAACTGTGTCGTGAAATGTGTCTATGTTGTCATGAGGAAGCATGGGAAAGAATGTAGAGCGTGGTTTAAAGCTAGTCCTGGCTGCTGCATCATGGGTGATGCCCAATTCATCCAGGACGGATTCTACTGTGTTACCAGCCCCCTCGCCAAAAGGTCCCTGTTGTAATTCATGAAGTGTCATGAGTGTATTAATGTCCCCAATGTCGAGATCAATATCGATTTCGGAGGCGTGTGGCACGGATTCCTCCATTCTGTTTTGACCTGATGCTCTAAGCTTGTGCCATTTGCTAAGCTTCAATTTTCTAATAAATCTGTACAGATCAATTCTGGTTTCTGCATGGTTAAATGGCGCAGAAGGGCAAAAAGAAAGACCCAAGCATAACGTCTGTTTTTCAATGTCACTAAGGTCTCTATTGGATAAGTTAATAATAGTTTTGTTAACCATTTCTGGATCCATTATTGCGTCTTTTTGGAGCTTGCGATGTTGCTTCCCATACGCCCCGTCCTTTGCCTCTTCTGCCATCTTTGTGTGATCCGTTGTCTTCTTTGCGACTCCTCCTCAGCCTCTTCCTCTGCCCTGGCCTCTTTGTCCTCTGATCTTTGGGGCTGGTGTATCCCTCGTCGTTAGTCATCCCCAGCGTAGAAGCCGATATTCATCTAAAAATGTAACTGGTCTGGTCCCAAGATCACTGCCCGAGGTATTGCCCCCAGACGTATCAGAATCAATATCACTGATCGTTGAGTGATCTGATAGTGAGCTCTCTGTTACTGCTGCCGGTGGGTCTGTAGACACTGGTTTGTTGGTATACAAGTGATCATACTTTTTGCTGAAGGTGAGAATCCTCCCACCTTCGTAATCTCCATAGTCACTGTGAAGTTTACATTGTTTGCGGGCTTTGATATCATCCTCATAGTTCTTCAGGCCCTCTTTGATTTCCCCCAAAGTCCTCGCCCAGATGTCAGTTTCCATCTTAAGACTTAATTCTTCTTGGATTGTCTTGATCTCTTTCAATAGAGTTTTACGGTCTATCCAAGCATACTTCACTAAGATTTCGAGCATACGTTTAGAGCTAGAGGAGGAGTTTTCCGACCACTCCTCCAGCATCTTAGGGTTTGGTGAGTCATACGAGGGTGCAGTGAAAATCCTTAATCCTCTGGAAATCAATTTATTGTCTATGTAGTAATGCAGAGAGATCGCTTCCCACCACTTAGAAATTTCTGTCCTTTTAAGTTTCTCAAATCTCTTCAGTATCTCTTCCAGGGGTTGAGATTGCTTGGGTTCCTTAGTCTGTGTATGTCCCATCCCCGGTGTTCTTGCAAACAGAGTGAGAGCGGCTGCTCTCCTCTCTGCCTCTTCCTCCATGGTGTCTAGCAGCTTCCAATTGCCAGTTGAGGGTCGTGTGTATTGCCCCCCCCTGAGCGAATGGCATTTTCCTCCTGCTGTGACAGAATGCACAAATGCCCGCTAATGCAGCTCGGTTGAAAATCAGGATACAACATAGACGGAAAATAGACGGAAAGTCGTACTAGTCTATTACTCAAAAGGGAGCGGTCCGGTTCACGTTGAACGCCCATGTCAATTACCGTCCAGCCCCACAGAGTATAAGCCGGCCAGCGTCCCTGCTATAATTAATATATATATTTACTTTAAAACAATTAATAAACTATATATTTTAATTTATTTTATAATTTTAAAATTATATAAAAATTTACAAACATATATATATATATCAGTAGCGGCTCCTCGAGGGAGTGCTGCGGGCGGTGGGGCGGGGCGGGGAGGGGCAGGGTGGGGGGTAGTAAACTCCCGGAATTGGGCCGAACAAAGTTGAGTAAAGAAATAAATAAACAAAACGAATTACATTGCGCGCTGCAACACCAAAGCGGCGATGCAGCGCGCAATGTAATTCATTTTATTCCGGAGTTTACTACCCCCACCCTGCCCCTCCCCCGCCCCACCGCTCGCAGCACTCCCTCGAGGAGCCGCTACTGATATATATATATATATATATATATATATATATATATATATATATATATATTTCAAAAGAAGCCTCCCAGCTTTAAAGACGCACTCCACGAAAGTACGTTCAACCAAAACCTTTAATTGCAGAAGCGGCACAAACACACCCAATCCATGCATTTCCCTTACGCGTTTCGGTGCCACTTGCACCTTAATCATAGGGTGGGCAAATTGGTAAACGTGAAATAGACTTCCACTTTCTTTTCCACTTTAGGCATTCGCTTTCCAGTAAGCGGCACCGAAACGCGTAAGGGAAATGCATGGATTGGGTGTGCGGCACCTTTGCAGCACGAAGGTAGTGCAATTTGAAGCGGACAAACAGACCTGAAGCCCACTGGAGGGCTGTGAAAAATAATTATTGGCAGTGAAACGAAGCTGGTAAACTGACCCTACTGAAAGGAAAAATCGGGACTTCCACTCCCGGCATGCCGCTTACTGGAAAGCGAATGCCTAAAGTGGAAAAAGAAAGTGGAAGTCTATTTCACGTTTACCAATTTGCCCACCCTATGATTAAGGTGCAAGCGGCACCGAAACGCGTAAGGAAATGCATGGATTGGGTGTGTTTGTGCCGCTTCTGCAATTAAAGGTTTTGGTTGAACGTACCTTCGTGGAGTGCGTCTTTAAAGCTGGGAGGCTTCTTTTGAAATATATATATATATATATATATATATATATATATATATATATATATATATATATATATATATAGTACCTACTGGCAGTCGCCAGTAGGTAGTTATAGTTAGGACCTTGTTTCTATTCAAAAAGCATTTTTCTTATGCCAATATCTTTGGCGACGTTTGACTGAATCTTCGCAAAATTTTCAAAACTAATGGTTCACTCAGGTCAGCACCTGTCTTGAAAGTTTAGGGGTGATTCGTCAAGCGGGCGCCAAGAAAAAAGGGGGGTTGCCAAAACGCGCTTTCCCCATGTTAATTTCCATAGGAACTTTAGACACGGCTACAGCCCGAACAGCAGAACGGAATTGCACCAAATTTGGCAAAAAGGTAGCTCTTGGTCCAGAAAGCGACCTTTTTTTAAATGGTGTAAATCCGTTCAGTAGTTGCTGAGAAATTCAAAAAATAAAAATTTATATATCTGAGCACTGAGGAGGATTCGCGAAACCTCCTGAGCACAAGCTGCATTCTAATTGGCTGCCAACACTCCAAAGCAGAATGTGTTGGCAGCCTTCTTGTGACTCGGTAACCGAGTCACAAGAAAAGGAAAACAAAGTGAAAAATGAAGAAAAGGGGCAGGGTAGAAACCCCTGACCCCTAGGCCTGCTCAGGGGTCCCACCGGTTCCCAGAGCCCAAAAAGCAATTTTTAAAAATTTCAGCCGGAGTCGCGCTGGGTGAGCGAATCCGGAAGAAATGTTTTTAAAATCGAAGTGCGTTCCCGCGCACTTCGTTTTCTTAAAGCCCCCGGGTGGGCCAGGTCCCGGGGGCAATATATAATATTGGTGCAGGGGCCCACTGGGCCCCCGCAGCCTTGTGGACTGCCACCTCCCCGGAGCAATCCTTACTCAACTGCGGGGGGGCTCACGGCCCCCCGCAGCCCGGGGACTGCAACCTCCCTGGAGCTTTATTAATAAAATTAAAAAAGGGTGGGGGGGCTTCAGCCCCCCCACGCAGCCCGGGGACCGCCACCTCCCCGGGGCTTTAATCATTAAGTTGTGGGGGCATCGTGGCCCTCTGTAGCCCCGGGGACCGCCTCCTCCCCGGGGATTTTTAAAAATAATCAAGGCGTGGGGGGGGGCTCCTGCCCCCCACGCTGCCCCGGGGACCCCCACCTCCCACGGGGCATTCAGTATATTAAATGCGGGTCCGTTGCAGACCCCGGCCCCGGGGACCACCACCTCCCTGGGGCTTTGAAAATGCTGGGAGGGGGGCCCTCCTGGAGCCCTTGATGGCCCTGGGGACCGCCACCCCCCAGGGCCGGCTCCTGCAATGTCCCGTGGTGTCCAACCCTGGGACATTGCCGTTTGCTATGGCAGGGCGGGAGCACGGCTCCCGCCCTGCCATAGCAAACACTGCTTTGCTTCGTTGAAGCGAGACTAGGGAATCCTGCTCTCGCTTCAACGAAGCAAGGCAGAATTGCTTTTGGGCAAGGGGAGCTGCATGTTAGCAGCTCCCCTTGCCCAAAAGCAATGCAGGCTCCCGCAGGAGGCGGGGAGCCAGCAGGCACCGTGGGGGCATTGGGGCTCCCCCCACGGTCCCCTACATAAGGCCAGGCCCCGGGGGATGGGGTCCCCAGGGCCAGAAGTGGCCAAGGGAAGGGGGGCCATGCAGCCCCCCTCCCTAATTAAATTATTTATTTAGTTTAAATAAAAAAAAAAAGATCGAGGCACAGCCACGGGGGATGGGGTCCCGGGGCCAATAATGGCCTCAGGAGGGGAGCCACGCAGCCCCCTCCTTAAAAATACTAATTTAAAAAATATTAAATATGTGGCCATGTCCTGGGGATGGCGTCCCCGGGGCCGAAATCGGCCATGGGAGGGGGGCCGCGCAGCCCCCCTCCAGTTAAAAAATAAAATAAAATGCTCAGGCCCTTGGGGATGGGGTCCCCAGGGCCCAAAAATAATAAAGGGAAGGGGAACCACACAGCCCCCCTTCCAAAACCCAAATTTAGAAAAAGCCGGCATATCGCGGAGGCCCCACCCCCTCCCTGCACCACTCTGCAAACGCGCCCCCTGGCGCATTCTAAGTTGGGTGATTAAGTTCCCTTCATTCCTGAGGGTCCCTGTGGGCAAACTAGCCCACCAGGTACCTCCAGTAAGCCCCACAGAGGGGGATTGCTGAGAGGTGGTCCGAGGCCACGCCCCTTTTTACACCACTCTGCAAACGCGCCTCTTGGCGCACTGCTGGTGGGGCGATGAGGTCCTCTTGTGTCCTGAGGACCTCAGGACACAAGTGGACTTCATCCCCGAGCAGCAGTGCACCAGGAGCGCGTTTGCAGAGTGGTGTAAAAGGGCGTGGCCTCGGACCACTCTCAGAAATACAGCTGTGTAGGGCTTACTGGAGGTACCTGGTGGGCTAGTGTGCCCCCAGGGACCCTCAGGAGGCAAGGGGACTTCATCCCCCTACCAAGAGCGCGCCAGGAGGTGCGTTTGCAGAGTGGTAAAGAAAGGGGGCATGGCCTGTGTTCACCTCTCAGCAATCCCAGTGCGTGGGGCTTACTGGAGGTAAGAGGTAGGCTAGTTGGCCCCAAAGGACCCTCAGCAGCGAAGGTGACTTCAATCCCTATCCAAGAACGCGCCAGGGAGCGCGTTTGGAAAGTGGTGGGCAAAGGGGGCGTGGCCTGCTATGAGAACTTAGCAATCCTGCTGTGTGGTACTTACTGGAGGTAATAGGAGGGGTAGTTGGCCCCCAAGGATGTCCTTTGGGGCCAACTACCCCTCTTGTTACCTCCAGTAAGTCCCACACAGTGGGATTGCTAAAACGTCTTCGGAGGCCACGGACCCATTCTCCACCACTCTGCAAACGCGCCTCCTGGCAGACTACGGGATGGGGGATGAAGTCCACTTTACTCCTGAGGGACTTTGGGGACCAAGAAGCCCTCCTGGTACCTCCTGTAAGTCCTACGCAGCGGAATTCCTGAGCGCTGATCGGAGGCCCAGCACACTTTCTCCACCACTCTGCAAACGCGACTACTAGTTAAAGAAGCATTTGCAATGTAATAGGTTTTGCATTTGCGGAGTTAGAGCTATTGGCATTGTAAATGTAAAGTTTTTACTAATGTTTTTGGTGTAGAGTGAATGTACGTTGTGTGTAGTGGAATTATGTGGTATGTTGTGAAGTGAAATTATGTGAATATAAAGTATGTGGTATTTAGTGTATAGGAATTATGTGGAGTGGGATTATGTGTTGTGGAGAGTACTTATGTGGTATTGTAGTCTGTGTTGTGGAGTGGCAACCTCAGGTTTAGTCTTCCTCATTTCCATAGAAGCTAAACTATAAACTCAATGAGACACAAAAAAAGAAGGAACCACTGAGGAGCACTTCTGGACCTAGTCGGAGGTATGAGCAGGGCCACTGGAATTATGTGTCTGTTAGGCTGCACCAATTTTCACATAATTAAACATTTTCCGCATTTGTCAAATATTCCATCATCTGCTGCCTAATCTGCAGATTTGAACAAAAAAAGCCTTGTTTCTAGCTCAAACGGCTCAAATGTTCCCAAAAATGTCGCGTCACGTGTTACAGCGTGGTGGAAGGCCCTTTGCAAAGCTGGAATGGTACTGTGTTACTTATTGCAAAATGTGGGTGTTAAACTGGTACTAATGGTGCACAAACCTCTCTTCTTTCTGTGCCTCTCTTGCCTCTTTCTGCATTTCTCTTCCTTCTTTCTGCATCTTTCTTCCTCTTTCTGCACCTCACTGTCTTCTTTCTGCACTTCACTTGTCTCTTTCTGCACTTCTCTTGCCCGTTTCTGCACCTCACTTGCCTCTTTCAGCACCTCTGTTGCTTTTTTCTGCAGATCTCTTGCCTCTTTCTGCACCTCTCTAGCCTCTTTCTGCACCTCTCTTGTCTCTTTCTGCACCTCACTTGCCTCTTTTGCACTTCTCTTGCTTCTTTCTACACCTCTCTTGACTGTTTCTGCGGTTCCCTTTCCTCTAACTGTACCTCTCTTGCCTCTTTCTGCACCTCACTTGCCTCTTTCTACACCTCACTCTCTTCCTTCTGCTTGCCTCTTTCTGCACCTCACTCTCTTCCTTCTGCACCTCACTTGCCTCTTTCTGCACTTCTCTTGCTTCTTTCCACACCTCTGTTGCTTCTTTCTGCACCTCTCTGGCCTCTTTCTGCACCTCACTTGCTTCTTTCTGCATCTCTCTTGCCTCTTTCTGCTCTTCTTTTGCCTTTTTCTGCACCCTTCTTGTCTCTTTCAGCACCTCTGTTGCTTCTCTCTGCACTTCCCTTCCTTCTTTCTGCACCCCTCTTGCCTCTTTCTGTACCCATCTTGCCTCTTTGTGTACCTCTCCTACCTCTTTCTGCACCCCTCTTGCCTATTTTTGCACCTCTGTTGGTTCTGTCTGCACTGCTCTTGCTTCTTTCTGCACCTCTTTTGCAAATTTCTGCATCCCTCTTGCCTCTTTCTGTACCCCTCTTCCCTCTTTCTGCACCTCTCTTGCCTCTGTCTGCACACCTGTTCCCTCTTTCTGCACCCCTTTTGCCTGTTTCTGCAACTCTCTTGCCTCTTTCTGCAGTTCTCGTGCCTCCTTCTGCACCTCACTTGCCTCTTTCTGCACTTCTATTGCCTCTTTCTGCACCTCTCTTGCTTCTTTCTGCACCCCTGTTGTCTCTTTCTGCACCCCTGTTGTCTCTTTCTGCACTCATCTTCCCTCTTTCTGTACCTCTCTTGCTTCTTTCTGCTGTTCTCTTGCCATTTTCTGCACCTCTCTTGCCTCTTTCTGCAACTCACTTGCCTCTTTCTGCACTTCTCTTGCTTCTTTCTACACCTCTGTTGCTTCTCTCAGCAATTCTTTTGCCTCTTTCTGCACTTCTCTTGCTTGTTTCAGCACCTCTCTTGCGTCTTTCTGCACCTCTGTTGCCTCTTTCTGCACCTCACTTGCTTCTTTCTGCACCCCTCTTGACTCTTTTTCACCCTTTTTTTCTCTTTCTGCACCTGTCTTGTGTCTTTCTGCACCCCTGTTCTCTCTTTCTGCACATTTCCTGCCTGTTTCTTCACCTTCCTTGCCTCTTTCTGTACCTCTGTTGCTTCTTTCTGCACCTCTCTTGCTCTTTCTGCACCCTTCGCGCCTCTTTCAGCACCTCTGTTGCTTCTTTCTGCACTTCTCTTCCTTCTTTCTGCACCTCTCCTGCCTCTTTCTGTACTTGTCTTGCCTCTTTGTGCACCTCTCCTACTTTTTTCTGCACACCTCTTGCCTCTTTTTGCACCTCTGTTGGTTCTTTCTGCACTGCTCTTGCTTCTTTCTGCACCTTACTTGCCTCTTTCTGCACTTCTCGTGCTTCTTTCTATACCTCTGTTGCTTCTTTCAGCAATTCTCTTGCCTCTTTCTGCACTTCTCTTCCTTCTTTGTGTACCTCTCCTACCTCTTTCTGCACCCCTCTTGCCTCTTTTTGCACCTCTGTTGGTTCTTTCTGCACTGCTATTGCTTCTTTCTGCACCTCTTTTGCATATTTCTGCATCCCTCTTGCCTCTTTCTGTACCCCTCTTCCCTCTTTCTGCACCTCTCTTGCCTCCATCTGCACACCTGTTCCCTCTTTCTGCACCCCTTTTGCCGGGGTCTGCAACTCTCTTGCCTCTTTCTGCACTTCTATTGCCTCTTTCTGCACCTCTCTTGCTTCTTTCTGCACCCCTGTTTTCTCTTTCTGCACTCGTCTTCCCTCTTTCTGCACCTCTCTTGCTTCTTTTTGCACCTCTCTTGCTTCTTTCTGCACCCTTCTTCCCTTTTTTGCATCCCTCTTCCTGCTGTTCTCTTGCCATTTTCTGCAACTCTCTTGCCTCTATCTGTAGTTCTCTTGCCTCCTTCTGCACCTCACTTGCCTCTTTCTGTACTTCTATTGCCTCTTTCTGCACCTCTCTTGCTTCTTTCTGCACCCCTGTTGTCTCTTTCTGCACTCGTCTTCCCTCTTTCTGCACCTCTCTTGCTTGTTTCTGCACTTCTCTTGTTTCTTTCTGCACCTCCCTTGCTTCTTTCTGTACCCTTCTTCCCTTTTTTGCATCCCTCTTCCCTCTTTCTGCACTTCTCTTGCTTGTTTCTGCACTTCTCTTGCGTCTTTCTGCACCTCTGTTGCCTCTTTCTGCAACTCACTTGCTTCTTTCTGCACCCCTCTTGCCTCTTTCTGCACCCCTCTTCCCTCTTTCTGTACCTCTCTTGCCTCTTTTTGCACCCTTGTTCCCTCTTTCTGTACCTTTCCTACCTGTTTCAGTACCTCTCTTGCCTCTTTCTGTTCCTCTGCTGCTTCTTTCTGTACTTCTCTTGCTCTTTCTGCACCATTTACGCCTCTTTCTGTACTTGTCTTGCCTTTGTGCACCTCTCCTACTTATTTCTGCACCCCTCTTGCCTCTTTTTGCACTTCTGTTGCTTCTTTCAGCAATTCTCTTGCCTCTTTCTGCACTTCTCTTCCTTCTTTCTGTACCCCTCCTGCCTCTTTCTGTACCTTTCTTGCCTCTTTGTGCTCCTCTCCTACCTCTTTCGGCACCCCTCTTGCCTCTTTTTGCACCTCTGTTAGTTCTTTCTGCACTGCTCCTGCTTCTTTCTGCACCTCCTTTGCAAATTTCTGAATCCCTCATGCCTCTTTCTGTTCCTCTGTTGCTTCTTTCTGTACTTCTCTTGCTCTTTCTGCACCATTCATGCCTCTTTCAGCACCTCTGTTGCTTCTTTCTGCACTTCTCTTCCTTCTTTCTGTACCCCTCCTGCCTCTTTCTGTACTTGTCTTGCATTTGTGCACCTCTCCTACTTATTTCGGCACCCCTCTTGCCTCTTTTTGCCCTTCTGTTGCTTCTTTCAGCAATTCTCTTCCCTCTTTCTGCTCTTCTCTTACTTCTTTCTGTACCCCTCCTGCCTCTTTCTGTACATTTCTTGCCTCTTTGTGCACCTCTCCTACCTCTTTCTGCACCCCTCTTGCCTCTTTTTGCACCTCTGTTGCTTTTTCTGCACTTCTCTTGCTTCTTTCTGCACCCCTCTTGCCTCTTTCTGTACCCCTTTTGCCTCTTTGTGCACCTCTCCTGCCTCTTCCTGCACCTCTCTTGCCTTTTTCTGCAGTTCTCTTGCCTCTTTCTGCACCTCTTTTGCTTCTTTCTGCACTTTTCTTGCCTCTTTCTGTACCCCTCTTGCCTCTTTCTGCACCTCTGTTGGTTCTTTCTGCACTGCTCTTGCTTCTTTCTGCACCTCTTACTTACAGGTAGTTTTAATCCCCCTGCCTTATTATGTACTAGGGCCTTACAGGGGAGGTCATGCCAATCACAGGGGTACCCCAACCGAGAGTGTACCCTAGTGTATGTAGGTGTTTTCACTGTATTCTAAGTGTCTTTCAGCATAGCACTGGCTCCAGGACTGGTTAGTCAGAGTCAGTTACCACCAGTACACGTCAGCAAAAAGTTGGGGGCACAGGATGACTTTGCAACAAGGCCTCTTTCTGCACCTCTGTTGGTTCTTTCTGCATATCTCTTGGTTCTTTCTGTACCTTTCTTCGTCTTTCTGGACTTCTGTTGCCTCTTTCTGCATTTCGCTTGCTTCTTTCTGTGCCTTTCTTCCTGTTTCTGCACATGTCCTACCTCTGTAGGCATAGTTAGAAATTAGCATTTAAAAAACCTTTGAAATTCACTGAAAAAACCATAGGTTTCAGGGACGTTATAGTTAGAAATTAGCATTTAAAAAACCTTTGAAATTCACTGAAAAAACCATAGGTTTCAGGGACGTTATAGTTAGAAATTAGCATTTAAAAAACCTTTGAAATTCACTGAAAAAACCATAGGTTTCAGGGATGTTATAGTTAGAAATTAGCATTTAAAAAACCTTTGAAATTCACTGAAAAAAACATAGGTTTCAGGGACGTTATAGTTAGAAATTAGCATTTAAAAAACCTTAGAAAGTCACTGAAAATACCACAGGTTTCAGGGACGTAATAGTTAGTTGGACATTTCAGTCGTACTAAACCAGAGAAATTTGGCTGTTATAGTTAGTTGAGGTAACTATAACTCGCGCCCCCACAATGCACTGCTGATGACGTCACATATTACATCACTCATGAACGGTCAGTGACATCACTGATGACATCACTGATGACATCTCAAATGACATCGCTAATGACATCATCCACGTGATAATCTGATGCACCTCCTCACACACTAGTATAAACTTTGATACACCCACTCTAAAATACAGATTGCCATTCTCGAAACCAAAGACACACCAATACCAGTTACTACATACCCACTCACTGATTCCTAGGTCTACACACACATCTACTCATTCACCCATACAGTCACTCATACATGCAGTCACTCATCAATACAGCACTATCATATGCACTCATACACCTATACAGACACTCACACACCGCCACTCACCCATAGAGTTACTCACCTACATAGTCAGTCATGCAAAGAATCAATCACACTCCCATTTACTCACATACACAATTATTCACACACCACCTCACTTATTCATACAGATACTAACACATACTTACTCTCTTATACAATCACTGACACCAGTACACACTCATCCATACAGCCACTCTCACTATCACTCACTCTGAAATATAGTCATTTATATAGTCCAACACTCACATATACTGCCTTTCACATATGTAGTTACTCACATGTCCCACTGAGACATCTAAACACACACCAACACACCCATAAACACACTCACTCACTCACCCATACAGCCCTTCACAGATGCACTTTTGAACCCATACACCCAGTGAATCACCCACTCACACATCTGTGCACAAAGTCACATACCCCCCACCCACCCACACAGACACTCACGCACCCATACAGATACTCAGACAATCAATCAATAACCCATATAGACAGTCATGTAGACACTCACCAACCCATGCAGCCGCTTACACACCAACTGACAGACTGATACAGACATTCACACAGTTTAGTCACTAACCCATGCATTCAGTAAGACACGCTAAATCACTCACTTATACAGTCAGTCACGCACCTACTAAATCATCCATACAGACACTCATACACCCACTCATTCTTCAATACACCTTGGCATATATATATATAAAAATATTTAAACTTTATAGAAACACTCAGGGGCTGATTACGATGGCGGAACGATCGCCACAGCTGGCCCGGCGGTGAGGTCCGCCGGCCCTGCGGACCGCGATTCTCCCACTACCAGATTACGATGGCAGTGGGATCCAGACCGCGGCGGAGGCAAAGCACGTCTGCCATGGAACCGCCACAGGCAACCGTTACGATTGCTCGGCAGAGCGGTCTGCATCCATAAAATGGTGGTGTGCCTAGCAAGCACCGTCCGCTGAATTAGGATTATGTCTCCAGCCAGCATTTCCGCGGCGGTGCAATCGCCGTTGAAAGGCATGCGAAGTTTGGTTCTGGTGGCCCGTTGCAGGCCCCCCTTGTGTTGGGGGGAGGTGTGGGTACACTGGGGGGTACCCATGGTACCCCCTACATTTCACTGCACCATGTGGCAGGCACAGTGTATTGTCTGCCACATAGTGCAGTGAAATGCACAACATGCTCTTTTTGACATCGCGGCGGTGCTGCTGTCAGCAGCCACCGCCGCAATGTTAAAGGAGCGGAATCCGACCGCAGCGGTGGCGGTCCCATCCTAATCAGGTATGCGGGACCGCCGCATGTCTGGCGGGCGGTCCCAAACACCACTACGATGGCGGGCGGACCAAGTCCGCCCACCATCATAATCAGCCCCTCAGTCACTGGATGATGCCATCAGTGATGTCATTTGAGATGTCATCAGTAATATCATCAGTGATGACACTGACCATGTCATGAGTGATGTAATATGTGACGTCATCAGCAGTGCATTGCGGGCGCGAGTTATAGTTACCTCAACTAACTATAACGGCCGAATTTCTCTGGGTTTGTATGACTGAAATGTCCAACTAACTTATAACGTCCTGAAAACCTGTGGTTTTTCAGTGAATTTCTAAGGTTTTTAAATGCTAATTTCTAATTATAACGTCCCTGAAACCTATGGTTTTTTCAGTGAATATATATATATTCACTGAAAAAACCATAGGTTTCAGGGATGTTATAGTTAGAAATTAGCATTTAAAAACATCAGAAATTCACTGAAAAACACAGGTTTCAGGGAGCGTTATAGTTTGTTGGACATTTCACTCGTACAAAACCAGAGAAATTCGGCCGTTATGATTAGTTCAGCTAACTATAACTCACGCCCACATAATGCACTGCTGAAACGTCACAAATTACATCATTCATGACATGGTCAGTGACATCACTGATGACATCACTGATGACATCTCAAATGACATCACTGATGACATCATCCAGTGACTGTGTGTTTCTGTAAAGTTTAAATATGTTTTATATATATATATATATGCCAAGGTGTATTGAAGAATGAGTGGGTGTATAAGTGTCTGAATGGATGATTTAGTAGGTGCGTGACTGACTGTATAAGTGAGTGATTACATGTGTCTTACTAAATGCATGGGTTAGTGACTGATACAAACATTCACACAGTTTAGTATGTCAGTTGGTGTGTAAGCGGTTGCATGGGTTGGTGAGTAGCTAAATGAGTGTCTATATGGGTTATTGATTGGTTGTCTGAGTATCTGTATGGGTGCATGAGTGTCTGTGTGGGTGGGTGGGGAGTGTGTGACTTTGTGCATAGATGTGTGAGCGGGTTATTCACTGGGTGTATGGGTTCAAGAGTACATCTGTGAAGGGCTGTATGGGTGGGTGAGTGTATGTATGGGTGTGTTGGTAAGTGTTTAGATGTCTCAGTGGTACATGTGTGAGTAACTACATATGTGAAAGGCGGAATATATGTGAGTGTTGGAGTATATAAATGACTATACGTGAGAGTGAGTGATTGTGAGAGTGGCTGTATGGATGAGTGTGTGCTTGTATTAGTTATTGTATAAGAGTGTAAGTATGTGTTAGTATATGTTTGAATAAGTGAGGTGGTGTGTGTATAACTGTATAGGTGAGTAAATGGGAGTGTGATTGATTCTTTGCATGACTGACTAGGTGTGTGAGTAACTCTATGGATGAGTGGCGGTGTGTGAGTGTCTGTATAGGTATGTGAGTGCATATGATAGTGCTGTATTGATGGTTGACTGCATGTATGAGTGACTGTATGGGTGAATGAGTGGATGTGTGTGGAGACCTAGGAATTAGTGAGTGGGTATGTACTAACTGGTATTGGTGTGTCTATGGTTTCGAAAATGGTAGTCTTTATTTTTAGAGTGGGTGTATCAAAGGTTATATTAGGGTATGAGGAGGTGCATCAGATTATCACGTGGATGATGTCATCAGTGATGTCATTTGAGATGTCATCAGTGATGTCATCAGTGATGTCACTGACCATGTCATGAATGATGTAATATGTGATGTCATCAGCAGTGCATTGCGGGGCGCGAGTTATAGTTAGCTGAACTAAATATAACGGCCGAATTTCTCTGGTTTTGTACAAGTGAAATGTCCAACTACCTATAACGTCCCTGAAACCTGTGGTTTTTTCAGTGAATTTCTAAGGTTTTTTAATGCTAATTTCTAACTAAAACGTCCCTGAAACCTATGGTTTTTCAGTAAATTTCAAAGGTTTTTAAATGCTAATTTCTAACTATACGTCCCTGAAACCTGTGGTTTTTTCAGTGAATTTCAAAGGGTTTTTAAATGCTAATTTCTAACTATGCCTACAGAGGCTTACCTCCGAAGAAGGTCAATGATGACCGAAACATGTAAGGACTGCCGGAATCATTATTAAATGGGATTTAATCGTTGTGGAGTGTGGCTGCCTCTTTGCTCAAAGGAGAGGTTTTGTGGTGATATGAAACGGCGTGGTTCAGCCGTCAGCACGCACCGCCAGCAAGAGTGCCTGTAAATTGCCCGAAGCGAACCAGTGAAATGTGCTCGCCGAAGCGGAAAGGGTAATTGGAACCGCCGAATACTGTCTTCGGCTTGGTTCTCAGCCACTTTCAAAGTGGGTGGCCTGAGGCGCAACGAACCCGTAATTTAACATTACTTGGCATCATCCACTGGAGGATTTGAAAATGCGAAGGGTCAGTAAACCGCAAGTACCGCAATGCATCCTTTCAAACCATCTGGGCGTCCACTAGGGGGCGAACATTATAAATGGTGGTGATTGACTTGTAGGTTTCTCTGCCCCTCATTGATGTCACTCGGCTTACCTCCGAAGAAGGTCAATGATGACCGAAACATGTAAGGACTGCCGGAATCATTATTAAATGGGATTTAATCGTTGTGGAGTGTGGCTGCCTCTTTGCTCAAAGGAGAGGTTTTTGTGGTGATATATATATATATGCCAAGGTGTATTGAAGAATGAGTGGGTGTATAAGTGTCTGAATGGATGATTTAGTAGGTGCGTGACTGACTGTATAAGTGAGTGATTACATGTGTCTTACTAAATGCATGGGTTAGTGACTGATACAAACATTCACACAGTTTAGTTTGTCAGTTGGTGTGTAAGCGGTTGCATGGGTTGGTGAGTAGCTAAATGAGTGTCTATATGGGTTATTGATTGGTTGTCTGAGTATCTGTATGGGTGCATGAGTGTCTGTGTGGGTGGGTGGGGGGTGTGTGACTTTGTGCATAGATGTGTGAGCAGGTTATTCACTGGGTGTATGGGTTCAAGAGTACAAAAAATGTCCAACTACCTATAACGTCCCTGAAACCTGTGGTTTTTTCAGTGAATTTCTAAGGTTTTTTTAATGCTAATTTCTAACTAAAACGTCCCTGAAACCTATGGTTTTTTCAGTGAATTTCAAAGGTTTTTTAAATGCTAATTTCTAACTATAACGTCCCTGAAACCTGTGGTTTTTTCAGTGAATTTCAAAGGGTTTTTTAAATGCTAATTTCTAACTATGCCTACAGAGGCTTACCTCCGAAGAAGGTCAATGATGACCGAAACATGTAAGGACTGCCGGAATCATTATTAAATGGGATTTAATCGTTGTGGAGTGTGGCTGCCTCTTTGCTCAAAGGAGAGGTTTTTGTGGTGATATGAAACGGCGTGGTTCAGCCGTCAGCACGCACCGCCAGCAAGAGTGCCTGTAAATTGCCCGAAAACGAACCAGTGAAATGTGCTCGCCGAAAGCGGAAAGGGTAATTGGAACCGCCGAATACTGTCTTCGGCTTGGTTCTCAGCCACTTTCAAAGTGGGTGGCCTGAGGCGCAACGAACCCGTAATTTAACATTACTTGGCATCATCCACTGGAGGATTTGAAAATGCGAAGGGTCAGTAAACCGCAAGTACCACAATGCATCCTTTCAAACCATCTGGGCGTCCACTAGGGGGCGAACATTATAAATGGTGGTGATTGACTTGTAGGTTTCTCTGCCCCTCATTGATGTCACTCGGCTTACCTCCGAAGAAGGTCAATGATGACCGAAACATGTAAGGACTGCCGGAATCATTATTAAATGGGATTTAATCGTTGTGGAGTGTGGCTGCCTCTTTGCTCAAAGGAGAGGTTTTTGTGGTGATATATATATATATGCCAAGGTGTATTGAAGAATGAGTGGGTGTATAAGTGTCTGAATGGATGATTTAGTAGGTGCGTGACTGACTGTATAAGTGAGTGATTACATGTGTCTTACTAAATGCATGGGTTAGTGACTGATACAAACATTCACACTGTTTAGTTTGTCAGTTGGTGTGTAAGCGGTTGCATGGGTTGGTGAGTAGCTAAATGAGTGTCTATATGGGTTATTGATTGGTTGTCTGAGTATCTGTATGGGTGCATGAGTGTCTGTGTGGGTGGGTGGGGGGTGTGTGACTTTGTGCATAGATGTGTGAGCAGGTTATTCACTGGGTGTATGGGTTCAAGAGTACATCTGTGAAGGGCTGTATGGGTGGGTGAGTGTATGTATGGGTGTGTTGGTAAGTGTTTAGATGTCTCAGTGGTACATGTGTGAGTAACTACATATGTGAAAGGCGGAATATATGTGAGTGTTGGAGTATATAAATGACTATACGTGAGAGTGAGTGATTGTGAGAGTGGCTGTATGGATGAGTGTGTGCTTGTATTAGTTATTGTATAAGAGTATAAGTATGTGTTAGTATATGTTTGAATAAGTGAGGTGGTGTGTGTATAACTGTATAGGTGAGTAAATGGGAGTGTGATTGATTCTTTGCATGACTGACTAGGTGTGTGAGTAACTCTATGGATGAGTGGCGGTGTGTGAGTGTCTGTATAGGTATGTGAGTGCATATGATAGTGCTGTATTGATGGTTGACTGCATGTATGAGTGACTGTATGGGTGAATGAGTGGATGTGTGTGGAGACCTAGGAATTAGTGAGTGGGTATGTACTAACTGGTATTGGTGTGTCTATGGTTTCGAAAATGGTAGTCTTTATTTTAGAGTGGGTGTATCAAAGGTTATATTAGGGTATGAGGAGGTGCATCAGATTATCACGTGGATGATGTCATCAGTGATGTCATTTGAGATGTCATCAGTGATGTCATCAGTGATGTCACTGACCATGTCATGAATGATGTAATATGTGATGTCATCAGCAGTGCATTGCGGGGGCGCGAGTTAAAGTTAGCTGAACTAAATATAACGGCCGAATTTCTCTGGTTTTGTACAAGTGAAATGTCCAACTACCTATAACGTCCCTGAAACCTGTGGTTTTTTCAGTGAATTTCTAAGGTTTTTTTAATGCTAATTTCTAACTAAAACGTCCCTGAAACCTATGGTTTTTTCAGTGAATTTCAAAGGTTTTTTAAATGCTAATTTCTAACTATAACGTCCCTGAAACCTGTGGTTTTTTCAGTGAATTTCAAAGGGTTTTTTAAATGCTAATTTCTAACTATGCCTACAGAGGTAGGACATGTGCAGAAAGAGGAAGAAAGGCGCAGAAAGAAGCAAGAGAAATGCAGAGAGAGGCAACAGAAGTCCAGAAAGACGAAGAAAGGTGCAGAAAGAATCAAGAGATGTGCACAAAGAACCAACAGAGGTGCAGAAAGAGGCCTTGTTGCAAAGTCATCCTGTGCCCCCAACTTTTTGCTGACGGGTACTGGTGGTAACTGACTCTGACTAACCAGGCCTAGAGCCAGTGCTATGCTAAAAGACACTTAGAATACAGTGAAAACACCTACATACACTAGGGAACACTATGCGTTGGGGTACCCCTGTGATTGGCATGACCTCCTCTGTAAGGCCCTAGTACATAATAGGGCAGGGGGATTAAAATTACCTCTAATTCAGAGATGCAGAAAGATGCTTCTTTAAGTAGTAGTCACGTTTGCAGAGTGGTGGAGAAAGGATGCTGGGCCTCCGACCAGCGCTCAGGAATTCCGCTGCATAGGACTTAGAGGAGGTACCAAGAGGGCTTCTTGGCCCCCAAAGTCCCTCAGGAGTAAATTGTACTTCATTCCCCAATCCTGTAGTCTGCCAGGAGGTGCGTTTGCAGAGTGGTGGAGAAAGGGGGGCATGTCCTCCTTAGACGTCTTAGCAATCCTACTGTGTGGGACTTACTACAGGTAACAAGAGGGGTAGTTGGCCCCCAACAACAACCTTGGGGGCCATCTACCCCTCCTATTACCTCCAGTAAGTCCCACACAGCAGGATTGCTAAGTTCTCATAACAGGCCATGCCCCCTTTGCCCACCACTCTGCAAACGCGCTCCCTGGCGCGCTCTTGGATGGGGATTGAAGTCCCCTTTGCTGCTGGGGGTCCTTTAGGGACCAACTAGCCTACCTCTTACCTCCAGTAAGCCCCACACAGTGGGATTGCTGAAAGGTGGACACAGGCCATGCCCCCTTTCTCCACCACTCTGCAAACGCACCCCCTGGCACATTTTAAGTTGGGGGATTAAGTGCCCTTGAATACTGAGGGTCCCTGGGGGCCAACTAGCCCACCAGGTACCTCCAGTATGCGCCACACAGCTGGATTGCAGAGAGGTGGTCCGAGGCCACGCCCCTTTTACACCACTCTGCAAACGCGCCTCTTTGCGCACTGCTGGTCCTCTTGTGTCCAGGTTTCCTGCTCTCACTTCCAAAAACCAAAGCAGAGTTTGCTATGGCAGGGTGGGAGCCGCACGGCTCCCGCACTGCCATAGCAAACAGCAATGTCCTGGGGTTGGGCACCCCGGAACATTGCAGGAGCCGGCCCTGGGGGGTGGCGGTTCCCAGGGCCATTAAGGGCTCCAGGAGGGGTGCCGTGCGGCACCCTTCCCAACATTTGCAAAGCCCCGGGGAGCTGGTGGTCCCCGGGGGTCTGTAACGGACCCCCGTATTTACATACAGAGTGCCCCAGGGAGGTGGCGGTCCCCGGGGCAGTGTGGGGGGGCTCGAGCCTCCCCACACAATTATTTATTACAGCCCCAGGGAGGTGGCTTGGGGGGCCCGCGAGGCCCCCCACCCTTATTTCATAATGCCCCGGGGAGGTGGCGGTCCCCGGGGCTTGGTGGGGCCTGTGAGGCCCCCCCACCTCATATTGCATAATGCCCCAGGGAGGTGGCAGTCCCCGGGGCTGCAGGGGGACCGCATGCCCCCCACACATCATAAATAAAGCCCCAGGGAGGTGGCGGTCCCCGCGGCTGTGGTGGCCCCCGCAGGCCCCTGCAACATAATTTGACATGCCCCCGGGACCTGGCCCACCCGGGGGCTTAAATACAACGAAGCACCGGAGCCCGCGCTTCATTTTTAAAAAAGTTTGTCATCCGGATTCGCGCACCCAGCGCGAATTCGGCGGATTTGTTTTAAAAAAAAAAGGCTTTTTTTGGCCCTGGGGGTCCTTGTGGGACCCCCTGAGCAGGCCTATGGGGTCAGGGTGTTTGTACCCTGCCCCCTGTTCTTCTGTTTTTCACCTTTTTTTAAACTCTTTTCTTGTGACTCGGTTACTGAGTCACAAGATGGCTGCCAACACTTCCTGGTTTGGAGTGTTGGCAGCCAATCAGAAGTCAGCTCGTTCTCAGGAGGAGTCGCGACTCCTCCTCGGTGCTCAGATATCGAAACTTTTCTTTTTCTAATTTCTCAGAAACTACTAAACGGATTTGCAAATTTAAAAAAAAGGGCGCTTTATGAACCAAGACCTACCTTTTTGTCAAATTTGGTGTAATTTTGTTCAGCAGTTCGTGCTGTAGCTTTGTCTAAAGTTCCTATGGAAATTAACATGGGGAAAACGCGTTTTGGGACCCCCTTTTTTCTCAGCCCCCGCTTGACGAATCACCCTGAAACTTTTGAGATAGGAGCTGACCGGAGCGCCCCATTAGTTTTGAAAATTTGGCGACAATTCGTCAAACGGCGCCAAAGATATTGGCAAAAGAAAAAACACTTTTTGAATAGAAACGAGGTCCTAACTATAACTAACTACTGGCGACCGCCAATGGGAGCAAGATTAACTGTTTAAATATCGGACTGATGCAGTTGTCTGGTGACTAAGGGCATATGAGTAAGGCATTATCACCGAAACGCGTCATGCCGACGTTGTGGCAATAAACATAATCTTCCTGGAATCCCCGCTGTGTCCGTCCGATTTCTTCTTCGCGGAAGCAGTCTTGGTGTGAATATTGTGCGCGTTAGCCCCTGACGCGCTGGGGGGACCCGCCTGTCAAGTGGCCGGAGCTCTATGGGCAAGGGCTTTGGCTCTCTTCGGTGGCTCCAAGGGATTGGATTTGCTTCAGCCCCCGCATCTAAGGACAGCAATCTACTGCTGTGTGATACACAGTCCGTGACTGCACGGAGAGAACAACTTATTACAGTGGTGTCTCCGGTACCGCTGGACTTGGGCATATGCGGTATGGCGTCTGGGGGCCAGGGAGAAGAGTTTTTGCTACAGCGACACCATGAGATGTTTATCTGCACGCATTTACGTTATATTTGAACTTACCAGCACTCACCATGAGATTTAATGTGGCTGATCAAAGACGCTTTCCCGTTTTGCCGAGATTGTGCACTCTGGGAACCGTAGTCTAGTGGAGAGGACTATGGTGATGTTTCAAGTGATTGATTGCCTCAGCTGGGCTCCCACCAATGGGAGCAAGATTAACTGTTTAAATATTGGACTGATGCAGTTGTCTGGTGACTAAGGGCATATGAGTAAGGCATTATCGCCGAAACGCGTCATGCCGACGTTGTGGCAATAAACGTAATCTTCCTGGAATCCCCGCTGTGTCCCTCTGATTTCTTCTTCGCGGAAGCAGTCTTGGTGTGAATATATATATATATGTATATATATATCTATATATGTATATATATATATATATACCAATAATATAAAATCTTATAAAAAAAAACTATTGTAAATTATAACATTAAACTATTTAAAAAACGTAAATTTCCCACTCCAGTCAGTGCAACAGTAGGAAAAGTGTTGGATAGCGGAGGGGTAAAAATTACTCTTCCCACTTCAGTGAGTGCAACAATAAGGAAAGTGTTGGATAGCGGAGGGGTAAAAATGACTATTCCCACTCCAGTGAGTGTAACAGTAGGGAAAGTGTTGGATTGCGGACAGGTAAAAATTACTATCCCCACTCCAGTGAGTTCAACAGTAGGGAAAGTGTTGGATAGTGGAGGGATAACATTTACTATTCCCACTCCAGTCAGTGCAACAGTAGGGAAAGTGTTAGATAGTGGAGGGGTAAAAATTACTATTCCCACTCCAGTCAGTGCAACAATAGGGAAAGTGTTGGATAGCGGAGGGGTAAAAATTACTGTTCCCACTCCAATAATTGTAACAGTAGGGAAAGTGTTGGATAGCGGAGGGGTAAAAATTAGTATTCCCACTCCAATGAGTGCAACAGTAGGGAAAGTGTTGGATAGCGGAGGGGTAAAAATTACTATTCCCACTCCAGTGAGTTCAACAGTAGGGAAAGTGTTGGATAGTGGCGGGATAAAATGTACTATTCCCACTCCAATAAGTGCAACAGTAGGGAAAGTGTTGGATAGCGGAGGGGTAAAAATTACTATTCCCACTCCAATGAGTGCAACAGTAGGGAAAGTGTTGGATAGCGGAGAAGTGAAAATTACTATTCCCACTCCAGTCAGTGCAACAGTAGGGAAAGTTTTGGTTTGAAGAGGGGTAAACATTACTATTCCCACCCTAATAATTCTAACAGTAGGGAAAGTGTTGGATAGCAGAGGGGTAAAAATTACTATTTCCACTCCCATGAGTGCAACAGTAGGGAAAGTGTTGGATAGTGGTGGGGTAAAAATTACTATTCCCACTCCAATGAGTGCAACAGTAGGGAAAGTGTTGGATAGTGGCGGGATAAAATTTACTATTCCCACTCCAATCAGTGCAACAGTAGGGAAAGTGTTGGATTGCGGAGGGGTAACAATTAATATTCTCACTCCAGTCAGTTCAAATTTAAAAACAAACCAAATATTAACAACAACAAAAATATATTAAAAATAAAACAATATGTTAAAAATTAAAATACATATATTTTTAACATTAAAAATTAAAAAATCATACTATAATGTTAAATACAAATGACAAATACCTACAAATCATTATATATTAAATAAAATAAAACATAATTTTCAAAAAAGTAAATATTTTTAATTAGAAATTATTTAGAAACAAAACTTTTTTTATTTCTTACCCTTTTACACCACACAATTCACAACCCACATCTAAATTTTAAAAAAAATATTACTTTCATAATTAACATAATTAATTAGCAATTAAAGAAATATTATTAATTAAAAAACAAATTAAAACTCATAAAAACCTAATTAACTTCCCACACACTTATCCCTATAATCCCCACAACCCACAGCTAAAATAAACTGTAAAAAAATAATTACACTATTAAAACTTATTTTCAATTAAAAAACTAATAGTATTTAACAACTAATTATAAAGTAAGTAAAATTAATTTACTCCCAACCCTTTACCCCTATAAAAGAAGACCCACAAAAAAAAATAAACAATTACCCTAATTAAATATCAATTTAATAATTAATATTAATGATCAACTCAATATTATTTAATTAAACATAAATTGCTTCCCAACTTTTACCCCATAAACCCCACAACCCACACCTAAAATTAACTACACAATTTCCATATTTAATTTTCAATTAATTAATTAATATTAATAAACAACTAATTATTAATTATTTAAAGATAAATTACTTCCCACCCTTTATCCCTATAAACCCCACAACCCGCACCTAAAATTAATTACACAATTTCCATAATTAATTTACAATCAATTAATTAATATAAATTAACAACTAATTATTAATTAATTAAAGATAAATTACTTTGCAACCGTTAACCCCTATAAACCCCACAACCCATACCTGAAATTAATTACACTATTTCCATATTTAATATTCAAATAATTAATTAATATTAATTAACAACTTATTATTACTTAATTAAAAATAAATTACTTCCCACCCTTTACCCCTATAAACCCCACAACTTGCACCTAATGTTTTTTACACAATTACCATAATTAATTACCAATTATGTAATTAATTAATTAATATTAATTAACAACCAATTAACAATTAATTACAAATAAATTACTTCCCACAATTAACACTATAAAATCTCAATTAAATAAATATTAATAAATAAGAAATAATCATTAGTTCATTATAATTAAATTACTTCCCACCCTATTCCTCTATAAACCCCCAACCCACTACGGAACTAAAAAATGCAAAATTTTATTAAAATAGAATTGATAACTACCAAAAATTTAACACATATATTTAAAAACATAAACAATAATTATACAAAAAACATACATGACATACATTTAAAATATAAACTAAAATTTATAACACTAATTAAAAAATAGATGTTTTATACAACTATATTTTTGCAAACGATATTAATGACTTCTATATTTTTTAAAATGATATTTCTCACCTTAAATTCGATATTCTTGACCACAATATTCTTGCTGTCGATATTTCTGTGTCACGATATTTCCAACTCGATATTTATGTAAGTCGACATTTACAACTCGATATCTGTCTGAATACCAAGTGCAGCAACTTCAAATAGAGAGTAGACAACCAGAAGTAGGGCATGATAGGAAGTCAGAAAGGTGATGGAAGGTCTGGGTCAAAGTCTGGTATTAAAGATGAAAAACATACAACAGTCCAATATAGGTACCATTTTTACACTACTCACTAAAATTCCTTGAGGCAGTCTTGGAGGTCAATAACCTCCGGATTCCAAAAACTACAACAAACAATGCCACATGAGAAAAATGCTCACAAGTAAATAATCATAATTTAATACCTCTAGCTGAACTAATGCCACTCTAACTGCAGTAGCTTTGAGTTTAGACAGGTTATTTCTCAAGAGAAAATATGCAAAAACAATGGTCAGAAAATAAAGACACTACAAACATTACATATAACAAACAGATATAAAGACAAAAAAAGCTAATCCATTGGGTTCAATTTATTAAGAGGCAGTGAGTGGAATGGTTCTTTGAGCACTAGTTAAGCAGGATGTTCCCTAAAACAGACAGTGACTGTCGACCACTGAGGGGTCGATTCCGATCTCGGTCAGAAGGGCTCCGAATCGGATTCAGAATTGCCTAAACTGATCCAAAGCCCTAGTTTCCGACAGAATCGTTCACAGTTCCAAACGACCAAGTACGATGCCTGGAAAGCCTTAGCGCTGACCGAATAGGTTCTGGAAGGCATTCGGAGAGATAGAGCCCTCCGGAGCTCATTCGTACACCTCTATGGACTAGGTTTTCCAAGCGAGCAAGTACGATGAACGATTCGGACAGCCTTTCTGATTCGGTTTGCCCAGATCAAAAAGGTTTCCGGAATCAGTCTTTGGGGGCCCGTAGTTGTCCCCCCTTCACCCGGGGCCTTCCGAATTGGGCCCGTGGGGGTACCCATGGGTCCCCTTTAACCGACCATGCACAGTGTGTCGGGCACCATGGGTTGCCCGCCACAGGGTGCACGCTTTCCCCTACCCACCCCTTTTTGCAATGGGAGCCTGTGAACGCGTACGGTACACAGGCTCCAATAGAGTTCAATGAGAGTCCGAGCGAACCGTGTCCATCACTATACGGATGCATTGGAATCGGTCGCACGGACTCTCGGAGCATGATTCGCTTGGAAAGCTCTCTGAAACCGAGACGTTCGGAGGGCTTTCTTAACGGGATCGGAATCGGGCCCAAAGATGGAATGCTTCCTCACTGAATCTCTTCTCACTGTGGTTTCCTTTTATATACATGTTGGGATCCTCCTGGTGCTATTGGAGAGATCGAGATTTTTTTGACAATGCCAGTTAGGAAATAGAGACCTATTCATATAAAAAATGCATGAGGGAGGGTATGCAAGAAAATCATTTTTTCTGTTGCCTTCCCACCACATAAGTAAAATCCCTATCAAAGGGCCCAGATTGGAGCCTCCACCTGGCAGTGGGTGTCCAGGGCCTGGCCCTTGACACCGACAGCTATCAGTTGCCTCTGTTGGTTATTTGTCTTGTGGGCAACACTTTCTCTGGCATGGAGGCAGAAGTCTGACCCATGGAGCAGAATGGGCCACATCACCTTGTGGACCATGGTGGTACTGTGTGCCTACTTGAATGCATCTGTAAGCAAGGTTAGGAGCCTTACAGATGGGGTCAGCACATAGGGAGATATGTTCAACATGGGCCAGTACATTGGCCCAGGAGGATGATAAAAGAGGGATACAGATGAGTTCAGAGGGGCATGGAACACACAAGTGGAACTGCAGAAGAGGCAAATTATCAATGTTTTATCACCTAAGCAGGGAAGTCCATCAAAGTATTGATTAGTCTGCATTAGCTTCGGCTGGGGAACGGGGGCTGTGATAGAAATGTGCCCTTTCTGTTGGATTATTTTTGCCTTTTGGCTGATTTTTATTTTTGCTGCCTACAGAACTCTCTGCACTTTACTCCTGCTAACCAGTGGTAAAGTGCTTGTGCTCCTCCTTTCAACATGGTAAAATGTGTACACTCCTCATTGGCATATCTAACTTTCCTATAACTCCCTAGTATATGGTAACCACAGTGTACCCAAGGCCTTTTAAGTTAAATGTCACCAATGGTCTGCAGCACTAATTGTGCCATCCACTACAGTGACAGAGTAAAACATGGCTGCAGGTCACCAGTAGCGTGGCTGTGCAGGTTTTAACTGCAAATCGACCCTGTCAAAATGACCGCTTTTGAGAGGCCTAAACCTGTCTTTTAAATATTTATAAGTCAAACCTAAGTATGCCTTAATGTCTATAAAGGCAGGGTGCATAAAAATACAACATTTAAAAGTTTAATGTTAAAATGTCCTTACTGTAAAAATGCCCTCAAAGCTATTGTCACTGTAACATACTTGGCTGCTTCACATGAAAACACTGGGTTAAAATATTAAATATTAATCCTGTATCTAAGCATTGAGACTGTTGGAAAATGACCCTCTCAGAAGGGTCACCCCAAACCTTTTGCCTTCCTACTCCTCTTTTTCTGAATGTCTTTTTGTTGGCCTTAGGACTCTGAACACTTTACCACTGTTGACCATTGCTAAAGTACGGGAAACAACCTTTACATCGCGGTCATTAGACCGCGATGCCTTTACAACGTGGTCGTTACAACGACCGCGTTGTTACAACGCAATGCCATTACTACACAAGTCATTACATCGACTTGCAGTAGATGGCGCTCTAAGATAAGGAATAGTATAATTTACTATTCCAACACCTTCCCTACTGTTGCGTAGGCTGGAGTTGGAATAGTAAATTATACATTCCTAATGATACAGCGCCATCTACTGCAAGTCGATGTAATGACTTGCGTAGTAATGGAATCGCATTGTAACAATGCGGTCATTGTAACGACCGCGTTGTTACGGTAATCTACCATTACTTCGCGGCCACTACTACGACTTACCATTACTACGCATTTTTTACTTAGCAGGATCTTTTACTTCGCATGCTTTAAGTTCGCATGCTTCTACTTCGCATATACCGTTACTTTGCAAAGTCAATTACTTTGCTGACTATTCACATCGTTGTTTGGAAAAGGAGGCGCTTCCGTTTCCAAACAATGACGTGCAGCTCTGACGACGCCTGAAGCAATAGAAGAGAGGACAACAACGTGCAGCTCTGACGACGCCTGAAGCAGGAGAAGAGAGGAAGCACGGTGAAGCGAGGGACCACGAGGAGAGAGAGGTAAGTGGGGCAGTGTAGTTTTTGGGGTTGTACAGGGGGTTGTCTTTTAGGTTTTAGGGTTGTGTTTATGTAGTGTAGAGTAGTGTATTTGGGTTTAGGATAGTGTTGTGGTGTTTGTGTAGTGTAGGGTAGTCTTTTAGGTTTTAGGGTTGTGTTTATGTAGTGTAGAGTAGTGTAGTGTATTTGGGTTTAGGGTTGTGTTGTGGTGAAGGGGGAGGGTCGTGCAGGGGGTAGTGATTTAGGGTTTAGGGTACTGCTGTGGTGTTTGTGTAGTGTAGGGTAGTGTTTTAGGGTTTAGGGTAGTGTCGGGGGGGTCAAGCAGGGTTGTGTTTGAGTGTAGGGACAGGAGTGGAGGAAGGGGAAAGGTCGTGCAGGGGGTAGTGATTTAGGGTTTAGGGTAGTGTTGTGGTGTTTGTTTAGTGTAGGGTAGTGTTTTAGGGTTTAGGGTAGTGGTGTGGTGTTGTGTAGTGTAACGTAGTGTTTAAGGGTTAAGGGTAGTGTGGGGGGGTCATGCAGGGTAGTGTAAGATAGTAGGGACAGGACTGGGGGAAGGGGGGTAGGACGTGTAGGGGGTAATGTTTTAGGGTTTAGGGTAGTGGTGTTTGGTTAGTGTAGGGTAGTGTAGTGTATGAGGGTAAGGGTAGTGTTGGGATTTTATTGGTTATTGAGAATGTGTAGAAATAGTGGAAGGTGGTACAATTTAGTTTGAAAAGAAATTGTATTCTTAACATAAAGACATTTTAAATCATTTGCATAATGATATATACGTTGTATGTTTGTTTTGGGAATTTAGAATTAACTATTAAATTAATTATAAAAAAAAATCTTTTTTTAATTTTAAGAAAGGGTGAAGGGCATATTAAATTTGTGTAATGAAACAAATACTTAATTTTTTTATTTAAAAAAGGGTATTTATTTAAAAAGGAATATTGATTTAATTGTTGTTTTCTAAAAATATTCCCCCACCCTAAACACATATTACCATGTCATCCCGTAACAGTGGATACGTTTCTATTACTGTGTTTATTATAGTTAAAAAGAGTCAAAAATGTATCGAAGTTGTATACTTAGTAATATACTGCGAAGTAAATGCATATTTAGTACTTTTAAATGTATTTGCGAACTAAAAGCATGCGCAGTTAAATCTTGCGTAGTAATGGTATTTGCGATGTAAAAACATCGTAGTAAAAACTTGCGAAGTAATGGTCTGCTAAGTAACAACATATATTCCGTTGTTACAGAACGCAATGTATTTGCATGCGTTGTAGCATGCTATATTCCTAAAGTGCATGTGTTTCTCCTCTTAACATGATGACATTGGTGTATACCCAATTGACATATATAGTTTACTTGTCAGTCCCTTGTAAAGTGGTAAACCATATCCCCAGGGCCTGTAACCTAAATTCTACTAGTGGGCCTGCAGCACTGATTGTGCCACCCACATAAGTAGCCTTTCAAATCTGTCTCAGGCCTGCCATTGCAAGGCCTGTGTGTGCAGTTTACTTCCACTTTGACTTGTCATTTAAACCACTTGCCAAGCCTTAAATGCCCCTTTTATTACACATAAGTCACTCCTAAGGTATACCCTATGTAGCCCTAAGAGCAGGGTGCTGTATAAGTAAAAGGTAGGACATGTACTTTTAAGTTTTACATGTCCTGGCAGTAACAAAGACTCAAATTAGTTTTTTACTATTGTGAGGCCTACCCCTCTCATTTTGATGATCGAATACATTTATATGATGATGATACTCCTCTCGTAGGATAGCATTGGGAATTCCTCAATAGACTTTTAAGCTGTAATTCCTGATTAGAAAGGAGCAGCTGCATCATGTTTCATATCTTTGAAGTGGTAATGATAAATCCTCTTTACTGATAAACTTGAATTTATCATTACTATTTTATAAATGCCACTTTTGGAAAGTGGACATTGCTCTGCTCTCACTGCTCTGTGTGCCTTGCAGCCTGTCTCTAATACACATGGTGGTGTGCATTTCCTCTAGAGAGCCACGAACACAAGAAGGGTGGGTGTGGACAGAGAAGTCCTCTGCCTTCATTTGCATTCTAAAAGCTCTTCCTGGGCAGGAAGAGAGAGGGGAAGCTGACACTTACACCTGAGTAGGCAGTTTCCTATTTCCCACACAAAGGGCTGATTACCCCCTACTGATAGTCTGGAGCCAGGACTGGGAAGAAAGGACCTGTGTGCACTTTAAAGACCCTTCTTTGCTGTCAGCCCTACTTCAAAGGTGCAGCTGTGTATAAGTACTGGGCCTCTGCCTTACCTAGACAGTACACTCCTGCACCTGTAAAGAACTCTGCCAGGAGTAAAGACTGCTGTGCTCCAAGAATTGCTAGTCTGCTTCAATGCTGCTCTAGAAGAACTAATTTTCTGCTTTGCTGTGCTGCCTGCTGATCTCTTCCCTGCTGAGGAACAGGACTGGACCCATCTCACTAGAACCCAGTGACTCCAAGGGTTTGCTAGCTTGCCCCCTGTTCTGAAGTTTCAGGGCCATCAAAGACTTCCTTCAACCCAGCAACAGCACCTGCACTCTGCCATCTGTAAGTCCTGCCCTGACAAGTGGTGTCAATTCAGTCTTGGGCCCTTGAAAGGAGACTTCTATTGAACAGAACCATCAAAATCAGCACAGTGACGACTTTGCGGCGATCGGAACCAATGCAGTGCCCGCCGACGCAGGAGCTGATCAACGACATCCCTTTGATGGACTGTGTTGCTCGACGACGATGGACAGCTCTGCATGACAACGACGCATCGCCTGCATCATTCATAAAGAGGTTTGTCGATGAAGCTTTCATCGCCTGCATGGATCGAAACCCACACATCGAGTCTTCAAATTCGAAGCTTACTCCATCAAAAGTACTTTTTCAGCGGGACCTGTGTGAGTCCTGTAGCCGGCCTGCCTTCCATTGCAGTCGGCCTGAACTTTGGATTTATCCTGGACCTCAAGTAACCCCTAAGCGCTATTTGCTTCTAAGCACTACGTTTTGATTTATTCTTTAAACATTCATAACTCCGGTTCTACTTATTGGAGTTTTGTCGTTTTGGTCTTGTTTTACTCAAAAAATATACTCTAATTGTCTAACCATGTGTGGAGAATTTATTTTTGTGATGTTTTCATTGTGCTACTGTGTCTGTGTGTGTGTTGCACAAATACTTTACACATTGCCTCTTTTGATAAGCTTGACTGCTCTGTGCCAAGCTACTAGAGGGTGAGCATAGCTTATCTTTAAGTGTGTATCTAGCTTACCCTGACTAGAATTGTGGTTCCTGCTTGCGCAGGGTGCATACTCTGAGAATCAGAAACCCCATTTCTAACAGAAACTTATCTAGAAAAGGATTTAACCCATTGTTAAAATTCCAAATCAATGGTGAAGTTGGATTTATTCTAAATATTAAGCAAAGGTAACTTTTAAGAAGATATTTTGGCCTGCCAAAAGCATCTAGGGGACTTTCTGTAAGTATTCAACTGTCACCTGGCAGCGTGATGGTGTGTGAACTGCTGGCAGGAGCAAACAGTAGGCTGGCCTGAATGGGTAGAGATAACGCTTCCGAACCTAATAGAATATGCAAGAGAGGCTGGAAGGATCTTCTTTGACATTAAAGTGCCAAGTCCTGCTTGAATGTCCCATCCTGCCTGACAGGTCTGCTGAGGTACTTCATATGACACTTGGGGCGCACTTCAAAGAGGCCACCCCATTCACAGGCAAATGTTAGCTGACACTTGGACTGGGCCCTTCTATTGTCCTGCAGACATTCAGACCCCAATCACAGTGGGACTCTCTTTGACATTACAGTTTCACAGCCTGTTCGACAGATCTGGTGAATTTGCATATAACATTTGGGGTGCCATTCAAAGGAGGGAAACAGAAGGCCAAAACACTTTGGAACATATGTACAAGGAAATGGCGCAGCGTGGTGCTGCAGAAAATTTTGCAACTCAGCGCCTTTTAG
This sequence comes from Calotriton arnoldi, assembly GCA_963921515.1. NCBI lineage: Eukaryota > Metazoa > Chordata > Amphibia > Caudata > Salamandridae > Calotriton > Calotriton arnoldi. The sequence continues at coordinate 960,645 of CAWUFW010003888.1, forward strand.
AAAATGCAGGGATCCACCATATTTACAATTATACTGTGCACCACTGTGTTTTCCCTTGCAGTGGCACTAAAAATAGCCGCGTAGTGCCACCACAGACACCCTTGTGCCATAGTGCAAGGGTACCTGCATTTCAGGGATAATTGTTTATGTGCAGGAAGGTGTACCTTCCTGCACATAAACAATCAAAAATGGAGATTTGCTACTTCTGTGTGTGCTGCATTTTGCAGCACACATAGAAGTAGCAAATTGCCATTATTTAATGATTATTTTTGTGCAGGAAGGGACCTTCCTGCACCAAAACAATTATTAATGGCGTTTTGCTCTTTCTATGTGTGCAAAAACAAGGAGAAATAAAGTATTTCTCCTTGTTGCGTGAATCTAACACCAGCTTTTGTATGGCGTTAGTTTTCGGCGCTGTCTCAGATTTACACATCCTTAATCTGGGGCAGCGTAAAAAAGCAATGAATGTTGCGGTGGAATGCCCACAGCAACACCCATTGCATGCCCCTTTCATGCAGATACCTGCATGAAAGGGTACCATATTTACAAAGTGGCATTAAGCCATGCTGAGTGGCTTAACACTGCTTTTTAAATGTGGTGCAGGGCATTGGGCCACCGGAACTTCAAAAAAAGCGATGTTTCGGTGGTGCAATCCCCTTGTATGTATGCCCCTTTTTGTGTATCCACTATCTGTTCCTGAAAGCTTAGCTTTGATTTTACCGGACTTCTGTCTCTTAATTTGTAGAGGGTACAGGGACTGTCTAAGATTGGATTTTAGTATTAGATGTGGAAGGAGACCAGAATTACCAAAGTACACTCCTCACACACATGCCCAGCCCCCAGACCCCAAGTATAGTGTGGCCAAAGTCTTTGGTCATCTTGAAAATGCTCAAAGTCGGGAGGGTTAGCCACAGGAACCTTTACAGCATTGGTTAGAGTGTCACCAGGGATTATTCTCACCCCCTAGCTCATGCCAGACATAAATGCTGCACCTCCAGGCTCCCACTTCAGAACACCTCTGGACCTGGGGAAGAAGAGAATAAGACTGGACAGCTGTTTGTGACCTGAGAAGAGCCTTGAGGACTGGACCTACTCCGCCTCTTGTACCCATGACAAACAAGTAGAATACAAGGGTCATAAAGCTGACATCTTGTTAAAGCTACAGGGATACAACAAGCTACAAGAGGTCTTTTTCTGCAACATCCCAGCTGGCCAGAGGCAACTGGGCCTGTACTGTTCCCTGCTTTGGCATCTGCCTGACACCCTGTGAACCTCTAAGTGCCTCCCTTGAGGACCTGGTGAGGCTTTAGAAGTGTACTCATGTGGTGGATTGGGACTAAGCCCGGGCAGCGTACTCTGCTCTGCCAGCGGAGTTTGCAGAGTTTTACCAACTCTGCGCTCCGCTGGGAACGCAAAGTTGAGGCAAAACTCTGACTCCGTGGCAGAGCGGAGTACGCCCCTCAGCCTCTGCGCCACGGCCCCCCCAAAAAAGGGTAAAAAAAACCACTTACCTGCTCTCTGGCATCTGCAGGCCGCCCTCCTCCTCGCCGTGGTGTCTCCTCCTCGCCGCCGTCCTCGCAGCAAACCCCTACATTTTACGTCTCGCGTGGACTGCGCATGCGCAGTCCACGCAAGATGTAAAATGTAGAGGGTAGCGAACGGCAACGAGGAGGAGGACGGCGGCAAGGAGGAGACACCACGGCAAAGAGGAGGGCAGCCCGCAGACTCCAGAGAGCAGGTAAGTGGGTTTTTTGACCCTTTTTTAAAATTTTCAGTGGGACTGGGGCAGAGTTTTTTTTCAACTCCATGGAACTCCGCTGAGGGCCACTCCGCACACTCCACCCAGGGCTAATTGGAACATAAAGGGCTAAAGTCAGAAGGTAAAATATTTTACCCAGAACAAACCTGATTGGTGTAACTGACCCACGCTCCATCCCGGTCAGCATCACATTACACCTAGTTCCTGTTCTACCATGACCATTGACTATCATTGTCACTTTGTACTTGATGGCACTATTTCTACTTAAGCTTTACAATTCATATCTCTGAATCCCCCGTTGAACTTTTGTCATTTCAGTGTCTTTCTGTTCAGTACATTCACTCTAGTTTTCTAAATTGGTTTGGAATTTGTCTTCTATTGTGTTTTATCTTTATTACTATTGAGTAATGCATAAATAATGTACACATTGCCTCTAAGTTAAGTCTATCAGCTCTGTGCCAAAGCTACCAGGGGGTTGAGCTCAGATTAATTTAGTGACTTTAAGGGTTCACCATGACAAGGATTGTTGTTATTATTTGAAGAGGGTACTCACTCCCTCAAATAATACCCCAATTTCTTATAATAAGAAATACCATTCCAAGATGGCCCCCAGTGTGTTCACATCCATGCAGCTCTCTTTAAAGAGATGTTGTTGTACTTTACTAAACTGAATTCAAAAACGTCCATCTGTACATGTTCATGCAGCAGTATCCATCTTTCAAAGGTTTTTATTAAATTATTTGGCTTAACAAGCAGAGCTGCTGACTTTCAAACTGGAGAACCAGGTTCAAGTATGGCTCAAAATCCTGTGATTCTGGTGAATCTCCCCATGTCACACCCACAAAAATGATTCTGGCCTTGTGTAGTGTAATCTGGTGCTCAGGTAAGGTGCTCCAATACCCTTGGGCTGAGTTCTTGCTGTAAAAAACTGCAGAAAAATGCAAAAAGCATTCAAACATGACCAACAGCTGTGCACCTGTTCACTTGAATCCACATGGGTGACTATCTTTCAATGGTTTAAGAGCACAGTTAAAAATGTCCACTAACTGCACATGGGATACAGCGCACTGTAAGTGGTAGCCAGGTCCTGGCAACAATTTCACAGGAGCTGCTTGGTCCTCACAAAATAAAAGAAAAATGCTTTAAAAAGGAGAAACATGCATCTCTTTTCCAAAAATTGACACACTGGCCTACCATTTCTTGACACTGGGAACGCTTTTTTGTTTGACTGAAGAGACTATGCTTGGGCAGAATGCAATCACTCACACAGAAGTGAACCAATGGCTGAAGTGGGCTGAATCATTGTCTCATGATGTATACTGTGGTGAAGGAATTAAAATATGAATTACACTACACCAGAGCAATTATTGAAAGCACCCGTATATAGTTTTTGTTTAAGGATTTGTTGGAGAAAAACAAAACGATTTGCCAAATGTACTAATAAAAAGGGCATTCTATGAATTGGTTTCCACCTAATGGTGAAGAGCATTCATCTTGAAAATTGTAATGAAACAGTTTAGGTGAAATGGTTTCTTAGGGTTGGTAATCTAGGAATTGCTTTCTCTATGAAACCACATACAACTGAATAACCGATCTAATATACATTTTTCCACCACATAGGCATAGAAGGAGTATCCCTGCTGTTGAAAATTCAGCCAAAAATGTTTAATGTTGCTGTTGGATTTACAGTCAGTGCTGCAATCCGTCTAGCATTGTGCTTTGCTACTGATGGAATTCCACCTAATATGTGTGGCCACTGTATTTAACTTTACTGAGGTTAGATTGCTGGTGTTCACCTGTCTCGTGAAATGGGCATACTGTGATCATTCTCCTGTATGACAGTATTCGAATATTTACAGTTTTCTCCTGTATCCACCAGTTTTACCACTGCATTTTTTGCAGTTTAAGGGCCAGATGTCCGACCATTCACTTTTGTGAGTAGCAAATTGCGTCGAATTGCGACTCACAATTTGCGACTTGCAAAAGGGAATGTATAACAGTGTCTCAGACACTGTTAGCGATTTCCAATGGGGTCACAAATTGCATGCCTCATTAATATTCATGAGGCAAGCACAATTTGCGACCCCATTAGGAATTGCTAGCACTCACAGGGATGGTGGCCTGCCGGGGTCAGCAGACCACCATGTTTGTGACTGCTTTTTCAATAATTGGTTATTTAGAAATGTAATTGACTCATTTCTCTTAGAACAAATCTGCTACAAAAGGTCTTACACGGGTGTAAATGTTTCAAAAAATAAACTGCAGAGACATCGGTACGTCGTTGAAGCTGGGCCCAGGCATTATCTAGACGCAAGCTAGATCTTGACATATTGGTGCTCGAGGATGATACCGGGAGGTTCGTAATTAACTGAATTAACCTGCATGAACCTTTTTGAAGCAGCGGTTGCTAATTAGCAGCCCCTTCTCCGATTTCAAATAGACAAATTTTTATGGATACAACCACAACTTGAAATGGGGTCATTCAACACTTGAATTTAACGTCCTGAAGATGGTCTAGCTGATGTCTACCATATAGACCGAAACGTTGACAATCACACCTATTTTCGCGTTTAATTATTTTTCTTAAGGATCCGTTTTCTGTTTGATCAGTCACATCTTCCTGTTGTATATATTGTTCGAAAGAGGTGTTCACACTAGTGACAATGAGGTGTTTGTAACATCAAATCATCTGGAATCCTCAATTGCTATGTGTTGTTTTATACAGACATTTATATCAGTCTTCTGTACCCTTTGAAAGTTTTTACATTATAAATTCATTTTTTGAAACATTTACATCCGTGTAAGACCATTTGTAGCAGATTTGTTCTAAGAGAAATGAGTCAATTACATTTCTAAATACCTGAATGAAAGCTACTAGATAGAGCTTGCGATCATAATCTGCATATTGAATGCCAAAATTGTGTGTAAGTTAGAAAATCCCTTGTAGGCACACTTACCTGCTAATACATTGATTACCCAAGCCTCCAAGGGTGTATTGGGTCTCCCACTTTTTCTTGTACTGCTTTTTCAATAAAGCAGTTTTAAAAAAAAATGCAGCCCGTTTTCCCTAAAGGAAAACGGGATGCATTTAAAAATTTAAAATTAAACTTTTCAGTTTCATTTTATAAGGGCAGGCAGTGGTCCCTAGGACCACTGCCTGCTCTTAAAAAATATGTTTGCACCCATTCAGAAAGTGGAAGGGGTCCCCTCGGGACCCCTTCCTGTTTGCGAGTGGTTTACCACCTACTTGGTGGTAAACTGCGAGTGTTTTGCGGCTGCAAGTGCGGTCGCAAAACAATAGTAAATGGCACTGAGTCTCGCTATTAGGAAGGGACGCCCCTTCCTAATAGCGAGAGTTGCAAACGCTATTTTGCGAGTCAGTCACTCGCAAAATAGCGTTTGTACATGCCATGACCCTTTTTTGCAGTCGCAAACGGGCCGATCTCCCGTTTGTGAGCGCAAAAAAGGATCGTACATCTGACCCTAACTGTACTGTTTTGCTGTTATAATAATAGTTCTGGCACTAGTAAGCAGAACAATTGCCTCATCTCTAAATCTGCATCTTTATGCTCAAGAGAGGTATTTTTTGCAACCAGTTTTCCAATGTCAACGTTTTATTCCCTGGATTTCTCTTGGAAAAATATTCCAGACAATAACACCGCATGCACGGTAATGCCAGGATGAACTGATTTATTTGGCTGTTGTATTTATTTTGTTGCTTAGACCGCAATTAAATTCTATGTCGTTTTTTGGTTAACCTGAAACCACAACTTATTCTTGAGCTGTTAATAAAAAACGCTAAATAATTAGGTAATATTTGTAGTTAATGCTTTTTTGCATGTTTGCATTTTTACTAAGTCAAAAAAGGAAATAGCCTGAAAAATTGTCCTACGTTTGACTCTCTTCTAGTCCCTTTATCTGCTGCTAAAATTCGATTGAAAATCCTGTCCCAGAACCTATCATTGTTAAATGTTACATTGTAAATAATGATCGCGGTGCGTCCTCATTTGAAATTCAAATATAAACAACAAAAGGCTATTTCACCAGACCAATATTTTGTATTCCACACTTAATGAAGGCAGAAGCCAGAATGTTGCAAGATCTTATTTAAGTTGAGCTTCTCTTTGCTAGTTATTTTTCTCATTCCCTGTAATCATACCATGTTTGAAGATAATTTACCCTAAAATATGTCCGTTTTCGCGTTTAATATTGCAACTGTGTCCAATTATGTTTTATCATACCGTCAGCAGAAAATACTTTAATGCAAGTGTTGCTTCCTGATTAGAGCACATTTTCCACATGAGGAAAATGCATTGGGTGAACATATTGTAGTATACACCTTCATTTAATGCAAAGATGTAGTTTTAATGCTATCTGCACAAACTGTAGCGCGCCCATTAGAACGACAGCACAAAGAACATTATCTGACACGGACATATTTATGTACACTATTCTCATAGATAGATACATATAAATCCAACATTTCGTGGCAAGGTTTAGCCTCGCAGCAAAGGCAGCACAAGTAAAAGCTGCGATACTTGAACTAAGTTGCAGAATAAATTTATGGGGCATATTTACGTTCCCTGGCGCATCCCTGCATATCAGCAGGGATGCGCCAGGGAAAATGCGTCACGCAAGTTTACCCTTGCGCCACGTCCGATGCGCCGCATTTACAATGCGGCGCATTGTGGCGCAAGGATAAGCAGATGCATGACGCATCTGCCGGCGGAAGGTTGGCGCAGTGCTGAAGTTGTGTCGCAAGCGCAACGCAACTCCAGCACTGTTCCAACCTTCCCTATCCCTAACATGGTGCGTCAATCCTTACGCCTGCTTGAAGCAGGCGTAAGGATTTGACGCACCAGCGTCGGAAAAGTGACTGCGTGAAATCTTGTAGATTTCACTACGTCACTTTGCCGAGGCGTTCTCCCTAGATGCGTCACGTTGTAAATATAGCGCAACGCGGCGCATGGTTTGCGTCGCCGCTGCGTCACATGCGTGACGCAACGGCGGCGCAAAAGTGGCGCAAGGGGCTTGTAAATATGCCCCTATGTGCATCAATGGGGAATAATATTTTCTAAGTGACATTGCAACATATTGCCTTTGATTGCCTATCTTTCAGAGCAAAGGCAGTCCTAATTGTAGTAGTGAGTACAGTGGCACTGTGGTAAGAGATGTGAAGGGCCCACTGACACCCTAAAATGGCTCCCCGAAGCCACGACCATTGCCATATCTAGTTAGAGATACTCATCTAGTTTACTTTATTGTTACTGCATAGTTTGCTTAAATATGCCCTAAACCAGGGTTTCGGGACCAGGTTCTTGATTCATAATGAATGAATAAATGGAAGAATTGTGAACTCATAGACTACACTGCTACACAGGAGTGGCGCTGAAACATTTATCAAAACATAATGTCCTTTTGCAAAAGGCAAAATACCACTCAGTCAGTCAATATATGTTTATTTCCAAGACATATATCTTATAGAACTATATGCATCAAAATGTCTTTAAAAGAAGACAATACATTCCGATTAATTTATTTTATAGCAAAAAAGAGAGTATACACTGAACAACAACTGCTCAAGCATCGACATTACCATTTCATTACTTTAAAAGAAGAATAAATATGCATACTCAATGCAACCCTACAGAATAATAGGGCACCCCTTACTCACAAGATTCAACATATTAATAATTAAGTCGGCTTAAAAGATTAACAAACCAAATAAGAAGCAATATTTGTACTCTGATACCACAGATCGCCTTTAACATATAAGTCACATCAATATATATGAGCCTTTAAAATTTCTGGTTTTGTATGAGCTGCATGTGTTAAGGAATTGACACCACAAAATCAAACTGATTCATTGCAAATAAAGTGCAAAGTGCCCACTACATATTCTAACTCCATGCCTTAAAAAGAGAGGGCGTAAAATCTTTTTCCTTTCACTTAAAAAAAGGGACAATCTAGCAACAAATGGACAATAGGATACTTCATTGTAGGACGCTGGCAAAAATAGATAATACTAACACTCTATTTGTGGTAGGGAGGGCAAGTAGTTAGCTTATCAGAAGACAGTGCTACGCGGATTCTCTGGAGCATCCCAGATTCTGTCTGGAGCGGGGTGCTGAGGTCGTTGGTAGCTAGCTTGCTACAAAGAAGATTGCCTCCTGAAAACACACTGTACAAGGGGACTTAAAGGTAAGTCCGAGGAATCCCACTCGAGGGAGCAGGTCGCAAGGGCATCAGGACCACAGGAGGACATCTGGATCATTGGTACCCAGGTCAGGTGGGCTGGGTGACAAGTAGATAGGTCAGCCGGCGCGCGCGCATCAAGATGTCCTCGCGGTCAGGAGCAGGCAGCTTGGAGAGGTGATTCCACAACAGCTGGGCCACTCACGAAGTGGGTCTCAATGTCCCTCAATGGCTGATTGCTTCCTGAGCAGTTAGAGTCCGGATTGGACTTTTCATCTTGGTGAATGCTGCAGAGGGTCCGGTACTCCTGGTATTGGTGCGGCACAGCTCCCGTAGGTCCCAGTGTCTCAAAACGTGGTGGAGAGACCGATCTGATGCACCGAAGTTGGTGTAGCACTTTTGGTTTGGGTGCTGAGTCAGAGTCGCAAGAGATCAGCAAGTTGGTAAAACTGGATTCTGTGGTTTGGTGCCTGCGGGCTCAAGGGGAGTAGTACCTCTACTCCAAGGGAGTTCTTTGGTGATTTGTAGAAGGCTGGAGGAGCTCCAGAGTTCTTGGAGCCCTCACAGTTGCAGGACGACACAGCACACCATGATTATTGAATCCTTAAGACAGCAGGCAGAGTTTGGCAACACTTTTCTGCAGCAGGGCTTCAGTCCTCAGGTCAGCAGCTCTTCTTTGTCTTTTTCTTCTTTGTGTCCATCAAATCGGATTTCAGGGTCCAAGAATGCCACCTAAATACTTAATTTAGGGGCTTTAAAGGGAGAGACTGGTGGTAGCCAATGGGCTACCTACCATTGTGGGAAGGGGCACTACCTTGATCCTAATTGGCTAATTCCCTCACAAACCATGATGGAGAGAAATGAAAAGTGGGCTCCACATCACCTGCCCCACCTTAGGGGTGGTGCTGGATGAATGGGGACCCACCTCCTAGTTTACCTAATCTTCCTGCCTCTCCTCCCACCAAATGTGGAGCAGTAAAAGGGAGGTTGGCATCCTCCACTAGCTGGAGCTTCCTCGGTTGCATTTCAAAGGCAGCTTCACCTTTGAACTTCCTGCCTTGGAAGGCCATCCTGTCCTGAGAGAGGTGTGAAGCATCTCTGCCCACAGCAGGCTTTGTTCCTGGCCTCTGAGAGCACTGGCTTTCACCCTATGAGGCCAGAAACATGTCTGGTGGTGGCAGGCTGGCTAAGACAAGTCAGAGACCACACCAGTGCTTGGTAGCTTTTCAGGTGAACCTCTAAAAGGTCTCATGTGTGCATTTATTAATAAATCTAACATTGGCATCAGTGAGAATTTCTTAAGACAAGATGTTTGGTACCAAACATCTTAGGGTACAGAGAAGCCATCATGGAGCTAGGAAACACGTAATGCCAAGTATCCAGCCCATGTACTCTCTATGGCTTCCCAGTGCACTTACAATTTCCCAAAATGGACTTCATATTGTAGGGGCATATCTGCTCATGCAGAAATGTCCACCGCAGGGATATAGTGCACCCTGCCTTAGGGCTGTAAGGCCTGCAGCAGGGGTGACTTGGCTATACCTCATGCAGTGTATGGGGGCATGGCACACTGTTGTATTCCTATTAGGGTGGCCATAAACGGGCTTTCCAGTATCATGTCCTTATATAGGCACAATTCGCCCTGCCCTTATATAGGCATAAAATCCCAGCCCTTATTTAGGCATTAAACCGTGCCCTCCAAATACAGGCATGGTCTCCGACATCCGTCCACCCTAACGTCACGAGTTCATGAAGAACAGACCCTTAGGCTGCGGGAGTTTCCCTAGCCCAGGACTATTGATTTCTTCAAGGACTCATATATTATGCATGAACCATTATTCCTTAGGGGTTCATTCATGACGTCTTCCGCTGTCCGACTCACGTCAATGCTAACATTCTTAGGTACTTCTCAGGTATAAATATACCTTCCATAGCCCCTGTAAATCAGAGGAGACCTCGACTTCAGAGGAGCCCGTTTCCCGGCCTGACGCACTGAGAAGACGCTGTCATCCCTGCACGCAGAGAGTCCAGCTTCCAGTGATCTGACTTCCCTTGCGGGGTGTTGGAGTTCGAGTCTGGCAAGAGATTCCTACCTCTCTCATTCTTAAGGTATGGAGCTGACTAGAACCTAGAGGGACTCTTGGCATACTAGGCATACTAGGCATACTAGGCTTAACATACTCTTAGTATACCATAGTAAGGAATACTTCACCTACTTCATACCTCCCTACACCTAGGTTAGGTTAGGTACATTGGGGTAGAACTAGATTAGAAACGCATCGTATGAGTACTCGCATTTTTAGTCTGTGTCATTTATGTAAAGACATATATACTAAAAGATAATGCTATCGCAGTATTATTTATTTCTACTGCTCACACTGTACATTATTTATCTCACATACTGTCTTGTGATCGTAACAGCACATTTAACTTACACCAGAAACAAGACTGTTCAATAAATCTTTTATTGAAACGCCCGTCTATTCTTTCTGTGTAACTTGGAGAAAACTAAGCATGCACGATTGAGCTGAGTGAAATAGTTATCTATTGTTTCCATGACTCTGGGACACGTTCTGATTCTAAAGGGAAACAAAGTGGTCATGTTTTGCGGCTGCCAGAAACTACTCCCTTCTTGTCGTCAAGGAGTTTCTAGTGGCCTCTGAGCTAGCTGGCACAAGTAATTAAGTTTAATATACTCGATAGGGACATACTGACCGTAGTCCTATGTCAAACCTATAGGATATATGATTCCAATGCGCAGAGCCTATTAGGGAAATAGGAGCTACACTACATGGCGCCCAACGGTTTGGTAAGGCGGTAATTCAACGTTAGATACTGAGTAACTCAGCCGTGCTTTTCTCTCAGAGACCCCTACCCATATATTCCAAAAGACGTCTGGAGTGGGCAGGGTTAAGTATCCACCACGGCTACATAGGGCAGTACCCTATATATTAGCTGTTTGGTTTGCTCAACGTTGAAGGATACAGTGTTCCAAAAATATTGTGCACCTTATCTTTGTTTCCTTGCAACTTGTTCTACATTTTTCAAAAAACAAAAATGCCTGACTCCGACAATGACGCTGGAAACGGTGGAGCTGCGGCTGATCCAGCCCAAGCAGCAGTTTTTAACTTTACAGGTTTTATTGAAACCGAGGAGGGTGTTATAGACATCACTCCAAATTTAAGAAGAGCCATCACTCTAAAACTCATAAAACATGGCCTACCACCAAGAGGCGGTAGAGCAGTTTTCGTGATAGAGGCACACAAATCCTTTCAGACAGAGGTATTCTATTCATGGGTAATATTTCCTGAATCCAATCCAGTAACACAAATGTTTCACTTCTACAAAGAAGATGATCCACCAGAGGAATACATTCCTTTCGAGGATATTGAAATTCCATTAACATACCAGGAGCATCAGCTCTGGTTTAAAGGCGCCCTAAAACATCACAGAAACATTACCAGGCTCGGTCCACTAGGTAGACCAGGAGCAACATGGCCGATTCTAGCCGGCTACACACCTCATCCTGACATTGAAGAAATGTCAGACGAGGAACTACTTACTCAACTTACAGAGTTAATAAAAATCTACAGACAATTGGTCCAATATGTCATGCGGACTTTCACAGTCCAGCAACCATTAACACTTCCAAATCAAACCCCTCAACCGGGGAATACACTAAAAATTACACCACAGACTCTATACGCAGTCATGGGTAAAATGCCCACAAAACGTGAGCAAATTCCATTTTGGATAGCTCAAAAAATTACTCAAATCGAAGCAGTATTTCCAAATACTAGCCCGTATGAGAAACACAGAATCCTGACAATCAGTTTACCGATGGGGATCACACCACAACTGGAAGACTGCACCACTTGGGGCTCAGTCTTTGCTGCCATCTATACTAAAACACATGGCATTCCGTCAATTGCGGTAATACCTGATGTCCTGAAACAAATTCAAAATGAATACGGGGCAGAGCCTGCTCTAAATTTAGGTATGAAATTACTGAAAAATTTCGACCAGGTCTCAACAATAATATTATTTAATATTAAAGGGGAGGCAGCAGCAGTGGCGATCCGCCAAAAATTAAGGGAATTCGATGTTACAGAACATCAAACTGAGCTACCCAGAATAATAGAACAATCTTATGCAGAATTAGGCAGAGATAGTTTGGGTGGAAGACCAGTGAAGCCAAAACTATCTGAAAGTCCTGAGAAGGACTCTATTAAACAAACTCCTACATCTTCTAAAAAGAAGTGGGAAACTAATAAAAATAATTCAGAGAAACGTTCTCAATCCCGAGGTAGGTCTCCTCAAAAGGAGCCCTCTGAAAGGAGGTATAACCTCAGGAATAGGGATAATTTGAGAAAACCTGACAGGTATCAAGATACTGATACACGTTCCTCTCGTCCCTTTCAGATCTCATCACAGACTTCGGAAAGAAGAGGACGATCGGAACATAGAGAAGAACGCGTGAAATCGAAAGACGAAAAACACGCTCCAAAAACTAAAGCAAAACCTCAATTCTCCAAAAGAAAGTAGCAGGTCTAAAGATCAGACATGCCGAGAATACTGAGAACACAACTCAAGAATGGAGAATGGGCTCAGACAATGCTTGACAGTGCAGCAGAAGTCACAATAGCTCGCCAGAACCTGAAGGAACTTCTGGAGATAGTGGACTTGAATGAGTACATTAAAGTAGAGACTGTAGACACCAGGGTTAGTACTCCACAAAAGTTATATGAAATAACACTCCGGATGGAGGGAGATAAACCTAGACAGGTGAAAGCACTTTTTGGGAAAGACTATCAAAGGGCTATGACATACTTCTAGCAGAAAAGGACTGGCCACTACAATTTGTCAGGGAGTGCCCACATGGCGAGGACATTATAATGCCTGCCTTCTCCAACCATATTCCAATTCTCCTAAGATATACATATGCCAGGAAATGGGCAGTGGCCCAGGCCCCAGCATTATATAAAAAAACATGTAGGATGGGATGAGGACTCACCTCACCATACAATACATCTGAAACATGAACCAACTGCACAAAGGCAGTACCCGATAAAGCAAGAAGCTAAAAAATAAGTCAGGGAGATTTTAGATCAACTTGAATATCAAGGGGTGATTGAAACATGCACCTCCTCAATGAACAATCCTTTGTTTCCTGTCTCCAAACCAGACAATACATATCGTCTAGTTTTGAATTACAGACACCTAAACACTTGTTCTAAAACTTTTGCAGTGCAAAATGCACATAGCACAGCATTAATGAATAACATTGTGCTTAAAAAATATAAAACAACATTAGACATCTCAAATGGTTTCTTTTGTCAAAACATAGCACCTGAAAGCAGGTACTTAACAGCATTCTCCATAATGGGGACCCAGCGTCACTTTTGTCGACTCCCACAAGGGTTCAAGAACAGCCCAGGGTTATTCTCAGCAAGGGTAACGGAGTTACTACAAATTTATGACAATGAGGCATTGTCTTATGTCGATGACATCTATCTGACAGACGATGACCTGGACAAACACTTGAACAGGGTGAGCACCATTATACTGGGTTTCGCCTCTGAGGGCTACAAATTTAACTTTAAAAAGTCCAGAATTGCCCATCTCAATGTCCTATTTTTAGGATATGAGCTTTCAAGTGAAGGCAAGAGCTTGGCAGCTAACTTTCTAGAGAAATGTGCGCTGCTCCAACCTCCAAAAACGCTAAAAACTTACAATCCATCCTGGGTTTCCTAAAGTTTGGAAGAACATACATTCTAAACTATGCAGAAAGGGTTAAACCTCTCTACGCATTAATCAAACCTGATTTTTCAATCAAAAACTGGACACAGGAACACACAGAAATCTTGCGTTCACTCCAGGCTAACATGTTAGCAACAAATCACTTACAAACACGTGTAAGTCAACGAAATTTGGTGATCCGAATAATTTCGGGTCAATGCGGATTCACTTACTTAACCTTCAATGAGGGTGAGAAAATACCAATCGCATACAAATCTCATTTGTACACACAAGCGGAAATGCGCTTCAGTTCAACTGAAAAAATTCTAACAGCAGTTCAAACCGCTGTAGCAAAAGAAAGAGCCTTAGCCCAAGGGAAACGCATTATTGTCGTAACCCCGGTACCAGCTTTAGAAGCGGTCACAAAAGCAAGCATTCCAAATGCTAAAGCATTACATCCAAGATGGATACAATGGGTTAATTCTCTTGCTGCAACAGATGTTGAATATGTTTTTGATCCAGATTTAAAAACACAAGCATTCCTGCAATATGAACAAGAATGTCCTCTGCCCACTGAGATCCTGCCTCTCAATCAGTACGAATTCATAATTTACACTGACGGATCCGCACAGCCCGCAACAGGGAGTAAGCAAGCTTACAGTGCAGCGTGTGCAATCGTTAAAGGTCGCATGCGAAATGGCATCTTCAGACCTATGGTCACAAAAACTCAATCTCTAGGAGATTGTACAGCTCAGCGAGCTGAACTACAAGCATTCAAACTGGCACTTGAAAGTACAGATCGAGAATTCCCCACACTAATAGTGTGCGATTCCTTTTACTGTGTTCAGTCGTATAATGACTATATACGAAACTGGCTTGAAAATGGTTTCAAAGATGCGAAAGGTGGCACAATAAAGCATAAAGTGCTTTGGGAACAAGTAGTTCAGTTGAAAACGAACTACCAAAGGCTCACGTGATCCACACACTGAGTCATCAACGTGATGGCGTTCACGTTGCAGGGAATTCATTGGCTGACGAAGCCGCAAAGGGGGCTGTTCAGACGGCTTCCGTAGCTGCGATCACTCGTTCAAAAACAAAAATAGACGGTGAGATAATGTTGGCTGTCAATGCTTCAAGCAAGGGCAGCAGTGCAGCGTTACCAAAAAGTTTCCACTCAAGTACTCTTATGTAATTGATGCGAACAACGTTCCTTTTGCTCGAATCCCTGGAGTGGGGGATAGGGTAATTCCAAACATGGAACGTAGAGCAGCCTTGATTTATGAAACACATTTGGGGGAGGGTCTGTCACATCAAGGGATCTCAAAAACAATGTTAACGTTAAAAGAGATGTACTGGTGGCCTGGAATGAATACAGAAATTCACATATTCATCAACAACTGCTTAGACTGTAAACTACAGCGAGAGAACCACCAGACACCATGCTGCGAATGCGGCAACCCAGTACAGACACCACTGTTAGACAGCATTAGACTATCTACGTGCATGCGTCCTTCTGGACAAATGCAATCCCACAAATACTGAATCTAGGTTCCTATGGATATGGCCTCAGTGCTCGGCTGACGCTCGAACTGTTATGAAAGATTTGCGAGTCTTTATCGGCACATACGCAATAGGCACGCTACATTCTGACCAGGGTCCTGCGTTTAGCTCTCGGGCTTACAAAGAAGCCATGGCCAGTCTGGGCTTTGCATTGCAGTACTCCTCTCCATTCCATCCTGAGGGAAATTCGGTTGTGGAAAGGAAAAACCGGGACATAAAGCAGTCTATAACAGCTAGGGTATTAGGTTCGGGTGATGGATGGGTCAAACACCTTAATGGGGTCCAACGCTCATTGAACAATCTGCCAAGAAGTTCTCTAGGAGGGGTCACTCCATATGAGGTCCTATTTGGGACAAGAATGTGGGTACCAGACCTTGAACACGTAGGCACTGTGGTGGAAAATAAACCGTTTGATATCAAAGATCGTTTGGCAGTTTTACAGGAACTGAATGAATTAAGAACAAAACAAAGCAACGTATTCCTACAGCCAACCACCACTGGGGAAAAATCGGCGGTCCCAGCAAGGCTTGTCTGGATTCCAAAAGTTGGGGATCTAGTCAGAGAAAAATTGCGGACAAGAAGGAATTTGGACCTTCTTACAGACAACCAGTACCTGTCCTAGCAGTTCAAGGAACAAGAACAGTACTTCTGCCGCCCCTTGCTGGAAGAAAGGAGAAAAGATTTGTGTCCATCGACCTGATCAAACCACAGTATGTGGCCAATACTAAACAGTAGGCCTCGTGGACTCCGACCTAGTAGCAGACACACTCCTCTCGCTACTATCCAAGAGGTTCAGACTGAAAGACTGATAACCATCGAGACTTCAGAAGTAATAGATGAAGGACTAAGCAACAACGCTATGAAACTCATCCCTCTTGAAAACCAAGTAACAGTTCGTCCAAATACGCCTGTCTACACCAATGTAGCAAGTGATCAACTGGTTCCAGCGATTTCTACAAATCCTGATGCAATTGCAACAATTGATAGAACTGCTTCTGGCTATTTCATTAACTTTGATACGTTCTCAGAAGATCCGAGTGAACCTGAAACGACGCCAGCATCATTAACATTCAAGCAGCAAGTACAAGACTTTCTTCACTTTCTGAAAAAGACTTATTTGGTTTCTCCATGGATTGAACTCTGGATTATATCTGGACTATTTGTTTTCCTGCTCTGGCTAGCTTTGGTAACAACTGTGAGCGTGCTTATAAGTGGCAGATACATCCATGTGAACACTGAAGGAAAAGATGTGAACGTACTTTGAAACCTCATAAATCTTCCCATCGTGAAGCAAGAGACTTGTCATCAGTGAACATCACAGCCGTTCCTGTACAGGATGGTATAGTGTGGGACAAAACAGATTTTGACATCTTCGGCCCGACGGAACAATTGAACATTCCACATTTGTTTAAAATTTCACTAAGTGATCTAATTACGTCCAGTACCTATTCAGATGATTGGGACTTTGAGACTGTTAATGACATAATGTTTGACCTAGAAAAATCAGCTGCATTTTCTAAAAATGAATATTTAGAGGGTTCATCAGACTATGAACAACTTTATTGTTACAACCACTATGGTCATCATTATTTGCATAAATCTGCATATCCAAGAAATGTGTTTATGTTTAACCAATGGGAACATTGTCCTACACCACCACAAGGTAGTTCAAAAACATTTGCTAGTAAGTTTCCATATTTTTCAGGTTACAATACATCTGACCCAGAAACATTTTACTTTAGAAATGTAAACAGAACAGGACTGAAAATTATGTTAACGAATACAAAACAGATTTACTCTGCAGCATTTATTGCCCAACTGTCTAGACAGGGTTTCGACTTATGGAAAGACACAATAGACACAAAAACTGTCTGGGGTACTAAAGATTGGCAAGTGCAGGGGATAGAAGCTTTATTTAGAGCCTGTATCATCCCTGAACAAATAATGTTTTTGAATGAAACCATCCAACAAACATCTTGTCTTGGATTAGCCAAGATCAAAGAGATGAAAACACCTTCTGTACCAACACCTGCAAGTGATAACGATACACAGGCAGTGGTGACAGTTGACAAAATACTACAACTCAACAAATCTAATCCTGATTGGAAAAAATGGTTGATCTGGCCCACAGACACGAACAACTGTCAGGAAAGATTCCTGAATAAGACTCAGGGCTTTACTATTAATAGGCCAGACCCAAGATACGTCCAAAGACAGCATCCGGGGGTAGTAACAACATACAGTGTAGGAAAATTATGCCTCGATTGGCTGCATAAGTCTACACTACAGGATGTGAAATAACACTTATCCTTACTTAAAGAGGACGCAGACCTTAGGGAATTCTTGCTTGGACCAAGAAAACCACGTCAAAAACGTTTCATATATGCCAGCATTTATGCTGCCTATAATGAAGCATGGAAAGTATCACAGATGGAGGCCGCAGAACGAATACGTGAACTTTATCGTATTAATTTAGAGAAAACACTCTCTGTGGCCGACAATGGGTTAACAACTTTGTCCTCCAGAATATATTCATTGGATGGCATTGTATCCTCTGCTATCGACATAGTAGAACAAGATTTGGCGATGTTACAACAAGGTCAGTCTCAATTACGTTCTATTGTGTTATTAAGCTGGACGCTGCAATCTTTGCGATCGGGCTATGTGCCTTGGCGTTTTATCAACACGTCAGCTCTGTTTGCAGAATACAATCTGACTGATAAACAGATCAAATTGGCACAAAGAGGAGCAAGGTATACAGTGCTGAGCATTGAAAAACTGGAAAAATTACCATTCACAGTGGCAGAAAAACCAGCTACTGAATGGCTTATTCATGGCAAAATAACATTACCTGTGACTACTTTCAGTTTCAGTATTGCCTCAGACAAATGCAAGCAGTCAAATATGAAAGGTTGGGTAAGGAATACATTAAGACATCTTGGGATATACCGTATACATATAGATGTTGGAGTGGGGATCGTGAAGTGTTTTTGAGCGGTACACACTGTAAACGTGCACTGAGCGGTTCACTTATATGTCAGGACATTTCTTTACATGGGGCTTGTAATGGTTCTGTGGCAAATTTGTCTTGCCATCAGCAGGGTACACCAGCTGCTGTGATTAATCCAACGTTTGGACAACTTTCTAATGGGAGTTACCTCATGTTGAATTATCAGAGTTGCTGCGGCATGCTGCCAGACAACCCATATCTAGTAACGGTCAAGTCCAGGGTCACTTGCTGTATGCAAGTATTGTTTGCCCCAATAGACACAGTCAGGGAGTCGCCTCTATGGCCTTCACTGAACGTCTCTTTTATAAGATTTGATACTTTGAGCAGAATGAAAGCCATGCTTTTACAGCAAACAGTGCCTTTGACCTCGGCCAAAGAAACCTATGATCTACAAGTAGCAAGGACTTCGGCTGAGATACAGACTTTAATACGTACTAACTGCCCTATACATTTCGTAGAAATGATAGGACGTATCTTTAACATGTCTGATACAACCGGAATTGTACATGTATTTAAGAGCATCTGCTCCGGTCTGTTAGCACCTTTCCAGGCAATACTCGGAATCATCCCGAACTTTGCACATTCGGTGTTTGGTGGCATACCATTAATTCTAGCAC
This sequence comes from Calotriton arnoldi, assembly GCA_963921515.1. NCBI lineage: Eukaryota > Metazoa > Chordata > Amphibia > Caudata > Salamandridae > Calotriton > Calotriton arnoldi. Next base: position 979,525 of record CAWUFW010003888.1, read on the forward strand.
TTGTTGCCGGAATTCTATTTCTCTTCCTGCTATCGCGCTATGGCCAGCCTATTCGCAGACATCACTCCGAGCGAAATGGAAAAAGCTCTCCTTGAACGAAAGTGCCGTGAGCGAATAGTACAGCTATTGGGCATGACTTGTCTACGGGACCTGAATACCACGTGGTTCCTGTCATTCAGACCAATCTGGCAAGATTGCATCTTACCTGTTCTACGATGCCTGCTATGCGGTGAAGAATGCGTGTTGGACACTTGTCTAACATTTCCATCAGCAACGCCAACGGACGTCGATACTTTGCTGGTCCCGATAACGGCCCATGCGCTGTGTTGTCCCCAGAAGCTACCAATCCTGATGTCAGCATTCATTGAGATCTCACAGACGCTTCCTGCTGCTGCTGAGGTACGAGAAAGATCTACAGGCACACAGGTAACAACGGACGCGAACATTGCTGCGGCAACCTATGCTGAAAGCGATGCTTCCCATCTCTGTGCAATTAATCTACTACGCGAGGTGTTCCAACTGACACCAACTTCAGTGGATGATGTTTTGTCTATAGAAATAGATGATCTCATGTTTACACCAGACCCGTAAACTGACTCTGATTCAGCATACAGTGTTCCAGAGATGCAGTAACAATTTGGCCTTCATTTTTCAAAAAACTTGGGACTCTACCAAAATTGAACTTTTTTTCCCATTTTTAGAACGAAAATGGCACTTCAATCTGCTTAAAGTAGAACTAGCCTTATAGTACAGACTTCACAGTACTTCCACGGACACTTAGTCATCTTGAGTGTCTAGAACAGTTCATTAATTTTCATGACATGAAATGACTTTGATTTTTGAACAACTTATCGAACATTTTCTGTCACATATAAATATTACTGCTTATTTTCATTCCAATTGCATTTATTTTCGAACTTCATGCCTGAAATGAAAAGCATTGCTTAAAATGTACAGTACCTTTTTGCATTTTTTACTATGTTTTTTAATGCTTTTAAGAAATATTTTTTAAATATGCGGTACTCCATTTAATGTTTAGCATTTTAAATGTTTAGCATTTTAGTATTATCGTACACACGAAAGTGGAGAGGGTGTTGTATTCCTCTTAGGGTGTCCATAATTGGCTTTCCAGTATCATGTCCTTATATAGGCACAATTAGCCCTGCCCTTATATAGGCATAAAATCCCAGCCCTTATTTAGGCATTAAACCGTGCACTCCAAATACAGGCATGGTCTCCGACATCCGTCCACCCTAACGTCACAACGAGTTCATGAAGAACAGACCCTTAGGCTGCGGGCGTTTCCCTAGCCCAGTACTATTGATTTCTTCAAGGACTCATATATTATGCATGAACCATTATTCCTTAGGGGTTCATTCATGACGTCTTCCGCTGTCCGACTCACGTCAATGCTAACATTCTTAGGTACTTCTCAGGTATAAATATACCTTCCCTAGCCCCTGTAAATCAGAGGAGACCTCGACTTCAGAGGAGCCCGTTTCCCGGCCTGACGCACTGAGAAGACGCTGTCATCCCTGCACGCAGAGAGTCCAGCTTCCAGTGATCTGACTTCCCTTGCGGGGTGTTGGAGTTCGAGTCTGGCAAGAGATTCCTACCTCTCTCATTCTTAAGGTATGGAGCTGACTAGAACCTAGAGGGACTCTTGGCATACTAGGCATACTAGGCATACTAGGCTTAACATACTCTTAGTATACCATAGTAAAGAATACTTCACCTACTTCATACCTCTCCCTACACCTAGGTTAGGTTAGGTACATTGGGGTAGAACTAGATTAGAAACGCATCGTATGAGTATTCGCATTTTTAGTCTGTGTCATTTATGTAAATACATATATACTAAAAGATAATGCTATCGCAGTATTATTTATTTCTACTGCTCACACTGTACATTATTTATCTCGCATACTGTCTTGTGATCGTAACAGCACATTTAACTCACACCAGAAACAAGACTGTTCAATAAATCTTTTATTGAAACGCCCGTCTATTCTTTCTGTGTAACTTGGAGAAAACTAAGCTTGCACGATTGAGCTGAGTGAAATAGTTATCTATTGTTTCCACGACTCTGGGACACGTTCTGATTCTAAAGGGAAACAAAGTGGTCATGTTTTGCGGCTCCCAGAAACTACTCCCTTCTTGTCGTCAAGGAGTTTCTAGTGGCCTCTGAGCTAGCTGGCACAAGTAATTAAGTTTAATATACTCGATAGGGACATACTGACCTTAGTCCTATGTCAAACCTATAGGATATATTATTCCAATGCACAGAGCCTATTAGGGAAATAGGAGCTACACTACAACACAAGGCTGTGTGCCATGTCGACTCTTTGATTTTTTCTGCACCAAGACACACAGCCTGCATTGGCAGCTTGCATAGTCTTGGTGAGAGGTCCCTTGGGTGGCACAATTTGTGCTGCAGCCCCAGTGGACCCTCTTTAGTTCCAATACCCTAGGTACTAGGCATACCATTTGCTAGGGAATTACAGGGGTTGCTGAAGTTGTGCCAATCGTTGGTGCAGTTTTAGGAAAGATATCTGGCACTGAGAACCTGGTTGACAGGGACCCAGTACACTTTCAATTCAAAATCACATCATTCCCAGGCAAAAAGTGGGGGCTAACCATGTCAAAAGAGGCACTTTCCTACATGACACCCCAAACGAAAGAGGATGATACTAACCTTTCCCTAGAGAGTCTTCATCTTCTAAGTGGAAGAACCTGTAAAGGCCATCTGCACTGGCATGGTCAGTCCCAGGTCTGTGTTCCACTGTAAAGTCCATTCCCTGTAGGAATATGGACCACCTTAACAGTTTGGGATTTTCACCTTTCATTTGCATTAGCCATCTGAGAGGTCTGTGGTCAGTTTGGACAAGGAAGTTAGAATCAGACAGGTATGGTCTCAGCTTCTTCAGGGACCAAATCACAACAAAGGCTTCCCTCTCAATAGCAGTGCAATGCTGCTCTCTGGTGAGAAGCCTCCTGCTAATGAAAGCAACAGGTTGGCTATGGCCATCATCATTGGTCTGGGATAGGATCGCTCCTATACCATGTTCAGAGGCATCTGTCTGCACTATGAACTGCTTGGTATAATCTGGAGCTTTTAGAATGGGTGCTGAACACATTGCTTCCTTCCAAGAGTAAAAAGCCTTTTGACAGCTCACTGTCAAGTTAAAGCTTTTGGGCATTTTTTTGGAGATCAGTTCTGTGAGGGGGACGCAATGGACTCCTATACCTTCACAAACCTCCTCTAGTACCCAGTCAAGCTAAGGAATGCTCTGACTTGAGTCCGGGTGGTTGGAGGTAACCAGTCCAGAATGGTCTGGATCTTGAAGGTTGAACTTGGCCTCCACATACAAGGCGACCCAAGTATACAACTGTCTGGCACTTGCTTGCTTTGATAGTGAGGCCTGCACTCTGCATAGCCTTCAGGACCTCCCCAAGGTGGATCAGGTGATCCTGCCAGGTGGAGCTAAAGAAATGCTGCAGTAAAGGACTACAGACCAGCAAAACTTTGTTCACCAGCCTTTGGAAGGTGGCAGGGGCATTCTTTTATCCAAAGGGCATCACAGTTAATTGATAGTTCCCATCTAGGGTTGAGAATACTGATTTTCCCTTGGCTCCAGGGGTCAGACCTATCTGCCAGTACTCTGATGTGGGATCACAAACACTGAGATATTTGACTGCCCCTAACCTGTCAATTAATTAATCAGCCCTAGGAATTGGATGTGCATCAGTTTTTATCACAGCATTGAGGCACCTGTAGTCCACACAAAACCAAATTTCTTTCTTTTCATCCGGGGAGTGAGGGTTTGAGAACTAATGCAACTGGGATTGCCCATGGACTCTCTGAAGGTTCAATGACACCCAATTCCAGCATCTTGCTTGCGTCAGCCTTGATGCTCTCTTTGACATGATCAGACTGCCTGTAAATTTAATGTTTGACAGGTAGGCTGTCACCAGTGTCCACATCATGTGTACACCAGTTTGTCTGACCAGGGGACAAAGAGAAGAGCTCAGCAAACTGATTTAGGACTGACTTGCAATCAGTTTGCTGTTGGGCAGTGAAGGTATCTGATAAGACCACTCCTTCAACTGACCCACCTTAAGGGTAGCTTGAGAGGAGGTCAGGGAGAGGTTAACTCTCATCTTCCTGCTCCTCACCAGTGACCATGAGCATGGTAATTCAGCCCTTTCATGATAGGGTTTAAGGCAGTTTACATGAATGTCACTCTTGGGGTTCCTGCATGTGCTAAGGTCCACCAAGTAGGTGACCTCCCCTTTTCTCTCCACCAAGGGGTAAGGTCCAGTCAATTTGTCCTGGAGGGCTCCAAAACCCACACCTTCTGCCCTGGTTGGAACTCCATCATGGCAGCCTTTTGGTCATGCCAGAGTGCTCTTAGCTGTCCTCAAGGATTTCATTTGGTTTTTTATGTACTCAGCCATCCTGGAATGAAGGTCAAGCACATAGTACACAATATTGTGCTTTGGTTCTTTGAGAGGTCTCTCCCATCCTTCCTTCACAAGACATAATGGTCCCCTTACCGGGTGTCCAAACAAACGTTCGGAACGGGAAAAACCCTACTCTCTTTTGTGGCACCTCTCTGTAAGCAACAAGCAGGCATGGTAGCAAGACATCCTATCTCCTTCTGAGATTTTCAGGGAGTCCACTAATCATTTGTTTTAGGGTCTTTTTAAATCTTTCAATAAGCCCATTTGTCTGTGGATGTTATGGGGTAGTGAACTTATAAGTCACTCGACACTCAGTCCACATGTGTTTTAAGTATGCAGGCATGAAGTTTGTACCTCTGTCTGATACTACCTGCTTTGCAAACCCAACCCTAGTAAAAATACCAAGGAGGGCCTTTGATACTGCAGGAGCAGTGGTAGTCCTCGGGGGGAATTGCCTCAGGATACCTAAAGGCATGTACCACTAGCATAAATCGGTTTCCTTATGAAGTTTGAGGGTCAAGTGGACCAACAATGTAAATCCCAACTCTCTCAAAGGGCATCCCAACCACTGGAAGTGGCATTAAGGGGGCCTTTAGGTGGCTACCTGTCTTGCCACTGGCTTGACAGGTGGCACAGGAGTTAGAAAACTCCTTCACCTTCTGGGACATTCCTGGCCAGTAGAAGTGGTTCACCAACGTACTCCAAGTTTTGGCCTGGCCAGGATGCTCAGCTAGGGGAATGTCATGGGCCAATGTTAGGAGAAACTCAATAAACTGATGAGGCACTACTACTCGCCTGATGGCACCAGGTTTGGGGTCTCTGGCCTCAGTGTAAAGAATTCCCTCCTCCCAATAGGTCCTGTGGGAACAACTGACTCTTCCCTTTTCCTGATCAGCAGCATGCTGCCTCAGGGTTTCAAGAGTGGGACAGGTTCTCCCCCCCCCCGGCACAGATCTTACCTAGAGGGTCCCCCTGGGCCCAAAAGCTCTGCAGTGTAAGGCTCAAGCTCCTGGGGCTCAGTTACCTCTGGGGATGACAAGTCTCCCTGAGAAGAGGAGACTTGATCTGGTGTTTGAATCGAAGCTGGCATCCCTGACGTCTTACCCTTTCTCTTGGAAAGTTGGTGCATCATTTCTGGCTCCAACACTTCTTTTTCACCCTGAGTTCTACACCGTGCTCATGTTTTCACACACACACACATTCCGGTATACCCAGCATTGCTGCATGGGTTTTCTTTTCTACCTCAGCCCATGCTGACTACTCCAAATCATTGCCAAGCAGACACTGTACAGGGATAGCAGAGGACACCACTACCCTTTTGAGGCCAGTAACCCCTCCCCAATCTAAAGACACCAATGCCTTTGGATGCACCTTAGCCTGATTGTCAGCATTGAGGACTGTATAGGTCTCTCCAAGCACAAATCGGTCTGAGGACACCAGTTGCTCAGTCACCATGGTGATACTGGCACCAGTGTCTCTGGGCTTCGATTCTAACTCCATTGATATTTGGCTCTTGTCTGTATCTCTCCTTATTACTGGTACAGACAGCTAGGGTAGCTACATCCATCCCCCCCTCTGACACTAGAGGTGCCTGAGTGAGCACCTTGACATGGCCAGGGCTCACCTGTGATCCCATCTGGAGACTCACTACTGAATTTACTGCAGATGTGCTAGAGGCATTTGTTTTTGTTTTTACAGCTAGGATCTCCAGTTCGGTGTCCAAGAGACTTACAATGATGACACCAAGACTTTTTAGGATCTCAGTTTTTACCCTGGTAACCACCCTTGGGCTGTGAAGAGTTTCTGGGTCCACCCTCCTGAGCAGGTTTTTGAGGGCCATTAGAAGACTCATTTTTGGTTTTATCTTTTTGGTCACCATCTTTCCCTTGGGGGGTCATTTTGGCCTATTTCTTTTGGTCACCCCCACCAGTGGCAGTTTTGGTTATTCTTGTTTTGACCCAGTGGTCTGCCTTCTTCCCCAACTCTTGAGAAAAAGTGGACCTAGGTTTACCAGGTACTGATGCAACTTCTCATTGTAACAAGTACTCAAAATATGCTTTAGCACGATTAAATTGTAAAGCCCAATATAGTCATGCACATTGTTACCTGTTAACCAACCAGCTAGTGTTTATCCCTGAAAAGTCTATGAATTTAACCCAGGACTGACTCTGGGTTTTTTAAGTCTCCCTGAATTCTATCCTGTATTCTTCAGTGGTGAGTCCAAAGCCCTCAATCAGGGTACCATTCATGAGGTCATAGGATTCAGCATTGTCATCATTTAATGTCAGGAGTCTATCCCTGTATTCACCTGACAAACGTTCCCACAAGAGAGAGCCCCAATTAATTTTGGCTACTCTTCTGCTAATGCAGGCTCTCTCAAAAGCAATAAACCATTGGGTGATGTCATCACCCTCTGCATATTTAGGCACAACCCCTTTGGGGAGCATAGAGTCAAAAGATTCCTCTCTCCCTAGGTATTATGATAGTGCTGCCACCAGAGATAGGTCCCGGGCCCATCTATTTTCTTTGCTTCTCTATGTCCAAGAGTTGAGCTTTTAAGTTCAACCTCCTGGCCAATCTTTCTAGGGCGAGCTCTTCATCTGGGGGAGCTCTCACTTCTGAGGCAGGGGTCTCCATCACCTCCTTAGCATCTTCTTCTGTTTCATGATTCTCCTTTGAATCATTTTCACTCACTGGATGATCTCTCCAATGTACTTCAGAAAGCTTTATAAGCTTTTCTTTGATAGCATGAGCTCCAGTTGTAATACCATCACCCCTACAGAAGGTCCATAACTGGGAGTATGACAAATCCTTGTATGGTGTTAGTTCAAGCTCCTGAGCTTGCTCCTGTGTGGTAGTCATTTTTCACTAAAGTTGTAGACTTTTTATAAAGTTAAAAAAACCTTAACACTTTTCTTTTGACCTAACTAGAGTACGATTTTTAAATTTTAACAACTGAGTACAGGGACTTAACCAAGGTCCTAACAGTTCATTTTAAAATTTAAAAAAATAGACCAACCGAAAAATACAACTGTCTAACGACAATTTTAGATCTATTTGTGTGGTCACTTATTGACAGAGTGGTATCAGCAAATGCAAAGTTGTAGACCCCACCACTGATCCACCAATGAAGGACGCTGGCTCTCTATATAGTGCACTAAAATGAAGTACACTGCCCAGAGAGTCCAGAGAGACCCAGATTGGTATACAAAGGCAAAAGTAGATAATATTAATGCTCTTTTTGTGGTAGTGTGGGTGAGCAGTTAGGCTTATCAGAGGGTAGTGCTAACACTTGTTGTACTCAGAGAAGCAATAAATGAGACACACACCGAAGAATAAATCCAAGACCAAATTATAAAAATAACACAGATGTTTATGTAATTTTTCAGACCAAAAACTTTGTTCTACAGTAAGTGCTTTTTATGATATGAATTTTCAAAGTTCACAAAATGAATTACTCTTGTGCGCAAATACCCACCATTGAAGTCAATAGAAAGAAACAATAAAATGCATATAAAATCATACAGTTGAATTTCAAGGTTCACCTTCAGGATTCAAGTAAGTAGCAAAGCAAGGCCCAATGTTCTACCAGCGGATTCTTGGGAGCGTCCCGGATTCGGCTAGGAGCAGGGTGATGTGGTCGTTGGTAGCTGGTGCGCTATGAAGAGGGAGCCACCAGAAAACACACTGCACAAGGGGACTTAAAGGTAAGTCAGAGGGATCCCACTTGAGGGAGTAGGTTGCAAGGGGCTCAGGACCAGGGGAGCACTGCTGGTGCATCAGTACCCAGACCGGGTGGGGTGGGTGCAGAATAAATAGGTCAGCCCAGTGGCGCACATCAAGATGTCCTCGCAGTCAGGAGCAGGCAGCTTGGAGAGGCGATTCTGGGACTGCTGGGCAACTCATGCAGTGGGTCTCAGGGGTCAAAACATCCCTTGATGAGTTCTTGCTTCCTGGGCAGTTGGAGTCTGGATTGGGCTCTTCGTCTCGGTGAATGCAGCAGAGGGTTGGGTAACACAGGTATTGGTGGGGCACGGCTCCGGTAGGTCCTGGTGTCTCCAAACTTGGTGGTGAGAGAGATTTGACCTACTGAAGCTGGTGCAGCATTTTTGGTTTGGATGCTGCATCAGAGTCACCGGGAAACAGCAAGTCAGTAAAACCGTATTCTGCGGTTCGGCTGCCGGTGAGTAGTACCTCTACTCCAAGGGAGTTCTTAGGTAATTTGTAGAAGGATGGAAGAGCTCCAGGGTTCTTGGAGGCCTCACAGTGCAGGACGAGACAGCAGGCCACAATTATCGAGTCCTTAAGTCAGTAGGCAGGGTTTGGAGCCAGTTGTCTGCATCAGGGCTTCAGTCCTTGAGTCAGCAGCTCTTCTTTATCCTTTTCTACTTTGTGTCCATTGAATCTGAGTTCAGGGTCCAGGGATGCCACCTAAACACTAAATTTAGGGGCATTAAAGGGGATGATAGGTAGTAGCCAATGGGGTACCTACCTTTAGGGTGTCTACACCCTCTATGTGACCACTTCCTGTGGGAAGGGGCACTAACCTAACCCTAATTGGCTGATTCCCTCCCACACCAAGATGAAGGGAAATGAAAAGGGGGCTCCACATTACCTGCCCCACCTTAGCGGTGGTGCTACCTGAATGGGGACCCACCTCCTATTTTACCTAATTTTCCCACCTGTTCTCCCGCCAAATGTGGAGCAGGAAAGGGGGTTTGGCATCCTCCACTAGCTAAAGCTGGGAAGGCCATCCTGTCCTGGGGGAGGTGTGAAATACCTCTGCCCGGAGCAGGCTTTGTTCCTGGCCTCTGAGAGCGCTAGCCCTCATCCCATGAGGTCTTAAACATGTCTGGTGGTGGCAGGATGGCTAAGACTAGTCAGAGACCATATCAGTGCTTGGTATGTATTCAGGGGACCCTCTAAAGGGTCTCCTGTGTGCATTTATTAATACATCCAACACTGGCATCAGTGAGTTATTAAGACAAGATGTTTGGAACCAAACATCTTGGGTACAATGAAGTCATCATGTAGCTAGGAAACTCGTAATGACAAGTATCCAGCCCATGTACTCTCTATGACTTCCCTGTGCACTTACAATATCCAAGAATGGACTTGATACTGTAGAGTCATATCTGCTCATGCAGATATGGATTATGTCCACACATTGGATATAGTGCACCCTGCTTTAGAGATGTAAGGCCTACAGTAGGGGTGACTCACCTATACCTCATGCAGTGTATGAGGGCATGGTACACAGGGCTGTGTGCCATGTTGACTCTTCGGTTTTCTCTGCACCAAGACATGCAGCCTTCAATGCAGCTTCATAGTCTTGGTGAGGGGTCTGTGGGTTGGCAGAATTTGTGCTACAACCCCAATGGACCCTCTTCAGTACCAATGCCGTAAGTACCAGGGGTACCATTTACTAGGGACTTACAGGAGTTGTGCCAATCGTGGTACAGTTTTAGGAAAGAGATCTGGCACTGGGAGCCTGGTTGGCAGGGACCCAGTGCACTTTCAATTCAAAATCTCATCATACACCAGGCAAAAATTGTGGACTAACCATGTCAAAAGAAGCACTATCCTATATTCATTTTTAAAGTGCAGAAATAATAGCCATTATTACTCAGTCCCTTTATTTTTAAAACTAACCAATCAATGCCTACTGAAAGCCGAAGTAAAGTACATCTCAACTGCTTTTCCGGAACCCAGGACTGATCAGGAAATTAGGTCTCTGTTCCTAGGAACTTCAAGGAATGAGCAACTGAGCTTTTGGAGGCCAGATAGTTCCTATCAGCTATTTCAGAAGCTAGGATGGCTTCTTCCTTAACAAGCCTCTCAAGGGCATTTGCGCTTGGAGTATGTTCAAATGACGCAATGCCAAGGCTCGACCTATGTGTTCCACTGACACTAAAAAAGTTATTGTTAACTGAGTCGTGGACTGCCCAATGTCTTGCATCATTGTACCAGAAAGTTTGCCTTTAGCAACTTCATTCTTCAGGCCGCGCCCAAATCTAACCGCACGTGATCTGGACAAAAGGCCTAGGAGAAAAGAGACATCTCCAGCCTGAAAGCTTGTGACATTGTACTCGTCAGGAAAAGAAATGAAATAAAATGAAAATGGTACTTATAGAGCACACGGTCACTCAAATAGAGCATCCTGGGGCTAGCTCACACACCATTCCTCACATCAACTGTTGCAAAGTAAATCAGTGAAACAGGTTAGAGTAGGCGATAACACAAGTCCTTCGGTGCCGAGAACAACCACGTTTTCATGCCCTTCTTTAACACTAGCTTCATCAGACGAAGAGAACAAGGACATTTTTTCCAAGCCTTGGATTCCAAAGCAGCAAAGGATTTGCCTCCTAGAGATTTTAGACTGAAAATAAAAGGCTTTCACAAATTGGAATTTGAAGATCCAGATGAAGATCCAGATGACAGAAGCATTTGGGTAAGTATTTAGGGCCAGTGGCATGGAAGGACCTAAAAACAAAAAACAGATATTTGAAAAGAATCCTCTTGTGGATAGTCAACCAATGCAATTCTCTAAAGGCCACTCGTATCAAACAATTTTGCATTCGCAAACAGTGCATATTGGTAATTTCGACTGTTTGTGAATGCAAGATAGCCTTTCAAGATATGTGAAGGCTTTGTAGTCACAATTTTTGGTAATCGCAAAAATAGCAATTACCTAAAATTGCGACTACAAATAGGGAATCTCAATTTGCGATTCCATTAGCACATGTACCAAGCACTTTCTAAATGCAAACTGTGCATTTAGGAAAATGCTATTACCATCGACTTTAAGTCAATGTTAACCATGTGCAAATTGTGAAAAATGCACAAAAATTCATTTTTCAAACTGCCATGTAGCACACACATGCCCCTAGGGCATGTGTACGTTTTACATGTGCGCATTTTTTTGGGGTGCTTCAGGGGGGCCTTAGGCCCCCGGACACCATTGGCTTTGCATACCTAATTTGCGATTACCAATTAGGTAATCGCAAATTAGCTAATGCAAAACCGTTCACACCCATAGTAACGAATGGAGTAGTATTATCTAATAGCGATTACCTATTTACTGAATCGATATTAAGGAATCGCTAAATCTTTGGCGATTACTTACATACATTGCATTTTGCGATTACCAAATAGCGATTTGGTAAAAATCACTGTTTGGTAATCACAATCACATGTGGCCCCATGTACAATAGAAGCAGAGATTTTCTTGAGAAGTTTGAGTACAAGTCTAGCGACTGAATGTTGAACAACCTGGAGCATGTGAAGAAGCTGCTTAGAGATGCCTAAATAAAGGCTGTTGCAATAATCTAACCTTGAGGTTATGAACGCAAAAGCTACAATTTTCCTTGTAGCCAAAGGGAGAAAATTAAAGGTTTTTTGTGATTTGGTAAGGGAAAAACACATTCCCACGACTGACAGGACTTGTGGACGGAATGGCAAAATATTATCAAATGCTGCTCCTAAATTTCTAGCCACCTCTACAGGAAGTGCAGTGGGTCACAAAATCAGGCCACCAAATCTTTTTGGGGGTGAACAAATTGTGCTTCCCAAACAAGAGTATTTCTGTTTTGTCCATATTGCAGTTCAGATGATTGCTTTCCATACCTCGAAAGATGTCAGTAAAACAATTCTTAAAATTGTGTTCTGACCCAAAAGAATTTTTGTCAAAAACACATTCCCACAACTGACAGAACTTGTGGATGGAAGGGCAAAATATTATCAAATGTTACTCCTAAATTTCTAGCCACCTCTACGGGAGGTGCAGGGGGTGACAAAGTCAGGCCACCAAATTTGGGGGTGGGGGACAAATTGTGCTTCCCAAACAAGAGTATTTCTGTTTTGTCCGTATTGCAGTTCAGATGACTGCTTTCCATATCATGGAAGATGTCAGTAAAACAATTCTTAAAATTGTGTTCTGACCCAAAATAATTTTTCTCCAAAAATCAATTGAGTTTGTACAAAATCAACTGAGTTTTATCAGCATAGGAAGTAGTCGAAATACCAAATGAGTTAATCAGAGATATCAGGGGGGCCATGTAAACATTGAATAAGGAGGGGCTGAGTGTAGACTGAAGAGCCCTGCAGAACCCCATATGTTATTGATTTCTCTTCAGGAAAAAAACTGCCCAATATACACCAATTGTCTCCTATCTACAAGGAAACATTGGAACCAGGACCAGGCCTTTCCAGTATTCCCAATTTCAAAGAGACGCTGAAGGAATATTGAATGTGAGATGTTATCAAATGCTGCCAATAGACATAAAAGGATTATGACAGCTTTCTGACCACTATCTAGCGTAATCTTTAAAGACCTCCAGCAGGGCTGATTGCGTAGAGTGTCTGGGTTCAAAACCTGATTGTAGCAGTAGAAGAACCTTATAATATTCCAAGGAAGTCCTCAATTGATCATTTACCAATGTTTCCAACATTATAGTAAGAACGGGAAGAAGTGAAATAGGTCAATTGTTGGCCAGAATAGAGAGATCAGCCGAAGTTTGTCAAAAGAAGGGTTTAACAACTGCCACCTTCCAGGGCACTGGAACTACTGCCAAAGAGAGTGAGGTATTCAAAATGTGCTTAATAATCGGATTCACCACTTCAATAGCCTTTTGAAAGATAGCAGGCGGACATGGATCACAAGGCAAGCCAGATTTGCAAGCGAAAAGAGGATGTTCCAATAGCAACAAGGAGATAGGCTGAAAAACGTCTGTAGAACAATTTGTGAATGTTGGAAAGTGCATTATTAGTAGTGATACTTAGTGACTTATCACTAGTAATACGGCCACAAACCCAATAAAAGGGTCAGTCAAGGACTCAATAAATTATTCCCTTGCTCAACCCTTGGTAGCTGGCAACAAGCAGGCAGGCGTAACTTCGGAGACAGGTGTGTAAAGCATTTAAAAACACCAATACATTAAAGAAGCAATACACAACACACAATAAAAATTCCACTCCAATTTATGAAAAAAGATTATATTTCTATAAACAAATAGACTACAAAATGACAAAAATCCAACGTAGGGAACCGGAAATGTGAATTTTTCAAGAATAAACACTTTCTAATACTTAAAAACACATGGTGGCAAATTGGGACATCTGGTCGCGCTTGACCCGGACAAAGTCAAAGTTTGAGGCCGACCGCAATGGACCCCTGGTTGGATACACTAAGAGATAGGCCTCAGTCAAAATTTTACCTTCACACTTAGGGGCCGATTCCGATCTCGGCCGGTAGGGCTCCGAATCGGATTCGGCTGAACCGGATCCGATTCGGAGCCCTATTGCCCGACCGATTCGTACGCGCGTGCGGGCGAGCGAGTACGATGCAAAATCGCCGACCGACTCGTCCGGGCGTCCCGACCGCTCCGACCGACTCGTTCCCGGGTCTAACCGCACCGACCGACTCGCTCGGACTCGACTCGCACCGCGCAATGGAGACGTTCCCCGGCCGGGTAAGTACGATGCGCGCCGCGAGTAGTCCGACCGAGCAGCGCACTCCGGCTCGAAAGAGCAGTCGGAGCCGTACTTTGGGGGTCCGTGTCGGACCCCCCTGTACGCGTACCCGCGTGAGTCACGCCATGGGTCCCCCCTACCTGTGCGTGTACGGCGCGAGTCGCTTCGCCGCGTACACGCTGTAGGGGGCGCCCTTGTCTGCCTCGCACCCATTGAGTCAATGGGAGCCCGCGTACGCGTTGTACGACAGGCTCCCATTGACTTCAATGGGAGTCCGACCAACTCGAGTCCGATGGCATACGTGCGCATCGTACTCGTTCGGTCGGGCTGCACGGGTCCGATTCGGTCGGAAATCTCTCCGGGTCCGGCTCGGTCGGAGAGATTTCCGGCCCGAATCGGAATCGGCCCCTTAAGTCGTTTTTCTGCAGATTTTTCCCTCAATGTCGAGCAAGGCACTTCATCAGACTGGCTTCGGTGCAGGTTCACTGGCTTGACTTTCTGCAAGGCCCTGTTCAAGTCCTGGAAGTCAGGAGCTTTGGAGCTTTCAGCTGAACGAACATGAAATCCAGGCTGGGTCGCAGTTGAAGTTAGCCAGCTTGACTCTCGATGTTGGGTCGGTCACCTTATGGAGCTTTTTCCAAACATTGCTTTAAACTTCTCCAAACATTTGGAACTTCTTCCTGAAGTTCCTCTTGAGGGTTCAAAGTGTCCAAAACACAAATCCAAGGGTCTGGAATCTCCTAGATGGTCCTTGGGATGTTTGGACTACAATTCCCACAATGCACCTGGGCAAATCCTTAAACGTTACCTGGACACACTCCAGGATGGGGATTCGGTGGAGAGGAGTCAGGCAAGGACCTTCTGGTGCTGAGTCCCACAGTGTGCAGCAGGTGTAGTCCTAGTGAGTGCAGTCCTGTTGGTGCAGGCCAGGGAGTCAGCAGGGCAGTCCTTCTTCATCTTGTCTCTTCAGGCAGAAGATCTGAGGAGCTATGCAGCTCTCCCATATTTATTCACAGTTTCTGGATGTCAAGCAGGGGGGGCACCCCTGACCAATTGGATGCAGGGTGCCACCCAGGTTTACAACCACTTTCTCCAAACTGTGACATATTCTTGTCCCAGAAAGCACCATTCTCTTAAAATCCAACATGGAGGAAATACCTACAGAGGACCTGGATCAGGCTAAGCCAATCTACTAGTGTGTCTAAGCCTAACTAACACTCCCCTTCCACACACTCCTTAATCTAATTACTAAGGCACCTGTGTGGCTGGGGAGTGCAGGATGTGAGGGTCAGCCTGTGCTGTCCTAAAGTGTCATTCTCCCTTTGAAAACCAGTTTGTCCCCACTTCCTGCCTTTTAGCGCTGTAGCTAAAGTTCTCCATGCACAGGCAATCCATTGCCTACTCTGACAGGACACTTCACACGTCATCAACCAACTCTGGCTTAGCCTGGGAAAGGCTGGCTAATCAGGAGAGGGCACAGGAAAGCTGGATTTCGGCTCACAGAAAAGAAAGTTTAATGGCTTATTTTCTGTAATAGTTATTATAAATCTAACAGTGGCAAGTTTTGGATTTATTTAAACTATTAAATTGGATACCTTGAAGTATATTTTTAGACGGCTCTATTAATATTTCTATATAAGTAAAATATTGCAATGTTAGCCTATAGAGCCATTCACTACAATGTGGAAAAGTGGAATAGGCAGTTTTTCCCTCACCAGGGCTTACAAAACATCTTTTATAATGGCCCTGCTTACAATTACAAGGCACCCTACCCCTGGGGCCCCTAGCGGATACCTTAGAGGTGACTTATATGTAAAAATAAGGTAGATTAACACTTTGGAAGTATCTTTATATCAAAAGTTGAATTTGCATATAATTTCAATTTGAAAGCAGCCTGCAAGTCAGGGCTGGCTTTTAAAATTACAGCAGGGACACTCCAGTGTAGGAAATCTAATGGGCCTCTAAACCTCCCAGCCTTATTATATATTAGGGACTTATAGGTAGTTTGCATCCCCCTTGCCTTATTATATGCTTGGAACTTGCAGGGGTCTGTCATTGCCAATTATAATTATACCAAATTATCATGTACTTTTTACATAGAGCCTGGGTTATCAGTGCCCAGGCACAGTCAGATTCACAAAACCAGCATCTAGAGGTCACAATGGGGGCAAAAAGTGGGGGGACACTGCAAACAGGTCCTGATTTCTCACAGTGGACAAAACAGCCTGTGCAGTCCCTTGAGGGAGACTCACTTGAGGACTATTATCCGCAAAGCCTTTTTGGATTGCTGCAATTTTCTCTTCAAAAGAAATTGAATAGCCTGTCATGGAGAGATTGAGATGGAAGGATATCTATTGATGAGGCTTTAGGATGTAGAAAGGACTTGTAGATCCGAAACATTTTCTTAGAGTTATTGTTAGTGAGCTCCACTTGACAGGCATAAAAAGTCTTTGTATCCTCCCTTATTGATTTACGAAACAAGGGCCCTCTTGCAAAACTCCGCGAGCACAGTGATCCAAAGGCAGCAACTTTGCCTCTGGTATTTATTTTCCTACCACCCCCCTTCTTTAAAGGTTCTACTGACAGACTGCCATACCTCAGATTAAACCTTCTCAGTGCATTAACAGTACTTAGGAGTCCAGCTTTTACCCACTTCATATGACTATCTCATCTGAGGTTCCAAGCAAAACTAATCCCCAGATATCTGTATTATTCAATTTGCTCTAGTGTGGCATTATTCAGAAACCAAGCAAACTTCTCCTTCCACTTTGAGAATAAAGGTTTTAGTTTTCTCCACATTTATTGTAAGAAAGTTCTTTCTACAGAAAGTGTGTAATGTTTCTAACTTTCGTTTCAAACTAATCTGAGTGTAGTCCATCAAGACCAAGTCGTCTGCAGACATCAAATAATGGATGTGCAACACACCTATATTTGGGGACAACAAATTTGCACTGCCTAGCATCTCAAAAAGATCTGCAATGAATAGACTAAAGAGCAAGAGGGCTAACAAGCATCCTTGCCTCAGTTCATTATTCACTGGTATTTTATCTGTTAGGAAGCCTGGGCCATTCAAATCAACCTGTACCCAATTATTCTCATGCAGCCGCTGTATCATTCTTAAAACACCTCGACCAATGCCCCAAATTGCCAACTTATCCCACAGGAGCCCAAGATTAACTCTATCAAAAGCTGCCCTGAAGTCCATAAAACAGCAACATAATTATCCTCCTGAACCGACTGCTCCCCATGCAGCACCCCATAGAGCAAAGCGGTGGTCAGCTGTGGAATAGGCCAGACTGAAACCCCCTTGCTCTTTCGGAATGCGCCCACTACTAAAGGCCCATGCCTTTAGAGCAATCAGTAGTGTTTGGGCATAGATATGTGATGCCAGGTCAAGCAGGCATACCAGTTGATAATTTGCAGGGTCATCATAAGCTCCCTTCTTGTAGATGGGTTTAATTATATCCCCTCACCAAGAAACTGGTATTACACCATTTTTTGTCACCCATTTAAAAAAGGGGCTTAAAACATGGGCCCACCATAACGAGTTCGCCCTATAAAGTTTCCTGGTAACCCATCTGGGCCACCTGCCCGTGAAGACTTCATATCTCCAATAACTTTAGCTATGATGCCCGTTTCTTGAATCTGGAAACAATTAGGCATTCCGACTGGTCAACAACATTACCGCTTCTTATATTATTATCAGACATCTTATACAACTTCGTAATAAACGTTGTCTACTGCAATTCACAGCTCTGAACTTCTAATTTTGATGGGCATCTTAGGTGGACATTATTCCCCAACCGCCAGAATAAACAAGAATTGCCCTTTACAATTGCATCCTGCATTTTGCTCCAATTACTCTCATAAAACGCCTTCTTTTTCTGAGAACGCAGTAGACAGTAGCCCCTTCTCCGGGACCTACGATCCAACTGGGACCTTATCTCACCTTCTAAGGAAAACTGTTGTTTTGCTTTATTGACTTCCCATTGTAGGGAATGCCATACTTCATCAAACCACCCAGTTTGGAATTTCTCTCCAGCTCTTTTCAGTGAGTGGGCTTCAAGAAGAGACTAGATTTCCTTTATCATATGCTCATATCACTCGATTCCCTTTCGATGTAACGGTGCAAAATCAACCTTACTTATGATTTTAGTTAATTCACGCAATTTGTGCTCAGTAATAGAGACCATTATTCTCTTATTGTAAACCAAAGGAAAATCAACCGTCTGCTCTCTCTAGGAACGTTATCCTGTGAGATACTCAGCTTCATTGCAAAGTGGTCACTCAGTCCTGGGTCCCGTACCTCAAAGGTACACACATCGCCAAAATGCTCTACGGATGTGAAAATATAATCAATAGGACTTCTATTTCTTATTCCTACCATACCTAAAAGTATGTATGTCTTGCAGGACTGTTGTTCGGAAAGCACCCATTAAGATTAGCTAGATTGTATTGAGTAAGGGCTAGTTCTAGCCAGGTTGTTTTTTAAGAAGAGCCCTTTGTAGGGCATGAGGCAGATAGAATACCATAGCAATTTAATACATCATATAAACACTCATCAAAAATACTAAGAGGAATTCTTAAATTGAAATATCCTAGTAGGATAATTTGTGCAGAGGCAAAGCGACAGTAAATCACTTAAAGATCCTGTTCCAGCAACATTAATTCAGCATCACACGTGTTGCAGTTAGGTGGAATATAAACATTTAAGCATATCAACAGGTCATCAGCATTAACAGCGTTTGTCAGCAAGATTAAACAAGCTAATATCCAGGAACATGTTGTCTCTTGTTGAGTAGCTTGTTTAACAATAAGAAGTGATACAAGGGTCAACAACCCTCCATAGCTCAACCAGAGGACACTGGAGGATTTGCACACTAACTAATTACAACAAACCCATTGACCAAAGAACTCTCCCTCAACCAGGTCTACCAGCATTAACACAGAAAATTCCTCTAAGATTCAACCATAGACATTTCATTCCTTCAGTGAATTATATCTATAAATATTCCATGCCAAGAATTTGAAGGTTGCAGGATGCCCAGATACCTAATTTAACTGGTGCCCCTCCCCTCTATTCCAATCATTTACCCAGTCACCTCCACTATGTTTACAAAATCACCTCTACTCTAAGGCTGAGAGTCTCTCAGCTTCATCATTAGTAAAGGTAACTGTTATTATTCGATTTGGTTGGCCGCCTCTTTCCAATGGATAATAAGGATCAGGAACTTGTCAAGGCTTTACCAAATGGGGTAGGCCAAGCTGAGTTGGAACACGACCCCGTGATAACTTTACAATGGCTTGATTGTTATATTTGAATTTGTGATTGGCACATTTGTAAAGGGGAATCTTGATCCTTCAACCTGGCCTGTGTTAAAAAATGGCCCTCTCTGAACGGTCACCTCAAACTTTTTGTCTTACTCCTCCTCTTTTTCTGACCACCTTTTTTGTTGGCTTTAGGACTCTGAGCACATTACCACTATTATCCAGTGATAAAGTGCATGTGCTCTCTAATCTAAACATGGATGGATTGATATATCCACCTGTTTGGCATATTTAATTTACCTGTAAGTCCCTAGCAGAGTGTGCCCAGGGCCTGTAACTTAAATGCTACTAGTGGGCCTGCAGCACAGAGTATGCCACCCACACAAGTAGCACTTTAAACATGTCTTATGTTTGCCACTGCAGAGCCTGTGTGTGCAGTTTATGCTGCCATGTGGACTTGGTATTTAAAACCCCTTGCCAAGCCTTAAGCTCCCCTTTTATCACATACAAGTAACCCCTAAGGTAGGCCCTAGGTAGCCCATAGAGCAAGGTGCTGTGTAAATAAAAGGTAGGACATGAGCTGTTAAAGCATGTCCTGGTAGTGAAAAACACCCAAATTCGTTTTTCACTACTGTGAGGTCTACCCCTCTCATTGGTTACCATTTGGTATTCCTTATTACACTTATAAGCTGTACTTTCTGATTGAGAAGAAGTAGCTCTGTTAGGTTTTATGTCATTGGAATGGTAATTATAAATCCTCTTTGCTGGCAAAGTTGGATTTATCATCACTATTTTAGAAATGCTACTTTTAGAAAGATGGCATTTCTTTGCTCTTAGCTCTGTGTGCTTGCAGCCTGTCTCCAATACGTGTCTGGGCGACAGATGGACTTTGTGCATATCCTCTAGACAGCCACGCATAAAGAAAGGTTAGGTGTGACTGAATGGCCATACACATCGTGATGGAGCATCCTGGGCAGGATGGGATGGAGGAGCTGACGCTTACATCTGAATAGGCAGTCTCCTGTCCCCACACAAAGGGCTGCATACCCCCCTGTAGTGAGTCTGGAACCAGAGCTGGGAAGGAGAACCTCTGTGCACTTCAAAGTCCCACTTTGAAGTTACCTACACTTCAAAGGCACAACTGGGTATAAGCATTAGGTATCTGACCCCACCAAATTAGACACTACTGGACCTGTGAAGAAACTAACAGGAGGAAGGACTGCTGTGCTGCTACAAGGACTGCCACTCTTCTGGACTGATGCCCTGGAAGAACTGCTTTTCTTCTGTGCTTCCCTGCTGACTGCTACCCTCTGCCCTGCTGAGGAAGAACTGGACTCTTTGAATTGAACCCAGGGTGATCACCAAGGTATTACTTGCTTGCCTCTTGTTTTAAGACTCAGGGATATCAAAGTCTTACCCCCTGCTCCTGTGCCTGGTCCATTGGAAGTGGATCCAGATGCTTGCTCCGGTAGAATTGATGCATTCTCTGCTGCGTGAAGCAGAATTGATGCATCACCGCTGTTGCACCAACATAATCGGTGCATTGCACTTGGAACCAGTGCATCTCCATTGGGACCGATGCATCAGAACCACTGCATTGCCGCAGTTGCAGGAGAGACAATCAACGCTTCAAATCGACTCCGTGGAGAAACCCGGCGCATCGCACTCGGAACCACTGCATCTTAGAACCGGTGCTTCATCTTCGGAACTGGCGCATCACCATCGTTGCATGGCGAAAGTCTACACATCACCTCAACTGCGGGATTGACACTGACGCATCGCTGAGGGGCACCCCGCATCTCACTGCTGCAACCAGGATTAAGGTACTTTTGTTCAGCGGGCCTTGTGTGGCTCATGTATCCGGCCCATGCTCCATTACGGTTGGCCTGAACTTTTGACTTTGCCCTGGTCTAGAGCTACCAGATAATCCCATTGGCGCTTATTGTTTCAAAGCGCTAATTTTCATTTTTATTCTTTAAAACTTCATATCTTGACTTCTGTTTATTGGATTTTTGTTGATTTGGTCTTCTTTTATTTATAAAATCATAATCTATTTTTCTAAACTGGAGTGGAGTATTTTTGTGGTGCTTTCACTGTGTTACTGTTTGATGAATTGCACACCTGCTTTACACATTGCCTCTTAAGTTAAGACTGCCTGCTCTATGCCAAGCTGTCAGAGAGTGGGCACAGGTTAATTTATGGTGTATATCTGACTTACCCTGACTAGGATTGAGGTTCCTGCTTGGACAGGGTGCATACCTCTGCCAACCAGAAACCCAATTTCTAACAGCCTGGATCTTTACATAGCATTACCCCTTGGTTAATTAAATCACTACTTCATTCAAAAACAATTTTAGCTACTATGCTAGAAAAGAAGTAACACTTTGCAATTCACCTACTAATGATGACCTAAAAGACCCCAGATCTATGTCACCGGACAAGATCCTGTCCAACTCAAGAATCCTTTTAAAAAATGCAAGTAGCATTGAGCGATAGGGAGAGATCATTTTCTTATTTAATCTTCTCCCTTTACTTGTTATTTTAAAGTAGAGAGTCTTTTTATTTAAGCATTTGCGCTGGTTACTTTTATCTACATTTTTACTTCCTATGTTACTTTTTCCTCTTGCTATGTCTACTCTCTTACTATGAGTGGATGGGAGGGGCTGCATTTGCTCAGGCTTGGAGAGAGAGCCAGGTTTACAAACCATGGATTACCTAAAAGGCCTATGATCCATATTTTTCATTGCAGTTTTCCCAGGCAATTTGCCAGTTACTTTTAGTGAAAGAACCCCTGCCACAACTGCGCATGGTATATGCAGGGTTTTTCCCTCTACAGGGTTTTGTTGGCCTCTTTACCTTGGTTTTACCATAATTGATCTTTGTGCATGTTTGCAATCTAAAATATGATGAATATAAGAATCTTAGGGTCCTTTTTTCCCCTAAAGTTCACCTCTATGGTATATCATACTGGGTTGTCTTGATATATACACACTGCTCCCAAAAGAGGGGCTTATTTGTGTATTATCTCTGGCCATCTGATTAGGATCTTCCTCAGAAGTTGTCTCTATCTGAATTTTGCCTGAGTCTTTTGAATCTTTGGAATTCAAATGCATTGTTAATGCTCTCTAAGAGGGAATTCTGCTTTGCCTGCTGTGTATTCAGTAAAACTAGAGACTTCAGCATGTCCTAAAATGTAGTCTGCATTTGATTAAGCAAATTCAATATTAGGAACTCTGGTACCTTTTCTGAGGAGTTATGCACTGCCGGAAGAAGGACCTGAGTGGATAGGTCTCTTTGGCAATCTAATCGGTTAAGGCATCCTGGGAGGCTAAATTTGGGGAGATATTTGAGGGTGAATACAAACGCCTCTTGAGTCAGGGTGATGAAGATAAATGGGGTGAGCAAGGGGCCTGTATTTTACTATTCAGCAATATATCTATTAATTACCTAGTCCCAGTCCCCTGATTAATTGCCCACCAACCCCAACCCCAACTGCCATAACTTGTCCTTATCTCCTTGTAGGTCCCCTTCTAACACTAACCTCTCAGCATCACCATCCATATATCTCAGCATCACCATTAACACTATCATTAGCAATGTAAGATAAAACAGTAGAAGAGAGATTGTAGCTTAGCACTCCCTTACTCATTACACGATCACTTAAAGCATTGACTAAACCAACTTTTGGTTGTTCTTCTGCAGTTTCTCTATTGGTTCCTTTAGGAAAGTGCCCTTGTTGACATGGCCACGCCCACTTTTTGCCAGGTATTTGATGTGATTTCGACTGGAAGTGCACTGGTTTCCTGCTAACTAGGCTGCAGCACCAATTGTGGCACCCTAAAGAACCTCTCAGCAAACACATAAAGACTGCCACTGCAGCCTATGTTTCTTGGTGCAGACAAAAATGAAAACACAACATGGCACACATCCTTGTGTGCCATGCCCAGAGACACTGAATACAGTAAAGAAAAGTCACCTCTAAGGCAGGCCATACAGCCCTAAGGCAGGGTGCACTATATTACACAAGCAGATATGCCCCTGTGCTGGTCAGCTCTATTGCTGCCAGTACAAGTGAACAGGGAAGCCATTTTGAGCACATGTGCTTCACACTGGTGAAAATGAGTTCCCCAGCTACATGATGGCTTCACTAAAAATAGGGATGTTTGGTATCAAACATCTCATATTAATAAACACACATTGATGCCAGTGTTGGATTTATTGATGCATGTACACAGAGGGCACCTTAGAGGTGCCCCCTGAAAACCTACATGCTATTGGTGTGCTAACTGACTGGTTTACACCAGCCTGCCACCAGAGACACGTTTCTGACCCCCAAGGATGAGGGCCTTTGTTTTCAGGGGGCCAGAAATCAAGCCTGCTCTGGCAGAGGGTGTTATACCCCCACCCACAAGATGACGTGCAGATTAGAATTCTAAGGCAGGGGAGCTTCAAAGAGCCCACCGCCTTTGGTATGTAAATCTGGCTTCTCTCACAGGAGAAGAAGACGACCCACTTTGTCCAGGGCCTTTGGCACCTGGACAGGTGGGAAAATTAGTTAATCAGATAGGCGTGTCCACCCTCAGGTCAGTACAACACATAAGGTGGGCTACCTGAAGTGGAGGTGACTTTTCAGAGTAAGCTATTTCGGTGATGGCAAACTTAGGAACTCTGGGGCAGGGCTATACCAACTCCACACAGGAATTGGTCATGTATGAGGCATAGTGACCCCAGGGTTATGCAGCACATGGGCTATTACTCTACACTCCCCTAAAGCCCCTAAATTCACAATTTAGGTGGGCCCTTGCACCAGAAGACCGGAGCCTGATGACCTAAGAAGAAGAAGGACACTGAAGAGCCGCAAAACTAGAAGACTGAAGAAGAGCAACTGGCTTGGCACCAGCCCTGCTGGCCTGTCTGCTGTTCCCCGTCGAGACTGCGCCAAAGATGTCTTGTCCTGCAGCTGTCCTGCCTCCAAAGCCTGGGAGGATGACCTGCCTTCAATAAAGAATCAAGAACTCCCATGGAGTAGTGAAGCTGCTCCCCTGCATCCTGCAGGCACCCCAAGAAGAACTGTGAGGTCTCTAGAACCACCAAAGCCCGCAGATGCCTAGCACCACGGCACCCACGCCCCCAGCCCATGTCAAAGTGGGCCAATGGTGTTAGTGTGGTCCTCAAGACCTCAAGAGACGGAGTTCACTTCGTGTTCACCCCTCGTGAACTCCCCAAATTGTCTGCAGCCTCTGCTCGCAGGCCTTCTCAACCGCGAGTGCTCCTGGACAAAGAAACCCGACACCCCAAAGACCCTCTTCACCTGGCTGCCCCAGCCCGAGGAGAAAAGGCCCCACCAGTGTCCCCACATCCCCAAGCATCACAAGACTTGAACGTTCCTATTGGTTCAACCTGACTGGCCTCCCAGTTGAAACCTGCAGCTTCTTTTCACGAGGACTGATCCCAATAGACTTCCATTGGGCACCGGGCGCTCTATTGCACCACTAAACCTGGCCGTCCTAGTGTCGCTGGAGGTGACCTGCTGCTGCTGCCTTTGACCTTGCCCGATACTCACCTTAAGTCCCAGAGACTGGTCTCGTAAGTCGCTGTACTGTCGTGTTTCCTGTCTCAACGAACCCAGACCATCAATCTGGGTCCATTCCGATCGCGCACCATGGAGAGCAACAAGGGGGTGCCTCAGTGCTCTTGTCTCAGTCGTACATTATTTAAGATATATGTAGCCTCCCTTGCACAAACTATCAGAGCCTAGGAATTTACACCTCTTTCATATTCAGATGATACTCAACTTCTGATCTCTTTTGATAGAGACCTTTCCTCTATGAGAGGTCGCATTGCTAACTGGATGAAAGCCATCTCGGCTTGGATGGCTGAGAATTTTCTTCAGCTAAGTACTAGCAGAACAGAGATCATGCCCTTCGGTAGAGCTCAACTTCTTTGGTCCCCAGACTGGTGGTCATTGGATTTGGGCACTGCACCTACCCACATATCCTCAGTAAAAAAACCTGGATGTTCGCTTGGACCAGACTCTTGCTATGAAAGATCAGGTAGTGGCTACCACTGGCACCTGCTTTCATGCAATGAGTTTGTTGCGCAGAATCTTTCCTCTGCTCCCTCTTTCGTTGCGCAAAACCTTAGTCCAGGCTTTGGTGATCAGTCGCCTGGACTATTGTAATGCTCTTTTAGTCGCCGTTAATGAATCTCTACTGGATAAACTCCAAGTTGTTCAAAATTCAGCGGACCGTCTAATCGAAAATATGCCGGCCAGATCTGCCTCTGCTCCCCTATTGCACTCACTCCATTGGCTTCGCGTGCGTAGAATAATCACTTTTAAGATCTATTGTACAGTGCATAAAGCGCTAAACGGCAAGGGACCCAATTACCTAGTGGAGAAACTCATCCCTTACCTGAGAGGCAAGCCTCTAAGATTGATGGACAAGTCATTTCTTACTGTACCACGAATCAGGAAAACTCATTCTGGGGGCAGAGCGTTCTCTTATCTGGCCCCATGCTACTGGAACAAATGTCCTACTCATATACGAAAGTGCACTTGTCACCTTCTTTTCAGAAAACTGCTCAAAACCAAACTATTCTAACACTATGGCTACCCCACTTCCTGGTCTCTGCTGCGCTGAGATACCCTTTTGTGGGTGATTCATGTGCATTGTAAGCTAATTCAACAGAACATAATATGGACACTGGCCCATAGACAGCTTTCTGCCCACCTGGGGAGTGGTGTGAATGCCTCCCAGGAAGCTTCTGCAGGGAGAAGGGCCACCTCTCCCTTGCAGTAATCACTCAAGTGTTAGCCCATAAGGCGAGCTTCAAAGGGGAAGCCACCTTTGGTGTTAAAATGGCAATAACACTCCAGAGGGGCTGCCCTTTGTTCACGTAGACTAGCTGGAGACAGGGCAGAGAGGGAAAACCTGTCCCCAAATTGGTTTCCCCTTGGGCATGTAGATCGCAGGAAGCCACTCCTCTAGGGTGGACTACTGAGCTCCTAACATCCAGGGAGGGGCCCAACATCTTGAGAGTGGCAAGAATGATGCCCTCTGGGACTGCCTAATGCCACTCATAGATGGAAAGTCATTACCAAGAAGAGGGGACCTGGTAGCACATTAGCTAGTAACAGTGTGGTCCCCTCTGGGCACTTTAACAGGATAAATAGGGCATCTCTGGCACCCTGGGCTCTTAGATTACCCTGTAATTGGAAAGAGGACTGAAGAAGGACTGCCTTGCTGCCCTTGGACCTGCACAAAAAGAGGCTGTTCAGTTTGCTGGACTGCACCTGCTGCACTTTGTGCTAGTGAAATTTGGACTGTGTCTGTGGCTGCTAGCTTGGGAAAACGTTGATACCCAGTCCCATACCAGCGAAGTGACTCAAAGATCAGGCTGCTGATCTCCTGGAACCAGCTCCAAGGACAAAAGATCCGAAGAAGCCCAAACCGGCAAGATGCTAGGCACCGGAGAAGATTCACTGCTAGCTGCCGCTGAGCACCCCAAAAGACCAATCCTTGATAGCCAAATATTGCACTTAAATCAGCCAGACTCAGGAGTGCTGTCAGATTCCAGATTGGTCAATCAAGATGGACACTAGCCCCCACTAAAGGATTTGTCTCCAACCTATGTATCCGGAGATCCAAAGCCCAGCTGCCATTGTACTTCTACCCCCGGAAAGAGAACTTCGTGGAACCCCCGCCTCTCTGGATCAAGTCGCCACACATCAACTGTGGACTGAGGAATAATCATAAAGGCACCCCTGTCCACTGCACTGCAACCGGAGAATCTTGGAGCATCTTTTCATCCTGCATCAGGACCACTCCATTAAAGTCTAAGGTAGTCATGCTGTAAAGGCTGGTACTGGACTGGAAAGCGCTCTAGTGGCTAAGTAATTGTTCAAATTATCCTTACTGGCCCGAGGCCTTCACCCTGTTAGATTTACGATGCACAAACTGGGCTGGAGTAGTCAAACTAACTTTCACAAACTTTTGAGACGTTTACACACATTTTGTTGACTGATGCTTGTTTGCAGTGAAAATTAAATGTGATAAAATCTTTTAAAAATCATAACTCTGGAACCCTCTGGTCGATTTTACTCATCAAGGACTCTAAAAATTTATAAAAATATACTCTATATATATAGATTGGTGTTGTGTTTCTTTCACGTTGTGTGACTTTCTTATTTTGTTGTGTGGTACTGTTAAATGCTTTTCAGTAAGTTCGTTTGTTCAACCCTTGCTGCTCGAAAGCCATATTTACCCTGGGTTGAGCATATGGTCCTTCATACAAGCCTGACTGGACTCATTAAAGTTCTACATATGTATTCCACGATAAGGCTACCTAGCCATATCATATAATATTCCCAGATCCTCACGCTCTCAGTTACTGCTCTACCAGTTCTTCTAGTCCTCGAGCCCCCAAACACCTCCACTACTCCCTGCCTGATGCCTGTAATTCCAAGGCAGGCAATGGCAGAAGGGGCAGGCAAGGGGCAGGAGGTAAACATACTATCATGCCAACGATAATCTGGGCAGTCTGTCGTCAGCCGGCAACTGACCATCTCTCAGCCGAAAAATGCCAAACGTATGCCAGGCAGACCTCTGCCGATGAGCTCTACAACAGCCCTTGCTCTCCATGTGACTCCGGGTAATTCCACCTACACCACACTGCACATGTCACGGGTCACAGCTCGCCTTCTCCTCACAGTCCTTGCCTCCTCCTCATAGCATCCGGCCTTCTCCTCACAGCATCCCGCCTCCTCCTTAAGCATCCCACCTCCTCCTTACAGCATTCCGCCTCCTCCTCACAGCGTTTCCATTCATAAAACGGAAGTTGGATTTTTTTTTTACCACTGGTTCAGATTTAAAATCAGTACTTGCATTCAGCAGAGGGTAAGGCTGTGCATTCAGACACTATGGGGCACATGCATCAACATTGTAAATTGCAAATACCTAATTGCGAATTCCTGAGAATCGAAATTAGGTAATCAAAATTTACAATGCATGAAACTCAAAGAGTTTCAGATTGCGATTCCTAGGGGGTCGCAAATCGCTCTACATCATGAATATTAATGAGGTAGATCGCACTTTGCGACCCCCTAGGAATCACAAAAACGACAGAGATGGTGGCCTGCTGAGGTCAGCAGACCACCATGTCCGTGATTGTTTTTAAATAAAGCAATCTTTTTTTTTTGTAAAGCAGCCTGTTTTCCTTAAAGGAAACGAGATGCTTTACAAAAAGTTAAATGAAAAGTTTTCTTTTCATTTAGTAAGAGCAGGCAGTGGTCCGTGAGACCACTGCCTGCTCTTAAAAATGCTTTTACAACCATTCACAAAGGGGAAGGGGTCCCTCGGGGACCCCTTCCCATTTGCGAATGGGTTACCACCTACTTGAAGTAGGTGGTAATATGCGAATGTTTTGCGACCGCATTCATGGTCACAAAACATTCATGCATACTGTTAGGATTCGGTATTTGGAAGGGACGCCCTTAACACGCCCCTTTCAAATACCGAATCACAAAACCCAATTTGAGATTCGGTAACAGGTTACCGAATCGCAATTTGGGTTTGATGCATTTGAAAAGCCTTTTTTGTATTCGCAAACGTTTGCAAATACAAAAATGCTTCATGCATGTGCCCCCAAGCGTGCAGTTTCTGGGTGTATCTCCTTACATATTACAGCAGCACTTCACTGAACCACTTGGTTAGGGATAAGCATTCTAATGTTGGAAGGATTCCACACCGGGACTTATGCCATCCATTGGTGTGCATTGACATATAATGGGCTTAAAACTCCATACAGACAGTTACATACATGTATAGTGTTTGAAATGTAATTATTCATTCTACCACTCTAGATAGGTAGATTACAGAATCTGTGACTCAGGAAGCGACAATGTCGGTTCCCATCTGAAATTTTCTTTTTCCTGCAGCAGCCCATCAATTTTGCAGGAAAACCATAGTTGAAAAGAACATATGCTGAGTGCACATCTCAGTGCGTTCCTCTCTGAATAAGAAATGCGCTGAAATATGTGCTTCCCACATCCATTTACACCCCCCTCCAGTACAGATATTGCCCATGTATATGTGGAAGTATGCATACGTATTTGTCATTTTGCATTTTCTTTTGCAATTACTGCATACACAAAATGTGCTTCTTTCGTAATCTGCAGTAGTGCATCATGGTGAGACACAATACTGTGGCATCGTAAAGATGTAAGTGGAAAGATTCCACTCTAAAATATGATATTTCAGAGTCTTCGCTGAATATCCTGTGTTTTTGAGCTGTTCCATGGTATGGCTATGGATGCGGTGGCTAAAGTAAAGTCACCGTACTTGAAGCACCATAAGCGAACTGTCTTCAAATTCACTCTGGAAATAAGCATGGAGACACCACAACACATCAAAAGACTGTGGGGCATATTCTCAAGGACTTATCGCCGAGTTAGCAGCACTTTATCGCAGCCAAAGTGGTGATAAATTCATCGCACCATTCACAAGCTGGTGCTAACAGCCGACATCACCAGTATTCCTGCAATAGCAGCCGCAAAAAACATCGCCACGGATGACACCAGCAACTAACGCTAATGAGATGCAGAGTAGGCGTTCCCGTGCAAAAAGCCGTGGAAACACCACTTCGCAACATTCACAACGACCAGCCAGATCGGCAATAAGACCACAAAACATGCGATAAGGCGCGTTAGCAGCAGGGATTTAACACCTGCTCCTACCTGGTGTTAAGTCGGACGACAACCTGCACCACTAAAGGGAGACCAGCCCACAGCCACACCAGAAGAACAACAGATGCCATGGAGCTACTGACCATGCAGCTCGGAGCCCCAAGAGGGCCACAACACCCACCGCCACCCCCAGTACCCCCCGTGGCCCTACCCCGGGCACCCCCCCAGGACAAAGATATCTCAAGTACACCAACCAACATCCATGTGTGGTTCAAAAAAGGAAAAACATACATACATCGCAGAATTCCAAAAATAATCAATTTATTCAAATTCCAATCAACATCAATAATTGGAAGAGTCATGGCGGGTCTTCTCCGGACAAACCGTAAGTCACAGCCTGCAAGACAAAATTGAAGATAAGAAGGTCTGTCATGAGCACAACAAAGGACAGAGAGAGAGAAAGAAAGGGAGAGAGAGAGAGAGAGTGAAAGAGAGGGGGAGAGAGAAAGAGAGAGAAAGGAGGAGAGAGGGAGAAGGAGAGAGAGAGAGAAACAGAGGAAGAGGGAGAGAGACAGCGAAAGGAAGAGAGGGAGGAGAGAGAGAGGAACAGAGGAAGAGAGAGAGAGAGTGAAAGGAAGAGAGGGAGAGACAGTGAAAGAAAGAGAGGGAGAGAGAGAGAGAGAAAGAGAGAGAAAGATAGAGAAAGAGAGGGAGAGACAGAGAGAGAGAGAAAGAGAGAGAAAGATAGAGAAAGAGAGGGAGAGAGAGACAGTGCCGACACTGTGCACCCAGGCAGTTGCACCCCAGCCCCTCTCGCCGCCCAGCGTGGATTGCCCGCCCCTGCGCACCCAGGCCTCACTGCTCACCTGCTGCCACCGGTGTGTCTCCAACCATGTGCCGGTTCACACTGCAGGCCACCAGGTCCCTCATCTGAAACAGAGTCCACAGCTAATGATGGCAGAGTACATATCATTGCACACAGCAACATCGCATGGCTGCCCCAGCGCACCCAGGCCGCTGCACCCCAGCCCCTCCCACCGCCCAGCGCGGATTGCCCGCCCCTGCGCACCCAGGCCTCACTGCTCACCTTCCGCCATTGGCGTATCTCCAAAAGGGCACACCACGTCCCGGTGCAAGCTCCGAGCCCGGGGCCCGCGACCTTGGCAGCCTCCACATCACGCATCCCCGCAGCGTGGGCCACCAGGCGCACACTTGACTCTGGGTCTTGATTTTGCAATGGCAGAGATCGTATCAGTGCACACGTCATCATCGCAGGCTGCACACCCGCTCAGCTCTCTAGGTGCCACTAACTCTGTGAAATGCGAGGCATTGCCACGTGGCGGTAGGCCCGCGCTGCCAGCTGGCTCAGGCCTACATTGCGGTCCACCAGGCGCAGACTTGACTCTGGGTCTTGATATAGCAATGGCAGAGACCATATCAGTGCACACGTCATCATCGCAGGCTGCACACCCGCTCAGCACTTTAGGTGCCCCTACCTCAGTGCACAGTAAGTCACCGTCCCGTGGCGGTAGGCCCATGCCGGCCACAGTGCAACCGGTGCCACTGACTCCGTGCAACGCAAGTCATGGACCCTATATGATTGAGCCTCATCGTAGGCCAGGCGGACGCAGCCATGTCACCTCAGGCAGTGGGGATGAACTGGGACACGTAGCGTCGTCGTCCCCCCTTTATACGTACGCCGAGTGGGCTGGGTCGGCGTACGCCAGGCCAGCGTAGGGGTGTGAACAATTATCCCTGGCCTCTGGGCGTGGTTCATATCTGGGCTGCACAGGAAACCAACTGATGCGTGTGTCTCTGTTGCAGTGTCTGCGCCACACGGCCCGCAATCAACAATGTTGCAATGTTGCATGCAGCCGGAGGGCGTACGTGCACAAAGGGACTGTACATGGAGCGCAAGGCCGCTCGGGGTCTTGGCTCATACATGGCAACTGGTGTGTGTGTTCATCGCTTTTGGTGCACCATAAGCCCAAGGCCTAGCCTCAATTACAGCACGATAGCCACATCACATACCCAGGATACAAGCAGTGGTCTGACTAACATTAGGGATGAAAGCCCCCTTGTCTCAATACAGAAGGCGGAAGGACATCTGCACCCCCGACCTTGGAAACGCATGCGGCAGGCACCCCTTAAGAGAAACCATGGCAGACGAAGACGACTCCCACACTACACACGGCGCCAATGAAAGATCAATGTATCCACACCCCACACACAGAAGTCCTTGCCCGAGGTACTCCTGCATGGAACGACCTTGACACTTACGTACAGGACAACCTATACGTACAAACTTTGCCCGCTCATACGACTCATTGCTCCGAGCTGTGGCATATCATCCACATAACAGCCGCAGGTCAGAAGAGTGCCGGTTCTACGAGTGCGAACAACGCAATGTCAGAACATCCCGGGCACATGCACAACCCCTGTCACGTGGAACTGTACCGTGACCGAATGCTGCATTTGTTGGGGGCACTGCCACTGGCAGTGTTGCGCATCAGTTACTGTCTGAGCTTCCGTCTTGCGTACGTCACCTGCGTCCAGCCCTGGTTCCACTGCTGATCATGCATATTCGAGTGGCCCATGGATGTCTGCCTATCCAACACAATGGTAGCTGAACTGGATTATGACATGTGTGTGCGCCCCCTGTTGGACCACGACTAGGAGTGTAACCGTGATACCCATTCATGGGATGCCTTGGAATAGGGCATATGTGCTGGCAGTTGGGCATGTGAGATCGCACAATTCCTCGTGTGCAGTGACCACATTGAAGCGCTCCCCTATTGGGCTGTGTTGCGGATTGGTGAAACGGTGTGGAGGGAGCACATCTGTCCGGACCAGATAATGGATTGGCTCGCCCCCGTGTTCGTTGAAGTCGACAACGACGTACTCTTGGAACTGATTGCCCATGAAGCTGCACTCGCTTTCATGGACGAGTAACTGCGTTCCTGCAGCCACAAAAGATTGTAACCCATGGCACAGGTCCCAACACCCTTTTGCATCTTGGGGAAATGGACACATATCCCACCATGACAGTGGACATGTCTGCATTCGCCTGGACTCAGAATGCATGTGCGTGCAGGACTGCGGGTTGACACACACCTGTGCAAGGTGAGTGGACAGCGGCGCCTGGCAACGTTCCTCAACCTGATACACCGCTGGAGGGAGAGTACACACATGGCAATGTAGTACTACATGTGACCTTGTTGGACTCCTTCACCTGCTCACTGTCAGCAGAGCAGGCAGTCAGCGCTGTCCGGTGGTACAGGACTATGCAGATCCCATGGGCTGTGAGTGGTGTCCCCTGACACGGTGCAATGAGCATTCGCCAAACACCACATGACTCGTCCAGCAAGGCAAGGTGGGCTGAGACCGTCGGCATCCGTCATGGTTGGTGTTCATTTGTGCCTCCCCATGTCTTGCACCTCTACATGTTCCTTGGCTGCCTGTTAGTGTATGATGCATTGGTCTGCATGTTGTGGCCCTTGTCTTGCCCGTACTGACACGCACATGCTAATAAAGTCTACGCAGCTTCACTAGTGTTCAACTGTGATGAGTGTTGATTTGCATGCCAAATCGTGTGCCCCAATGAGCATTGTACGTACACAGGGAGGGACTGACTGACGGATTTCACTTAGGGGTGAGTCCCTATTGCCAACTCCACCTCTGTGAGCCAGACATTGTGTTTGGGAGAGTTGGTGGTCGACCTGTGCACTTACATGTCTTCAGCAATGTGAGTATGGTGTCCAACTTCTTGCCATGTGAACCAATGTGTTCCATCAAACCAGGCTGTGTCCGCACAGTTGAGTGTGTGTAGGTATGCGAAGAGATGTTCTGTTGTCACATGTGATGTGGGACACTACTTTAGGCCTCCTACCGACTCTGACATATTTACACACAGCCCTATTTAATACATGGACGTGGGGCTATGTTGGGGGGTTGCGAGATTGTTGTTCATAATCAATGAGGCCACAGCTAGTTCACACCTCCACAGTCATGTAATTGGCCATGTGTGTCAGGGTCAAACATGCGCATTGATGTCATTTCCCAGGGTGTACCTTTTTGTGAAATCAATGTCCCTACAGTCATCCATACTGTCATACTTGATTGGACATAGACATGACACATCTGTGTGATTAGGAATGTTTTATTCACATCCTGTTGAGTGTCGGAGCTGGAGCAGTACATGGCCATGCACACCCCACATTACAAGGATGCCCAGTGGAGGGTCAAACAGAGTCCTTTAGGGGATGACAAGTTATTCGGTAGAGGAAGAGTTGAGTCCGCAGCCTGTTTGCTGTGTCATTGGTAACCAGAGCAGATATGGCAGACCATGTTGGGGTCCAGGTGGATGTCGCAGAGTGTTTCGGGTGACAGTGGAAGGTGTAGTACCAGGGCATGATGCAGAGGGCTGTACCAAGCAGGAACAGGCCATATGGCGGGGGATGAATGCTACAACCTCCTTTTTGACACAGAGTCATTACCGTCCACATCTTTGTCCTCTGATACGTCTTCTGTGTCAGGTGTGCCAGGTGTGTGTGGTGGTGTTATGGCTGCATCACTGTGTGCCACTGACACATCATGGTGCGGAGATGTGTGTGTCGAACTTCCTGAAGCAGTGATCTGGGACAGGCTCTGTGGCAGCAATGGCAAGATGAGGATCTGCAGGGCATGGTAGATCCCAGCTACATCTAGCTGGTGTTCAGCCGTGGCAGCCATCCTTCCTGCCTGCATTCGCTCCATGTTCTCCATTGTCCTCCGCATATGTGCCAACTCTGTGCTGTCGTCGCTGGAGCCTCTCGGCCTTGACAGTACTTGTATCCGAGTAATGGATCCAGCGAGGTCAGCCAAGGATTGTTGTAGGGCATGGAGCGGACTGTGGGTGTCCATTAGGGACTGTAAGTGGTCCCTGATGGGACTGAGACACCCACGTATGGCATCTAGTTTGGCTGCCATGAGGTCAAAACCCACCCGCACCTGTTCAGCCAGCCCCCTCTGGCAGTCTGACACACGGCGTTGGAATGCCATGTGTTCTGCGGTGAGGTGCTGGGAGCCAGCCGTGGTGGTGGGTGCTTCCTGCTGTGTGGTCTGTGCAGGGGGTGGTATCACCTCGATGCAGCTGGGCTGCCCTGCTCCTGGAGGTGGGGTGCGGAGGCTGTCCAGGAGCCGTTGGAGGGTGGCGGAGCAGATGGCCAGGGGTTCCTCCTCCTCATCACTGAAGAGATGTCTGGTCTGCTCTGCAGGAGGTGTTGATTGTCCCTCTGCAATGTGAATGGGAGATGCAGGTTAACAGTGTGTTCCATGTATGTGCACGCATTATACATGTTTACATACTGACTGCATGACAATGTACATTGTGACTGTTTTGGAGGAGCTGGGTATTTGATGGGGGACAGTGGACATTCCGACTACATGACGGATGTGAGGTTGTACTCGTACATTATCATCTGACAGGTTCCTGCTATGCCTGATGTGATTGGCCATTTTCTACGCATGTGCGGCACCAGTTGTGTCCTCTGTTCTGTGGTGTACGTGTGGCACTATCTACCACATTGTGGTCAATGTTGATGTGCTGTGATTGCTATGTGTGTGTGCTGCATTATGGGAGAGTCGCCCCTGCAGCTCTGATTTAGCGGCCCCTTATCCCTTTGAGGCGGTGTGCCTTTGACTTGTGTGCTTTTACGGTGCTGAGATGTTGGCGACTTGGGTCATTTGTGCTCCTGTACGGATTTTGTACTCTTGTGCATTGTTTGTCTGCAGATGTGTTGTTGACGTCAGGAGTTGTATGTGCACGTTGATGTGTCAGAGTGTGAGCTGCTCCTTTGGGGATGTTATCCACACTGGGCCACCTCAGTGTCGTGGCGTGCACCATGTCATGTATTTTGACTGCAGTCATGCTAGTGGTCACGCAGTGTCACTTGCATTGACAGTGTGGCTCACAAAGCCACTGCTTTGCTGGGTTCAGCACATGTGCATGGGTAGGTTGTGGGATTGTTGAGGGGGGGCATTTTTTGCACATGGTGGACGGGGGCCTACTTGGTGTTTCTGTGTGTGCTGCAGTGTGCCAAGGCCATCAGGGACAGGTTCCACAGTCATTGTGGGTGTGCAGTGTGCTATTCTTGATTGTGCATGTGTGCCATTGTGCCCGTCTCCCCCCTTCCCACCAGTCCCTGGTGGTTACTCACCCTGTTGCTGTTGAGTCAGGTCATTTCGGGCAGTGTCCGGACCCCCAACTCCTTGCACCGTCTCCGCACTGATGACTGTGGCCACCATTTCCTCCAGCTCATCCAGCTCCTCCTGTGGCGCAGGACTCCCACCTCCAGTGGCCGTTACTGCCTTCAGGTTGGCAGCGAGTTTCTGCTTGGTTTGGCTTTTGACGTCATGCCAGCGCCTCTTGACCTCCTCCATTGACCTCCTCGACACTCCGACTGCATTCACGTTGTTCACGATGGACTGCCATATTTCCGTTTGCGTTGCCAATGACACAGTGGAGGTGACGTACAGTTGTTGGTAGTGTTCGGTCACCTCCGTGACGATGATCCGGTTTTCCTGCGGAGTGAACCCCGTCTTCCTCTTCTCCGGACCCGGGGTTCCTGGCTGGTCGTCTGTGTGGCTTGTGGGGTTCGCGGTGTCCTCTGCACTGGGTCCGGGTGCGTCCATGGTGCTACGCAGTTGCATTTATTTGTCTTTTTTTCTCTCTGATTTTATAGTGCACTCTCACGCATGGCACTTGGGAATCGCCGGTTTTCGCTGATTTTTGTATCGCCATTGGGGTCATCGCAACTTTTTTCGCGTTGGGGTTTCGCATTTTTTCGGCGTCGCGTTGATTTTAACGCGGGCATTTGTCGCGTTATCGTGAGGCTATCGCATGGTGCCGCCAGGTTGTGAATGCTGCGTTAACACGGTGTTATTTTCCCGTAATGGACTGCAATGTGAGAAGTTGCGTTAAGCGATTTTGGCGATAGTTAACATGCGTCCTTGAGAATATCCCCCACTGTTGGCATTGTCGGCCTACATTATCACTATGGGGCTTGTCAAGGACTGAACATATGCAACAGAGTGTGGGATCAACAATTTTTGCATGAAGGCAGCACGAACATCTGTGCATCGAGTGCCTCAGGTTTGTTGACACCATTTTAAACATCTATGCATTGTGTGCCTGAGGGTCGTGGAGAGCATTTGAATGAAAACAAAAAAGCGAAGTCAGCTGCGGCAGTGGAACTAAATAGAAAGGCATCATTGCAACACATTTGCTTAAGTGTTTCATATTGCCTTAGAAGGATCTTTAATGTGACATGCTCATGGAGATTAAAGCAATTACAAACAACAGGGGCCATCTTGTATGACTGGGAATCTGCTGAAAGTGTTGGAGAGAGTGCCACTCGGATCCAAGGAAATGTGGCAGCCATCTTAGTTAGGAGTCGCTGTCTGCAGTGAGCTTAATAGGCAACAACATTGATGACTAAATTGACAGCAGAAAAGCATAAATTCTTAGTAAAGGAAGATTCATTTTTAAGTCCTCTACAAAGGAGCAGTGAGTAGCTTACTATTATTATATTTCCATGCAGAGTACGGAATACAACGTTGACCAAGTGCAGCAAATGTTGATTAGTTCAATATCATCTGCGTAGAAGTGTGACAATCAAAATGTGTGTTGATCAAAGTAGAGGTGAATATTACAACATTGATAAGTACTCCATCTAATGAATGGGACTTGAAATAGTGCTGACAACATAAATAGTGATAAGGGCACCATTAAGAAGCCTATGGAACTCTTTATCGTTAGGTACCTGTAGAGATAATGTAATCAGCAATTTTTTATATGGGAATGAAGAGTAAAGCTGTGAGAAAAAAAATTATGGCACTTGTGAGGTTCAGTTCACTCTAGAGAAGGTATTTGGGTACTTTGAGATTTGCCTTATATTCTGCTAATGACAGTGATATGTCTTGGTTGTAATAGGGAAAGATGACTGCCAAACCACCTACTGGTTTAGGGTAATCTATTTCAACACTGGAAAGAGATGTGCAGAATGTAAGTTCTTTCTTTCTTCCTAAGACTTCCCTGAGAGCCACCATTAAAAGCAAAGAAATGGAAGAAGGTGTTCCAGAATTATGCAAGGGTAAGTGGAGCCAATTTGGTTACAAAGTGCAAATTATCTCTATTGATGCACTATTTGGGGGCTGAGACGAAGGACTTTTAGAGGAATTTGTCTGAACTGGAAAAAAAGCTCAATGAATATGAATATGTCATATCTATAAACACATTGGACCTACATTACTTACCTTGAGAGAGTACAATTCATGAAAGGTATCATTTTGGAAAGAGAGAACGGGGAGAAGGGGAGTCTGTGGAGACGTTTGTTACATTTTGAGAACTTTAAGAACCACATATGTACTTGGAACAATAACTAATGAGCAGGTTAGGGACCAATTTTACTACCCTGTAAAAGCTGTAGGGTGAGAGAAGAATATTGGATGAAAGAGGAACATCTACTAAATGAGGTGCTCCTTGTTGACTAAGGAGTGGAACACATGATGAATGGTGTGGATGACATAAAACAAAAATGTAAAGGGCATTGCAGTGAATACTATCAGCATAGACAAATAAGAGTGTGGAGTTAAGACACAATTCATTCAAGGGTCTGTGATTCTGATGTGAGCTGATAGGACACATAGCGATTAGTAAAGACTGCCTTTCTGGGACAGCAACAAAAGTGGAAGAAGTGTGCATTTTATAACGAGTTGCAGAAGGGCAACACAAGGAAATAAGATGAAAGATGTGAAGGAGATGTGTGAAGAAATTGAGCCGCAATTGAGACACAATGGTTGATGGAAAGAAGGTGGAAATTATGTTTGGCTCTTGTTGCCAGTGGACCATTTATATCAGGACAGGATTTTAGTTAGGTTTTCATAAAGAAAGTTAATTTACCCAGGATGGCTATTAGACCAGAAGCATACGGAGGTCAGGCGATAAGGATGAAATGATTTTTTTGAGGTTGCAATAGAATTTTGTAACAGAATTGCAGTGGGGAAAATATACAATTTGATCATGGGTGATTGTATTATTAGATGGTCAAATCAGAAGGATCTGGATGTATTCATCGGTCCCAATGTCCATCCTTAAGTTCAGGTTCACATGGTGAATAAGGGCAGCTTAGACTATGAGGAAACCGTTTCAGACATTTTCAAAACAGAGAAGGGATGCTTCAATACATGTGTATACAATTAGATTAAAGAAGGGAGCAGTTCCAATTGTTACAAGGGTGAGACATTTATCAATTGGTGTGCATGAAGCAGTAAGAGTAGAATCGGAGTGCTTATGTAGTTCAGGAGCAATTGTTCTGGTGGAGGGAACAGAATGGTTTGCCACATAATAGCTAAGAACCCAGTGGTAATATCTGCCTGTGTGTGGATTTAAAGCCCCTTTATAGGGAAGTGGTGGTGAACAAATTTCTACTATGCAGCATTCCAGAAAAGATCTTGATGGTGACTGAGGGCATGTTTTTAGCATTATTCATTCTGGCCTCTGCACACTACCAGATTTGTTTGCCTGTTTAGTATTGAAAGAAAGTTCAAAAGTGCCCCTCCTGGATGTAATAGCCTTGTATCTTGTGTTGGAGGAGGTGAATCT
Source organism: Calotriton arnoldi (assembly GCA_963921515.1). Taxonomy (NCBI): domain Eukaryota; kingdom Metazoa; phylum Chordata; class Amphibia; order Caudata; family Salamandridae; genus Calotriton; species Calotriton arnoldi. The sequence goes on from CAWUFW010003888.1 coordinate 1,019,055, forward strand.
CGGGGTATTGAACCTTTTGGTACCTCAGTCAGTAATCAGTAGGGAGTAAGTGAGTACCTCCTCCACCATTTTTCAGTTCATTCTAGATGAAGAGACGCTCACAAGGTCCTGGTTGTGATTTTATATTTGTTTATTTGTCCAATATTCATTGCATGGTGAAACAAAGGAACTTTCAAATTTTCAGATTTGTTTGCCTGATGAGTCGCAAAATGAGATGGCATTAACATCTCCAACATGGATATGCAAATTTGTGAGAATACCCTTTGAGTTTTATTTCTTGTATTGATATCTTAGATGGCGAGTATGCGATGCTGTGAGACATGCCTATAGCAAAATTATTTTAGAATGACATTCTGTTGTATGGAAGTTCATAGGAGGACCATATGATCATGTCAGTATGGTTCTAGCAAGGTTAAAAGAGCTTTGCTTTGTAAGCAGCTAAATGTCAATTTGGTCGATGAAAATTAGTTATCAAGGACATAGCATTTCATCATCTGGTGTTGGAGCAAAAAATGATCTGATAGAAACTATAAACAAATCTACCTCCATCAGACAGTAACGGGGAAATCTTATCTTTCATGGTTATTCTGAAATTCTAAAGCACGTTTACAAAAGGTCTGTCAGGGAAAACATGTTTAATGATGAAGTTACTAATAAATGATGCAGAATTTCAATGCAACAAGTAGAGAGGGGAAGAATTTAATTTGCTTAACAGATTTAAAGAAAACTCTTGATCTCCATTTGTTGGTTCAAGGAAAGGATATTGAGGTGGTAACTAACTCCATTTCGAATAACATTCTTGTAGGGGAAATAAAGTAGGAAAGGCTTACCAATGGTTATCCTGATAGGTCCTAATTGGGCAAGATACTTCCATTTGGATCACTGCTTAGTAGCCCCCCAACCTTGGGTTTCAACCTCAGCCCTCATTGTTGATGATCAGCTGTCTAAGGAGAAATAAGTCACTGCAATATCTGACTGTTGCTTTAACACTCTCAAAATGCTCCTTAAAAAACAAATGGCAGTCCCATAACACACGAAAATGGTGACCCAAAACACTAATTACTAATATACTAGACTATGTAAATACCATCCATTTTGGTATTTTCGTGCACCTCATCAAGAGACTTTAAGTGGCCCAGAACACAGCTGCCAGGCTTCTTCTTAATCTGCCTCCTCGTAACTCTGTCACCACCCACTTACATACTCTTCATTAGCTGCCTGTCCATGAGCATTCCATTTACAAGTTTGTTAAGAACTTAATTACCTCGGCCCTTCTTATCTTATCAGTTGTATACATTTCTATGTTCTTTCCATGCAGCTTTGCTCTGCATTTTACCTGCTCCTTTGCCAGCCTTGTATCCCATTTCCTGCAGCAGGTGGGGTCTCCTTTTCCTACCTGGCTTCCAATGCTTAAAATAAGCTTCTTCTCTCTATTCTATCCCCTGGATCTCTCTCGGAATTTAGTAAGAAATTTAAAACCTGGCTATTCTGACTTAGGGCCAGATTATGACTACGGCGGTCCAATGGATTTCTGTAGCCACGGTGCCGGTGCAGGCACCACCGGTTCGATAGCTGCATTACCAGTTTGGCTGTCGGACTGCCATGGGACCGCTGCCAGAGATCCACGATTCCTGGCAGTCTTGCATCGGTCTGAGGCTTGCAATATGCTGGTGGTGCTGCTGCAGCACAGCCAAGCATATTACAAGTTTCCTCACTGCCACAGTTTTCATGGTGGTGAGCCCACCATGAAAAGTGTAGCACTCACCACCATGAAAATTGTGGCAGTGAGGAATCTAAGGGGGCCCTTCAGGGCCCCCTGTTGGCTCAGGGCCTGGCGATGCATGCAGGTGGGGGCACATGTTGTGCCCCCCTGTATACATGCACCCCCAGATCCTGCATGGCATGGACTTAACAGTCCATGCTGTCCAGGAACGTGCTTTGTCGCTCCCATTGCAGTGCCTTTCTAAGGCTCAGATATGAGCCTTTGAAAGGTACCACCGTGGGACTGCCAAAGCACTGCCTGCCAGATCACGAATTAACTTATAATTGGGTGGATGGTGTGTGGATGAGTTTGGCGGTGTGGCAGTGGGGTGCTGGCGTGGCTGCCCGCTGCTTCACCGCCAAACTCGTAATTAGGACCTTCGTTTCAACCCCCAGGCAATAACTTTCTGTTCCCCACATTTCTGTTACCCACTTGCGCAGGTGAGATGCAAGTTACAAATACAAAATAACAACACATACCATGGGGAATCGAACATAATTGAAAGAAGTGGATTGTACCCATACGTTCATGGTAAATGTTTACTGTGAATGGCAAACAATTATAAAATCTGTTCTAGTAGCACAGGAATTTCATGTCAGAAGAGTAAAGCAAAATGTTGCAAATTACACCAGCATAACGCAAATTTCACCTGGGCCTAGTGCTATGCATTATTGCACGAGGAACATACATGTGCTTATAAGTATGGCTAACGTTATAATACCATAGTAGGAAAACATTATATCAAGTTAATGGATGATTTACAGCTGCAGAAATGTATTACAAGCCATAAAATCAATGCTTTTCTGAAATAACAATGCTGTCCAAGCAACACACTGTTGACATATCAACACCATCTCCAAGCCCATGGTTTTTTCATTGCTGAATAATGAATTTTTGAAGGTATGCATTTCTGTAATGGAAAGTTGCAGCACAAATCCATTATTGACTCTGGTGCTTGTACCTCTGTTGGTGAACTGCCATAGCTGATTTTACCATTTAAGTATATTTTCCCCTTCTGGAATATCCATTATTTTACAAGCAGGGACAATTAGCAAATACTGGCTGAGATATTCATACTGGCCTGTTCACTATGATACATCTTGTTCCTTCTCAATAAAGTAAATTCCTCTCAAGAAAGATGAAAAGCACATGACTCTCTGCATGAATGCAATAGAGAGGTTAGCTGGATATAAATGTTGCTTCCCATATATTAAGATGCATGTTTGTGGTGATAAGTAATAAAATAAACATCTAAAAGTCACCAGGAATTGGTGCTATCCAGTAAAATTGTTTGAGTCACCTGCTGCTTTTTAAAAATGCCTGTTACAGGACAAGTGGAATACAAAATATTGAATCAGCAAATATTGATGTAAGTATATTTTTTTTGGGGGGACAGCAAATTCACTATTTTAACTCAAGTCCGACAAACATTGTGGAAAGTGCATGCATCGTTGGGCTGTTTTACTATTCTATCTCCAGTGTAACTAACATCAGAGAAAATGCATACATTGGACATCTGGGCCAATGGATTATACTAATTCCAGTCCAGCACACATTGGGCAAAGTGCATACATGGGGGGGCTAGGTGGATTTATAATTACCAAACATAGGAGGCAGTGCATACATTGTGTATGGGAGGGTTAGATTTATAATTCTAACTTTGTTGTGACAAACAGTGGGGAAAATTGTGAAAAATGCATGCTGTGGGGGTCAGAACCACTAATAAAACTACAGTACGTCCAACAAAATTTGGGGAAAGTGTATACATGGAGGAGGGTCAGATTTACTGTTCTACCTGTATTGCAACAAACATTGTGAAAAAGACATGCGTGGGGCGATTTACTATTTTACATAAATCTAACACGCATTGGCGTAAGTGTATATAGAGAGCAGGGTTTATTACTTAAGTTCAAGTCCAATAAAAATTGGGGAAATTTCCTACATAAGGGGGCACATTTTCCAATAATTTGTGATAATTATTTGAGAAACCTAAATAAAATGCTTAAATACCTACATTGCAATTAAATATCTTAAAATTTGAAATCAATCACATAAAAACATGTTTGAATTTTAAAAAACATTTCAAATTATTAAAAAAAAAAAAAAAATATTTACAGTATCCCTCCAAGTCCGACAAAACAAGTTAAACTAAAAGTAGAACAATAACATCTGTAAACTAATGAAATATTATGTTCACAACCAACAAAGAAATTGACCATGTTTACATATTGTGCTTTTTAAATTAATTCTAAATATATATATATATATATATATATATATATATATATATATATCCACTGAAAAAAACACTAAAGTTACAGGGACATTATAGTTGGGAAATAGAATGAAAAAACCTTAGAAATTCACTGAAAAAACTAAAGGCTACAGGGGAGTTACATTTAGGCTCAGATTTCATTTGTATAAACCCATAGAAATTCAGCAGCTATAGTTACCTGAGCTTACTTTAACTTACGCCCCATCAATGCACTGCTTATGACCTCACATATTACATCACTCATGACATGGTCAGTGACATCCCTGATGACATCACTCATGACATCTCAAATGACATCACTGATGGCATTATGCCGTGAGTGTCTGTGTTTCGTAAACGTTTCTGAGATGTAACAATATATACTAAGCTACAACATAAGTTAAATTGCTGTTCTTTCTGTACTAGTAATTAGTCATACTATTTCTAGCATATCTCATCTGACTGGCTGTGTGACTGAGTGGAGGTCTGAGTGGCTGAATGGGTGAGTGAGTGGGTGTGTGAGTGGCTGTATTGGAGAGTGAGTGGGTGTGTGAGTGGCAGTATGGGTGAGTTAGTGGCTACATAGGTGTATGAAGGGCTGTATGGGTGACTGAGTGACTGTGAGAGTGACTGTATGGGTGAGGGAGTGGGTGTGAGAGTGGCTGTATGGTTGAGGGTGTGAGTGTAAGTGGCTGTATTGGAGAGTGAATGTCTGTGTGTGTGGCTGTAAGGGTGAGTGAGTGGGTTATTGAGTGGTTGTACGGATGTGTAAATGGGTATGAAAGTGGTTCTGTGGGTGTGTGAGTGGGTATATGAGTGACTGTGTGGGTTTGTGAGTGGCTGTGTGTCTAGCTGTATGGGTTTGTGAGTGGCTGTGTGTCTAGCTGTATGGATGAGTGAGTGGCTGTGTGAGTGGCTCCAAGGGTAGGTGATGGGCTGTGTGGGTATCTCAGACACTGTGTGAGTGACTAGGCCAGAAGAAAACCTCACCTGCCCCTTAATCCAACAAGAGTCCACAGTTTTGCTTAAAATTTCTACCCAACTGAAGTACTTTCTACTGGTTAATTAGCAAGTGCTAATTTGTTGGGTAAATGTCTAGTGCATATTCTACACTACAGCTGTTTAATGGACCAGTAGGAAATGTATCCAGTGACCTTTTGTGTGTTTAATTTCGGCAATATGATTATTCCTCAAGCGTCTTCTTCCAGAAATCAATGATAACATGATTCCTCCTATAGGAAAGACGACAAGACTACAAAGAGGTGAATCTCCACCAAACAAGGGTACTTCCTCTTATTAATATGAAGTAAGTGCCTCTTTGTCTGGTGGAGATGTCCTCATATTCCTCTGCATAGAGAACGTGTCACCAAAATCATCGGGAAAAGGCGCTTGGAGGCCTTTTGGTAAGTTGTCCATCAACATGGGAAAAGGCGGGAAGACCTTTGCCTACTATTAAGGAGGACGATGCGCAGCTAAATGGGCAGAACTTGCAAGTGATTCTGTGCATTTGCATACTCCTAGTAATTTAAAGGGAGAACCATGCACTCTGCTCTCACAAGAAGATGACAAGAACCCACTCGTCACAGTCACTACTGATTGCGCTCTGATAGATCAACAATGCATTCAACTCCGTCAAAGATTTCAGATCATTTTTCAATGTAGAATTGCTGAGAAAACATGCTTGCTTTGCCTTCGCCAAGCCAAAGACGTTAGGATCATTTGTCCTTTAGAGCATTTATTTTCTGCAATGTGATCGTTTCTGTGAAACACGGCACTCCAGTGCTTGTTTCTTTGGTTTGGAAGGATGTGATTTTTGATATACACAAGGAGTTGGCGGGCTCCTCTCCATGGCAGCATCACTGGCGCCTTGGCAGCACACCAGCATCCGCCATTCGGAGGACATATATATATATATATATATATATATATATATATATATATATATATATATATATATATATATATATATATATATATATATATATCTATTGGCGGTCGCCAGTAGATAGTTATAGTTAAAACCTATTTTCCATAGGAAATCCGCAACATTCTATTTGAAATAACTCTTGCGCCGGTTGACGAATCTTCGCGAAAGCTTCCAACTTGTTGGGGCGCTCTGCTCCGTTCCTACCCTGAAAGTCTCAGGTTGATTCGTCAAGCGGGGGCCGAGAAAAAAGGGGGGTCCCAAAACGCGTTTTCCCCATTCATTTTTCCATAGGATCCTTTCATCGCGGCTACAGCCCGAACTGCTGAACGGAATTACACCAAATTTGGCAAAGAGGTAGCCCTTGGTTCAGTGTCGTGCCTTTTGCTTAAATGGTGTAAATCCGTTCAGTAGTTTCTGAGAAAATCACAAATAAAATCACATATATATCTATGGCCGAGTAGGGTCCGCGTACCCTCCCGATCACGAGCTGCATGCTAATTGGCTGTCAACACTGCAAATCAGGAAGTGTTGGCAGCCATTTTGTCCCTCGGTAGAACAGAAAGCGCAAAAAGGGGGCAGGGTAGAAACACCCTGACCCCCTAGGTCTGCTCAGGGGGTCCCACAAGGACCCCTGGGCAGAAAAAGCATTTTATTTTTAAATCGGCGGGATGCGCTTAGGGTGCGCGAATCCTGCCGAGAAAAAAAAAATTGCAAGTGTGCAAACGCACAAAGGGGGCAGGGTAGAAACACCCTGACCCCTAGGTCTGCTCAGGGGTCCCACAAGGACCCCCTGGGCAGAAAAAAGAATAAAAAAAATCGGCAGGATGAAATCCCCTTCAATCCTGAGGGTCCCTGGGGGCCAACTAGCCCACCAGGTACGTCCAGAAAGCGCCACAGAGCTGCGTGGCAGAGAGGTGCAAAAGGGGCATGGCCTCTGAACACCTCTCTGCAACGCAGCTCCTGGCGCATACTGGAGGTACAGGGTGGGCTAGTTGGACCCCAGGGACCCTCATGATTCAAGGGGACTTAATCCCCCAACTTAAAACGCGCCACGGGGCACGTTTGCACAGATGTCAACTCAGGCCCCGCCCCTCCCTTCACCATTGTGCAAATATTCCTCTAAAATCAGCCGAACTACGAATTCCGATTTACTCACCTGTTATCAGGAGAGACCTCAGTGCTGCATCTTTGAGCCCAGTACTGATCCTGAAAAGTAATTTTAACCGTACTTACCAGTAACTTGAATTTCCTTCCATAGGCTAACATTGACTGGTTTCACTTGGAAATTCTTCTAAGTGTGGAGTTTTGGAACTTTATAATATTCCTCTAAAATCAGCCGAAATATGAATTCCGATTTACTCACCTGTTATCAGGAGAGACCTCAGTGCTGCATCTTTCAGCCCAGTACTGATCCTGAAAAGTAATTTTAACCGTACTTACCAGTAACTTGAATTTTCTTCCATAGGATATCATTGCCTGCTTTTTGCTGAAAAAGTTTCTAAGTGTCGATTTTTGTGACATACAAATATTCCTCTAAAATCAGCCGAACTACGAATTCCGATTTACTCACCTGTTATCAGGAGAGACCTCAGTGCTGCATCTTTGAGTCCAATACTGATCCTGAAAAGTAATTTTAACCGCACTTACCAGTAATTTGAATTTCCTTCCATAGGCTAACATTGACTGGTTTCACTTGGAAATTCTTCTAAGTGTGGAGTTTTGGAACTTTATAATATTCCTTTAAAATCAGCCGAACTACGAATTCCGATTTACTCACCTGTTATCAGGAGAGAACCCAGTGCTGCATCTTTTAGCCCAGCACTGACCTTGAAAAGTAATTCTAACCGTACTTATCAGTACATTGAATTTCCTTCCATAGGATATCATTGCCTGCTTTTTGCTGAAAAAGTTTCTGTGTCGATTTTTGAAACATACAAATATTCCTCTAAAATCAGCAGAACTACGAATTCCGATTTACTCACCTGTTATCAGGAGAGACCTCAGTGCTGCATCTTTGAGCCCAGTACTGATCCTGAAAAGTAATTTTAACCGTACTTACCAGTAACTTGAATTTCCTTCCATAGGCTAACATTGACTGGTTTCACTTGGAAATTCTTCTAAGTGTGGAGTTTTGGAACTTTATAATATTCCTCTAAAATCAGCCGAACTACGAATTCCGATTTACTCACCTGTTATCAGGAGAGAACCCAGTGCTGCATCTTTTAGCCCAGCACTGACCCTGAAAAGTAATTCTAACCGTATTTACCAGTAACTTGTATTTCCTTCCATAGGAATCCATTGTCTGGTTTTCAGCAGAAAAGTTTCAAAGTGTCGATTTTCACAAACTACAAATATTCCTTAAAAATCGCCTGTATGACTTAAACGCATTCTTTCAACTTTTACAGGAGATGCACCAGTGCTGGATCCAAGATCCACCACTGAGTAAGAAAAAGTAACGATAACACTACTTACCTGCTAAGTGAATTTTCTCCCATAGGATAGCATTGGTGATTCTATGTGAAAAAGTTTCTGTCAACTTTTAAAATACAATAATATTCCTTAAAAATCACTACTGTAACCAAAACGGTTTTACTCAACTGTTTACAGGAGATGTCCCAGGACTGAATCTAGGATCCAGTCCTGTGGTTAGAAAAGTAATCCATAAAGTAACTAATTGCATTTAACTTGAAATTCACATTGAGCTCAATGTTGCATTGTGTTTGAAATTGTGTTGCCCATTGCAACAACTGTAACTACTGTACTTAAAAGTCTATTACCTATTTTCAAAGTATTTAAACTAAAGTAATTCATTCTGAGAAAGTATATTTTGTAATGTAATGTATAATGTAATTACAATGTATTTAAAAAATAAAATATCTAAAAATAAATAGTTTAAAAAAATGTAGTAAATCAGTATCAAAAAAATAAATATAACAATTAATACATTTAAAAATTGTCATTTACAAAACCTTTGAAATTCACTGAAAAAAACCATAGGTTTCAGACATGTTATAGTTAGGAATTAGCATTTAAAAAACCTTTGAAATTCACTGAAAAAACCATAGGTTTTAGGGACAGTTATAGTTAGTTGGACATTGCACTCGTACAAAACCCGTGAAATTCCCCCGTTATAGTTAGTTCAGGTAACTATAACTCGCGCCCCGCAATGCACTGCTGATGTCGTCACATATTACATCACTCATGACATGATCAGTGACATCACTGATGACATCACTGATGACATCTCAAATGACATCACTGATGACATCACTGATGACATCATCCATGTGATAATTTGATGCATCTTCTCACACTCTAATATAACTTTTGATACACCCACTGTAAATTACAGACTGCCATTGTCAAAACCAGAGACACTCCAACACCAATTACTATATACACACTCACTGATTGTTAGGTCTACACACACACATCTACTCACTCACCCGTACAGTCACTCATACTTATAGTCACTCAGTACAGGACTATTATATGCACTCATACACCTATATAAACACTCACACACCGCCACTCATCCATAGAGGTACTCACACACCTAGTCAGTCATGCAAAAATTAAGCACACACCCATTTACTCACCTATACAGTTATACACACACCAGCTCACTTACTCATACAAATACTAGCACATTCTTACGCTCTTATACAATCTCTGATACAAGCACACACTCATCCATACAGTCACTATCACAATCACACACTCTCGCTTATAGGTATTTATATACTCCAACACACATATATACTGCCTTTCACATACGTAGTTACTCACACATGTACCACTGGGACATACATTCACTCACTAACACACTCTTACACACACTTACCCACCCATACAGTCTATCACAGATGCACTCTTGTAACCATCCATCCAGTGAATCACCCACTCACACATCTATGCACAGAGTCGCACACACCCCACCCACACAAACACTCAGGCACCCATACAGATACTCAGCCAACCAATCAATAACTCATATAGACACTCATGTAGCTATTCACAAACCCATGCTGCCACTTACACAGCAACAGACAGACGGATACAGACATTCACCCAGTTTAGTCACTAACCCATGCATTCAGTAAGATACGTTTAATCACTCACTTATAGAGTTAGTCACGCACCTACTAAATCATCCATTCAGACACTTATACACCCACTCATTCTCCAATACGCCTTTCCCTATATATATTAAACATATTTAAACTTTACAGAAACACACAGTCACTGGATGATGTCATTTGAGATGTCATCAGTGATGTCATCAGTGATGTCACTGACCATGTCATGAGTGATGTAATATGTGACGTCATCAGCAGTGCATTGCGGGGGCGCGAGTTATAGTTACCTGAACTAACTATAACGGGGGAATTTCACGAATTTTGTACGAGTGCAATGTCCAACTAACTATAACTGGCCCTAAAACCTATGGTTTTTTCAGTGAATATATATATACATATGAATATATATATATATATATATATATATATATATATATATATATATATATATATATATTATCTACTGGCGGTCGCCAGTAGATAGTTATAGTTAGGACCTATTTTCCATAGGAAATCCGCGACATTCTATTTGAAATAACTCTTGCGTCGGTTGACGAATCTTCGCGAAATTTTCAAACTTTATGGCCCTCTCCGGTTCGCTCCTACCCTGAAAGTCTCAGGGTGATTCGTCAAGCAGGGGCCGAGAAAAAAGGGGGGTCCCAAAACGTGTTTTCCCCATTCATTTTCCCATAGGAAACTTTAGACATGGCTACAGCCCGAACTGCTGAACGGAATTACACCAAATTTGGCAAAGAGGTAGTTCTTGGTTCAGAAAGAACCCTTTTTGTTAAATGGTGTAAATCCGTTCAGTAGTTGCAGAGAAATTAAAAGAATAAGAGTCAAAAAATCAATTTCCCATAGGAAACTTTATGCAAGGCTACAGCCCGAACTGCTGAACGGAATTACACCAAATTTGGCAAAGAGGTAGTTCTTGGTTCAAAAGAACCCTTTTGTTAAATGGTGTAAATCCGTTCAGTAGTTGCTGAGAAAATCAAAAGTAAAAACACATATATATCTGGGCGGAGCCTAACCACACATGTCATCGTGAGATCTGATTGGCTGTCAGCACTTCATCCTGGAATTGCTGGCAGCCATCTTGGGACCAATATAAATGATAGTACCATTGAAATGCATTGTAGTGAATCGAAGATTTTGAGGGTTACCAAAAGGAGAACTATAAAGGGTGATAACAGACTTTAGTTACATTAGAATTCATTTGTTGATGGTACCATACTAATTTCAGGAATTGTGGTGTGTTCTAAGGTGATTTTGCCCTGTGAAAAACCTTCTGCTGGGATATCATGAATCATGTTTGAGAGAAAACTATTTTCACATGCTTGTCCCATACAGTTTTGGAAGGTGCCCCAGAAGCTAAAATGAGAGCATATTTTCTGTAAATTCACATTATCTTTCTCAGTCATGTGAGAATGAAGTCTGACATTCTCAGTAAAACATGTACATCCAACAAGGGCAGAGACTGTCAGTTGATTCCTTTGTGTTCTACTGCAGCTTCCCAGAGTGTTCTAAAGAACAACTAGAGTGCTAACAGCCTTACTTATGACAAAAGTATGGCACACCTGAAGCCATCTTGATTGGAATAAACTGGTAACACTTAAAACATTTAATTTAAAAAGAAACAAAATGATGGGGTTCATCTTGTCATAGAAATTATGATTAGTGCTCTGGAAAGAAAAATTAGGACATGTTTCAAGTGTGATCTCAAATATCTTCCTGTTATATTTCAACAGGAGCAGCCTGTCAGTTGATGCCTTTGTGTTCTACTGCAGCTTCCCAGAGTGTTCTAAAGAACAACTAGAGTGCTAACAGCCTTACTTATGACAAAAGTATGGCACACCTGAAGCCATCTTGATTGGAATAAACTGGTAACACTTAAAACATTTAATTTAAAAAGGAACAAAATGATGGGGTTCATTTTGTCATAGAAATTATGGTTAGTGCTGTAGAAAGAAAAATTAGGACATGTTTCAAGTGTGATCTCAAATATCTTCCTGTTATATTTCAACAGGAGCAGCCTGTCAGTTGATGCCTTTGTGTTCTACTGCAGCTTCCAAGAGTGTTCTAAAGAACAACTAGAGCGCTAACAGTCTTACTTATGACAAAAGTATGGCACACCTGAAGCCATCTTGATTGGAATAAACTGGTAACACTTAAAACATTTAACTTAAAAGGAACAAAATGAGGGGGTTCATTTTGCCATAGAAATTATGGTTAGTGCTGTAGAAAGAAAAATTAGGACATGTTTTAAGTGAGATCTCAAATATCTTCCTGTTATATTTCAACAGGAGCAGCCTGTCAGTTGATGCCTTTGTGTTCTACTGCAGCTTCCCAGAGTGTTCTAAAGAACAACTAGAGTGCTAACAGCCTTACTTATGACAAAAGTATGGCACACCTGAAGCCATCTTGATTGGAATAAACTGGTAACACTTAAAACATTTAATTTAAAAAGGAACAAAATGAGGGGGTTCATTTTGCCATAGAAATTATGGTTAGTGCTGCAAAAAGAAAATTTAGTGCATGTTTTAAGTGAGATCTCAAATCCTCTTCAATTTCATTAGAAAATTCTGACATGCAGACTGAAACAATCACTTTCAATACCAGCAGTAGACTTCCAGTTAACTCCTTGGTGAGCAGTAGCTTTACTACAGTGATCTAATGAACAACTAGAGTAATAACATTCTGAATTTATGGCAAATGTGTGACACATCTGAATGCCTTCTTGATGGAATCAAAGTAAAAAACTGAAAGCATTTCCTACTGAGGAGACTGCAGTAAATGAGGAAATTAGGAAACTTCATAACAAAGAAGTCTTCCAAGATGGCCACCAGTGAAAAAAGAGCCCAAATGTAGCACAAATATTACCCAGATGTAGCCCACATATAGCCCAATGACAAAAGTGTGCAAAACACTTTTTATTTTTAGTTTTTTTGCAGTTTTATGTAGTGCAGACTGGTCAGGTATTGGAGCGTTGCATCTTAAAACATGACCCCCTACACTACAAAAACACCACTGCACTACCCTAAACCCTAAAACACTACCCCAGCACGACCCCCTACACTACACAAGCACCACTGCACTATCCTAAACCCTAAAACACTACCCCCAGCATGACCCCCTACACTACACAAACACCACTGCACTACCCTAAACCCTAAAACACTACCCCAACACCACTGCACTAACCTAAATCCTAAAACACTACCCCCAGCACGACCCCCTACACTACCCAAACACCACTGCACTACCCTAAAACATGACCCCCTACACTACACAAACACCACTGCACTACCCTAAACCCTAAAACACTACCCCCAGCACGACCCCCTACACTACACAAGCACCACTGCACTACCCTAAAACCTAAAACACTACCCCCAGCACGACCCCCTACACTACACAAACACCACTGCACTACCTTAAACCCTAAAACACTACCCCCAGCATGACCCCCGACACTACCCAAACACCACTGCACTAACCTAAATCCTAAAACACTACCCCCAGCACGACCCCCTACACTACCCAAACACCACTGCACTAACCTAAAACATGACCCCTACACTACACAAACACCACTGCACTACCCTAAACCATAAAACACTACCCCCAGCACGACCCCCTACACTACACAAGCACCACTGCACTACCCTAAACCCTAAAACACTACCCCCAGCACTACCCCCTACACTGCCCGAACACCACTGCACTGCCCTAAACCCTGAAACACCAGCCCCTGCACGACCCCCTACACTGCCCGAACACCACTGCACTGCCCTAAACCCTGAAACACATACCCTAGCACGACCCCCTACACTGCCCGAACACCACTGCACTGCCCTAAACCCTGAAACACCACCCCTTCACGACCCCCTACATTGCCCGAACACCACTGCACTGCCCTAAACCCTGAAACACCACCCCCAGCATGACCCCTACACTGCCCGAACACCACTGCACTGCCCTAAACCCTGAAACACTACCCCCAGCAAGACCTCCTACACTGCCCGAACACCACTGCACTGCCCTAAACCCTGAAACATCACTCCCAGCAAGACCCCCTACACTGCCCGAACACCACTGCCCTAAACCCTGAAAAACCACCCCCAGCACGACCCCCTACACTGCCCGAACACCACTGCACTGCCCTAAACCCTGAAACACCACCCCCAGCACGACCCCCTACACTGCCCGAACACCACTGCACTGCCCTAAACCCTGAAACACCACCCCTGCACGACTCCCTACACTGCCCGAACACTACTGCACTGCCCTAAACCCTGAAACACCATCCCCAGCACGACCCCCTACACTGCACGAACACCACTGCACTGCCCTAAACCCTGAAACACAACCCCCAGCAAGACCCCCTACACTGCCCGAACACCACTGCACTGCCCTAAACCCTGAAACACTACCCCCAGCAAGACCCCCTACACTGCCCGAACACCACTGCACTGCCCTAAACCCTGAAACACCAGTCCCAGGACAACCCCTACACTGCCCGAATACCACTTCACTGCCCTAAACCCTGAAACACCACCCCTGCACGACCCCCTACACTGCCCGAACACCACTGCACTGCCCTAAACCCTGAAACACCACCCCCAGCACGACCCCCTACACTGCAAGAACACCACTGCACTGCCCTAAACCCTGAAACACTACCCCCAGCAAGACCCCCTACACTGCCCGAACACCACTGCCCTAAACCCTGAAACACCACCCCCAGCAAGACCCCCTACACTGCCCGTACACCACTGCACTGCCCTAAACCCTGAAACACCACCCCCAGCACGACCCCCTACACTGCCCGAACACCACTGCACTGCCCTAAACCCTGAAACACCACCCCAGCACGACCCCCTACACTGCCCGAACACCACTGCACTGCCCTAAACCATGAAACACCATCCCCAGCACGACCCCCTACACTGCACCGAACACCACTGCACTGCCCTAAACCCCGAAACACTACCCCCAGCAAGACCCCCTACACTGCCCGAACACCACTGCACTGCCCTAAACCCTGAAACACTACCCCCAGCAAGATCCCCTACACTGCCCGAACACCACTGCACTGCCCTAAACCCTGAAACACCACCCCCAGCAAGACCCCCTACACTGCCCGAACACCACTGCACTGCCCTAAACCCTGAAACACCAGCCCCAGCACGGCCCCTACACTGCCCAAACACAACTGCACTGCCCTAAACCCAGAAACACCACCCCATGCACGACCCCCTACACTGCCCGAACACCACTGCACTGCCCTAAACCCTGAAACACCACCCCCAGCACGACCCCCTACACTGCACGAACACCACCACTGCACTGCCCTAAACCCTGAAACACTACCCCCAGCAAGACCCCCTACACTGCCCGAACACCACTGCCCTAAACCCTGAAACACCACCCCCAGCAAGACCCCCTACACTGCCCGAACACCACTGCACTGCCCTAAACCCTGAAACACCACCCCCAGCACGACCCCCTACACTGCCCGAACACCACTGCACTGCCCTAAACCATGAAACACCAGCCCCAGCACGACCCCCTACACTGACCGAACACCACTGCACTGCCCTAAACCCTGAAACACAACCCCCAGAACTACCCCCTACACTGCCCTAACACCACTGCACTGCCCTAAACCCTGAAACACCAGCCCCAGCACATCCCCGTACACTGCCCGAACACCACTGCACTGCCCTAAACCCTGAAACACCAGACCCAGCACGACCGCCTACACTGCCCGAAAACCACTGCACTGCCCTAAACCCTGAAACACCAGCCCCAGCACGACCCCCTACACGGCCCGAACACCACTGCACTACCCTAAACCCTCAAACACGAGCCCCAGCACGACCCCCTACACTGCCCGAACACCACTGCACTGCCCTAAACCCTGAAACACCAGCCCCAGCAAGACCCCCTACACTGCCCGAACACCACTGCACTGCCCTAAACCCTGAAACACCACCCCCAGCAAGACCCCCTACACTGCCCGAACACCACTGCACTAAAGCCTGAAACACCCCCCCCAGCAAGACCACCTACACTGGCCGAACACCACTGCACTGCCCTAAACCCTGAAACACCACCCCCTGCACGACCCCCTACACTGCCCAAACACCACTGCACTGCCCTAAACCCTGAAACACCACCCCTGCATGACCCCCTACACTGCCCGAACACCACTGCACTGCCCTAAACCCTGAAACACCACCCCTCAGCATGACACCCTACACTGCCCGAACACCACTGCACTGCCCTAAACCCTGAAACACCACCCCCAGCATAACCCCCTACACTGCCCGAACACCACTGCACTGCCCTAAACCCTGAAACACCACCCCCTGCACGACCTCCTACACTGCCGGAACACCACTGCACTGCCCTAAACCCTGAAACACCACCCCCAGCACGACCCCCTACACTGCCCGAACACCACTGCACTGCCCTAAACCCTGAAACATCAACCCCAGCAAGACCCCCTACACTGCCTGAACACCACTGCCCTAAACCCTGAAACAACACCCCCTACACTGCACGAACACCACTGCACTGCCCTAAACCCTGAAACACCACCTCCAGCAAAACCCCTACACTGCCTGAACACCATTGCTCTGCCCTAAATCCTGAAACACTAGCCCCAGCATGACCCCCTACACTGCCCAAACACCACTGCACTGCCCTAAACCCTGAAACACCACCCCCAGCACGACCCCCTACACTGCCCGAACACCACTGCACTGCCCTAAACCCTGAAACACCAGCCCCAGCAAGACCCCCTACACTGCCCGAACACCACTGCACTGCCCTAGACTCTGAAACACCAGCCCCAGCAAGACCCCCTACACTGCCCGAACACCACTGCACTGCCCTAAACCCTGAAACACCATCCCCAACATGACCCCCTACACTGCCCGAACACCACTGCACTGCCCTAAACCCTGAAACACCAGCCCCAGCACGACCACCTACACTGCCCGAACACCACTGCACTGCCCTAAACCCTGAAACACCAGCCCCAGCACAACCCCCTACACTGCCCGAACACCACTGCACTGCCCTAAACCCTGAAACACCAGCCCCAGCACGACCCCCTACACTGTCCGAACACCACTGTACTGCCCTAAACCCTGAAACACCAGCCCCAGCACAACCCCCTACACTGCCCAAACACCACTGCACTGCCCTAAACCCTGAAACACCACCCCCTGCACGAACCCTACATTGCCCGAACACCACTGCACTGCCCTAAACCCTGAAACACCACCCCCTGCAGCACCCCCTACACTGCCCGAACACCACTGCACTGCCCTAAACCCTGAAACACCACCCCCTGCACCACCCCCTACACTGCCCGAACACCACTGCACTGCCCTAAACCCTGAAACACCACCCCCAGCACGACGCCTTTACTGCTCGAACACCACTGCACTGCCCCAAACCCTGAAACACCACCCCCAGCACGACCCCCTACACTGCCCAAACACCACTGCCCTAAACCCTGAAACACCACCCCCTGCACGACCCCCTACACTGCCCGAACACCACTGCACTGCCCTAAACCCTGAAACACCACCCCCAGCATTACCACCTAGACTGCCCAAACACCACTGCACTGCCCTAAACCCTAGAACACTACCCCCAGCACGACCCCCTACACTACCCGAACACCACTGCACTACCCTAAACCCTAAAATACTACCCCCAGCACAACCCCCTACACTACCCGAACACGACTGCACTGCCCTAAACCCTCAAACACTCCCCCAGCACGACCCCCTACACTACCCGAACACCACTGCACTGCCCTAAACCCTAAAACACTCCCCCAGCACCACCCCCTACACTACCCGAACACCACTGCACTGCCCTAAACCCTAAAACACTCCCCCAGCACGACCCCCTACACTACCCAAACACCACTGCACTGCCCTAAACCCTAAAACACTACCCCCGCATGACCCCCTACACTACCCAAACACCAATGCACTACCCTAATCCCTAAAACACTACCCCCGCATGACCCCCTACACTACCCTAAACCCTAAAACACTACCCCCGCACGACTCCCTACACTACCCAAAGACCACTGCACTACCCTAAACCCTAAAACACGACCTCCTACACTACACAAACACCACTGCACTACCCTAAACCCTAAAACACTACCCCCTACACTACACAAACACCACTGCACTACCCTAAACCCTAAAACACTACCCCCAGCAGTACCCCTACACTACCCAAACACCACTGCACTAACCTAAACCCTAAAACACTACCCCCAGCAGTACCCCCTACACTACCCAAACACCACTACACTACCCTAAATCACTACCCCCAGCACGACCCCCTACACTACCCAAACACCACTGCACTACCCTAAACCCTAAAACACTCCCCCAGCACGACTCCCTACACTACCCAAACACCACTGCACTACCCTAAACCCTAAATCTACCCCCAGCATGACCCCCTACACTACACAAATACCACTGCACTACCCTAAACCCTAAAACACTACCCCCAGCACGACCCTCTTCACTACCTAAACACAACTGCACAATTTGTTACAGGCGTTGCAACGCAGGCCTGTGGTGCTTACTGGAAGTACCTAGTGGGCTAGTTGGGCCCCAGGGACCCTCAGGATTCAAGGAGACCTAATCCCCCAACTTAAAACGCACCACGGGGCGCGTTTGCACAGTGGTGAAGGGGGCGGGGCCTCAGGTGACATGTGCGCAAACACGCCCTGTGGTGCGTTTTAAGTTGGGGAATTAATTCCCTTTGAATCCTGAGGGACCCTGGGGCCAACTAGCCCACCAGGTGCCTTCAGTAAGCACAACAGAGTTGCGTTGCAGAGAGGTGAAAAAGGTGCGTGGCCTCGGAACGCCTCTCTGCAACTCAGCTCTGTGGTCCTAACTGTAGGTACCTGGGGGCTAGTTTGGCCCCAGGGACCCTCAGAATTCAAGGGACTTAATCCCGCAACTTAAAACGCGCCACGGGGTGCGTTTGCACACATGTCACCTCAGGCCCCCTCCCTTCACCACTGTGCAAACGCGCCCTGTAGCGCGTTTTAAGAGGTAGTTTTAATCCCCCTGCCCTATTATGTACTAGGGACTTGCAGAGGAGGTCATGCTAATCACAGGGGTACCCCAACGCATAGTGTTCCCTAGTGTATGTAGGTGTTTTCACTGTATTCTAAGTGTCTTTTAGCATAGCACTGGCTCTGGTTAGTCAGAGTCAGTTACCACCAGTACCCGTCTGAAAAGTTGTGGGCACAGGATGATTTTGCAACAAGGCCTCTTTCTGCTCCTCTGTTGGTTCTTTCTGCACATCTTTTGCTTCTTTCTGTGCGTTTTTTCTTCTTTCTTCACATGTCCTACCTCTGTAGGCATAGTTAGAAACTAGCATTTAAAAAAACCTTTGAAATTCACTTAAAAATCATAGGTTTCAGGCACGTTATAGTTAGAAATTAGCATTTAAAAAACCTTTGAAATTCACTGAAAAAACCATAGGTTTCAGACACGTTATAGTTAGAAATTAGCATTTAAAAAACCTTTGAAATTCACTGAAAAAACCATAGGTTTTAGGGACAGTTATAGTTAGTTGGACATTTCACTCGTACAAAACCATAGAAATTCCCCCGTTATAGTTAGTTCAGCTAACTATAACTCGCGCCCGCAATGCACTGCTGATGACGTCACATATTACATCACTCATGACATGGTCAGTGACATCACTGATGACATCACTGATGACATCTCAAATGACATCACTGATGACATCATCCATGTGATAATTTCATGCATCTTCTCACACCCTAATATAACTTTTGATACACCCACTCTAAATTACAGACTGCCATTCTCAAAACCATAGACACTCCAACACCAAAAACTACATACCCACTCACTGATTCTTAGGTCTACACACACATCCACTCACTCACCCGTACAGTCACTCATACTTAGTCACTCAGTACAGGACTATCATATGCACTCATACACCTATATAAACACTCACACACCGCCACTCATCCATAGAGGTACTCACACACCTAGTCAGTCATGCAAAAAACTTAATCACACACCCATTTACTCACCTATACAGTTATACACACACCAGCTCACTTACTCATACAAATACTAGCACATTCTTACGCTCTTATACAATCACTGATACAAGTACACACTCATCCATACAGCCACTCTCACAATCACACACTCTCACTTATAGCCATTTATATACTCCAACACACATATATACTGCCTTTCACATATGTAGTTACTCACACATGTACCACTGAGATATACATTCAATCACTAACACACCCATACACACACTCACCCACCCATACAGTCCATCACAGATGCACTCTTGAAACCATGCACCCAGTGAATCACCAACTCACATTTCTATGCACAGAGTCACACACACCCCACCCACACAAACACTCAGGCACCCATACAGATACTCAGACAATCAATCAATAACCCATGTAGACACTCATGTAGCTATTCAGAAAGCCATGCAGCCGCTTACAAACCAACAGACAGACGGATACAGACATTCACACAGTTTAGTCACTAACCCATGCATTCAGTAAGATACATTTAATCACTCACTTGTAGAGTCAGTCACTCACGTACTAAATCATCCATTCAGACACTTATACACCCACTCATTCTTCAATACGCCTTTCCCTATATATATTAAACATATTTAAACTTTACAGAAACACACAGTCACTGGATGATGTCATCAGTGATGTCATCAGTGATGTCATTTGAGATGTCATCAGTGATGTCATCAGTGATGTCACTGACCATGTCATGAGTGATGTAATATGTGACGTCATCAGCAGTGCATTGCGGGGCGCGAGTTATAGTTAGCTGAACTAACTATAACGGGGGAATTTCTATGGTTTTGTACGAGTGAAATGTCCAACTAACTATAACTGTCCCTAAAACCTATGGTTTTTTCAGTGAATATATATATATATATATATGAGCTTGCAAATCCTGAGCCAAGTTCCTTTTCCTTACGGACGGAAAATCAGGTACGGACCACTAACAGCTTTCAGTGGAATAAGTGCTTTATGGTACAAAGGATCTCCACTGCATGACGCGTTTCGACCGGGTTACCCCGGTCTTGATCACATGACGTGCAAAGGTATTAGTGTGTCTTAAATAGTAACGTGCTATACAATTGGCCACTCCTCCTATGGTAACAGACTTAGAAAGCATACTATATGGCGCCAAATGGGCATTAGAACAAGTACATATTGATACAAAGAAATGCCTAATGTAGTGGCCACACATAAATAGTATTTGAATTAAATGCAATTTAATTCCTTAACGTAAAGCCAAGTGGCCGAAAATTATTAGGATAATAAGCAGTAACAGTACAATTCAGATTCATGACATCTCTGTTAATGCAGGATCCTATTAAAAATTGCAAAGCCTGCCATAAGGAGTTGGGGTGCTGAAGTGAAAGTGCAAGTGCAGTATAAAGTGCTGTTCGTGACACATAAAATTGTAGCTATTCAAACATCATAGCTTCAATGGTACAGGTTTGGGGCAGCCGGTGATTTCTCAAAATGTGAATATATAGGCTACAAATCAATAGCATAAAATGCAAGATATACCTAAACCCAGTGAGGGTGACGCTTAGAACGAGAAGACATGTTGTAAGAAACATGTAGCATAGGTGACCATGCCTGACTGCACTGTTGTTAATACATTAACATTTAGGTTGGTGCTAATATAAAGTGCAAGGTTGAATCCAGCAAGGAAAAGATGTGCAAATGCGCAGTTACAGTACCAAGAGATAGCAGCATAATGAGTGATTGATGAAACATAAATGGTGTAAATATAAATATAACTATACATATAAATATACATAATACCTAAAGAATAGCTTCCATAAAACCGACTAAAATCGAATCATAAAATTCCCATAAAACCAGTTAAAACCTGAGATATTGGCTAAACAAGGTAAAACGGGGGTTAATAACAAGGTCCCATTAGTCAGATAAAAAAAGCCCCTTGGATAAAAAATATATATACATGTTTCACTGTACAGTTCATTTCATTATCCATGGCCAATCCAAACAGGTTCATGCAGAGATGCCCGGGTGGGTACTGAATACTGACATAATCATAACCTTTTACAAAAAATTGTGCAAGTCTTCACCCGTATTCAACCCATTTGGCATCTTAGTGTCAAGTGTCAGGATGTAATGTGTCTCTAATTGGCGCAACTTCCTTTCTCTGTTTCCCCCTCTGGGTAACTTCGGGACAGCATCAATAACAAAATAAGTTAAATCTTTTAAGTTATTGTTGTGTACCAGATTAAAATGTCGGGCAACAGGGTAGTTGTGGTCCGTATTGACAATGGCACGCAAATGTTGCAGGATACGGTTAAATACCTGCAACTTCATGCTCCCCACATATTTGAGATGACAAGTACACTCTAATACGTAAACCGCAAAATCGGTGCGGCATGTGTACATACCTTTGATTTTAACAGGTATTGGATCAAATGCGTCTGTATATTCTTGTTTGTTTACACCAAATTTACAGGCTCGACAAACACTGCATTTATAAAAACCTGTTCTGTTGGATAGCCAGGTAGTGGGTGTCATCATGACCTCAGGACTAGTTCTCACTAAAGTGTCCCTCATTGAGGGCGCCCTTCTGATTGTAATGGAGGGAGAGTCGGGCAGTATGTTCGAAAGAGTCAAATCAGTTTTGACAATGTGCCAATTATTGAGTATGATCTTTCTGACTTGAGATTCTTGATCACTGAATGTAGTTATGAGTCTTATCGTGTTGATGTCGCCTGAATTAGCATTATTAGTCGCAGAATCAGCTTGACTAGTTGTAACCGATAACATGTCATTGGTGTTGGCCTTGGAAAGAGCTGTATCTAAATCCTTGCTGTTATATCCTCTTTTTAAAAACCTTTGAACTGCTTCTGCTTGGCAAAGTTTATGATCATTCTCAGTGCTACAGATTCTTTTTATTCTGAGAAACTCACCGTAGGGAATACTCCTAATGAGATGTCTAGGGTGGGCACTATGGGCGTGTAGAGTGGAATTTCCAGCCGTGACCTTCCTGTGTAGTTTAGTCTGTATGGTATCATTACTGATATAAATTTCAACATCTAAGAATTCCACACTGCGGTCACTGATTTGTGCTGTAAATTGTAAATTGGAGGTGTTGTTATTGATGGAATTAACAAAACTCTCGGCAGATTCCAAGGTGCCATGCCAAATTACACAGATGTCATCTATAAAACGCCACCATTCAATAACGTGCGCATCAAACAGCTGTTTGTGAGTGTGCCTGAGGACATGCTCCTCCCACCAGCCAACATGTAAACATGCGTATATATATATTCACTGAAAAAACCATAGGTTTCAGGCACGTTATAGTTAGAAATTAGCATTTAAAAAACCTTAGAAATTCACTGAAAAAACCATAGGTTTCAGGGGCGTTATAGTTAGTTGGACATTTCACTCGTACAAAACCATAGAAATTCCCCCGTTATAGTTAGTTCAGCTAACTATAACTCGCGCGCCCGCAATGCACTGCTGATGACGTCACATATTACATCACTCATGACATGGTCAGTGACATCACTCATGACATCACTGATGACATCTCAAATGACATCACTGATGACATCACTGATGACATCATCCTTGTGATAGAGTGGCAGACCTCCTCTCACCCTAATATAACCTTTGATACACACACTCAAAAATACAAACTAACATTTTCAAAACAATGGACATATCAATACCAGTTACAACACACCTATTCAGTAATTCCAAGATCTACACACACATCCACTCATTCACCAACAGTCCCTATACAGTCACTCATACATGTACTCACTCATCATATGTACTCATACACCTATACATCCTGTTACACACCGCCACTCATCCATAGAGTTACTCACACACATAGTCACACATGCAAACAAAGTATCAAACATCCATTTACTTGCATATACAGTAATACACACACTACCACACTTACTTCTACAGAAACGTACACATACTTACTCTCTTAAACAATCACTTATAGAGACACCTACTTATTTGTACAGGAACTCTTCCACTCTCTCACTCTCACATATACTCACTTATATACCCCAATACTCACATATACTAGTTTAAAACATATGTAGTTACTCATAAAGACACTATTGAGACAGTCATTCACTCACTAACACACCCATACACATACTCATCCACCTATACAGTCCTGCACACATGCTGTCTTCAACACATACAAACAGTGAGTCACTCATTCATGCATCTATGCACTAAGTAATACCCCCACCGAACCATACAGACACTCATACTGATACTCAAAAAACCAACTAATAACCCATATAGACACTCATGTAGCTACTCACCAACCCATGCAGCCACTTATACAGAGACTGATACAGATATTTTCATATTTAAACATTACTCACTAACTCATGTATTTACTAAGATACACTTAGTCAGTTCTACAATCAATTTTACAAAAAAAAATCATCCATTTAGACACTTATATACCCATTTATTCTTCCATCGACCTCGAGATATACATATATAAAACATATTTAATTTTCAGAAAAACACACATTCACCGGATGATGTCATCAGTGATGTCATCAGTGATGTCATTTGAGATGTCATCAGTGATGTCATGAGTGATGTCACTGACCATGTCATGAGTGATGTAATATGTGACGTCATCAGCAGTGCATTGCGGATGCGCGAGTTATAGTTAGCTGAACTAACTATAACGGGGGAATTTCTATGGTTTTGTACGAGTGAAATGTCCAACTAACTATAACGCCCCTGAAACCTATGGTTTTTTCAGTGAATTTCTAAGGTTTTTTAAATGCTAATTTCTAACTATAACGTGCCTGAAACCTATGGTTTTTTCAGTGAATTTCTAAGGTTTTTTAAATGCTAATTTCTAACTATAACGTGCCTGAAACCTATGGTTTTTTTCAGTGAATATATATATTTATTATACTATGTATACATGTGAAAATGTCTCAGTACCCTGTTTGCCTCGGTGGCATGGAAAAAATGGGTGGAACTGACGTCAGCACGCCGACGAGGTCCTCTTATTGCTCCAATGACGTCATACGGTGTCGCGAGCGGAGCCGTGCTCGTTGACGTGGGAGAGCTAGGAAAGAATTTCCGTGGAATGCTGGTGCAGGGGATATTCACCTAAGTGTTCAGGCTAGTCCTTTGGGAGCAACTGTTTATGTTGCCACTCCAGAAACCGAAACCAGTGATCCGAGGGCAGAGGCCCTGCAGATGGCACACGAGGTGGGGTGCCCAGTCGTGTGCACCAGCGGGGCAGCGAAGTGACAAGCACCACAACCCACAAAAAAGGTAATGAGGGCACTGAATAACACAGGATCTTCTCTTTGTATCTGGCAGGAACAACGAAGTTAAAATGCCCTAGTACCAAAATGTAGAATTAGTGCTACAGCGGTCTTCAAGAGGACCTGCGATGCCGCTTCTGCCTCCCGTACCCTGGAGGCGGCACATGGGTCACGCGGTACGGTCATACTGCGGTGGGACGCACACTCGTTGACCTCTCATGGCACTGCTCTACACTTCAGGGAGGACGCTTTCCTTTAGTTATGTTTTCTGATGACATGTCGCGCCGGCCCCGTCCAACAACAGAACTCCTTTAGATCCAAACAGACTCTTCCACTCTCTCACCGGAAGTGAAACCAGGCCACGCGGACACTTTCACAATACAACAGCCGGGAATGCACTTTTCGGTAAAAAAACCACATTCCTTCCTCCTAATTAATCAAATAAACGTCTCACTGAAGAACAGGGGCCAGCTTTGATCGGTAAACAGCCGTTACAACGACTTTTTTACTTTGCGATACCATTACAACGCATGCATTACCATGCATGTGTTGTACATCACGAAGTCATTACTACGCATTTTTTTAGAATGCATGGTCATTTACCACGCATGCCTTTACAACGAATTTTGTTGTACAGGTATGTATGGTAAATGACCATGCGTTCTAAAAAACATGTAGACGATCCATGTCATTGTAAGGAAACAGAGGCTGTTGCGTTTCCTCACAACGACGTGCACCGCCCCTCAGAGATGACGTGAAGCAGGAACCACGAGGAGAGAGGAACCATGAGGAGTGAGAGGTAAGGGGGATTGGGCATGGGGTGGGGGTTTCTTTTCTAGGGTTTAGGGTAGTGCAGTGGTGTTTGGGTGGTGTAGGGGGTCGTGCTGGGGGTAGTGTTTTAGGGTTTAGGGTAGTGCAGTGGTGTTTGGGTAGTGTAGGGGGTCGTGCTGGGGGTAGTGTTTTAGGGTTTAAGGTAGTGCAGTAGTGTAGGGGGTCGTGCTGGGGGTAGTGTTTTAGGGTTTTGGGCAGTGCAGTGGTGTATGGGTAGTGTAGGGGGTCATGCTGGGGTAGTGTTTTAGGGTTTAGGGAAGTGCAGTGGTGTTTGAGTAGTGTAGGGGGTCATGCTCGTGGTAGTGTTTTAGGGTTTAGGGTACTGCAGTGGTGTTTGTGTAGTGTAGGGGGTCATGCTGGGGGTAGTGTTTTATGGTTTAGGGTAGTGCAGTTGTGTTTGGGTAGTGTAGGGGGTCGTGCTGGGGGTAGATTTAGGGTTTAGGGTAGTGCAGTGGTGTTTGGGTAGTGTAGGGAGTTGTGCTGGGGGTAGTGTTTTAGGGTTTAGGGTAGTGCAGTGGTGTTTGGGTAGTGTAGGGGGTCGTGCTGGGGGTAGATTTAGGGTTTAGGGTAGTGCAGTGGTGTTTGGGTAGTGTAGGGAGTCGTGCTGGGGTAGTGTTTTATGGTTTAGGGTAGTGCAGTGGTGTTTGGGTAGTGTAGGGGGTCGTGCTGGGGGTAGATTTAGGGTTTAGGGTAGTGCAGTGGTGTTTGGGTAGTGTAGGGGGTAGTGCTGGGGTAGTGTTTTAGGGTTTAGGGCAGTGCAGGGGTGTTTGTGTAGTGAAGGGGGTCATGCTGTGGGTAGTGTTTTAGGGTTTAGGGTAGTGCAGTCGTGTTTGTGTAGTGTAGGGGGTCATGTTTTAGGGTATAGGGTAGTGCAGTGGTGTTTGGGTAGTGTAGGGGGTCATGCTGGGGTTAGTGTTTTAGGGTTTAGGGTAGTGCAGTGGTGTTTGGTTAGTGTAGGGGGTCGTGCTGGGGTAGTGTTTTAGGGTTTAGGATAGTGCAGTGGTGTTTGTGTAGTGTAGGGGGTTGTGCTGGGGGTATATTTAGGGTTTAGTGTAGTGCAGTGGTGTTTGGGTAGTGTAGGGAGTCATGCTGGGGGTAGTGTTTTAGGGTTTAGGGTAGTGCAGTGGTGTGTGGGTAGTGTAGGGAGTCGTGCTGGTGGTAGTGTTTAGGGTTTAGGGTAGTGCAGTTATGTTTGGGTAGTGTAGGGTGTCGTGCTGGGTGTAGTGTTTTAGGGTTTAAGGTAGAGCAGTGGTGTTTGGGTAGTGGAGGGGGTAGTGTTTTAGGGTTTAGGGTAGTGCGCCCAACCAGCCACAATATCCGTGGACAAAGGGGATCCTGACTCTTTGGAACGCTCCGTCAATTGAATAATTTGGGTCAAGGGCCCTACCATGTCCAAGACCTATCAATTCCTTTCTTGGGATCCCTCGTATACTTGGAGAAAAAGGTACATAGTTTCTCTTCAATTTCAGGCGTGTGTGCCACCTTCCCCTTCAGTGAGGGCGTGGGGCATTCTCCCCTCATCCTATTCCTGACCTCCCTTTCAAGGGGTTGATGGATTTTCCCCACCACATACTCTGCCACTTTGGCGTCAGGTGTCCACTCTGCCGACCTAGGATGGTAAATTTGGGTAGGCTCAAACATGTCCGAGTGGACCCCGTCCCCAACCGGGGACTCAGAGGAGTGGGACTCTGGACGCCAGGGACGCCCCGAGTCCTTATCCTCATTGGAGGAGAAATCGTCCTCCGATACACCCTCTCCCTCTAAGGGTAACCCGCCGTTGGGGTCTACAATAGTGGTGACAGTGTCGCAATTTTGTCCGGGCCCCTCCTCCTCCCGGCAGGGTGCATGTTTTAGCGTTCGCGCACTCTTGAGGAAGGTCTCCGTAAGTTTATCAAATCCTTCCAAGTGCCCCGCGTTATGCTTAACCCCTTGACCGCGATCGGAATTCCGCTCGTGTGCTGGACATTCCGATCGCTACCGCACAGCATGACGAGCTGAGCTCGTCATGAGCACCGAAGGGGTTAACGGCCCTTTTATTCCCCATCTGGGAGCTACTTGGACCCGCCACCACCAGATCTGGGTCACTGAACACCCCAGGGATGCTTTTCGCCAGCTTATCAACCTGATCCCTAAGAGGAGCCAGCGCCCTAGAAATAGCCAGAGAGAGGGCTTGGTCCACTGCTGGAGGGAGAAGTTGGGGGGCCATTCCTCCTCCACTTCCTGGTAGGAGGAGTAAAAATGGTCTTCTGGAGAAGACATAATAGCAGAGGGTGTGAGCACAGAACAAATGCCCTTAAAATCCTTAAGACAGCCCCCTCGCCGGTGCTCCAACAGCTGGGCTTTCCCGAAGCGGTTATAAGAATAGACTGAGGCGCAATACCAATTACCACCACCAGGTGGCACTGGTCACTAACGTGGCCGTGTGGGGAAATCACCGCGTAGCGGTGTCAAAATTAGGCGAGGGTTGGTGGGGAATCAAGCGGACACTAAAGGAGTGACCGGATTCCCAAACGTGCGTAAAGACCAGCGGGAGCGCTCGACGGAGCTGCCTCGCTCGGACCAGACGCACCTGACAGGATCTCACTGTGCGCAGAGCACACAGCGGGAGAAACTGCGAGGGGGAGAACGCGCTCGGGCAAGAGCCTGCTGCGCAGGGAATATGAAACAATACCAAGGCAATAATGCTAATAACGTGCACAAGAAACCGCTATACAAACAGCAACAACATCAGATTAAGCCAAGAATGTAAGGAATGCACTTAACTGACGAGCAGTAAAGAAAGAGGAAGCGGAAGGGACGTCACGATATTATATACGATGGACTGTGATATGATTGGACTATAGTTGCATTGGAGACTACCCCCTAATGGTTCATGGGTTGTGTAGTCTTTTGTTTAATGATTGTTGTGTTACGTTTTCTTTGAACTGCTATGCAAATAAAGTGAGGAAAGATATGCATAATCCTCGCCTCCGTCCTGCCATAGAATTCATTAAACTTTATTTGATCTGATTTAGAAACATAGATCATAAAAGTGTACATAAAAACAGTAAATCCTCTTTCCTAATACAATACAGTGAGAATTCATTAAAATCAGTAGCTAAAAACGGGTGTTACAAAGCCCGGTTCAGAGCAACTTCAGGTTAACAGAATCGTAAAGTTCAATGTTTCGCAAGATCAATCTCATGTACCTCGTGCAAAATACGCAATAAGGGGTCCAAGTAAGATGTAACGCTCCAATACCTGACCAGTTTGCACTAAATAAAACTGCAGAAAAACTAAAAATAAAAAGTGTTTTGCACACTTCTGTCATTGGGCTATATGTGGGCTACATCTGGGTGATATTTGTGCTACATTTGGGCTCTTTTTTCTCTGGTGGCCATCTTGGGAGACTTATTTGTTATGAAGTTTCCTAATTTCATCATTTACTGCAGTCTCCTCAGTAGGAAATGCTTTCAGTTTTTTACTTTGATTCCATCAAGAAGGCATTCAGATGTGTCACACATTTGCCATAAATTCAGAATGTTAGCACTCTAGTTGTTCATTAGATGACCTGTAGTAAAGCTACTGCTCACCAGGGAGTTAACTGGAAGTCTACTGCTGGTATTGAAAGTGATTGTTTCAGTCTGCATGTCAGAATTTTCTAATGAAATAGAAGAGGATTTGAGATCTCACTTAAAACATGCCCTAAATTTTCTTTCTGCAGCACTAACCATAATTTCTATGGCAAAATGAACCCCCTCATTTTGTTCCTTTTTAAATTAAATGTTTTAAGTGTTATCAGTTTATTCCAATCAAGATGGCTTCAGGTGTGCCATACTTTTGTCATAAGTAAGACTGTTAGCGCTCTAGTTGTTCTTTAGAACACTCTGGGAAGCTGCAGTAGAACACAAAGGCATCAATTTACAGGCTGCTCCTGTTGAAATATAACAGGAAGATATTTGAGATCTCACTTAAAACATGTCCTAATTTTTCTTTCTACAGCACTAACCATAATTTCTATGACAAAATAAACCCCCTCATTTTGTTCCTTTTTAAATTAAATGTTTTAAGAGTTACCAGTTTATTCCAATCAAGATGGCTTCAGGTGTGCCATACTTTTGTCATAAGTAAGACTGTTAGCGCTCTAGTTGTTCTTTAGAACACTCTGGGAAGCTGCAGTAGAACACAAAGGCATCAACTGACAGGCTGCTCCTGTTGAAATATAACAGGAAGATATTTGAGATCACACTTGAAACATGTCCTAATTTTTCTTTCTACAGCACTAACCATAATTTCTATGGCAAAATGAACCCCATCATTTTGTTCCTTTTTAAATTAAATGTTTTAAGTGTTACCAGTTTATTCCAATCAAGATGGCTTCAGGTGTGCCATACTTTTGTCATAAGTAAGGCTGTTAGCACTCTAGTTGTTCTTTAGAACACTCTGGGAAGCTGCAGTAGAACACAAAGGCATCAACTGAAAGGCTGCTCCTGTTGAAATATAACAGGAAGATATTTGAGATCTCACTTAAAACATGTCCTAATTTTTCTTTCTACAGCACTAACCATAATTTCTATGGCAAAATGAACCCCCTCATTTTGTTCCTTTTTAAATTAAATGTTTTAAGTGTTACCAGTTTATTCCAATCAAGATGGCTTCAGGTGTGCCATACTTTTGTCATAAGTAAGACTGTTAGCTCTCTAGTTGTTCTTTAGAACACTCTGGGAAGCTGCAGTAGAACACAAAGGCATCTACTGACAGGCTGCTCCTGTTGAAATATAACAGGAAGATATTTGAGATCTCACTTAAAACATGTCCTAATTTTTCTTTCTACAGCACTAACCATAATTTCTATGACAAAATGAACCCCCTCATTTTGTTCCTTTTAAATTAAATGTTTTAAGAGTTACCAGTTTATTCCAATTAAGATGGCTTCAAGTGTGCCATACTTTTGTCATAAGTAAGGCTGTTAGCACTCTAGTTGTTCTTTAGAACACTCTGGGAAGCTGCAGTAGAACACAAAGGAATCAACTGACAGTCTCTGCCCTTGTTGGATGTACATGTTTTACTGAGAATGTCAGACTTCATTCTCACATGACTGAGAAAGATAATGTGAATTTACAGAAAATATGCTCTCATTTTAGCTTCTGGAGCACCTTCCAAAACTGTATGGGACAAGCATGTGAAAATAGTTTTCTCTCAAACATGATTCATGATATCCCAGCAGAAGGTTTTTCACAGGGTAAAATCACCTTAGAACACACCACAATTCCTGAAATTAGTATGGTACCATCAACAAATGAATTCTAATGTAACTAAAGTCTGTTATCACCCTTTATAGTTCTCCTTTTGGTAACCCTCAAAATCTTCGATTCACTACAATGCATTTCAATGGGGTACTATCATTTATATTGGTGCCAAGATGGCTTCCAGCAATTCCAGGATGAAGTGCTGACAGCCAATCAGATCTCACGATGACATGTGGGGTTAGGCTCCGCCCAGATATATATGTGTTTTCTTTTTCAAATTTCTCAGGAACTACTGAACGGATTTACACCATTTAACCAAAAGGCACGACTCTGAACCAAGGGCTACTTTTTTGCCAAATGTGGTGTAATTTCGTCAGCAGTTCGGGCTGTAGCTGCGATGAAAGGTTCCTATGGAAAATTGCATGGGGAAAACACGTTTTGGGACCCCCCTTTTTTCTCGGCCCCCACTTGACGAATCACCCCGAGACTTTTAGGATAGGAGTGGACTGGAGCGCCCCACGAGTTTTGAAAATTTCGCGAAGATTCGTCAACCGGCGCCAAAGTTATTTCAAATAGAATGTTGCGGATTTCCTATGGAAAATAGGTCCTAACTATAACTATCTACTGGCGACCGCCAGTAGATAATATACATATATATATATATATGTGACCAAACCTGTTCATAACATCCAAATGACAGGCGCTGACACCGTGGAAATCTGACACTGTAATTTATTTTCACAAACTAAAGTCTTGACACGTTTCGGCGGCGAACCGCCTTGCTCACAATGTCGGGCGCCATTAAAATCCATCATTAAATGCACAGTCACCACACACGGTTGTCACAGCAACCGCAAGTCATAATGGACATAAAGGTTTAACCACATAAAGGTGAGGGGTAGAAAGTTTGATAACATAAAAATGATATTGTTCTCAGTATGTGCAGTGAGTTTTTAATTCAAATGAAATAACAATCAATTAAAGTAAAACTGAGAAAGAAAGAAAGACTCGATATGAGTCTACTCTTGGAATGTGGATTGCATGTGGGTGGAAAGGTCGCTAAAATACCATAATCTAGCACATACTTTTTTACTAGGTAGGTAGGCCTCATGCATTGCCCAGAAGAACTAATGCTAGTTTAGTGCTTGAAGCGGGCTTGAAATGAATAAACAATGAAATATTGTTTTAACAGTTTACTAGGTGCACGTTCACTTGTAGGGGGTCCGTCCACAGTGGGCCGCATATCGCGCATATAAGGAGAGAGAACAACTGTATACTGCCCAAGTGGGTTATTAGAGGCTATCACCTATGAGTTTATGCTAAACGATGCAGGGACCCAAACCCACAAGAAAGGAGTGAGTAAAATTAAACCTAAGTGATAAATTCTAAACTTGTGACTAAAGAAAGCTAAGTGCACTATTTACAAAAACCCCGGAAGGGTCATACGAGAGAGAGAAAGAGAGGACGTACGCAGGCTACAAATGGACAGATAACGCCTCGTCCGCGTTCATCCCAAACGGAATTTTAGAGTTCATCAGGAGAATATATCTGGATTCTAGTCTCCTTAGTGCCAATTGTCTATTGCCACCCCTGGGATTCTTAGAAATAGAATCAATTACAAAATAAGTTAGGTCTTTAGCATTTCCACCATGACATAAATTGATATGCCTAGCGACAGGATAACTAGGGTCGTCATTGGTGATTGCCCTGAGGTGCTGCAAGATCATTACATGTACGGGGTGTATAGTACTCCCCACATACTTTTTATTGCAGGTACATTGTAAGATGTACACCGCAAAATCACTTTTGCAGGTGAAGCTGCCACGGATTTCAAAAGGTGTTTGTCTAAGGGGTGTTTCTACCTGTTTGGTGTTTACGCCATGACGGCAGGCCTTACATTTTGTGCACCTTTGAAAACCCCTATGTGTTTTCAACCAGTCTGTCCCTTTCTTAACTCTTAGTGCATTCCGTACTAGTTCACTGCGCATTG
Source organism: Calotriton arnoldi (assembly GCA_963921515.1). Taxonomy (NCBI): domain Eukaryota; kingdom Metazoa; phylum Chordata; class Amphibia; order Caudata; family Salamandridae; genus Calotriton; species Calotriton arnoldi. The sequence goes on from CAWUFW010003888.1 coordinate 1,052,567, forward strand.
ACTTCGCTCTCCTGAAAGATATAGGGGGAACTCTAGCTATGTTAGAACCAATGACATGGTCGCTTTTAACAATTGGCCAGTTTTTGTAGAGAATTTTACGCAGATTCGCTTGGTATGCTGTGTAGCCCGTAATGAGCCTAGGTGTGCCAGTTTGTGGGGTTTTCTTCTCCCTGTTTGCCTGGCTAAAGAGCATATCATCTCACTTGATTTGTGAAGTCTTAATCTGGGCTGTCTTAAGTGTTTCTTGACTGTACCCCAGTGACCTGAGTCTCTTAAAAAGGTCATTCGTAGCTCCACTCAAACTGTCTATTGTACTACAATTACGTTTCATGCGGAGGCATTCCGCATAAGGAATGCTCTCCTTAAGTTTTGTCGGGTGGAAGCTGCTAGCATGTAAAATAGAATTGCCCGATGTGGGCTTTCTATATGTTCTAGAATGCAACTGTTCGTTTTGTACGAATACTTCCAAATCAAGAAAATGTATAGATTGTGTGCTCACGGTACAGGTAAATGAAAGGTTCAGGCTGTTCTCATTTAACTCTGATGCAAAATTGTATGCTGACTCTTGGGACCCTTGCCAGAGAATGAATAGATCATCAATATATCTGACATATAGAATAACATTTTCAGACATTTCCCTACTGAATGCGGCCTGGAGTACCTGCTCCTCCCACCAGCCCATGTGCAGATTAGCATAGCTGGGGGCGAAGCAGGTACCCATGGCTGTGCCTTGTATCTGTTTGTATGTAAGTTGGTCAAAGATAAACATGTTATTGCCAAGACACCATTCAGCCGTTTGAAGTAACATACTTGTATGCTGGAATAAATGCATATGTCTCTTGCCTAGATAGTATGCCAATGCTCTTAGACCATATGTAAGTTTGATGCTCGTATAGAGTGTTTTAACATCTAGAGTCATAAGTACATATTGGTCTTTCCATGCAATGTTATAAATCTTCTTCAGGAAATCTACGGTGTCCCTGATGTAGGAAGGGAGTTTACGGATATATTCCTGAAGAAAGAAGTCGATGTATCTTGAAGTGTTCTCAAATAGACCCCCTATAGCTGAGATTATCGGTCTTCCAGGGGGATTATTGGCATGTTTATGAATTTTGGGTATGAGATAAAGTTGTGGTGTAATGGGACAATCCGTTTAAAAAAAATCCAGTTCTTGTTTGGAAATCAGACCCAATCCTCTCCATTCGTAGAGTGCGTTATGGAATTTTTCTTTTATTCCCTGAATGCTGGTGGGACTTATTCTACAGTAACACTCCTTGGCTTGGAGTTGTTTACGTGCCTCGTTGTTGTACATGTCCAATGGCCAGAGTACCACGTTCCCACCTTTATCTGACCATCGTACCACAATGTCTTGTCGTTCTTTGATTCTGTTGATCAGGTTCGAGTACTGGACTCTGCGGTTGTGGTCAGTTCGCATAAACTCTTTGCTGGATTAAAGCGCCAATAGTTTAAGGTCTTTAATCACATTTTCTGCGAAAATGTCTAGGGCATCCCTTGGCATTATAGGCAAGAATACAGATTTAGGCCTATATGGGGTACGTGAGCTGCCGTAGATATCTAACCCCATTATGAGTGCTAGGTCTTCGGGTGAGGTTCTATTCAGTTGTTCTCCATGTTTTAATTCATGCAGATCCTGGAGTAAAGTCATATCTTCTACCAATAGGTTTACTGTGGTGTGCCCCATCCCTGTATTGTCTCTAGTGTTTTTCGTGACATTGTAAAAATATTTTTGCAGCTTAAGTTTCCTGACAAATTGAAAAACATCTATGCGCGTCTGCACATAATCAAAGTTAGTTTTGGTGCAGTACGTGAGGCCCAAAGATAAATGTTTTTGTTCGTCTGTATCTAAATCCATGTTTGTAAGATTAATAACTGTGTTGTCCATATCTGTGTTCATTTCCTCCTCGTTTGTTTGGCTGTTTGTTTTGCCTTTGTGTTTGTATCGTCCGCCCCAGCGTCTGTTTTTTCTCTTTCTGCTCCTCGCCCTCTTCCCCTGCCACGCTGCTCTCTGCGCGGCGGCCGAGGCTGGAGGTTCATTGTGCGCTCTAGCCGTAAAAAACGCAGTTCCTGTATCACTGTCGGTGCTACTTTTACTTGGTGCTCCACCCAGATTGTCTTCCAAGTCAGTGTCAATTTCCGAGCTCATTTCTGAACTGCTTAGCTCATTCCTTATCGTGGAGGTTTCTGCAGTTGTGGACAGTTGTTGACGTCGAATGTTTTTGAATTTCTTTGAGAAGGTATATATCCTTACACTTAGATAATCATTTTTGTCTCTTTGGAATTTTGTAGCCTTTCTTTTTTTAATAGACTGTTCGTATTTTTGTAGCCTACCTGTCATTTCCGATTGCATTTTAGTGACATCGCCTTGATTTTCAAATTGTTCAAGTTCCTTAAATATAGTATCTATTTTTGCAAGAATGCTGTCCATATCGCTTGTGGCATATTTGATCAAAATCTGTAGCATGCGCTGAGGGGACTCTGCGCTGTTATCTGCCCATTCACGTAACATGTTGGGATCTGGGTTTTCATATGTCGGGGCTACCAGTATCCTGAGTCCTCTAGGAATGCGACCTACATCCAGGTAGCATTGGAGCGACTTGCACTCCCACCATTTGGAAATTTCCAGTTTGCGTAGTTTCTCTAGTTGTTGCATTTGTTTAGTCAAATCGTTCGTCAGCGACTGCAGCCTCACTTCCTTGTTTGGCTCTTCTGATGGACCGCTATTATCGTCATTAAAGATGTCCACTGCGACTCTTTCTCTCTCTCTAACCCACTCATCGGCCATCGTTATTGAATCCAAAAATCTGTGTCATCCACTACCCGTATATACTTTTACAGGACTATCTCTCCCATCAGCCACTTCACTACGCTTCACTAACAGTGCCTTAGCGCAGACAATTGGAAGCTTACCTGAAATTCCGATCGCCCTACGGCCACCCAGAAAATCGGCAGTTTTCCCGGCTGTAGGCCTTCGGCACGTCAGTGGAAATATCGGCCGCGGGGGGCTCCACGTTATCGTGATCGATATTGTACCATGCAAGTCCGGGTATGCGGTGCTCCAGAGCCAGGAGGGTCAGCGTGAAGATTCCGGGAAATCTGTGAATATGCGACCAATCCTGTTCATAACATCCAAATGACAGGCGCTGACACCGTGGAAATCTGACACTGCAATTTATTTTCACAAACGAAAGCCTTGACGCGTTTCGGTGGCGAACCGCCTTGCTCACAATGTTGGGCGCCATTAAGATCCATCATTAAATGCACAGTCACCACACACGGTTGTCACAGCAACCGCAAGTCATAATGGACATAAAGGTTTAACCACAAAAAGGTGAGGGGTAGAAAGTTTGATAACATAAAAATGATATTGTTCTCAGTATGTGCAGTGAGTTTTTAATTAAAATGAAATAACAATCAATTAAAGAAAAACTGAGAAAGAAAGAAAGACTCGACATGAGTCTACTCTTGGAATGTGGATTGCATGTGGGTGGAAAGGTCGCTAAAATACCATAATCTAGCACATACTTTTTTACTAGGTAGGTAGGCCTCATGCATTGCCCAGAAGAACTAATGCTAGTTTAGTGCTTGAAGCGGGCTTGAAATTAATAAACAATGAAATATTGTTTTAACAGTTTACTAGGTGCGCGTTCACTTGTACAGTGTCCGTCCACAGTGGGCCGCATATCGCGCATATAAGGAGAGAGAATATATATATATTATTGTAAACAATCTTCTCCACCTCAAGGAAAAGCCTGCATTCAAATCCTTGGATAATTTCCTTTTTATTAGCAAACAGCTCTTGCAAAAAGGAACGCGTTTCGGCTGTTCTCTCAGCCTTTGTCAACCTTAGAATGCGCCATTACTAGTTCGGATTTCCTATGATTTGATTTGGTCATGAGCTGGGTTTTCCTAGCACGGTCGGATAAATTTTCAAAAGTGGCAACTATTTTGAAACCGTGTACATTTAAAAAAAACATCATGACAGGCTGTCAACACAGGGATGCAGTTATGTGAGTTATAGCCGAATGAATTGTGCAATCAGAGGAATTATTTAAATAATGTATTTTGCAACGCTTACGTTAAGGAACATTTTCGAATATTTTGAAGATACAGTTTGACCACGGAGGCTATTGAAGTGTTCATGGCGCTGTGAGGCTTTTTGATACTGTCCCTTTAAGACTACCAGAAGTGGCGGGCAGCAGTTGTTTTAGAAAACGGAGAGTTGGTAATTACCTTGGTTATTACATAAACATTTAAAGACAACATGAGAGACTGCCAGCTCGTGAATGCAGCCATGTGGGAAAGTTGTTATAGGAGCTATTTGGATAAAGAAATGCGCAGCGCCCACACTAAGAATCAATCATGGATGGTGTTTCATACAGTGGACATTTATACTCCAAGAACTTTACATTGCGCAATTTTATCACATTATCATATTTATTTATTTTTTCAACAAGTGATTGCAAAACATATTGGTGCTTTGAATTTAAAAGAAATACTAGGTGAAAGTAACTTGTTTATGTTTATATAATTGGCATCACCTGTTGAGAGTGTTTAAATACGAACTAGTAATGGCGCATTCTAAGGTTGACAAAGGCTGAGAGAACAGCCGAAACGCGTTCCTGTTTGCAAGAGCTGCCTGCTAATAAAAAAGAAATTACCCAAGAATTTGAGTGCAGGCTTATCCTTGAGGTGGAGAAGATTGTTTACAGTTTTTAAAGGCGTTCTGTGGTATCGCTTTCCTCCTGCACCGCCGGCGATCAGGATGCACACCAGCAAATCCACAAAACCATATGAAGATATATATATATACCTCCTTCGTCCTCAGCTATGCGAATTTGCATATGGGCTGGTGGGAGGAGCAGGTGCTCAGGGTGCAATTCCAACATGAGTGGGAGACTAACATTATTCTTTGGACTAGGTACATAGATGACCTTTTTGTAGTGTGGGATGGTACTATGGACAGTGCAGAACAATTCATAAGGAGATTACATGATAACTCTCTGAATTTAGCATTCACCAGCTCCATCAGTAAGACACATGTAAACTTTTAAGATCTAGAAGTTTTTGTAAAGGAAGCTGTATTACACACACGAGCGAATAGAAAGCCTACAGCAGGAAATACCATACTACACGCCAGAAGTCACCATCCAAACTCAAAAACAGTATCCATATGGAGAGCCCCTTAGAATTAAGAGAAATTGCAGTGAAACCTCTACCCTGGAGACCGCACAAAAAGATCTTACTACTAGATTCTTGCAAAGAGGTTACAGCCCACATGTACTTAATCAGGCCCTTAACAAAGTTAATACGATGAAGAGAACAGACCTAATTTACCCTTGTGTAAAAGACAGGGATGTGAAGAGAAACCGGAATAGCAATGAAACACGTATGATTACCACCTACAATGCCTACCACAGCAGAGTGAGCGACTGCGTGAGTAGGCATTGGCATCTGGTCAAAAGGGATCCTATCTTGAGAGACTTAGGGGCCGATTCTGAACTCGGCCGGTAGGGCTCCGAATCGGATTCGGCTTAACCGGATCCGATTCGGAGCCCTATTGCCCGACCGATTCGTACGCGCGTCCGGGCGAGCGAGTACGATGCAAAATCGCCGACCGACTTGTCCGGGCGTCCCGACCGCTCCGACCGACTTGTTCCCGGGTCTAACCGCACCGACCGACTCGCTCGGACTCGACTCGCACCGCGCAATGGAGACGTTCCCCGGCCGGGTAAGTACGATGCGTGCCGCGAGCAGTCCGACCGAGCCGTGCACTCCGGCTCCAAAGAGCAGTCAGAGCCGTACTTTGGGGGTCCGTGTCGGACCCCCTGTATGTGTAGACGCACGAGTCGCACACAGGGGGACCCATGGGCCCCCTACCTGTGCGTGTACGGCGCGAGTCGCTTCGCCGCGTACACGCTGTAGGGGCGCCCTTGTCCGCCTCGCACCCATTGAGTCAATGGGAGCCCGCGTACGCGTTGTAATGACAGGCTCCCATTGACTTCAATGGGAGTCCGACCGACTCGAGTTCGATGGCATACATGCGCATCGTACTCGTTCGGTCGGGCTGCACGGGTCCGATTCGGCCGGAAATCTCTCCGGGTCCGGCTCGGTCGGAGAGATATCCGGCCCGAATCGGAATCGGCCCCTTAGTCTCTCGGAGACTGTTAATTACATTCAGAAGGGCTAGGTCCTTAAGGCAGGACCTAGTCAACAGTAGTCCGGAAGTTAGAGATACAGAAGGGTGGCTAAGGGCAAGCACCGGTTTTTATAAATGCTCAAAGTGCAAAGCATGTAAAATAGGGAAAAATATGAAACAGATTACAGCGCCCTGTTGAAAAGCCCTTGGAATATCAGGACCCACCTGACTTGTACGAGTGAATTTGTTGTTTACATGCTACAATGTACTTGCCCCAAAATCTATGTGGGCAGTACAATTCATATGGCACATGTACGAATACTGCAACATCTGAGAGCAGTTACTAATAAAGACAAGAGCTATCCAGTAGCGAGGCATATGAATGAAGAGCATGGGGGCAATATCAAGGACCTTGTGTACTTTGTGATTGACCAGGTGGACAAAAGCAGAAGGGGTGGGAATCGTGAACGGAGTTTAAGACAACTTGAGTCTCGATACATCCTTTTATTTAACACCAAGATCCCTTTTGGGCTTAATACAGATGAGGATCTTTCTGTGCACTTAAGTATCTAGACAATGATGTGATTAGCTCCCCAGTTTTTAGAATAAATAAGTTTTAAGCTTACCCTCGTGACTTCAGACCATGAATTGAGAAAGGATGATTAACACTATGGAAACAAATGAAATGTGACGCTAACATTCACTTGATTTAGATGACCAAAATGATACATTGTTCTTGAAATTAATCATGTATGTAAAGGATGTAAGCGATATTTGCATATACAATGTTTATATTATATCAATAGCTGCCATTTGGCTGGTATCGTTGGTGACATGACGAATAAGATTAGAACAATAGAGGCATCTATGGAAATAGGGTGCAACGTTAACAAGTGCTTAATGCTGGATATTTTTGGCAGTGATTGTTTGGTAAAAAATAGTATATCATACACTTGCACTTCATCTTGTAAATATACATGGGCTCTAATTTAATGATTAGGAACTGAAGCGGAAGGCTTCAAGGTAAAATCACGTGTGTTATATGGACAAAATATGAAAAATATAAATTAATATAAATAAGAGTAGGGATTTGTTATGTGAAATATTTAAACATAATCATGAATGTCAATTGACAGAGGTATATGAAGAAATATATCCCATAGGGTTGAAAGTCAATTTTCCGAATTAAGTCTGTCTTCAGTTGCATTTGAAAGTTCCACCCATGTGACTGTAGGTCTCCGAGGGTTTTTAAACTCATTAATTGTAAAACGCTTGATTTGTGAATAAGGCAGCAATGCCGATACGCGTACAGCGATATAATTAAAAGTGCGAAGAAATCCATTGGAGTGTCGTACCTTGTATCGGTGTCCGATTACTATTGGAAAATTGGAACTGGAGGAAAAAAATAAATAAATATATATATATATATATATAAAGCAGTCCATAGCCTGATGCGTTTCGGGATAACAATCCCGTTCTTAAAGGAAGCATGTAAGCAATGCAGCAGCCATTTCCTACCAATTTATCCCTATTTAACATAATTATGCTCAGGTGAGTACGAGTCAGTGTTATGCATCTTGGCATCAGTAGTTCTTCTTTCACCCATGTGAGTTTGCTACAAAACTGCGTGCCCTTAGTAATTCCTTCTGCCAATGCAAACAACCCCAAACGTTGCCCTCAGATGTATGGCCCTGTCAATCCGCATCACGTTGCCCCAAATAAGACAGCTGCAGCCCTCAAGAATCCCGTGGTGGGGCACTTCACGGCCGGGCCGGCGGTAATAATGAAATACTAGAGAGTTGCCATCAAACGAAGTGCACTCTTCAACAGACAAAGTTATTCACGAAGAGCAGTCTTGGTGAGTTACATAAACAAAGCAATCTAATATATATGAGATAAAACTTCATATTCCGTATCTGAACACAAAGGACTCGCACTCCAGGATCGCGTTATTCAATTTAATGGTACAAATGGCAACGCGTTTCGACCTTGGCGGTCTTTTTCAAAAGCCAATTTGCATGTGTAGCCAAACCCCTTATAAAGTGACTAAGACATAAAAAACAGACAATCCAAGTTGGCTGCTTGCCTAAAAAATAAAAATGCAAACAGACTCCCTAATTCCTGTAGATCCATTAGAATTCATGTGACTTATCTTACATGATTTCACTTATATGCTTGATACACAATTTTCCATCAAGGTATGATCTTCCATTTTAAACAATACCACACAATGCGCAAAATCATATATATGTGCGCAGGTTGGTTAAACACATGCCAAACTGAAATATATAACATTAAATTCAATTTACACCGTTCAAAGAGTCCATAATATACATAACTGCTAAGAATGCCATCATATCACAAATGTGCTAACCCTGATTAAAGTAAAGCTCCCTGGAAAAAGCAGTATGCTAGTATGTAATGGTTTTAGCCAAGTGGCCTTAGGCTTCATAAACTAGATAAGTCACCAAACTATACAAACAGCAGCCAAAAATCCAAGACTACTAAAAACTATAAGGATATGAAGTGTGAAGGGTGGACACCACGTGTCATGAAACAATAAGACATTAAAACCAAGAGAGGATCAGAATCCGATCCATGGTGTAGTTGTACCAATATATATTCTCAGATATTGGCAGTCTCCACTTGCACGTCCCTAAAATTCGAGCACCGCGCCGATGATGTGACAGCCAGACGGCAAGAATCGGAAGGAGTGTAACATTGAGAGGAGACGAACTGTGCATGCGGTGTAAGGTGTACCAACAGTGTTGAAACATGCAGGGAGGGCAGAAGAGATGCGATTGCTGTTTAGTGAGACTGATGGGGACACACTTGTAGGAGGTTGAGCAACGTAGCTGCTATCTGGGAACAAAAATTCAAAAAAGATGTTGACACAATATGAGAAACTACAGAAAAAAGAGATAAGCAGATGGTGGGAGGTGTCATCATTAGACAACTATATTGAAGTGGGAAGAGTGCCTAGGGGGTTAAGAATCTTGATTAACCCCACATACCAGAATCCACATCCTAGGCTACTGGAAGAATGGTCGTGATTGATGGCAGCCACATGCAAAAACATGTTGGGGCTTCTATCAAAATATGCAGGGATAGAATTGGAGGCGACCTGTAAAGAAATTGCCAGATTGAAGGAAGAGCTTGATAAACATCCTGCGCAATAAGAAATAAAGGAGGCGCTTAAATAAATGGAGCCTAGGCTTGGGAAGAATGAAGAGGAAATAAAACAGAAGAAACATCACAAATTCCTCAGAGATAAACAGGACTATGCGAGTGGTCTGATTCTAACATTTGGTAAAAGGTATGATTGGGCTATAAGACAATTCAAGCAGATGGGAGAGCTGAGACAGCAAGAGTTGGTGACATCGGAGTCGGGCTCTGAGAGTTACTCGGATTTGGAAGAACAATCAGGAACTTTGAGAAAGGATTCCCTAGCCTTTGCTTTTTTGGAGAAATATCGTTTTTTTACAATCAAACAAGACACTGAGATCAAAACCTACGGAAGGAGGGAGAGGAAGAAATGCAAGCGGAAGAGGAGGAAAATCCAGAGAGGAGGACGCAAGCAAAAAAGACTTAATGCTGCATGGGAGCACAACTTGGCAAACCAAAAGGAAATAATGGCTGAGAAAAATCTAATGGTGATGAACTTGTCCTCACATGATCTCACAGACGATGAACAGTCCTTATTGGAACAAGGTCTAACATTTTGCCCCACAGCTAATTTTGATTACAGTAGAACTTGTATTGATGTCTTTCTGTATATACGTAAGTTGAAGCTAATGAAAGTTTTTTTGCATAAAAAGAAGAAGGAAACCACACTTTATGTTGGTGATAATACTGAAAGTCATGGTCATACCTTTGACTGTTTATGCTTGAAGGATATTGAGGGACTTGCGAGCCTGGCAGAATTGAATGAGGAAATTGGGGGATGATCCAATGAGAAAGAACTTTTGGAACAATTGGGGCTAGAGACGTGAAGAGCAGCCACAAGCAAATTTAAACCCAAATCCACATTTAACCCTAATTTACCACACAATAGCTTAGACACCTTCCGTGAGGTTATAACACGTGGACTTATGAAAATATGGACTAACACTAGGAATGTACATGCACATAATCTCACACCCGGGCAGAGATTAGCATTGGGTACATTGAATGCGGACCAGAGTTTTGTCATCAAGCCATCTGATAAAGGGGGCAACATTGTTCTATGGGATATCGACAAGTACAGGCAAGAAGCTAATAGACAACTTATTATAATAGGGAGTTACATAAGATCTAATAAGAAGGCATATGATGATGCCACTAGTAGATTTTATGTTGAACTCAATCGCTGGAGACAACAGGGACTTCTGGAGGAGGAAGAATGTTGCTTCCTTTATAGTAAGAAACCAATGGCTCAATGTTTTTATATGCTACCGAAAGTGCAGAAGGACAGTATTGACCCGCCAGGTAGGCCAATTGTATCTGCAAATGGTAGCCTCCTGGAAAATACCTCTGTGTTTTTGGATTCTTTCTTGTTCCCATATGTCCTGAGTCTCCCCTCGTACTGCAGGGACAGTACAGACTTTATCAGTAAGATAGAGGGTATTCCATGACACGATGGCTACTGGTTGGTCACAATTGATGTAGTTTCTCTGTATATGTGCATTGAACATACCGAGGGCATCAGGGCATGCAAACACTTCTTCAGGGACAAGTCTATTTTTCTTTATGACCACTCTATGATGTTATTGGACATGTTAACCTTTTGCTTAGAGAATAATTTTTTCCTCTTTGAGGACAAGTGGCACAAGCAGGTGGTCGGAAAGGGGATGGGAAGCTGCTTCACACCGAGCAACGCCTGTATGTTTATGGGCTGGTGGGAGGAACAACAGGTGTGGGTGGAGGAAAATGAGCAGCTGACCAGACATATTGTATTCTGCACACTGTTTATTGACAAAAGGTTTATGATTTGGGTTGGCACCAAGGCAGAACTTGACAAGTTCTTCGGGGTGCTAGCTGAGAATGAGAGCAACTTACGTTTCACACAGAGGTGTAATCAGACTGAAATTGATTTCTTGGATGTTTGTGTTAAAATAGAGAGTAATACTATTTTGACCAGCTTGCATAGAAAGACAACCTCAGGTAATAGCATCCTACATGCAGGAAGTCACCATACACCCAAACTTAAATGGAGTATTCCCTTTGGGGAGTTCATTAGAGCTAAGCGTAACTTTAACACACAGCAGGCTTACGAGAAGGAGAAGCATGATTGGAAGATTCAGAAAGAGGGGTTACCTGCCCAGAGAGTTAGAGGCAGCAGACACAAAGGCAGCCAAACTCCAAAGACCTACATTGCTGGTGAAAAAACCTAATAACACTAATGATGAAAATCAAGTGAGGTTGATCACTACATGAAACACAGAATCAGCGTTTGTCAGGTATGTTCCCAACAAACATTGGCATATAATCAGAAATGACCCTGTGAGAGGTTCACACATCACTGCACACCCATTGATCACATACAGGAAGTCCCGTTCTTTGCAGTAGCAGTAGGAATATGAAAACATTTCCATTACCAACTGGAAGGACAGGGTAAATTCATGAATTGTAACAGTAACTGTTTGTGTCTATGTGATAGTCTGTCCCTGTGATAAGATGTATGTGGGGCGTACAATTTTCCCAATGAAAAAGAAGGTTTTAGAGCACCTCAGAGCAATCAGGAATAGAGATTTGAGTTACTCCACAGCTAGACATTGGTTGAAATACCATAACCGAGACTGTGACAATCTCTCTTTCTTTGGAATTGACAGGGTTGTGGCAACCCCTAGAGAGGGAGACCGAGAGAGACAACTGTGGATATTGGAGTCTAGATATATTATTCTTCTGGGAAGCAAGTCACCTTTTGGACTCAATGAGGACAAGGAGATTCTAGTGTAAGACAACATCCATGTTTTGGATCAGCAAATCAAGCCCTAGAGGGTGTACAATAGCCAATGGACATCAAGAGCATGCTTATAGAGGATGTGCTGGCTATACATCACAATACATTGTCCCAAACCCCCAAGTGCAAGTGGGAAAAGTAGCCTACGAAAGCATAGTAAATACATAAGACAAAGAAAATTAGCATATCACAAAAAGAAATCATGCAAGCCAACATGAGTAAGGTTAATCACAAAATTAAACATATAGAAATGCAAAATAAATATGAAATACAGTTAGATGTCCCCCAATCAAGCCCAAGTGGGCAAATCAGGCTGGTGCAGCCTCACAAGACAGATCAAGCCTCTGTAGGTGGGAGGAAAACCTAAGGGTAGGTCTCTCCAAGGGGCAAGCCCTTAAAAGCAATGTGAATATGTGAAAATGTGCGTGCAGAAGACCATACAGAAAGTATATAAACTGTGTTACGAACACAAGTGATAAAAATGCATTCCAAAGGTATCTACAATGTCACAAATCTCATAAAGGGAATACCTTCTCATAGGCAGCTGAGAAAGACAAAGGAGGGATTGGGAAAAACTGGGGATGGGTTGATAAAGGGAAGTGGGAAGGGAGAGAAGGGAGATCCAGAGGCTAGTAACAAACACATAATCCATGTAGTCTGTCAATCTGCGTAGGAAGAAAAAAGTGCAAATGAAAACAATGTTATCCAAAATACAAAAGAAAGAGTCCTCATCAGTTACATATGTTGTGTGCAGAATAGTAAACATATATCTGACTCAGAGAGGTCATCAAAAGTTTGCGGGGCTTGCTGAATTAATACATCAAGTACACATAGTCCCTGGTAGTATCAGCTGGAGTGTACCAGGAAAGCAAAAACAAAACAAAACAGCAACTCATAGAGGAGATAGACAAGATTTTATCTGCCATGTTTGTCCAGTTCAAGTGTGAACTTCTGAAGAAAAGGGTAGGGAGCTCTTGACGATGATCACTCAGGTTTCGTGGATATTTCCCTTCCTTTCCTCCTGTGAGAACAGAGACAGATAGCAGAATTAGTGTGGGGTGGAGGAAAGGTTTTAGCAAGATATAATGTAATACAACATAATACAATATACCTCTATCGCCAATAGGTAGTTATAGTTAGGACCTAGTTTCCATAGGAAAAGCGTTTTTCTTTTGCCAATATCTTTGGCGCCGTTTGACGAATCTTCGCAAAAGTTTCAAAACTAATGGTTCGCTCAGGTCAGCTCCTGTCTTGAAAGTTTCGGGGTGATTCGTCGAGCGGGGGCGGAGAAAAAAGGGGGGTCCTAAAACTCATTTTCTCCATGTTAATTTCTATAGGAAACTTTAGACAAAGCTACAGCCTGAACTGCTAAACGGAATTACACCAAATTTGGCAAAAAGGTAGGTCTTGGTTCAGAAACGTTCTTTTTTTTAAATGGTGTGAATCAAAAATAAAAAAATATCGACATCTGGGGACCGCGGTGGATTTGCGAACCCTCCAGAGCACGAGCTTGTGTCTAATTGGCTGCCAACACTCCAAACCTGGAAGTGTTGGCAGCCATTTTGTGACTCGGTAGAACCTAGTCACAAGAAAAAAGGTGAAAAATGAAGAAAATGGGGCAGGGTAGAAACACCCTGACTCCCTAGGCCTGGTCAGGGGGTCCCACAGGGACCCCCAGGGCCAAAAAAAGCATTTTTAAAAATATTTGTGCTGGGTGCGCAAATCCGTCTGAATTATTTTTTTTTTAAACGAAGCGTGGGCTCCCGCGCTTCGTTTCTTTAAGCCCCCGGGTGGGCCACGTCCCGGGGGCAACGTTTTATTATGGTGCGGGGGACCACCACCTCCCCGGGGCTTTAATGATAGTGTGCGGGGGGGCACGCAGTCCCCCCCGCAGCCCTGCCCCGGGGACTGCCACCTCCCCCGGGGCTTCAAATTTAATAGGGCGGGGGGGCCTCGCGGGCCACCCAAGCCCCAGGGACGACCACCTTCTATAATGTAAATTAGTGTGGGGGGCTCCTGTCCCTCCCACACTGCCCCGGGCACCACCTCCTTCCCAGGGCACACTGAAATTAAGGGCCGGGTTCCTCACGGGCCCCCCAAGCCCCGGGGACCGCCACCTCCCCAGGGCTCCAAAACAATTAAAGAAGTGTGGGGGCTCCTGACCCCCCACACTGCCCCAGGGACCACCACCTCCCCGGGGCACTAATTATGCTAATGTGGGGGTCCGTTGCAGAGCCCCGGCCCCGGGGACCACCACCTCCCTGGGGCTACATACATGTTGGGAGGGGTGCCGCGTGGCACCCCTCCTGGAGCCCTTCTTGGCCCTAGGGACCGCCATCCCCCAGGGCCAGCTCCAGCAATGTCCCGTGGTGCCCACCCCCGGGACATTGCAGTTTGCAATGACAGGGCGGGAGCTCCCGCCCTGTCATTCCACGAAGCAAAGCAGATTGCTTTTGGACAAAGGGAGCTGCTGTCAGCAGCTCCCCTTGTCCAAAAGCAATGCCAGCTCCCGCAGGAGGTGGGGAGCTGCCTGGGACCATGGGGGCATTGGGGCTCCCCCCACGGTCCCCAACGTGAGGGCCTTCCCTGGGGGATGGGGTCCTCGGGCCAGAAGTGGCTCAGGGAAGGGGGGCCCACTCCCATAAAATTTTAATAATAAAAATAAAATAAAAGAGGCAAAGCCCCCCTCCTTTAAAATAAAACAATAAAATAAAAAAATTTAAAAAATGGCCATGCCCCGGGGGATGGGGTCCCCGGGGCCGAAATCGGCCTCGGCAGGGGGCTGCGTGGCCCCCTTCCCATTTTTTTAATTTTTTTTTAAAAATGGGTCAGGCCCTGGGGGATGGGGTCCCCAGGGCCCAGAAAATATTAAGAGAAGGGGGGCCACACAGCCCCCCTTCTAACAATAATTAAAAAAAGGCAGAAGCTGGCATCTCACCGGAGGCCAGCCCCCTACCTGCACCACTGTGCAAACGCGCCTCCTGGCATGTTCTGGATTGGGGGATTAAGTCCCCTTGAATCCTAAGGGTCCTTAGGGGCCAACTAGCCCACCAGGTACCTCCAGTAAGCCCCACACAGTGGGATTGCTGAGAGGTGGTCCGAGGCCACGCCCCTTTTTACACCACTCTGCAAACGTGCCTCTTGGCGCATTGCTGGTGGGGCGATGAGGTCCTCTTGTGTCCTGAGGACCTCAGGACTAAAGTGGACTTCATCCCCAACCAAGAGCGCACCAGGAGGTGCGTTTGCAGAGTGGTGGACAAAGGGGGCGTGGCCTGTGTCCACCTCTCAGCAAACCCACTATCTGGGGCTTACTTGAGGTATCAGGTAGGCTAGTTGGCCCTTAAGGACCCCCACAGGCGAAGGGGACTTCAATCCCCATCCAAGAGCGCACCAGGAGGTGCGTTTCCAGAGTGGTGGGAAAAGGGGGCATGGCCTGCTATGAGAACTTAGCAATCCTGCTGTGTGGGACTTACTGGAGATAATAGGAGGGGTAGTTGGCCCCCAAAGAAGTCCTTGGGGGCCGACTACCCCTCCTGTTACCTCCAGTAAGTCCCACACAGTGGGATTGCTAAGAGGTCTTCGGAGGTCACGCCCCCCCTTTCTCCACCACTCTGCAAATGCGCCTCCTGGCACACTACGGGTTGGGGGATGAAGTCCACTTTACTCCTGAGGGACTTTGGGGGCCAAGAAGCCCTCCTGGTACCGCCTGTAAGTCCTACCCAGCGGAATTCCTCAGTGATGGTCGGAGGCTCAGCACCCATTCTCCACCACTCTGCAAACGCGACTACTAGTTAAAGAAGCATTTGCTATGTAATAGGATTCGCATTTGCGAGAGTTAGAGCGATTGGCATTATAAATTGACATTGACATTGTAAAGATTTTAACTAATGGTTTTTACTAATGTTTTTTGGGGTGGAGAGGAGTGGATGTACGTTGTGTGTAGTGGAATTATGTTGTATGTTGTGCAGTGAAATTATGTGGATAGAAAGTATGTGGTATTTAGTGTATAGGAATTATGTATAGTGGGATTATGTGTTATGGAGATGTGGTATGGTAGTCTATGTTGTGGAGTGGTAACCTCAGGTTTAGTCTTCCTCGTTTCCATAGACACTAAACTATGAACTCAATGAGACAAAAAAGCAGAAGGAATCACTGATGAGCACTTCTGGACCTAGTCAGAGGTATGAGCAGGGCCACTGGAATTATGCGACTGTTTGGCTGCACCGACTTTCGCACAATTATACATTTTCCGCATTAGCCACATAATCCATCATCTGCTGCCTAATCTGCAGATTTGAACAAAAAAAGCCTTGCTTCTATCTCAAACGGCTCAAACATTACCAAAAATGCAGTGACAAGTGTTACAGTGTGGTGGAAGGTCCTTTGCAAACCTAGAATGGTCATCTGTTACTTATTGCTAAATGTGGGTGTTAAATTGGTACTAATGGTGTGCAAGCCACTCTTGCTTTTTTCTGCACCTATCTTGCCTCTTTCTGCATTTCTGTTGCTTCTTTCTGCACCTTTCTTTCTTTTTCTGCATTTCTCTTGCCTCTTTCTGCACATCTCTTCTACTTTCTGCACCTCTTTTGCCTCTTTCTGCACATCTGTTGCCTCTTTCTGCACATCACTTGCTTCTTTGTGCACCCATCTTCCCTCTTTCTGCACCCTTCCTGCCTCTTTCTGCACCTCTGTTTCTTCTTTCTGCACCCCTATTGCCTCTTTCTCCACCCCTCTTCCCCCTTTCTGCATGTCTGTTACTTCCTTCTGCACTTCTCTTGCCTCTTTCTCCACCTCTCTTCCCCTCTTTCTGCATCTCTGTTGCTTCTTTCTGCACTTATCTTGCGTCTTTCTGCACCTCTCTTACTTCTTTCTGCACCCCTTGTGCCTCTTTCTGCACCCTGCTTCTCTTTTTGCACTCCTCTTGCCTCTTTCTACACCTCAGTTCCTTCTTGCTGCAATTCTTTTGTTTCTTTCTGCACCTCTCTTGCTTCTTTCTGCACCCCTATTGCCTCTTTCTCCACCCCTCTTCCCCCTTTCTGCATGTCTGTTACTTCCTTCTGCACTTCTCTTACCTCTTTCTCCACCTCTCTTCCCTCTTTCTGCATCTCTGTTGCTTCTTTCTGCACTTATCTTGCATCTTTCTGCACCTCTCTTGCTTCTTTCTGCACCCCTTGTGCCTCTTTCTGCACCCTTCTTCTCTTTTTGCACTCCTCTTGCCTCTTTCTGCACCTCTGTTCCTTCCTTCTGCACTTCTTTTGTTTTTCTGCACCTCTCTTGCTTCTTTCTGCACCCCTCTTGCCTCTTTCTCCACCCCTCTTCCCCCTTTCTGCACCTCTGTTCCTTCTTTCTGCACTTCTTTTGTTTCTTTCTGCACCTCTCACTTCTTTCCGCATACCTTACCTCTGTTTTTTTGTTTCTTTCTGCACGTCTCTTGCTTCTTTCTGCACCCCTCGTGCCTCTTTCTGCACCCCTCTTCCCTCTTTTTGCACCCCTCTTGCCTCTTTCTGCACCTCTGTCGCTTCTTTCTGTACTCCTCTTGCTTCTTTCTACACCTCTCTTGCTTCTTTCTGCACCACTCGTGCTTATTTCTGCACCCATTGTGCCTCTTTCTGCACCCCTCTTGCCTCTTTCTGCACCCTCTTGACTCTTTCGGCACTTCTTTTGTTTCTTTCTGCAGCTCTCATGCTTCTTTATGCACCCCTTGCCTCTTTCTCCACCCTCTTCCCTATTTCTGTACCCCTGTTGCCACTTTCTGCACCTCTGTTCCTTCTTTCTGCACTTCTTTTGTTTCTTTCTGCAACTCTCATGCCTCTTTCTGCACCCCTCGTGCCTCTTTCTGCACCCTCGTGCTTATTTCTGCACCCATTGTGCCTCTTTCTGCACCCCTCTTGCCTCTTTCTGCACCCCTCTTGACTCTTTCGATACTTCTTTTGTTTCTTTCTGCAGCTCTCATGCTTCTTTATGCGCCCCCTTGCCTCTTTCTCCACCCCTCTTCCCTATTTCTGTACCCCTGTTGCCACTTTCTGCACCTCTGTTCCTTCTTTCTGCACTTCTTTTGTTTCTTTCTGCAACTCTCATGCCTCTTTCTGCACCCCTTGTGCCTCTTTCTGCACCCCTCCTCCCTCTTTTTGCACCCCTCTTGCCTCTTTCTGCACCTCTTTTCCTTCTTTCTGCACTGCTTTTGTTTCTTTCTGCAGTTCTCATGCTTCTTTCTGCACCCCCTTGCCTCTTTCTCTACCCTCTTCCCTATTTCTGCACCCCTGTTGCCCCTTTCTGCACCTCTGTTCCTTCTTTCTGCACTTCTTTTGTTTCTTTCTGCACGTCTCTTGCTTCTATCTGCACCCCTGTTGCCTCTTTCTGCACCCCTCTTCCCTCTTTTTGCACCCCTCTTGCCTCTTTCTGCACCTCTGTTGCTTCTTTCTGCGCTCCTCTTGCTTCTTTCTACACCTCTCTTGCTTCTTTCTGCACCACTTGTGCTTCTTTCTGCACCCTCTTCCTCTTTTCTGCACGCCCTTTTGCCTCTTTCTGCACCTCTGTTCCTTCTTTCTGCACTTCTTTTGTTTCTTTCCGCAGCTCTCTTGCTTCTTTCTGCACCCTTGCCTCTTTCTCCACCCCTCTTCCTTCACCCCTGTTGCCTCTTACTGCACCTCTGTTCCTTCTTTCTGCACTTCTTTTGTTTCTTTCTGCACCTCTCTTGCTTCTTTCTGCTTCCCTCGTGCCTCTTTCTGTACCCCTCTTTTCCCTTTCTGCATCTCTGTTGCTTCTTTCTGCACCCCTTGTCCCTCTTTCTGCACCCCTCTTGCCTCTTTCTGTACCCCTCGTGCCTCTTTCAGCACCACTCTTCCCTATTTCTGCACCCCTGTTGCCCCTTTCTGCACCTCTCTTGCTTCTTTCTGCTTCCTGCGTGCCTCTTTCTGTACCCCTCTTCCACCTTTCATCATCTCTGTTGCTTCTTTCTGCACCCCTTGTGTCTCTTTCTGCACCCCTCTTGCCTCTTTCCGCACCCCTCTTGCCTCTTTCCTCACCTCTGTTCCTTCTTTCTGCACTTCTTTTGTTTTTTCTGAAGCTCTCTTGCTTCTTTCTGCACCCCCTTGTCTCTTTCTCCACCCCTCTTCCTTCACCCCTGTTGCCTCTTACTGCACCTCTGTTCCTTCTCTCTGCACTTCTTTTGTTTCTTTCTGCACCTCTCTTGCTTCTTTCTGCTTCCCTCGTGCCTCTTTCTGTACCCCTCTTTTCCCTTTCTGCATCTCTGTTGCTTCTTTCTGCACCCCTTGTGCCTCTTTCTGCACCCCTCTTGCCTCTTTCTGTACCCCTCGTGCCTCTTTCTGCACCCCTCTTCCCTATTTCTGCACCCCTGTTGCCCCTTTCTGCACCTCTCTTGCTTCTTTCTGCTTCCTGCGTGCCTCTTTCTGTACCCCTCTTCCCCCTTTCAGCATCTCTGTTGCTTCTTTCTGCACCCCTTGTGTCTCTTTCTGCACCCCTCTTGCCTCTTTCCTCACCTCTGTTCCTTCTTTCTGCACTTCTTTTGTTTTTTCTGCAGCTCTCATGCCTCTTTCTGTACCCTTTGCCTCTTTCTCCACCCCTCTTCCCTATTTCTACACCACTGTTGACCGTTTCTGCACCTCTGTTCCTTCTTTCTGCACTTCTTTTGTTTCTTTCTGCACGTCTCTTGCTTCTTTCTGCACCCCTGTTGCCTCTTTCTGCACCCCTCTTCCCTCTTTTTGCACCCCTCTTGCCTCTTTCTGCACCTCTGTTGCTTCTTTCTGCACTCCTCTTGCTTCTTTCTACTACTCTCTTGCTTCTTTCTGCACCACTTGTGCTTCTTTCTGCACCCTCTTCCCTCTTTCTGCACGCCCTCTTGCCTCTTTCTGCACCCCTGTTCCTTTTTTCTGCACTTCTTTTGTTTCTTTCTGCACCTCTCTTGCTTCTTTCTGCACCCCTCTTGCCACTTTCTCCACCCCTGTTCCCCTCTCTTTGCATCTCTGTTGCTTCTTTCTGCACTTCTCTTGCCTCTTTCTCCACCCCTCATCCCTCTTTTTGCACCTCTGTTGCGTCTTTCTGCACTTCTCTTGCTTCTTTCTACATCTCTGTCCCTTCTTTCTGCAACCCTTGTGCCTCTTTCTGCACCCCTCTTCTCTCTTTCTGCACCCCTCTGGCCTCTTTCTACACCTCTGTTTCTTCTTTCTGCACTTCTTTTGTTTCTTTCTGCAACTCTTGCTTCTTTCTTCACCCCTCTTGCTTGTTTCTGCACCCCTTGTGCCTCTTTCACACCCATCTTCCCTCTTTCTGCACCCCTCTTGCCTCTTTCTACACCTCTGTTCCTTTTTTCTGCACTTCTTTTGTTTCTTTCTGCACCTCTCTTGTTTCTTTCTGTATCCCTCTTGCCTCTTTCTCCACCCCACTTCCCCTTTCTGCATCTATGTTGCTTCTTTATGCACTTCTCTTGCTTCTTTCTGCGTCTCTCTTGCTTCTTTCTGCCCCCTTGTGCCTCTTTCTGCATCCCTCTTCCTCTTTATGCACTCCTCTTGCCTATTTCTGCACCTCTATTGCTTCTTTCTGCACTTCTTTTGTTTCTTTCTGCACCACTCTTGCTTCTTTCTGCACCTCTGTTCCTTCTTTCTGCACTTCTTTTATTTCTTTCTGAACCCCTTTTACCTCTTTCTGCACCCCTTTTGCCTCTTTCTGCACCCCTCTTGCCTCTTTCTGCACCTCTGTTCCTTCTTTCTGCCCTTCTTTTCTTTCTTTCTGAAGCTCTCTTGCTTCTTTCTGCACCCCCTTGTCTCTTTCTCCACCCCTCTTCCTTCACCCCTGTTGCCTCTTACTGCACCTCTGTTCCTTCTCTCTGCACTTCTTTTGTTTCTTTCTGCACCTCTCTTGCTTCTTTCTGCTTCCCTTGTGCCTCTTTCTGTACCCCTCTTTTCCCTTTTCTGCATCTCTGTTGCTTCTTTCTGCACCCCTTGTGCCTCTTTCTGCACCCCTCTTGCCTCTTTCTGCACCCCTCTTGACTCTTTCAGCACTTCTTTTGTTTCTTTCTGCAGCTCTCATGCTTCTTTATGCACCCCCTTGCCTCTTTCTCCACCCTCTTCCCTATTTCTGTACCCCTGTTGCCACTTTCTGCACCTCTGTTCCTTCTTTCTGCACTTCTTTTGTTTCTTTCTGCACTTCTCTTGCTTCTTTCTGCACCCTCGTGCCTCTTTCTGCACCCCTCTTCCCTCTTTTTGCACCCCTCTTGCCTCTTTCTGCACCTCTGTCGCTTCTTTCTGTACTCCTCTTGCTTCTTTCTACACCTCTCTTGCTTCTTTCTGCACCACTCGTGCTTATTTCTGCACCCATTGTGCCTCTTTCTGCACCCCTCTTGCCTCTTTCTGCACCCCTCTTGACTCTTTCGGCACTTCTTTTGTTTCTTTCTGCAGCTCTCATGCTTCTTTATGCACCCCCTTGCCTCTTTCTCCACCCCTCTTCCCTATTTCTGTACCCCTGTTGCCACTTTCTGCACCTCTGTTCCTTCTTTCTGCACTTCTTTTGTTTCTTTCTGCAACTCTCATGCCTCTTTCTGCACCCCTCGTGCCTCTTTCTGCACCCCTCGTGCTTATTTCTGCAACCATTGTGCCTCTTTCTGCACCCCTCTTGCCTCTTTCTGCACCCCTCTTGACTCTTTCGGCACTTCTTTTGTTTCTTTCTGCAGCTCTCATGCTTCTTTATGCGCCCCTTGCCTCTTTATCCACCCCTCTTCCCTATTTCTGTACCCCTGTTGCCACTTTCTGCACCTCTGTTCCTTCTTTCTGCACTTCTTTTTGTTTCTTTCTGCAACTCTCATGCCTCTTTCTGCTCCCCTCGTGCCTCTTTCTGCACCCCTCCTCCCTCTTTTGCACCCCTCTTGCCTCTTTCTGCACCTCTTTTCCTTCTTTCTGCACTTCTTTTGTTTCTTTCTGCCGATCTCATGCTTCTTTCTGCACCCCTTGCCTCTTTCTCCACCCCTCTTCCCTATTTCTGCACCCCTGTTGCCCCTTTCTGCACCTCTGTTCCTTCTTTCTGCACTTCTTTTGTTTCTTTCTGCACGTCTCTTGCTTCTATCTGCACCCCTGTTGCCTCTTTCTGCACCCCTCTTCCCTCTTTTTGCACCCCTCTTGCCTCTTTCTGCACCTCTGTTGCTTCTTTCTGCGCTCCTCTTGCTTCTTTCTACACCTCTCTTGCTTCTTTCTGCACCACTTGTGCTTCTTTCTGCACCCTCTTCCCTCTTTCTGCACGCCCTTTGCCTCTTTCTGCACCTCTGTTCCTTCTTTCTGCACTTCTTTTGTTTCTTTCCGCAGCTCTCTTGCTTCTTTCTGCACCCCCTTGCCTCTTTCTCCACCCCTCTTCCTTCACCCCTGTTGCCTCTTACTGCACCTCTGTTCCTTCTTTCTGCACTTCTTTTGTTTCTTTCTGCACCTCTCTTGCTTCTTTCTGCTTCCTGCGTGCCTCTTTCTGTACCCCTCTTCCCCTTTCAGCATCTCTGTTGCTTCTTTCTGCACCCCTTGTGTCTCTTTCTGCACCCCTCTTTCCTCTTTCCGCACCCCTCTTGCCTCTTTCCTCACCTCTGTTCCTTCTTTCTGCACTTCTTTTGTTTTTTCTGAAGCTCTCTTGCTTCTTTCTGCACCCCCTTGTCTCTTTCTCCATCCCTCTTCCTTCACCCCTGTTGCCTCTTACTGCACCTCTGTTCCTTCTCTCTGCACTTCTTTTGTTTCTTTCTGCACCTCTCTTGCTTCTTTCTGCTTCCTGCGTGCCTCTTTCTGTACCCCTCTTCCCCCTTTCAGCATCTCTGTTGCTTCTTTCTGCACCCCTTGTGTCTCTTTCTGCACCCCTCTTTCCTCTTTCCGCACCCCTCTTGCCTCTTTCCTCACCTCTGTTCCTTCTTTCTGCACTTCTTTTGTTTTTTCTGAAGCTCTCTTGCTTCTTTCCGCACCCCTCTTGCCTCTTTCCTCACCTCTGTTCCTTTTTTCTGCACTTCTTTTGTTTCTTTCTGCACCTCTCTTGTTTCTTTCTGTATCCCTCTTGCCTCTTTCTCCACCCCACTTCCCCCTTTCTGCATCTATGTTGCTTCTTTATGCACTTCTCTTGCTTCTTTCTGCGTCTCTCTTGCTTCTTTCTGCCCCCTTGTGCCTCTTTCTGCATCCCTCTTCCCTCTTTATGCACTCCTCTTGCCTATTTCTGCACCTCTATTGCTTCTTTCTGCACTTCTTTTGTTTCTTTCTGCACCACTCTTGCTTCTTTCTGCACCTCTGTTCCTTCTTTCTGCACTTCTTTTATTTCTTTCTGAACCCCTTTACCTCTTTTCTGCACCCCTTTTGCCTCTTTCTGCACCCCTCTTGCCTCTTTCTGCACCTCTGTTCCTTCTTTCTGCCCTTCTTTTCTTTCTTTCTGAAGCTCTCTTGCTTCTTTCTGCACCCCTTGTCTCTTTCTCCACCCCTCTTCCTTCACCCCTGTTGCCTCTTACTGCACCTCTGTTCCTTCTCTCTGCACTTCTTTTGTTTCTTTCTGCACCTCTCTTGCTTCTTTCTGCTTCCCTTGTGCCTCTTTCTGTACCCCTCTTTTCCCTTTCTGCATCTCTGTTGCTTCTTTCTGCACCCCTTGTGCCTCTTTCTGCACCCCTCTTGCCTCTTTCTGCACCCCTCTTGACTCTTTCAGCACTTCTTTTGTTTCTTTCTGCAGCTCTCATGCTTCTTTATGCACCCCCTTGCCTCTTTCTCCACCCCTCTTCCCTATTTCTGTACCCCTGTTGCCACTTTCTGCACCTCTGTTCCTTCTTTCTGCACTTCTTTTGTTTCTTTCTGCAACTCTCATGCCTCTTTCTGCACCCCTCGTGCCTCTTTCTGCACCCTCGTGCTTATTTCTGCAACCATTGTGCCTCTTTCTGCACCCCTCTTGCCTCTTTCTGCACCCCTCTTGACTCTTTCGGCACTTCTTTTGTTTCTTTCTGCAGCTCTCATGCTTCTTTATGCGCCCCTTGCCTCTTTCTCCACCCCTCTTCCCTATTTCTGTACCCCTGTTGCCACTTTCTGCACCTCTGTTCCTTCTTTCTGCACTTCTTTTGTTTCTTTCTGCAACTCTCATGCCTCTTTCTGCTCCCCTCGTGCCTCTTTCTGCACCCCTCCTCCCTCTTTTTGCACCCCTCTTGCCTCTTTCTGCACCTCTTTTCCTTCTTTCTGCACTTCTTTGTTTCTTTCTGCCGATCTCATGCTTCTTTCTGCACCCCTTGCCTCTTTCTCCACCCCTCTTCCCTATTTCTGCACCCCTGTTGCCCCTTTCTGCACCTCTGTTCCTTCTTTCTGCACTTCTTTTGTTTCTTTCTGCACGTCTCTTGCTTCTATCTGCACCCCTGTTGCCTCTTTCTGCACCCCTCTTCCCTCTTTTTGCACCCCTCTTGCCTCTTTCTGCACCTCTGTTGCTTCTTTCTGCGCTCCTCTTGCTTCTTTCTACACCTCTCTTGCTTCTTTCTGCACCACTTGTGCTTCTTTCTGCACCCTCTTCCCTCTTTCTGCACGCCCTTTGCCTCTTTCTGCACCTCTGTTCCTTCTTTCTGCACTTCTTTTGTTTCTTTCCGCAGCTCTCTTGCTTTTTTCTGCACCCCCTTGCCTCTTTCTCCACCCCTCTTCCTTCACCCCTGTTGCCTCTTACTGCACCTCTGTTCCTTCTTTCTGCACTTCTTTTGTTTCTTTCTGCACCTCTCTTGCTTCTTTCTGCTTCCTGCGTGCCTCTTTCTGTACCCCTCTTCCCCCTTTCAGCATCTCTGTTGCTTCTTTCTGCACCCCTTGTGTCTCTTTCTGCACCCCTCTTTCCTCTTTCCGCACCCCTCTTGCCTCTTTCCTCACCTCTGTTCCTTCTTTCTGCACTTCTTTTGTTTTTTCTGAAGCTCTCTTGCTTCTTTCTGCACCCCTTGTCTCTTTCTCCATCCCTCTTCCTTCACCCCTGTTGCCTCTTACTGCACCTCTGTTCCTTCTCTCTGCACTTCTTTTGTTTCTTTCTGCACCTCTCTTGCTTCTTTCTGCTTCCTGCGTGCCTCTTTCTGTACCCCTCTTCCCCCTTTCTGCGTCTCTCTTGCTTCTTTCTGCCCCCTTGTGCCTCTTTCTGCATCCCTCTTCCCTCTTTATGCACTCCTCTTGCCTATTTCTGCACCTCTATTGCTTCTTTCTGCACTTCTTTTGTTTCTTTCTGCACCACTCTTGCTTCTTTCTGCACCTCTGTTCCTTCTTTCTGCACTTCTTTTATTTCTTTCTGAACCCCTTTTACCTCTTTCTGCACCCCTTTTGCCTCTTTCTGCACCCCTCTTGCCTCTTTCTGCACCTCTGTTCCTTCTTTCTGCCCTTCTTTTCTTTCTTTCTGAAGCTCTCTTGCTTCTTTCTGCACCCCTTGTCTCTTTCTCCACCCCTCTTCCTTCACCCCTGTTGCCTCTTACTGCACCTCTGTTCCTTCTCTCTGCACTTCTTTTGTTTCTTTCTGCACCTCTCTTGCTTCTTTCTGCTTCCCTTGTGCCTCTTTCTGTACCCCTCTTTTCCCTTTCTGCATCTCTGTTGCTTCTTTCTGCACCCCTTGTGCCTCTTTCTGCACCCCTCTTGCCTCTTTCTGCACCCTCTTGACTCTTTCAGCACTTCTTTTGTTTCTTTCTGCAGCTCTCATGCTTCTTTATGCACCCCCTTGCCTCTTTCTCCACCCCTCTTCCCTATTTCTGTACCCCTGTTGCCACTTTCTGCACCTCTGTTCCTTCTTTCTGCACTTCTTTTGTTTCTTTCTGCACTTCTCTTGCTTCTTTCTGCACCCTCGTGCCTCTTTCTGCACCCCTCTTCCCTCTTTTTGCACCCCTCTTGCCTCTTTCTGCACCTCTGTCGCTTCTTTCTGTACTCCTCTTGCTTCTTTCTACACCTCTCTTGCTTCTTTCTGCACCACTCGTGCTTATTTCTGCACCCATTGTGCCTCTTTCTGCACCCCTCTTGCCTCTTTCTGCACCCCTCTTGACTCTTTCGGCACTTCTTTTGTTTCTTTCTGCAGCTCTCATGCTTCTTTATGCACCCCCTTGCCTCTTTCTCCACCCCTCTTCCCTATTTCTGTACCCCTGTTGCCACTTTCTGCACCTCTGTTCCTTCTTTCTGCACTTCTTTTGTTTCTTTCTGCAACTCTCATGCCTCTTTCTGCACCCCTCGTGCCTCTTTCTGCACCCCTCGTGCTTATTTCTGCAACCATTGTGCCTCTTTCTGCACCCCTCTTGCCTCTTTCTGCACCCCTCTTGACTCTTTCGGCACTTCTTTTGTTTCTTTCTGCAGCTCTCATGCTTCTTTATGCGCCCCTTGCCTCTTTCTCCACCCCTCTTCCCTATTTCTGTACCCCTGTTGCCACTTTCTGCACCTCTGTTCCTTCTTTCTGCACTTCTTTTGTTTCTTTCTGCAACTCTCATGCCTCTTTCTGCTCCCCTCGTGCCTCTTTCTGCACCCCTCCTCCCTCTTTTTGCACCCCTCTTGCCTCTTTCTGCACCTCTTTTCCTTCTTTCTGCACTTCTTTTGTTTCTTTCTGCCGATCTCATGCTTCTTTCTGCACCCCTTGCCTCTTTCTCCACCCCTCTTCCCTATTTCTGCACCCCTGTTGCCCCTTTCTGCACCTCTGTTCCTTCTTTCTGCACTTCTTTTGTTTCTTTCTGCACGTCTCTTGCTTCTATCTGCACCCCTGTTGCCTCTTTCTGCACCCCTCTTCCCTCTTTTTGCACCCCTCTTGCCTCTTTCTGCACCTCTGTTGCTTCTTTCTGCGCTCCTCTTGCTTCTTTCTACACCTCTCTTGCTTCTTTCTGCACCACTTGTGCTTCTTTCTGCACCCTCTTCCCTCTTTCTGCACGCCCTTTTGCCTCTTTCTGCACCTCTGTTCCTTCTTTCTGCACTTCTTTTGTTTCTTTCCGCAGCTCTCTTGCTTCTTTCTGCACCCCCTTGCCTCTTTCTCCACCCCTCTTCCTTCACCCCTGTTGCCTCTTACTGCACCTCTGTTCCTTCTTTCTGCACTTCTTTTGTTTCTTTCTGCACCTCTCTTGCTTCTTTCTGCTTCCTGCGTGCCTCTTTCTGTACCCCTCTTCCCCCTTTCAGCATCTCTGTTGCTTCTTTCTGCACCCTTGTGTCTCTTTCTGCACCCCTCTTTCCTCTTTCCGCACCCCTCTTGCCTCTTTCCTCACCTCTGTTCCTTCTTTCTGCACTTCTTTTGTTTTTTCTGAAGCTCTCTTGCTTCTTTCTGCACCCCCTTGTCTCTTTCTCCATCCCTCTTCCTTCACCCCTGTTGCCTCTTACTGCACCTCTGTTCCTTCTCTCTGCACTTCTTTTGTTTCTTTCTGCACCTCTCTTGCTTCTTTCTGCTTCCCTCGTGCCTCTTTCTGTACCCCTCTTTTCCCTTTCTGCATCTCTGTTGCTTCTTTCTGCACCCCTTGTGCCTTTTTCTGCACCCCTCTTGCCTCTTTCTGTACCCCTCGTGCCTCTTTCTGCACCCCTCTTCCCTATTTCTGCACCCCTGTTGCCCCTTTCTGCACCTCTCTTGCTTCTTTCTGCTTCCTGCGTGCCTCTTTCTGTACCCCTCTTCCCCCTTTCAGCATCTCTGTTGCTTCTTTCTGCACCCCTTGTGTCTCTTTCTGCACCCCTCTTGCCTCTTTCCTCACCTCTGTTCCTTCTTTCTGCACTTCTTTTGTTTTTTCTGCAGCTCTCATGCCTCTTTCTGTACCCTTTGCCTCTTTCTCCACCCCTCTTCCCTATTTCTACACCACTGTTGACCGCTTCTGCACCTCTGTTCCTTCTTTCTGCACTTCTTTTGTTTCTTTCTGCACGTCTCTTGCTTCTTTCTGCACCCCTGTTGCCTCTTTCTGCACCCCTCTTCCCTCTTTTTGCACCCCTCTTGCCTCTTTCTGCACCTCTGTTGCTTCTTTCTGCACTCCTCTTGCTTCTTTCTACTACTCTCTTGCTTCTTTCTGCACCACTTGTGCTTCTTTCTGCACCCCTCTTCCCTCTTTCTGCACGCCCTCTTGCCTCTTTCTGCACCCCTGTTCCTTTTTTCTGCACTTCTTTTGTTTCTTTCTGCACCTCTCTTGCTTCTTTCTGCACCCCTCTTGCCACTTTCTCCACCCCTGTTCCCCCTCTTTGCATCTCTGTTGCTTCTTTCTGCACTTCTCTTGCCTCTTTCTCCACCCCTCATCCCTCTTTTTTCACCTCTGTTGCGTCTTTCTGCACTTCTCTTGCTTCTTTCTACATCTCTGTCCCTTCTTTCTGCAACCCTTGTGCCTCTTTCTGCACCCCTCTTCTCTCTTTCTGCACCCCTCTGGCCTCTTTCTACACCTCTGTTCCTTCTTTCTGCACTTCTTTTGTTTCTTTCTGCAACTCTTGCTTCTTTCTTCACCCCTCTTGCTTGTTTCTGCACCCCTTGTGCCTCTTTCACACCCATCTTCCCTCTTTCTGCACCCCTCTTGCCTCTTTCTACACCTCTGTTCCTTTTTTCTGCACTTCTTTTGTTTCTTTCTGCACCTCTCTTGTTTCTTTCTGTATCCCTCTTGCCTCTTTCTCCACCCCACTTCCCCCTTTCTGCATCTATGTTGCTTCTTTATGCACTTCTCTTGCTTCTTTCTGCGTCTCTCTTGCTTCTTTCTGCCCCCTTGTGCCTCTTTCTGCATCCCTCTTCCCTCTTTATGCACTCCTCTTGCCTATTTCTGCACCTCTATTGCTTCTTTCTGCACTTCTTTTGTTTCTTTCTGCACCACTCTTGCTTCTTTCTGCACCTCTGTTCCTTCTTTCTGCACTTCTTTTATTTCTTTCTGAACCCCTTTTACCTCTTTCTGCACCCCTTTTGCCTCTTTCTGCACCCCTCTTGCCTCTTTCTGCACCTCTGTTCCTTCTTTCTGCCCTTCTTTTCTTTCTTTCTGAAGCTCTCTTGCTTCTTTCTGCACCCCCTTGTCTCTTTCTCCACCCCTCTTCCTTCACCCCTGTTGCCTCTTACTGCACCTCTGTTCCTTCTCTCTGCACTTCTTTTGTTTCTTTCTGCACCTCTCTTGCTTCTTTCTGCTTCCCTCGTGCCTCTTTCTGTACCCCTCTTTTCCCTTTCTGCATCTCTGTTGCTTCTTTCTGCACCCCTTGTCCCTCTTTCTGCACCCCTCTTGCCTCTTTCTGTACCCCTCGTGCCTCTTTCTGCACCCCTCTTCCCTATTTCTGCACTCCTGTTGCCCCTTTCTGCACCTCTCTTGCTTCTTTCTGCTTCCTGCGTGCCTCTTTCTGTACCCCTCTTCCCCCTTTCAGCATCTCTGTTTCTTCTTTCTGCACCCCTTGTGTCTCTTTCTGCACCCCTCTTGCCTCTTTCCGCACCCCTCTTGCCTCTTTCCTCACCTCTGTTCCTTCTTTCTGCACTTCTTTTGTTTTTTCTGAAGCTCTCTTGCTTCTTTCTGCACCCCCTTGTCTCTTTCTCCACCCCTCTTCCTTCACCCCTGTTGCCTCTTACTGCACCTCTGTTCCTTCTCTCTGCACTTCTTTTGTTTCTTTCTGCACCTCTCTTGCTTCTTTCTGCTTCCCTCGTGCCTCTTTCTGTACCCCTCTTTTCCCTTTCTGCATCTCTGTTGCTTCTTTCTGCACCCCTTGTGCCTCTTTCTGCACCCCTCTTGCCTCTTTCTGTACCCCTCGTGCCTCTTTCTGCACCCCTCTTCCCTATTTCTGCACCCCTGTTGCCCCTTTCTGCACCTATCTTGCTTCTTTCTGCTTCCTGCGTGCCTCTTTCTGTACCCCTCTTCCCCCTTTCAGCATCTCTGTTGCTTCTTTCTGCACCCCTTGTGTCTCTTTCTGCACCCCTCTTGCCTCTTTCCTCACCTCTGTTCCTTCTTTCTGCACTTCTTTTGTTTTTTCTGCAGCTCTCATGCCTCTTTCTGTACCCTTTGCCTCTTTCTCCACCCCTCTTCCCTATTTCTACACCACTGTTGACCGTTTCTGCACCTCTGTTCCTTCTTTCTGCACTTCTTTTGTTTCTTTCTGCATGTCTCTTGCTTCTTTCTGCACCCCTGTTGCCTCTTTCTGCACCCCTCTTCCCTCTTTTTGCACCCCTCTTGCCTCTTTCTGCACCTCTGTTGCTTCTTTCTGCACTCCTCTTGCTTCTTTCTACTACTCTCTTGCTTCTTTCTGCACCACTTGTGCTTCTTTCTGCACCCCTCTTCCCTCTTTCTGCACGCCCTCTTGCCTCTTTCTGCACCCCTGTTCCTTTTTTCTGCACTTCTTTTGTTTCTTTCTGCACCTCTCTTGCTTCTTTCTGCACCCCTCTTGCCACTTTCTCCACCCCTGTTCCCCCTCTTTGCATCTCTGTTGCTTCTTTCTGCACTTCTCTTGCCTCTTTCTCCACCCCTCATCCCTCTTTTTGCACCTCTGTTTCGTCTTTCTGCACTTCTCTTGCTTCTTTCTACATCTCTGTCCCTTCTTTCTGCAACCCTTGTGCCTCTTTCTGCACCCCTCTTCTCTCTTTCTGCACCCCTCTGGCCTCTTTCTACACCTCTGTTCCTTCTTTCTGCACTTCTTTTGTTTCTTTCTGCAACTCTTGCTTCTTTCTTCACCCCTCTTGCTTGTTTCTGCACCCCTTGTGCCTCTTTCACACCCATCTTCCCTCTTTCTGCACCCCTCTTGCCTCTTTCTACACCTCTGTTCCTTTTTTCTGCACTTCTTTTGTTTCTTTCTGCACCTCTCTTGTTTCTTTCTGTATCCCTCTTGCCTCTTTCTCCACCCCACTTCCCCCTTTCTGCATCTATGTTGCTTCTTTATGCACTTCTCTTGCTTCTTTCTGCGTCTCTCTTGCTTCTTTCTGCCCCCTTGTGCCTCTTTCTGCATCCCTCTTCCCTCTTTATGCACTCCTCTTGCCTATTTCTGCACCTCTATTGCTTCTTTCTGCACTTCTTTTGTTTCTTTCTGCACCACTCTTGCTTCTTTCTGCACCTCTGTTCCTTCTTTCTGCACTTCTTTTATTTCTTTCTGAACCCCTTTTACCTCTTTCTGCACCCCTTTTGCCTCTTTCTGCACCCCTCTTGCCTCTTTCTGCACCTCTGTTCCTTCTTTCTGCCCTTCTTTTCTTTCTTTCTGAAGCTCTCTTGCTGCTTTCTGCACCCCCTTGTCTCTTTCTCCACCCCTCTTCCTTCACCCCTGTTGCCTCTTACTGCACCTCTGTTCCTTCTCTCTGCACTTCTTTTGTTTCTTTCTGCACCTCTCTTGCTTCTTTCTGCTTCCCTTGTGCCTCTTTCTGTACCCCTCTTTTCCCTTTCTGCATCTCTGTTGCTTCTTTCTGCACCCCTTGTGCCTCTTTCTGCACCCCTCTTGCCTCTTTCTGCACCCCTCTTGACTCTTTCAGCACTTCTTTTGTTTCTTTCTGCAGCTCTCATGCTTCTTTATGCACCCCCTTGCCTCTTTCTCCACCCCTCTTCCCTATTTCTGTACCCCTGTTGCCACTTTCTGCACCTCTGTTCCTTCTTTCTGCACTTCTTTTGTTTCTTTCTGCACTTCTCTTGCTTCTTTCTGCACCCCTCGTGCCTCTTTCTGCACCCCTCTTCCCTCTTTTTGCACCCCTCTTGCCTCTTTCTGCACCTCTGTCGCTTCTTTCTGTACTCCTCTTGCTTCTTTCTACACCTCTCTTGCTTCTTTCTGCACCACTCGTGCTTATTTCTGCACCCATTGTGCCTCTTTCTGCACCCCTCTTGCCTCTTTCTGCACCCCTCTTGACTCTTTCGGCACTTCTTTTGTTTCTTTCTGCAGCTCTCATGCTTCTTTATGCACCCCTTGCCTCTTTCTCCACCCCTCTTCCCTATTTCTGTACCCCTGTTGCCACTTTCTGCACCTCTGTTCCTTCTTTCTGCACTTCTTTTGTTTCTTTCTGCAACTCTCATGCCTCTTTCTGCACCCCTCGTGCCTCTTTCTGCACCCCTCGTGCTTATTTCTGCACCCATTGTGCCTCTTTCTGCACCCCTCTTGCCTCTTTCTGCACCCCTCTTGACTCTTTCGGCACTTCTTTTGTTTCTTTCTGCAGCTCTCATGCTTCTTTATGCGCCCCCTTGCCTCTTTCTCCACCCCTCTTCCCTATTTCTGTACCCCTGTTGCCACTTTCTGCACCTCTGTTCCTTCTTTCTGCACTTCTTTTGTTTCTTTCTGCAACTCTCATGCCTCTTTCTGCACCCCTCGTGCCTCTTTCTGCACCCCTCCTCCCTCTTTTTGCACCCCTCTTGCCTCTTTCTGCACCTCTTTTCCTTCTTTCTGCACTTCTTTTGTTTCTTTCTGCCGATCTCATGCTTCTTTCTGCACCCCTTGCCTCTTTCTCCACCCCTCTTCCCTATTTCTGCACCCCTGTTGCCTCTTTCTGCACCCCTCTTCCCTCTTTTTGCACCCCTCTTGCCTCTTTCTGCACCTCTGTTGCTTCTTTCTGCGCTCCTCTTGCTTCTTTCTACACCTCTCTTGCTTCTTTCTGCACCACTTGTGCTTCTTTCTGCACCTTCTTCCCTCTTTCTGCACGCCCTTTTGCCTCTTTCTGCACCTCTGTTCCTTCTTTCTGCACTTCTTTTGTTTCTTTCCGCAGCTCTCTTGCTTCTTTCTGCACCCCCTTGCCTCTTTCTCCACCCCTCTTCCTTCACCCCTGTTGCCTCTTACTGCACCTCTGTTCCTTCTTTCTGCACTTCTTTTGTTTCTTTCTGCACCTCTCTTGCTTCTTTCTGCTTCCCTCGTGCCTCTTTCTGTACCCCTCTTTTCCCTTTCTGCATCTCTGTTGCTTCTTTCTGCACCCCTCGTCCCTCTTTCTGCACCCCTCTTGCCTCTTTCTGTACCCCTCGTGCCTCTTTCTGCACCCCTCTTCCCTATTTCTGCACCCCTGTTGCCCCTTTCTGCACCTCTCTTGCTTCTTTCTGCTTCCTGCGTGCCTCTTTCTGTACCCCTCTTCCCCCTTTCAGCATCTCTGTTGCTTCTTTCTGCACCCCTTGTGTCTCTTTCTGCACCCCTCTTGCCTCTTTCCGCACCCCTCTTGCCTCTTTCCTCACCTCTGTTCCTTCTTTCTGCACTTCTTTTGTTTTTTCTGAAGCTCTCTTGCTTCTTTCTGCACCCCCCTTGTCTCTTTCTCCATCCCTCTTCCTTCACCCCTGTTGCCTCTTACTGCACCTCTGTTCCTTCTCTCTGCACTTCTTTTGTTTCTTTCTGCACCTCTCTTGCTTCTTTCTGCTTCCCTCGTGCCTCTTTCTGTACCCCTCTTTTCCCTTTCTGCATCTCTGTTGCTTCTTTCTGCACCCCTTGTGCCTCTTTCTGCACCCCTCTTGCCTCTTTCTGTACCCTCGTGCCTCTTTCTGCACCCCTCTTCCCTATTTCTGCACCCCTGTTGCCCCTTTCTGCACCTCTCTTGCTTCTTTCTGCTTCCTGCGTGCCTCTTTCTGTACCCCTCTTCCCCCTTTCAGCATCTCTGTTGCTTCTTTCTGCACCCGTTGTGTCTCTTTCTGCACCCCTCTTGCCTCTTTCCTCACCTCTGTTCCTTCTTTCTGCACTTCTTTTGTTTTTTCTGCAGCTCTCATGCCTCTTTCTGTACCCTTTGCCTCTTTCTCCACCCCTCTTCCCTATTTCTACACCACTGTTGACCGTTTCTGCACCTCTGTTCCTTCTTTCTGCACTTCTTTTGTTTCTTTCTGCACGTCTCTTGCTTCTTTCTGCACCCCTGTTGCCTCTTTCTGCACCCCTCTTCCCTCTTTTTGCACCCCTCTTGCCTCTTTCTGCACCTCTGTTGCTTCTTTCTGCACTCCTCTTGCTTCTTTCTACTACTCTCTTGCTTCTTTCTGCACCACTTGTGCTTCTTTCTGCACCCCTCTTCCCTCTTTCTGCACGCCCTCTTGCCTCTTTCTGCACCCCTGTTCCTTTTTTCTGCACTTCTTTTGTTTCTTTCTGCACCTCTTGCTTCTTTCTGCACCCCTCTTGCCACTTTCTCCACCCCTGTTCCCCCTCTTTGCATCTCTGTTGCTTCTTTCTGCACTTCTCTTGCCTCTTTCTCCACCCCTCATCCCTCTTTTTGCACCTCTGTTGCGTCTTTCTGCACTTCTCTTGCTTCTTTCTGCATCTCTGTCCCTTCTTTCTGCAACCCTTGTGCTTCTTTCTGCACCCCTCTTCTCTCTTTCTGCACCCCTCTGGCCTCTTTCTACACCTCTGTTCCTTCTTTCTGCACTTCTTTTGTTTCTTTCTGCAACTCTTGCTTCTTTCTTCACCCCTCTTGCTTGTTTCTGCACCTCTCTTGCCTCTTTCACACCCATCTTCCCTCTTTCTGCACCCCTCTTGCCTCTTTCTACACCTCTGTTCCTTTTTTCTGCACTTCTTTTATTTCTTTCTGCACCTCTCTTGTTTCCTTCTGTATCCCTCTTGCCTCTTTCTCCACCCCACTTCCCCCTTTCTGCATCTCTGTTGCTTCTTTATGCACTTCTCTTGCTTCTTTCTGCGTCTCTCTTGCTTCTTTCTGCCCCCTTGTGCCTCTTTCTGCATCCCTCTTCCCTCTTTATGCACTCCTCTTGCCTATTTCTGCACCTCTATTGCTTCTTTCTGCACTTCTTTTGTTTCTTTCTGCACCACTCTTGCTTCTTTCTGCACCTCTGTTCCTTCTTTCTGCACTTCTTTTATTTCTTTCTGAACCCCTTTACCTCTTTCTGCACCCCTTTTGCCTCTTTCTGCACCCCTCTTGCCTCTTTCTGCACCTCTGTTCCTTCTTTCTGCCCTTCTTTTCTTTCTTTCTGAAGCTCTCTTGCTTCTTTCTGCACCCCCTTGTCTCTTTCTCCACCCCTCTTCCTTCACCCCTGTGGCCTCTTACTGCACCTCTGTTCCTTCTCTCTGCACTTCTTTTGTTTCTTTCTGCACCTCTCTTTGCTTCTTTCTGCTTCCCTTGTGCCTCTTTCTGTACCCCTCTTTTCCCTTTCTGCATCTCTGTTGCTTCTTTCTGCACCCCTTGTGCCTCTTTCTGCACCCCTCTTGCCTCTTTCTGCACCCCTCTTGACTCTTTCGGCACTTCTTTTGTTTCTTTCTGCAACTCTTGCTTCTTTCTTCACCCCTCTTGCTTGTTTCTGCACCCCTCGTGCCTCTTTCACACCCATCTTCCCTCTTTCTGCACCCCTCTTGCCTCTTTCTACACCTCTGTTCCTTTTTTCTGCACTTCTTTTGTTTCTTTCTGCACATCTCTTGTTTCTTTCTGTATCCCTCTTGCCTCTTTCTCCACCCCACTTCCCCCTTTCTGCATCTCTGTTGCTTCTTTATGCACTTCTCTTGCTTCTTTCTGCGTCTCTCTTGCTTCTTTCTGCCCCCCTTGTGCCTCTTTCTGCATCCCTCTTCCCTCTTTATGCACTCCTCTTGCCTATTTCTGCACCTCTGTTCCTTCTTTCTGCACTTCTTTTATTTATTTCTGAACCCCTTTTACCTCTTTCTGCACCCCTTTTGCCTCTTTCTGCACCCCTCTTGCCTCTTTCTGCACCTCTGTTCCTTCTTTCTGCCCTTCTTTTCTTTCTTTCTGAAGCTCTCTTGCTTCTTTCTGCACCCCCTTGTCTCTTTCTCCACCCCTCTTCCTTCACCCCTGTTGCCTCTTACTGCACCTCTGTTCCTTCTCTCTGCACTTCTTTTGTTTCTTTCTGCACCTCTCTTGCTTCTTTCTGCTTCCCTTGTGCATCTTTCTGTACCCCTCTTTTCCCTTTCTGCATCTCTGTTGCTTCTTTCTGCACCCCTTGTGCCTCTTTCTGCAACCCTCTTGCCTCTTTATGCACCCCCTTGCCTCTTTCTCCACCCCTCTTCCCTATTTCTGTACCCCTGTTGCCACTTTCTGCACCTCTGTTCCTTCTTTCTGCACTTCTTTTGTTTCTTTCTGCACGTCTCTTGCTTCTTTCTGCACCCCTCGTGCCTCTTTCTGCACCCCTCTTCCCTCTTTTTGCACCCCTCTTGCTTCTTTCTACACCTCTCTTGCTTCTTTCTGCACCACTCGTGCTTCTTTTTGCACCCCTCTTGCCTCTTTCTGCACCTCTGTTCCTTCTTTCTGCACTTCTTTTGTTTCTTTCTGCAACTCTCATGCTTCTTTCTGCACCCCTCGTGCCTCTTTCTGCACCTCTCCTCCCTCTTTTTGCACCCCTCTTGCCTCTTACTGCACCTCTGTTCCTTCTCTCTGCACTTCTTTTGTTTCTTTCTGCACCTCTCTTGCTTCTTTCTGCTTCCCTTGTGCATCTTTCTGTACCCCTCTTTTCCCTTTCTGCATCTCTGTTGCTTCTTTCTGCACCCCTTGTGCCTCTTTCTGCAACCCTCTTGCCTCTTTATGCACCCCCTTGCCTCTTTCTCCACCCCTCTTCCCTATTTCTGTACCCCTGTTGCCACTTTCTGCACCTCTGTTCCTTCTTTCTGCACTTCTTTTGTTTCTTTCTGCACGTCTCTTGCTTCTTTCTGCACCCCTCGTGCCTCTTTCTGCACCCCTCTTCCCTCTTTTTGCACCCCTCTTCCCTCTTTTTGCACCCCTCTTGCTTCTTTCTACACCTCTCTTGCTTCTTTCTGCACCACTCGTGCTTCTTTTTGCACCCCTCTTGCCTCTTTCTGCACCTCTGTTCCTTCTTTCTGCACTTCTTTTGTTTCTTTCCGTACCTCTCTTGCTTCTTTTTGAACCCTTCATGCCTCTTTCTGCACCTCTCCTCCCTCTTTTTGCACCCCTCTTGCCTCTTTCTGCACCTCTTTTCCTTCTTTCTGCACTTCTTTTGTTTCTTTCTGCCGATCTCATGCTTCTTTCTGCACCCCTTGCCTCTTTCTCCACCCCTCTTCCCTATTTCTGCACCCCTGTTGCCCCTTTCTGCACCTCTGTTCCTTCTTTCTGCACTTCTTTTGTTTCTTTCTGCACGTCTCTTGCTTCTATCTGCACCCCTGTTGCCTCTTTCTGCACCCCTCTTCCCTCTTTTTGCACCCCTCTTGCCTCTTTCTGCACCTCTGTTGCTTATTTCTGCACTCCTCTTGCTTCTTTCTACACCTCTCTTGCTTCTTTCTGCACCACTTGTGCTTCTTTCTGCACCCTCTTCCCTGTTTCTGCACGCCCTCTTGCCTCTTTCTGCACCTCTGTTCCTTCTTTCTGCACTTCTTTTGTTTCTTTACGCAGCTCTCTTGCTTCTTTCTGAACCCCCTTGCCTCTTTCTCCACCCCTCTTCCTTCACCCATGTTGCCTCTTACTGCACCTCTGTTCCTTCTTTCTGCACTTCTTTTGTTTCTTTCTGCACCTCTCTTGCTTCTTTCTGCTTCCCTTGTGCCTCTTTCTGTACCCCTCTTTTCCCTTTCTGCATCTCTGTTGCTTCTTTATGCACCCCTTGTGCCTCTTTCTGCACCCCTCTTGCCTCTTTCTGTACCCCTCGTGCCTCTTTCTGCACCCCTCTTCCCTATTTCTGCACCCCTGTTGCCCCTTTCTGCACCTCTGTTCCTTCTTTCTGCACTTCTTTTGTTTCTTTCTGCACGTCTCTTGCTTCTTTCTGCACCCCTCGTGCCTCTTTCTGCACCCCTCTTCCTTCTTTTTGCACCCCTCTTGCCTCTCTCTGCACCTCTGTTGCTTCTTTCTGCACTCCTCTTGCTTCTTTCTACACCTCTCTTGCTTCTTTCTGCACCGCTCGTGCTTCTTTCTGCACCCCTCTTCCCTCTTTCTGCACGCCGTCTTGCCTCTTTCTGCACCTCTGTGTCTTCTTTCTGCACTTCTTTTGTTTCTTTCTGCACCTCTCTTGCTTCTTTCTGCACCCCTCTTGCCACTTTCTCCACCCCTGTTCCCCCTCTTTGCATCTCTGTTGCTTCTTTCTGCACTTCTCTTGCGTCTTTCTCCACCCCTCATCCCTATTTCTGCACTTCTGTTGCTTCTTTCTGAACTTCTCTTACTTCTTTCTGCACCTCTGTCTCTTCTTTCTGCAACCCTTGTGCCTCTTTCTGCACCCCTCTTCTCTCTTTCTGCACCCCTCTTGCCTCTTTCTGCACCCCTGTTCCTTCTTTCTGCACTTCTTTTGTTTCTTTCTGCAACTCTCTTGCTTTTTTCTGCACCCCTCTTGCTTCTTTCTGCACCCCTCGTGCCTCTTTCACACCCCTCTTCCCTCTTTCTGCACCCCTCTTGCCTCTTTCTACACCTCTGTTCCTTCTTTCTGCACTTCTTTTGTTTCTTTATGCACCTCTCTTGTTTCTTTCTGTATCCCTCTGGCCTCTTTCTCCACCCCACCTCCCCACCTCCCCCTTTCTGCATCTCTGTTGCTTATTTATGCACTGCTCTTGCTTCTTTCTGCATCCCTCTTCCCTATTTCTGCACTCCTCTTGCCTCTTTCTGCACCTCTATTGCTTCTTTCTGCACTTCTTTTGTTTCTTTCTGCACACCTCTTGCCTCTTTCTGCGCATCTGTTCCTTGTTTCTGCACTTCTTTTGTTTCTTTCTGCACCCCTTTTGCCTCTTTCTGCACCCCTTTTGCGTCTTTCTGCACTCCTCTTGCCTCTTTCTGCACCTCTGTTCCTTCTTTCTGCACTTCTTGTGTTTCTTTCTGCAGCTCTCTTGCTTCTTTCTGCACCCCTTGCCTCTTTCTCCACCCCTCTTCCCTCTTTCTTCACCCCTGTTGCCTCTTTCTGAACCTCTGTCCCTTCTTTCTACACTTCTTTTGTTTCTTTCTGCACATCTCTTGCTTCTTTCTGCACCCCTCGTGCCTCTTCCTGTACCACTCTTCCCTCTTTTTGCACCCCTCTTGCCTCTTTCTGCACCTCTGTTGCTTCTTTCTGCACTACTCTAGCTTCTTTCTGCACCTCTTTGCTTCTTTCTGCACCACTCGTGCTTCTTTCTGCATCCCTCTTCCCTCTTTCTGCACCCCTCTTGCCTCTTTCTGCACCTCTGTTTCTTCTTTCTGCTCTTCTTTTGTTTTTTTCTGCACCTCTCTTGCTTCTTTCTGCACCCCTCTTGCCACTTTCTCAACCCCAGTTCCCCCATTTTACATCTCTGTTGCTTCTTTCTGCACTTCTCTTGCCTCTTTGTCCACCCCTCATCCCTCTTTCTGCACTTCTGTTGCTTCTTTCTGCACTTCTCTTGCTTCTTTCTGCACCTCTGTCCCTTCTTTCTGCAACCCATGTGCCTCTTTCTGCACCTCTGTTCCTTCTTTCTGTACTTCTTTTGTTTCTTTCTGTAACTCTCTTGCTTCTTTCCGCACCCCTCTTGCTTCTTTCTACACCCCTCGTGCCTCTTTCACACACCTCTTCCCTCTTTCTGCACCCCTCCTGCCTCTTTCTGCACCTCTAATCCTTCTTTCTGCACTTCTTATGTTTCTTTCTGCATCTCTCTTGTTTCTTTCTGTATCCCTCTTGCCTCTTTCTCCACACCACTTCCCCCTTTCTGAATCTCTGTTGCTTCTTTCTGCACTTCTTTTGTTTCTTTCTGCACCCCTCCTTCCTCTTTCTGCACCTCTGTTCCTACTTCTTGCAGTTCTTTTATTCCTTTCTGCACATCTCTTGCTTCTTTCTGCACCCCTCGTGCCTCTTTCTGCATGCCTCTTCCCTCTTTTTGCACCACTCTTGCCTCTTTCTGCACCTCTGTTGCTTCTTTCTGCACTACTCTTGCTTTTTTCTGCACCTCGCTTGCTTCTTTCTTCACCCCTCTTGCTTCTTTCTGCACCCCTCGTGCCTCTTTCACACCCCTCTTCCCTCTTTCTGCACCCCTCTTGCCTCTTTCTGCACCTCTGTTCCTTCTTTCTGCACCTCTTTTGTTTCTTTCTGCACCTCTCTTGTTTCTTTCTGTATCCCTCTTGCCTCTTTCTCCAACCCACTTCCCCCTTTCTGCATCTCTGTTGCTTCTTTCTGCACTTCTCTTGTTTCTTTCAGCACCTCTCTTGCCTCTTTCTGTACCCCTCGTGCCTCTTTCTGCACCCCTCTTCCCTCTTTCTGCACTCCTCTTGCCTCTTTCTACACCTCTGTTGCTTCTTTCTGCACTTGAATTGTTTCTTTCTGCACCCCTCCTTCCTCTTTCTGCACCTCTGTTCTTCTTTCTGCAGTTCTTTTGTTTCTTTCTGCACATCTCTTGCTTCTTTCTGCACCCCTCGTTCCTCTTTCTGCACCCCTCTTCCCTCTTTTTGCACCCCCCTTTCCTCTTTTAGCACCTCTGTTCCTTCTTTCTGCTCTTTTGTTTCTTTCTTCACCTCTCTTGCTTCTTTCTGCACCCCTCTTGCCACTTTCTCCACCCCTGTTCCTCCTTTTTGCATCTCAGTTGCTTCTTTCTGCTCTTCGCTTGCCTCTTTCTCCGCCCCTCATCCGTCTTTCCGCACCTCTGTTGCTTCTTTCTGCACTTCTCTTGCTAATTTATGCACCTCTCTTCGTTCTTTCTGCACCCCTCGTGCCTCTTTCTGCCCCTCACTTGCTTATTTCTGCACCTCTGTTCCTTCTTTCTGTACTTCTTTTGTTTCTTTTTGCACCTCTCGCTTCTTTCTGTACCCCTTTTACCTCTTTCTGTACCCCTCTTCCCTCTTTCTGCACCCCTCTTGCCTCTTTCTGCACCTCTGTTCCTTCTTTCTGCACTTCTTTTGTTTCTTTCTGCAGCTCTTTTCCTTCTTTCTGCAGCGCCTTGCCTCTTTCTCCACCCCTCTTTCCTCTTTCTGCACCCCTGTTGCCTCTTTCTGCACCTCTGTTCCTTCTTTCTGCACTTCTTTTGTTTCTTTCTGCACATCTCCTGCTTCTTTCTGTACTTCTCTTGCCTCTTTCTGTACTCAAATGGGAAGTGCAAGCTGTCAAGTTTAAAGGTCTGCGTGCTCTTGTTACTGAGGTATATGTCTACTTGTATATGTATTCTCACATGTGTTTTGCATCTGAAGATGGAAGCTTAAAAAGTGGGCAGCTTCTTCTATAGGTGGTTAAATGTTCTCAGTTCTGCTCTGTCATTCAGTTGCACAGTCAGACATGTCTTATGTATGTAGGTGTTATAGAGCCCCTCAAATACACTATTGAATACCCATGTGCCCTGTATTATGAGCAGAAAGAAATACATACACCTTTTTGTACACAAATTTACAGAGAATTCTGTTTGAAACACAGGTATTCAAGTATTTCTATGTTTATTTTTATGTAACATGCCACTGTAAAAGCAGAGACACGCACGCATACCTTCACAAACTTGGTCAGACTTACAACAGTGATATGCTTAGGATTGCTGTTTTATATTTGGGAGGCCTAACATTCTGAGTAGTCGATTAATAGTGAACCTTCAAGAGAAAAGTAAGGTCTTAGACATCTTGGGAGAAGGATTAATGATTAGGATATGGAAGGATTAGTGATTAGGCTACTTTGTATGAGTCTGTTGTAAGGTACAGTCAAGGTAGGCCTCTTTCTGCACCTCTGTTGGTTCTTTCTGTACTTCTCTTGCTTCTTTCTGTACCTTTCTTCCTCTTTCTGGACTTCTGTTGCCTCTTTCTGCACTTCTCTTGCTTCTTTCTGCGCCTTTCTTCCACTTTCTTCACATGTCCTAACTATGTAGGCATATTTAGAAATTAGCATTTAAAAAACCTTAGAAATTCACTGAAAAAAACTGAAGTTTTAGGGACGTTATAGTTAGGAATTAGCATTTAAAAAACCTTTGAAATTCACTGAAAAAACCATAGGTTTCAGGGACGTTGTAGTTCGAAATTAGCATTAAAAAAACTTCGAAATTCACTGAAAAAACCACAGGTTTCAGGGACGTTATAGTTAGTTGGACATTTCACTCATACAAAACCAGAGAAATTCGGCCATTATAGTTAATTGAGCTAACTATAACTAGCGCACCTGCAATGCACTGCTGATGACGTCACATATTACATCACTCATGACATGGTCAGTGACATCACTGATGACATCACTCATGACATCTCAAATGACATCACTGATGACATCACTGATGCCATCATCCACTTAATAACTGATGCACCTCCTCACACCCTAATATAACCTTTCATATACCCACTCTAAAATACAGACTACCATTCTCGAAACCATAGACACACCAATACCAGTTAGTATATAGCCACTCACTGATTCATAGGTCTACAGACATCCAGTCACTCACGATACAGTCACTCATACACGCAGTCACTCATCAATACAGCTTCTGATATATGCACTCATACACCCATACAAACGCCCACAAACTGCTACTCATCCACAGAGATACTCACACACCTAGTCAGTCACCCAAAGACTCATTCACACTGCCATTTACTCACCAATACAGTTATACACACACCACCTCACTTATTCATACAGATACTAACACATACTTACTCTCTTATACAATCACTGACACAAGCACACACTCATCCATACAGCCACTCTCACAATCACTCACTCTCACATATAGTCACTTATATACTCCAACATTCCCATATACTGCCTTTCACATATGTAGTTACTCACACATATACCACTGAGACATCCATTCACTCACCAACATAGCCATACGCACACTCACTCGCCCATACAGCCTCTCACAGACCCACTCATGAACCCACACACCCACTGAATCACCCACTCATACATCCATGGAGGGAGTCACCCCCCCACCCACCCACACAGACACTCAGGCACCCATACAGGTAATCAGACAACCAATCATTAACCCATATAGACACTCATGTAGCTACTCACCAACCCATGCAGCCACTTACACACCAACTGACAGACTGATACAGATATTCACACAGATTAGTCATTCACCCATGCATTCAATAAGAAACGTTTAATCTCTCACTTAAACAGTCAGTCACACACCCACTAAATCATCCATTCAGACACTCATACACCTACTCATTCTTCAATACACCTTTGCGTATCTATAATTAACATTCCTAAACTTTTAAAAATCACCTAGTCTCTGGATGATGTCATCAGTGATGTCATTTGAGATGTCATCAGTGATGTCATCAGTGATGTCACTGACCATGTCATGAGTTATGTATTATGTGACGTCATCAGCAGTGCATTGCGGGGGCGCGAGTTATAGTTAGCTCAACTAACTATAACGGCCGAATTTCTCTGGTTTTGTAAGAGTGAAATGTCCAACTAACTATAACGTCCCTGAAACCTGTGGTTTTTTCTGTGAATATATATATATATACATATAAACAAATCAAAAAGAAATGTAATACATTGTAATAAATAAATGACATATTATTGTCAGAAACCAAAAATTATAATTTGAATTCAATACATTTTTTTAAAGAAACACTACTAACCCAAAACTCCATTCACCCTGCAAAATCAATAAACTATTTCCCCAAAAATGTATAAGAAATCTTGTAAGAAATTTGCACACTTAGGGGCTCATTACGATATGGGTCGGAAAGTCTCCGACTGGCATTCGGAAGCTTCCCGACCGCGTCAGAGCCCTTCCGACCGACTCGGTCGGTTTACGGTCCAAAGGCCCAATTACGATGCTAGTGGTCGAAAAGTACACCAGCCAGTCATTTCGATTCGGTTTGGACCGGCTTTCAGAGTTTTCCTGTCAGTCGGAACCACACCACAACCCTCTATGGATGGCGTTTCCGCCGTCGGGATTACGATGTCTGATTCCGACAGCCTTTCCTTGACGGCCTTTCTGACACAAAAAGGCTGTCAATTAGTGACTTTGGGGACCCTGGTAGGGCCCCCTTGCCCCCATGGCCTATAGTTGCTGGCCGAGGGAGTACCTAAGGTACCCCTCTGTAAAACCCTGCACTGCTTGGCAGGCACCATGGGGTGCCTGCGACAGGGTGCAGGGTTTTACACACACACACCCATTTCTCCATAGGAGCTTGTGCTACGGACGGTTTATGGCCGTAACACAAGCTCCCATAAGGAAGAATTGGAATCCAACTGAGCAGTGTTCGGTCACATCGTAGTCCGGAGGTGAGCACCGCAGACCGCCTGTCAGTCGGTCCCGAGTCCGAGATGTCGAAGGCTTTCTGACCGACATCGTAATGAGGCCCTTAATGTGATAATCGATAACTATCAGTTTGTATATATTTTATTTAAAATTCTAGCTACTCAATCCCCCAATAAGCCTCACAACCTGAAATTAAAATCTTTTAAATAACTTAAAACTGTATTAAATTTGTAAAAAATAAATAACAGTTAAATTAAAAAAACACATGCTTCTCAATCAAATTAGCGCCTCAAAAAATATACATCATTATAGTATTATAATATAATAAAAAATAAAATTGACAATTGCATAAATAATTAAATAAATATATATTAAAATACAGTGAAACTACGCACCAAAAACTTTATTGTCTTATTCAATATTTTAAACATTGATTTAACTGTAAAATAATAAAAAATATGCATTCACTTATGGTATTTTTGTCCACAATACATTTTGGGCCTTATTTATGAGAAATGTTGCATCGATGTGACAAAGCAGCGATGCAACACTTCTCAGTGCGCCCTCCTTGCACCACCATGGACGCGCCGTATTTACAGTACGGCGCATCATGTCGCAGGGAGTTACAGATGCATCAGTATTACTGTAGGCGCAAAAGTGACGCATTGCTGGAGTGTGTCTGAAAACAGTCCCAACTCCAGCAATTTGACCTTTCACATGGGGCAGGCCCCTTGTAAAAGGGCCTGCGGCACCCTTATGCCTGCCATGAGGCAGGAGTAAGGTTTTGACTCATTGGCGTCCTAGAAGTGGCGCAGTGAAATCTCATAGATTTCACTGTACTACTCCTACGACCCTTTCTTGCAGGGGAACTCCCACCCTGCATACATTATACCTGATGCAGGTATAATGTAGCACAGGGGTTTACGAAGTGACGCATCTGCATAGATGCGTCACTTTGTAAATATGGCGCAACGTGGCGCATTAGTTACGCCGCCGGAGCGTC
Source organism: Calotriton arnoldi (assembly GCA_963921515.1). Classification (NCBI taxonomy): domain Eukaryota; kingdom Metazoa; phylum Chordata; class Amphibia; order Caudata; family Salamandridae; genus Calotriton; species Calotriton arnoldi. The sequence continues at coordinate 1,097,515 of CAWUFW010003888.1, forward strand.
ACAAAAAGTAACGCAACAGCGGCGTAAATGTGACCCAAGGGCTAATAAATAAGCCCCCTTGTATTTTTGATATTTTCACCATATATTATAGTCAGATAATCTTTTGGAGTCGATATTTAGGTGGAACACCAAAGTCACAACGTCCCATAATTTTGTTGTCTTAAAATTATATTTGTAATCTCTCTTTTCTCTCACAGCAGAGGCAACCAATGAAGGAGTAGAACATTCCAACCAAATAATATCCGCATGAGATATGTTTCTTTTTAATGACATTATATGAATATAAGGAGTGAAAGTGAAATAAAATGAATATCGCATGAGCAGTGGCTATGCATTAAGCGTTACCTTGGGCATCATAGTGGGTTTACAGCTCAAAAAGATTCACTGGTCATTTGACCCTTCAGAGACATTTGAAATAATACCAAGCGTAGTTGACAATTTAGCAAACAAAGACCATATGGTCAAAACTAAAATAATCTTCTTCTAGGCAAGTAGACCTAACAGCAAATAATTAGCCACTTTTTTCATACCTGTTCCACACACTTAGAAACTGCTTATTAAAATATTGCATATTTTTTCTGGCCATATTCCTGACATAAAATTTAACTCATTCTGTCCCTCTTTGATTTAGCTAATTGGTCTGAATCTTGAAAACAGTCATGAGAGGTGATTCATTCATTCAACATATTTTATTCAGTTTCAATAAAACCAGAAAAGTACAATGAGCCATAAAGCAAAATAAAATCCGAAATATGCAATCAATAAAGCGTAAGGAAATATATTTAAAAAAAATAAGCCTAAAAATGAAACATAAATGATTTACTGTTGTAGCACTACAGACTGGCTCATGGCACAGCTCGACAATACAGTACCAGCAATTGAGGTAGCAACCAATTCAAAATTAAAATAAAGGTGACAATTCATATGTTAATTCTAACCTAGGTTCTCAAGCCTAAGAAATGTGTGGTATTGATTAAAAAAACACACATATATATATATATATATATATATATATATATATATTCACTGAAAAAACCATAGGTTTTAGGGAAAGTTATAGTTAGTTGGACATTTCACTCGTACAAAACCATAGAAATTCCCCCGTTATAGTTAGTTCAGCTAACTATAACTCGCGCCCCCGCAATGCACTGCTGATGACGTCACATATTACATCACTCATGACATGGTCAGTGACATCACTGATGACATCACTGATGCCATCTCAAATGACATCACTGATGACATCACTGATGACATCATCCAGTGACTGTGTGTTTCTGTAAAGTTTAAATATGTTTAATATATATAGGGAAAGGCGTATTGAAGAATGAGTGGGTGTATAAGTGTCTGAATGGATGATTTAGTAGGTGCGTGACTGACTCTACAAGTGAGTGATTAAACATATCTTACTGAATGCATGGGTTAGTGACTAAACTGTGTGAATGTCTGTATCCGTCTGTCTGTTGGTTTGTAAGCGGCTGCATGGCTTTCTGAATAGCTACATGAGTGTCTACATGGGTTATTGATTGATTGTCTGAGTATCTGTATGGGTGCCTGAGTGTTTGTGTGGGTGGGGTGTGTGTGACTCTGTGCATAGATGTGTGAGTTGGTGATTCACTGGGTGCATGGTTTCAAGAGTGCATCTGTGATGGACTGTATGGGTGGGTGAGTGTGTGTATGGGTGTGTTAGTGATTGAATGTATATCTCAGTGGTACATGTGTGAGTAACTACATATGTGAAAGGCAGTATATATGTGTGTTGGAGTATATAAATGGCAATAAGTGAGAGTGTGTGATTGTGAGAGTGGCTGTATGGATGAGTGTGTACTTGTATCAGTGATTGTATAAGAGCGTAAGAATGTGCTAGTATTTGTATGAGTAAGTGAGCTGGTGGCTGTATAGGTGAGTAAATGGGTGTGTGATTAAGTTTTTTGCATGACTGACTAGGTGTGTGAGTACCTCTATGGATGAGTGGCGGTGTGTGAGTGTTTATATAGGTGTATGAGTGCATATGATAGTCCTGTACTGAGTGACTAAGTATGAGTGACTGTACGGGTGAGTGAGTGGATGTGTGTGTAGACCTAAGAATCAGTGAGTGGGTATGTAGTTTTTGTTGTTGGAGTGTCTATGGTTTTGAGAATGGCAGTCTGTAATTTAGAGTGGGTGTATCAAAAGTTATATTAGGGTGTGAGAAGATGCATGAAATTATCACATGGATGATGTCATCAGTGATGTCATTTGAGATGTCATCAGTGATGTCATCAGTGATGTCACTGACCATGTCATGAGTGATGTAATATGTGACGTCATCAGCAGTGCATTGCGGGGGCGCGAGTTATAGTTAGCTGAACTTACTATAACGGGGGAATTTCTATGGTTTTGTACGAGTGAAATGTCCAACTAACTATAACTTTCCCTAAAACCTATGGTTTTTTCAGTGAATTTCTAAGGTTTTTTAAATGCTAATTTCTAACTATAACGTGTCTGAAACCTATGGTTTTTTCAGTGAATTTCAAAGGTTTTTTAAATGCTAATTTCTGACTATAACGTGCCTGAAACCTATGATTTTTTAAGTGAATTTCAAAGCTTTTTTTAAATGCTAGTTTCTAACTATGCCTACAGAGGTAGGACATGTGAAGAAAGAAGAAAAAACGCACAGAAAGAAGCAAAAGATGTGCAGAAAGAACCAACAGAGGAGCAGAAAGAGGCCTTGTTGCAAAATCATCCTGTGCCCACAACTTTTTCAGACGGGTACTGGTGGTAACTGACTCTGACTAACCAGAGCCAGTGCTATGCTAAAAGACACTTAGAATACAGTGAAAACACCTACATACACTAGGGAACACTATGCGTTGGGGTACCCCTGTGATTAGCATGACCTCCTCTGCAAGTCCCTAGTACATAATAGGGCAGGGGGATTAAAACTACCTCTTAAAACGTGCTACAGGGCGCGTTTGCACAGTGGTGAAGGGAGGGGGGCCTGAGGTGACATGTGTGCAAACGCACCCCGTGGCGCGTTTTAAGTTGCGGGATTAAGTCCCCTTGAATTCTGAGGGTCCCTGGGGCCAACTAGCCCCCAGGTACCTACAGTTAGGACCACAGAGCTGAGTTGCAGAGAGGCGTTCCGAGGCCACGCACCTTTTTTCACCTCTCTGCAACGCAACTCTGTTGTGCTTACTGAAGGTACCTGGTGGGCTAGTTGGCCCCCAGGGTCCCTCAGGATTCAAAGGGAATTAATTCCCCAACTTAAAACGCACCACAGGGCGTGTTTGCGCACATGTCACCTGAGGCCCCACCCCCTCCCTTCACCACTGTGCAAACGCGCCCCGTGGTGCGTTTTAAGTTGGAGGATTAGGTCACCTTGAATCCTGAGGGTCCCTGGGGCCCAACCAGCCCACTAGGTACTTCCAGTAAGCACCACAGGCCTGCGTTGCAACGCCTGTAACAAATTGTGCAGTTGTGTTTAGGTAGTGAAGAGGGTCGTGCTGGGGGTAGTGTTTTAGGGTTTAGGGTAGTGCAGTGGTGTTTGTGTAGTGTAGGGGGTCATGCTGGGGGTAGATTTAGGGTTTAGGGTAGTGCAGTGGTGTTTGGGTAGTGTAGGGAGTCGTGCTGGGGGAGTGTTTTAGGGTTTAGGGTAGTGCAGTGGTGTTTGGGTAGTGTAGGGGGTCGTGCTGGGGGTAGTGTTTTAGGGTTTAGGGTAGTGCAGTGGTGTTTGGGTAGTGTAGGGGGTCGTGCTGGGGGTAGTGATTTAGGGTAGTGCAGTGGTGTTTGGGTAGTGTAGGGGGTACTGCTGGGGGTAGCGTTTTAGGGTTTAGGGTAGTGCAGTGGTGTTTGGGTAGTGTAGGGGTACTGCTGGGGGTAGTTTTTTAGGGTTTAGGGTAGTGCAGTGGTATTTGGGTAGTGTAGTGGTTCGTGCTGGGGGTAGTTTTTTAGGGTTTAGGGTAGTGCAGTGGTGTTTGTGTAGTGTAGGGGGTAGTATTTTAGGGTTTAGGGTAGTGCAGTGGTGTTTGTGTAGTGTAGGAGGTCATGTTTTAGGGTTTAGGGTAGTGCAGTGGTTTTTGGGTAGTGTAGGGAGTCGTGCGGGGGGTAGTGTTTTAGGGTTTAGGGTAGTGTAGGGGGTCATGCAGGGGGTAGTGTTTTAGGGATTAGGGTAGTGCATTGGTGTTTGGGTAGGGTAGGGGGTCATGCGGGGGGTAGTGTTTTAGGGTTTAGGGCAGTGCAGTGGTGTTTGGGTAGTGTAGGGGGTCGTGCTGGGGGGAATGTTTTAGGGTTTAGGGCAGTCCAGTGGTGTTCGGGTAGTGTGGGGGTCATGCTGGGGGGAGTGTTTTAGGGTTTAGGGCCGTGCAGTGGTGTTCGGGTAGTGTAGGGGGTCGTGCTGGGGGGAATGTTTGAGGGTTTAGGGCAGTGCAGTCGTGTTCGGGTAGTGTAGGGGGTTGTGCTGGGGGTAGTATTTTAGGGTTTAGGGTAGTGCAGTGGTGTTCGGGTAGTGTAGGGGGTCGTGCTGGGGGTAGTGTTCTAGGGTTTAGGGCAGTGCAGTGGTGTTTGGGCAGTGTAGGGGGTAATGCTGGGGGTGGTGTTTTAGGGTTTAGGGCAGTGCAGTGGTGTTCGGGCAGTATAGGGGGTCGTGCTGGGGGTGGTGTTTCAGGGTTTAGGGCAGTGCAGTGGTGTTCGGGCAGTGTAGGGGGTGGTGTTTCAGGGTTTAGGGCAGTGCAGTGGTGTTCGGGCAGTGTAGGGGGTCGTGCAGGGGGTGGTGTTTCAGGGTTTAGGGCAGTGGTGTTTGGGCAGTGTAGGGGGTCGTGCTGGGGGTGGTGTTTCAGGGTTTGGGGCATTGCAGTGGTGTTCGAGCAGTAAAGGGGGTCGTGCTGGGGGTGGTGTTTCAGGGTTTAGGGCAGTGCAGTGGTGTTCGGGCAGTGTAGGGGGCGGTGCAGGGGGTGGTGTTTCAGGGTTTAGGGCAGTGCAGTGGTGTTCGGGCAGTGTAGGGGGTGGTGCAGGGGGTGGTGTTTCAGGGTTTAGGGCAGTGCAGTGGTGTTCGGGCAGTGTAGGGGGTCATGCAGGGGGTGGTGTTTCAGGGTTTAGGGCAGTGCAGTGGTGTTCGGCCAGTGTAGGTGGTCTTGCTGGGGGTGGTGTTTCAGGCTTTAGTGCAGTGTTGTTCGTGCAGTGTAGGGGTTGTGCTGGGGCTGGTGTTTCAGGGTTTAGGGCAGTGCAGTGGTGTTCGGGCAGTGTAGGGGGTCGTGCTGGGGCTGGTGTTTCATGGTTTAGGGCAGTGCAGTGGTGTTCGGGCAGTGTAGGGGGTCGTGCTGGGGGTGGTGTTTCAGGGTTTAGGGCAGTGCAGTGGTGTTCGGGCAGTGTAGGGGGTCTTGCTGGGGGTGGTGTTTCAGGGTTTAGGGCAGTGCAGTGGTGTTCGAGCAGTGTAGGGGGTCTTGCTGGGGGTGGTGTTTCAGGGTTTAGGGCAGTGGTTTTCGGGCAGTGTAGGGGGTCTTGCTGGGGGTGATGTTTCAGGGTTTAGGGCAGTGCAGTGGTGTTCGGGCAGTGTAGGGGGTCTTGCTGGGGGTAGTGTTTCGGGGTTTAGGGCAGTGCAGTGGTGTTCGTGCAGTGTAGGGGGTCGTGCTGGGGGTGGTGTTTCAGGGTTTAGGGCAGTGCAGTAGTGTTCAGGGAGTGTAGGGGATCGTGCAGGGGGTGGTGTGTCAGGGTTTAGGGCAGTGCAGTGGTGTTCGGGCAGTGTAGGGGGTCGTGCTGGGGGTGGTGTTTCAGGGTTTAGGGCAGAGTAGTGGTGTTCGGGCAGTGTAGGGGGTCGTGCAGGGGGTGGTGTTTCAGGGTTTAGGGCAGTGCAGTGGTGTTCGGGCAGTGTAGGGGACATGCTGGGGCTGGTGTTTCAGGGTTTAGGGCAGTGCAGTGGTGTTCGGGCAGTGTAGGGGGTCTTGCTGGGGGTGGTGTTTCAGGCTTTAGGGCAGTGGTGTTCGGGCAGTGTAGGGGTCTTGCTGGGGGTGATGTTTCAGGGTTTAGGGCAGTGCAGTGGTGTTCGGGCAGTGTAGGGGTCTTGCTGGGGGTAGTGTTTCAGGGTTTAGGGCAGTGCAGTGGTGTTCGTGCAGTGTAGGGGGTCGTGCTGGGGATGGTGTTTCAGGGTTTAGGGCAGGGCAGTAGTGTTCGGGCAGTGCAGGGGGTCGTGCAGGGGGTGGTGTTTCTGGGTTTAGGGCAGTGCAGTGGTGTTCGGGCAGTGTAGGGGGTCGTGCTGGGGATGGTGTTTCAGGGTTTAGGGCAGTGCAGTGGTGTTCGGACAGTGTAGGGGGTCGTGCTGGGGGTGGTGTTTCAGGGTTTAGGGCACTGGTGTTCGGGCAGTGTAGGGGGTCTTGCTGGGGGTGATGTTTCAGGGTTTAGGGCAGTGCAGTGGTGTTCGGGCAGTGTAGGAGGTCTTGCTGGGGGTAGTGTTTCAGGGTTTAGGGCAGTGCAGTGGGGTTCGGGCAGTGTAGGGGGCGTGCTGGGGGTGGTGTTTCAGGGTTTAGGGCAGTGCAGTGGTGTTCGGGCAGTGTAGGGGGTCATGAAGGGGGTGGTGTTTCAGGGTTTAGGGCAGTGCAGTGGTGTTCGGGCAGTGTAGGGGGTCGTGCTAGGGTTGGTGTTTCAGGGTTTAGGGCAGTGCAGTGGTGTTCGGGCAGTGTAGGGGGTCATGCAGGGGCTGGTGTTTCAGGGTTTAGGGCAGTGTGGTGGTGTTCAGGCAGTGTAGGGGGTCGTGCTGGGGGTAGTGTTTTAGGGTTTAGGGTAGTGCAGTGGTGTTTGTGTAGTGTAGGGGGTCATGTTTTAGGGTAGTGCAGTGGTGTTTGGGTAGTGTAGGGGGTCGTGCTGGGGGTAGTGTTTTAGGATTTAGGTTAGTGCAGTGGTGTTTGGGTAGTGTAGTGGGTCGTGCTGGGGGTAGTATTCTAGGGTTTAAGGTAGTGCAGTGGTGTTTGTGTAGTGTAGGGGGTCGTGCTGGGGGTAGTGTTTTAGGGTTTAGGGTAGTGCAGTGGTGCTTGTGTAGTGTAGGGGGTCGTGCTGGGGTAGTGGTTTAGGGTAGTGCACTGGTGTTTGTGTAGTGTAGTGGGTCATGTTTTAGGGTAGTGCAGTGGTGTTTGGGTAGTGTAGGGGGTCGTGCTGGGGGTAGTGTTTTAGGATTTAGGTTAGTGCAGTGGTGTTGGGGTATTGTTTTAGGGTTTAGGGTAGTGCAGTGGTGTTTGTGTAGTGTAGGGGGTCATGCTGGGGGTAGTGTTTTAGGGTTTAGGATAGTGCAGTGGTGCTTGTGTAGTGTAGGGGGTCATGCTGGGGTAGTGTTTTAGGGTTTAGGGTAGTGCAGTGGTGTTTTTGTAGTGTAGGGGGTCATGTTTTAAGATGCAACGCTCCAATACCTGACCAGTCTGCACTACATAAAACTGCAAAAAAACTAAAAATAAAAAGTGTTTTGCACACTTTTGTCATTGGGCTATATGTGGGCTACATCTGGGTAATATTTGTGCTACATTTGGGCTCTTTTTTCACTGGTGGCCATCTTGGAAGACTTCTTTGTTATGAAGTTTCCTAATTTCCTCATTTACTGCAGTCTCCTCAGTAGGAAATGCTTTCAGTTTTTTACTTTGATTCCATCAAGAAGGCATTCAGATGTGTCATACATTTGCCATAAATTCAGAATGTTAGCACTCTAGTTGTTCATTAGATCACTGTAGTAAAGCTACTGCTCACCAAGGAGTTAACTGGAAGTCTACTGCTGGTATTGAAAGTGATTGTTTCAGTCTGCATGTCAGAATTTTCTAATGAAATAGAAGAGGATTTGAGATCTCACTTAAAACATGCACTAAATTTTCTTTTTGCAGCACTAACCATAATTTCTATGGCAAAATGAACCCCCTCATTTTGTTCCTTTTTTAAATTAAATGTTTTAAGTGTTACCAGTTTATTCCAATCAAGATGGCTTCAGGTGTGCCATACTTTTGTCATAAGTAAGGCTGTTAGCACTCTAGTTGTTCTTTAGAACACTCTGGGAAGCTGCAGTAGAACACAAAGGCATCAACTGACAGGCTGCTCCTGTTGAAATATAACAGGAAGATATTTGAGATCTCACTTAAAACATGTCCTAATTTTTCTTTCTACAGCACTAACCATAATTTCTATGGCAAAATGAACCCCCTCATTTTGTTCCTTTTTAAATTAAATGTTTTAAGTGTTACCAGTTTATTCCAATCAAGATGGCTTCAGGTGTGCCATACTTTTGTCATAAGTAAGACTGTTAGCGCTCTAGTTGTTCTTTAGAACACTCTGGGAAGCTGCAGTAGAACACAAAGGCATCAACTGACAGGCTGCTCCTGTTGAAATATAACAGGAAGATATTTGAGATCACACTTGAAACATGTCCTAATTTTTCTTTCTACAGCACTAACCATAATTTCTATGACAAGATGAACCCCATCATTTGTTCCTTTTTAAATTAAATGTTTTAAGTGTTACCAGTTTATTCCAATCAAGATGGCTTCAGGTGTGCCATACTTTTGTCATAAGTAAGGCTGTTAGCACTCTAGTTGTTCTTTAGAACACTCTGGGAAGCTGCAGTAGAACACAAAGGAATCAACTGACAGTCTCTGCCCTTGTTGGATGTACATGTTTTACTGAGAATGTCAGACTTCATTCTCACATGACTGAGAAAGATAATGTGAATTTGCAGAAAATATGCTCTCATTTTAGCTTCTGGAGCACCTTCCAAAACTGTATGGGACAAGCATGTGAAAATAGTTTTCTCTCAAACATGATTCATGATATCCCAGCAGAAGGTTTTTCACAGGGTAAAATCACCTTAGAACACACCACAATTCCTGAAATTAGTATGGTACCATCAACAAATGAATTCTGATGTAACTAAAGTCTGTTATCACCCTTTATAGTTCTCCTTTTGGTAACCCTCAAAATCTTCGATTCACTACAATGCATTTCAATGGGGTACTATCATTTATATTGGTCCCAAGATGGCTGCCAGCAATTCCAGGATGAAGTGCTGACAGCCAATCAGATCTCACGATGACATGTGTGGTTAGACTCCGCCCAGATATATATGTGTTTTTACTTTTGATTTTCTCAGCAACTACTGAACGGATTTACACCATTTAACAAAAGGGTTCTTTCTGAACCAAGAACTACCTCTTTGCCAAATTTGGTGTAATTCCGTTCAGCAGTTCGGGCTGTAGCCTTGCATAAAGTTTCCTATGGGAAATTGATTTTTTGACTCTTATTTTTTTAATTTCTCCGAAACTACTGAACGGATTTACACCATTTAACAAAAGGGTTCTTTCTGAACCAAGAACTACCTCTTTGCCAAATTTTGTGTAATTCCGTTCAGCAGTTCGGGCTGTAGCCGTGGCTAAAGTTTCCTATGGGAAAATGAATGGGGAAAACACGTTTTGGGACCCCCCTTTTTTCTCGGCCCCTGCTTGACGAATCACCCCGAAACTTTCAGGGTAGGAGCGGACCGGAGTGGGCCATAAAGTTTGAAAATTTCGCGAAGATTCGTCAACCGACGCAAGAGTTATTTCAAATAGAATGTTGCGGATTTCCTATGGAAAATAGGTCCTACCTATAACTATCTACTGGCGACTGCCAGTAGATAATATATATATATATATATATATATATATATATATATATATATATATATATATATATATATATATATATATATATATATATATATATATATATATATATATATAAATATATATATATAAATATATATGTATATATATTATCTACTGGCGGTCGCCAGTAGATAGTTATAGTTAGGACCTATTTTCCATAGGAAATTCACAACATTCTATTTGAAATACATTTTTTGTAAAGTACATTTCTTATTAATAGGCAGTGTTACTTTTTAGCCTTACTGTTGAGTTTATGCTGTTGGAGATGTGGTTTTTAAGCCTGATTTTAGACTTGGTAGTGGGACTCGTTCGGCCTAGTCTACTTGGTTTTTCCTGGTTTTTATCCATTTTATGGGTTTTAGCTAGGTTTTACTTCATTTTACTGGGTTTTACGTAGTCTTATGCCGGTTTGAGGCAGGTTTTAACTACATTTTAACTACTTTACTGTTCTCCATTTATCTTTCATTGGCTTGTTAGTTAGAATGTTTGGCACAGGTTTGTTAATCTATGATTTGAAGGATATATGATTTTCTACTGATGCATTTTTCTCTTTCTATTTGTTTACTTCTCACTTCTATCTTTTCTTAGTATTGGGCACAATACAATTTTGTACTGTATGTTACTATGAAGGTGTGGTACACAGAATATTTGTTATCCCCATTACCCATTTTAATGTCTAGTTCTTATAAGTGCACTGGCACTTTATTCTGATTATTCTAGAAGTGGTCGTACTTGACCAAGAACAATAACGTTTGAAATTGTTTATATTTCTGGATTTTTTTATTCTGCACTTGCACTTTATGTACAATGAAACAGTCATTAGCTCGTCCTCCTTGACTCACAAGTATGCAGTTGACTATGGTTTTTAATAGTCGGCACCATACTGTGAATTTTTTTTTTTAGCACTTGCACTTTAGGATTCAACTTCCTCTTCTCTAATTACATATATAACATACTTTTACATGAGTTCATGTATGTAGGAACTTACCTTACCTTTTATATGTGGTTAATGTGTTCTAATTTTATGGTTCATTCAACACTGGTTGAACATTTATTTATGATAGTGGTTATTGTTTCCTACTACATTGTTTCTACTGAGTCTACTATGACCAAATAGCACCTAGTATGTCTTCTATTTTTATTAGGAGGGAGGAGTTGTTTTTGCACTTTGTCACTTTAAATACTTTTAACATGGTCCAGCGCGTCGTGTGATCAAGCTTGCGGAGATGCAGGAGAAACGCGTAATGCTGGGCATTTGCCACAAGAAAGATTGAAATGAATAATACTGTCACCGGAATAAAAGCACTTTAAACTTATTGGAATCTCCCCGTGTGGTCCGTACCTGCTAAGTTGCTGCTAAGTGGGCGCTTTAAGGACTTTGGTTTCTCCATCTACTTAGGCGAGATTACGGCTGTTTTTCGCCTATATGGACCCCCTCTCCAGTTGTGTGGCTGACTCGTATGCAGTCGATATCGCGGATGCGATGATTTGGTGACTCGGAAGGAGTTTGCTTTGGAGCCAGCCCCCCGCAGTCGATAGTCGAGCACAAGGTGTAGACCGGCGTTTCCCTAACAAGCTCGGTGGATCGGAGGAGTCGGAGGACGCCAACGAACCAGTAGGTTTGCTTAGCGGTAAGCTGGATCTGCGTTTGTCTCGTATACTAGAAGCGGGTGAGAGGATGAGGCATTACTAAAGACTGTGCTTATCTACAACGCTGTTTATATCTATAACTTTAACCGGTGATCTATTCAATATGACAACATCAGCTGATGCGCTACGGGACTGGGAGGCCGTAGCAGATGCACTGTTTTTGAATATACCAGATTTAAACGATGGAAAAAACAATGGGAAATCTAACATCAATACAACCCACAATGATGTGAAGAAATTGCTAAAGGAACTAGAAAAGTTACTCAAAACAGAAATGACAAAATGGTGTGAGAAAAAGTCTCTTGAGAAATACAAAGAAGCAGGCAGGATACCGCGGGGGCTACGAGTGATGATAGCTCCGTCCTTTGAAAATCCGAACCCTCTTATGCTTCAAGAGTGGGCAGCAAACAACTTAGAAGCCTCTATGAATATGGTTTGTATTCTTATTAAATACGCCGAGATTGACAGAACCAAAATATTGAAAGAAATAGAAGAATTGAATCAACAACTTGAACAACATGAGCAAAAAGAGCAGATTAAAAAAGGCAGGGAAGAAATTGACAAGCGTTTAAAGAGACATGAGGAAACTATAAAGGAACGAAAGATCTACAAATTTGCTCGTGACAAACGAGACTATGAATTGGGAAGAATCTTTACATTCTCAAAGAAATTTGACTCCGTTAAACGCCAAGCACTTGCCTCAAAAGTACCGAGCAATGATGCACCTGTCCAAACAAACAACGAAGCCTCTGACTCTGAAGTCAGTTCAGTGGCAAATAGTTCTGATTCGGAAGATGGAGGAAGAGTATATGAACTAAATCAAATACCAACCAATCTTTCACCATCTGAAGAACTCGGTTTTTTAGTCGAGGATCGCCGACAAACATTACGGCCCAGAAATCCTGCGAAGAAAATCGGAGAAGGCGGAACAAATGCAGGAAACAAAGGAGGAAACTCAGGCAACAGAGGGAGAGGTTGGAGAGCGAGGAAATGGCCTCAACAACAGTAAAATCAGGCATTTCTGATAATACGGTGATAAACTTGTCCAATATTGAATTGACAGTAGCAGAATTACAACTGTTATCTTTAGGACTTTCCTTTTGCCCCACCAATTGTTTTAAATATGTCCAAACAAGAATTGATATTTTCAAATTTATTCGGAAACTAAAACTGAGGAAACACTTTAAACTCAACAAAGCTGCTGACAAAGCCACCCTTATTTCTCAACAAGGCACTGCTGCTAGTATTCTCAAGGTGTCAGATATTGATGCGCTTAGATCTTTGCATTCTCTGGCACACAATGAGGAAGGAGCCACCACCTCGACACAGGAAGAACTTAGAGAGATGGGCATATGTAGTAATATTCATCCCACCAGTCCGTTTCGACCTTCGTCAACCTTTATCCCCATGTTGCCGAAGGACGCTATCGACATATTTAGTGACTGTGCCATTGAAGATCTTAAAACTTTAAATCGTAAGACTCTAAACAAACAGCGTCAAAGAAAATATTCGGAAATCCAATATACGAATCTCATGCGGAAATTAAAGGATAACAATGAGATCATCATAAATAAGGCAGACAAAGGTGGCAACATAGTCATATGGCCCAGATCGCAGTATATGGAGGAGGCACAACGCCATCTTAAAGACACAGCGTGTTATAGAAAAGCGTCATACAATGACCTTAGACTTATTAAAGAGACTATCTTTAAGGAATTAGCACAATGGAAGCGGGAAGGACTGTTAAGTAAAAACAAATTTGGTTTTCTGAAAAATGATCATCCGATTACTCCTGTACTATATTTTATCCCGAAGGTGCACAAGCAAGTAACACCTACTCCTGGAAGGCCGATCATTTCGGCACAAAAAAGCCTCTTGGAAGCAATGTCAAAATATGTGGACTTCTTCTTACGTGGATTTGTTGAGGACCTACCGTCGTATATCAAAGATACAGGTCATTTTCTATCAAAAGTGCAAACTTGTGCCTGGGATGAAAATTGCCTCTTTATTGTAATGGACATATGTTCATTATACACAAGCATCAAACATTCTGATGGACTGGAAGCAGTGAAATATTATTTGAGTAAGCGGGATATTGAATTGTATCAACACAACAACATGCTTCTGAAGATGATTGACTTGTGCCTCAATAACAATTACTTTCTTTTTAACAAAGAGGTTCATCAGCAGCTGCGAGGGGTGGCCATGGGGGCATGCTTCTCTCCCTGCTATGTGTGCTTGCACGTTGGTTGGTGGGAGGAGCATGTCCTCAGGGGCACCCACAAAGCGCTGTATGATACCCATGTTCTATATTGGTGGCGCTTTATAGATGATGTGTGTGTGATTTGGCAGGGTTCGGCTGAATCTGCCATTAGCTTTGTGAACATCATTAATAACAATACTCTCAACTTAGAGTTCACCGCACACATAAGCAATGAAGTAGCTCAGTTCCTTGATGTAGAACTCTATATAAAGAATGGGGCTATACACACAAAATTATTTAGGAAAAGTACAGCTGGAAACTCAGTTCTTCATGCTACAAGCTCGCACCCTAGACACCTAATTAAGAGCATACCATACGGAGAGTTTCTTCGTATAAAAAGGATATGTAGCTCTGAGTCTGACCTTGAAACTTGCCAGGATGAAGCCTTTCAAAGATTTCGAGCTCGAGGTTACAACTCAGCCGATCTAAAGGGAGCAATGTCAAAAGCTAACAAGTATGAAAATAAAACCTGCATATTCAATCTAGATAGCACATGTACTGAGATTCTTTTAGAAACACCAGCAGACCCACCCACAGTACCAGAACCTATACGGTTAATAACTACATACAGCAGTCAAGAACGACAGATAAGACGCATTATGTATAAAAACTGGGCAATAATTAAAACGGATTTAACATTGTCTCAAATTGTACCAGATACTCCATCGATAACATTTAGAAGAGCACCGGCTATGAGGGATGTGTTGGTTAAATCCAGTCCAGAAGTAAGCACGTCTAGTAACTGGTTGTCCAAAAGAACAGGTTTCTTCAAATGCTCGTCATGTAGGGCTTGTAAATTCGGTATTAATACTATCGAATATACCAACGCGTTTGAATCCAAAACTACCAAAATCAAAGGGCCATTTACTTGCCGTACTGATCATGCTGTTTATATATTACAATGTTCATGTCAGCTTAAGTATGTAGGCAGCACTAAGCTGCAAGTATACATTCGTATACTTCAGCATTTACGTGCAATAGTGAATTCAGAGCCTGGTTACCCTGTTGCCCGTCATTTCAAACTTGTACATGATAACAATTTAAATGCTTTGAAGTATTATGTTATTGATGCTGTACCAAAATTACCTAGGGGTGGCAATCGGGAAAGGAAACTGCGCCAGTTAGAATCTCAGTACATTTTAATTCTCGACACTAAAATGCCAAATGGATTAAATATAGGAGAAGATCTGCACAATTGTTTGTAAATTTTTTGTAAAGTACATTTCTTATTAATAGGCAGTGTTACTTTTTAGCCTTACTGTTGAGTTTATGCTGTTGGAGATGTGGTTTTTAAGCCTGATTTTAGTCTTGGTAGTGGGACTCGTTCGGCCTAGTCTACTTGGTTTTTCCTGGTTTTTATCCATTTTATGGGTTTTAGCTAGGTTTTACTTCGTTTTACTGGGTTTTACGTAGTCTTATGCCGGTTTGAGGCAGGTTTTAACTACATTTTAACTACTTTACTGTTCTCCATTTATCTTTCATTGGCTTGTTAGTTAGAATGTTTGGCACAGGTTTGTTAATCTATGATATGAAGGATATATGATTTTCTACTGATGCATTTTCTCTTTCTATTTGTTTACTTCTCACTTCTATCTTTTCTTAGTATTGGGCACAACACAATTTTGTACTGTATGTTACTATGAAGGTGGGGTACACAGAATATTTGTTATCCCCATTACCCATTTTAATGTCTAGTTCTTATAAGTGCACTGGCACTTTATTCTGATTATTCTAGAAGTGGTCGTACTTGACTAAGAACAATAACGTTTGAAATTGTTTATATTTCTGGATTTTTTTATGCTGCACTTGCACTTTATGTACAATGAAACAGTCATTAGCTCGTCCTCCTTTACTCACAAGTATGCAGTTGACTATGGTTTTTAATAGTCGGCACCATACTGTGAAAAAATTATTATTTTTTTAGCACTTGCACTTTAGGATTCAACTTTCTCTTCTCTAATTACATATATAACATACTTTTACATGAGTTCATGTATGTAGGAACTTACCTTACCTTTTATATGTGATTAATGTGTACTAATTTTATGGTCATTCAACACTGGTTGAACATTTATTTATGATAGTGGTTATTGTTTCCTACTACATTGTTTCTACTGAGTCTACTATGACCTAATAGTATCTAGTATGTCTTCTATTTTTATTAGGAGGGAGGAGTTGTTTTTTCACTTTGTCACTTTAAATACTTTTAACATGGTCCAGCGCGTCGTGTGATCAAGCTTGCGGAGACGCGTAATGCTGGGCATTTGCCACAAGAAAGATTGAAATGAATAATACTGTCACCGGAATAAAAGCACTTTACACTTATTGGAATCTCCCCGTGTGGTCCGTACCTGCTAAGTTGCTGCTAAGTGGGCGCTTTAAGGACTTTGGTTTCTCCATATATATATATATGTATATATATTATCTACTGGTGGTCGCCAGTAGATAGTTATAGGTAGGACCTATTTTCCATAGTAAATTCACAACATTCTATTTGAAATAACTTTGGCGCTGGTTGACGAATCTTCGCGAAATTTTCAAAACTCGTGGGGCGCTCCGGTCCGCTCCTATCCTGAAAGTTTCGGGGTGATTCGGCAAGCGGGGGCCGAGGAAAAAGGGGGGTCCCAAAACGTGTTTTCCCCATGCAATTTTCCATAGGAAACTTTAGACACGGCTACAGCCCGAACTGCTGAACGGAATTACACAAAATTTGGCAAAGAGGTAGTTCTTGGGTCAGAAAGAACCCTTTTTGTTAAATGGTGTAAATCCGTTCAGTAGTTGCTGAGAAAATCAAAAGTAAAAACACATATAAATCTATGGCCGCAGAGGACACGCGCACCCTCCCGATCACGAGCTGTATGCTAATTGGCTGTCAACACTCCAAACCAGGAAGTGTTGGCAGCCATCTTGTGCCTTGGTAGAACCGAGGCAGAAGAAATCAGGAAAACAAGTGCACAAAATGCAAAAAGGGGGCAGGGTAGAAACACCCTGACCCCCTAGGCCTGGTCAGGGGGTCCCACAAGGACCCCCAGGGCCCAAAAAATTTAATTTAAAAAAAAAAAATCGGCGGGATGCGCTTAGGATGCGCGGATCCCGCCGTGAAAAAAAAAACAAAGCGTGGGCTCCCGCGCTTTGTTGTTATTTGGCCCCGGGGGGGCCAAGTCCCGGGGGCATGCGGGGGTTAATGAAAAAATTGGGTGGGGGGCCTCCCCCCGGAGCTTTGAATTAAAAATGGTGCCTCCCGCAGCCCCGGGGACCGCCACCTCCCCGGGGCACTAAGAATTTTAATGTGGGGGTCCGTTTCGAGCCCCGGGGACCACCACCTCCCCGGGGCTTTGCACATGTTGGGAGGGGGGCCGCGCGGCCCCCTCCTGGAGCCTGTGATGGCCCTGGGGACCACCACCCCCCAGGGCCGGCTCCTGCAGTGTCCCGGGGTGCCCACCCCTGCGACACTGCTGTTTGCTATGACAGGGCGGGAGCCTCGCGGCTCCCGTCCTGTCATAGCAAACTTGCTTAGAATTTTGGAAGAGAGAGCAGGAAACCTGTTCTCTCTTCCAGAATTCAAAGCAAATTGCTTTTCCACACGGGGAGCTGCATCTAAGCAGTTCCCCGTGTGGAAAAGCAATGCCGGCTCCCGCAGGAGGCGGGGAGCCGGCGGGACCGTGGTGGGATTGGGGACCCCCCCACGGTCCCCAATGGAGAGGGCCAGCCCCGGGGGATGGGGTCCCCGGGGCTACAAGTGGCCCGGGAGGGTGGCCACGCGGCCCCCTTCCCCAAAATTTACAAAAAAGAAAAAAAAATTATTAAAAAAACAAAGGCCAGCCCCGGGGGATGGGGTCCCCGGGGCCAAAAGTGGCCTGAGGAAGGGGGCAGCGCGGCCCCCCTCTAAAACATAAAAAAAAAAAAAGGCCATGCCCCGGGGGATGGGGTCCCTGGGGCCGATTAAGGCCTCGGGAGGGGGCCACGCGGCCCCCTTCCAAATTTTATTTAAAAAAAAAAATAGGGGCAGGCCCTGGGGGATGGGGTCCCCAGGGCCAATAAATGAGGAGTTAATCCCCAACTTAAAACGCGCCACGGGGCGCGTTTGCACAGTGGTGAAGGGAGGGGGCGGGGCCTGAGGTGACATGTGTGCAAACACGCCCTGTGGCGCGTTTTAAGTTGGGGGATTAACTCCCCTTGAATCCTGAGGGTCCCTGGGGTGCAACTAGCCCACCAGCTACCTCCATTAAGCGCCACAGAGCTGCGTTGCAGAGAGGTGTAAAAAGGGGCGTGGCCTCTGACCACCTCTCTGCAACGCAGGCCTGTGGCGCTTACTGGAAGTACCTGGTGGGCTAGTTGGGCCCCAGGGACCCTCAGGATTCAAGGTGACCTAATACCCCAACTTAAATCACGCCACAGGGCTCGTTTGCACAGTGGTGAAGGGTGGGGACGGGGCCTCAGGTGACATGTGTGCAAACACGCCATGTGGCGTGTTTTAAGTTGGGGAATTAATTCCCCTTCAATCCTGAGGGACCCTGGGGGCCAACTAGCCCACCAGGTACCTCCAGTGCGCGCCACAGGGCTGCGTTGCAGAGAGGTGGTCCAGGCCACGCCCCTTTACACCTCTGTGCAACGCAGCTCTGTGGCGCTTACTGGAGGTACCTGGTGGGCTAGTTGGACCCCAGGGACCCTTAGGATTCAAGGGGACTTTATCCCCCAACTTAAAACGGCCAGAGGGCGTGTTTGCACACATGTAACCTCAGGCCCCCCTCCCTACACCAGTGTGCAAACGCGCCCCATGGCGCGTTTTAAGAGCTAGTTTTAATCCCCCTGCCCTATTATGTACTAGGGAGTTACAGAGGAGGTCATGCTAATCACAGGGGTACCCCAACGCATAGTGTTCCCTAGTGTATGTAGGTGTTTTAACTGTATTCTAAGTGTCTTTTACCATAACACTGGCTCTAGGCCTGGTTAGTCAGAGTCAGTTACCACCAGTACCCGTCTGGAAAAGGTGTGGGCACAGGATGATTTTGCAACAAGGCCTCTTTCTGCTCCTCTGTTGGTTCTTTCTGCACATGTCTTGCTTCTTCCTGGATTTTTCTTCGTCTTTGTGGACTTCTGTTTCTTTCGACATTTCTTTTGCTTCTTTCTGTGCGTTTTTTCTTCTTTCTTCACATGTCCTACTTCTGTAGGCATAGTTACAAACTAGCATTTGAAAAACCTTTGAAATTCACTGAAAAACCATAGGTTTCAGGCACGTTATAGTTAGAAATCAGCATTTAAAAAACCTTTGAAATTCACTGAAAAACCATAGGTTTCAGGCAGGTTATAGTTAGATATTAGCATTTAAAAAACCTTAGAAATTCACTGAAAAAACCATAGGTTTTAGGGAAAGTTATAGTTAGTTGGACATTGCACTCGTACAAAACCCGTGAAATTCCCCCGTTATAGTTAGTTCAGCTAACTATAACTCGCGCCCCCGCAATGCACTGCTGATGACGTCACATATTACATCACTCATGACATGGTCAGTAACATCACTGATGACATCACTGATGACATCTCAAATGACATCACTGATGACATCATCCATGTGATAATTTGATGCATCTTCTCACACCCTAATATAACCTTTGATACACCCACTCTAAATTACATTGCCATTCTCAAAACCATAGACACTCCCACACCAATAAGTACATACACACTCACTGATTCTTAGGTCTACACACACATCCACTCACTCACCCGTACAGTCACTCATACTTACGGTCACTCAGTACAGGACTATCATATGCACTTGTACACCTATATAGACACTCACACACTGCCACTCATCCATAGAGGTACTCACACACCTAGTCAGTCATGCAAGAATTAATCACACTCCCTTTTACTCCGATGTACAGTTATACACACACCAGCTCACTTACTCATACAAATACTAGCACATTCTTACGCTCTTATACAATCACTGATACAAGTACACACTCATCCATACAGCCACTCTCACAATCACACACTCTCACTTATAGCCATTTATATACTCCAACACACATATATACTGCCTTTCACATATGTAGTTACTCACACATGTACCACTGAGATATACATTCACTCACTAACACACCCATACACACACTCACCCACCCATACAGTCCATCACAGATGCACTCTTGAAACCATGCACCCAGTGAATCACCCACTCACACATCTATGCACAGAGTCACACACACCCCACCCACATAAACACTCAGGCACCCATACAGATACTCAGACAACCAATCAATAACCCATGTAGACACTCATGTAGCTATTCTGAAACCCATGCAGCCGCTTACACACCAACAGACAGACGGATACAGACATTCACACAGTTTAGTCACTAACCCATGCATTCAGTAAGATACGTTTAATCACTCACTTATAGAGTCAGTCACGCACCTACTAAATCATCCATTCAGACACTTATACACCCACTCATTCTTCAATACGCCTTTCCCTATATATATTAAACATATTTAAACTTTACAGAAACACACAGTCACTGGATGATGTCATCAGTGATGTCATTTGAGATGTCATCAGTGATGTCACTGACCATGTCATGAGTGATGTAATATGTGACGTCATCAGCAGTGCATTGCGGGGGCGTGAGTTATAGTTAGCTGAACTAACTATAACTGGGGAATTTCACGGGTTTTGTACAAGTGCAATGTCCAACTAACTATAACTTTCCCTAAAACCTATGGTTTTTTCAGAGAATATATATATATATATATAGATGTGTGTTCGTATGTGCAGCATGTATTTCCTACCTTTTGCTAAAATTACATAATTATTTAAATAGACATAATAAAAAGAATAAATACCTATCCACATTTAAAACATTTCCTTATCCTCCTACCCTGGGCAAGAAAGCTGACTACGGAGCAACATTTAGCTTGAATGTAATTGTTGAAGGTACACCATTGCTGGTCTGCATTAAACAAAATTTAAATGGTTGATTACAGGAATGATCATCTCTCTTCTGGGTATTGTATAAAAGCTACAGAAAAAAAATAAATGTAAAGTGCTTGGTTCCGAGAAATTGTGACAAGGGCAAGGCGGAAGACAGCAACCTGTTCCATCCGCATCAGTGAAGGTAAATAAATGGTGTACAATGTTCAGACTAAACCTTGTTAGCAAAAACCTGTGATCTAAATTGATAACCATTGTAATATAGGGTTGTATACATGGTTGGATAAGTAAAAGGTTATGGGCAGATACCCTGGCTTTTTTAAATTCATCATTCTCCCTCCCTAGTGGAGAAGTGTGGCTCAATGGTTAGAGCGGCAGACCCTGATGCAGAGATCTGGCCCGGGACCAGGGTTCAATTCCCGCCTCGGCGGGTCTTGGGCTCAATTTCCTCGGACCTGATAATTCTCACCTCGGTGCCTATTCTAATCATGGGTCCCACTCTGCAACTCTGGGCAATAGCTTGCTTAATCTCCACAACGGCCCCAACAGCGCTGGGATGCCTGGCTTCACCCTGGGGGTGCCCAGGAGTGGACATTTTCACAGGGAAAAGCCAGGAAGGGTTCCACAGCGGTATGCGTACAGCGCCAGGACACCTCTTTGGGGGTATAAGTGCGCTTTACAAGTACGAATTTCATTCATTTCATTTCATTTCATTTCATTTCTTCCACCTACCCAGATCGAAGAAATTCATTTTCAGTTCCCTTTTACTCATAGCAGCAATAGATTCAGGATCTAAGCAAAAAATTACTCTTGCCCATCTTACCAAACATTTTTCTAATATAATTTAGCCAGGGTATTTTACCCACTCCATCTTGGGCCAGGCAATCCTGGAAAATCATTCTATTCAAAGAAGCTGCCAGCTTACTCCATACTGCTCGTCACATGAGTTTATCCTGAATAAAAGGGATACCCAGCTCTTCATTGCAAATAAAATGTGCACGGAGGGTGGGACTGCCAGCATATGCTTAAATCATTTATTTTCTACTTGCTGAAGAATCTCCACATCAACCCATCCCCGTGCTCCTATAGGATACCCCTGTCACACATTTACAGTTGTATATGGAGGATATTACATTCAACAGTTTTGAACCTAACTTTGATGCAAATCTAAAAACAGCTTCAATGTTTCTTTCAAAGGACATACTCCTTGCCTCCAGCAATGATTTCCATTTGTTGTGACAATTAAATAGGAGGCCCAGAGAACAGAAGGTATCGGTAGTAACAATCTTCTTTGCTTTAAGGAAATGTGAACTAGTCTTCTTGTTGGCACCTCCTGTGACCATTCTGAAGAACTTTCCTTGACTCACACTCAACCTCCATAAACTGCACAAACTGATCAAGCAATGACTGAAGGGCTTTGCCCATGTGTGCCATCAAGACTGTGTAATCCGCATATAACCCTTTTCCTTCCATATCCTACACATGCCATGGTCCCCATGTACAGTTGCCTTAAAAACAGTATAATAGTCATCTCAACACCCATGTTCATCAGGCAGTCTCATAATTCACTGCAGTTGACACTATCGAAAGCACATGACAAATCCATAAATGCCATGTATAGTGCACTCTTTTTGCCAGAGTATACTTACTAATTAAAAGATGCAAATTCAAACATTGCTCTTTATTGCACAATTCCTTCTGGACACCATACTGGGTGTCACTTATAATGTTATTCTCTTCAGCCCAAGTCTCTATCCTTGTTAGTAAGATCCTACCCATCACTTTGAAGGAGGAATCTAGCAGAGAAATTGGCCTGTAACAGCTTGGCTCCATCTTGTTGCTCTTTTTGAAAATGGGGTCTATCATGGACTGGTGCCATGTAGGAGGGGTGACAAACTTTGCCACAGCTTTTATAACATTTGTGACCAGTGGTGCCCAAAACTCAATATTTTCCACAAATATATCCAGGGGTAAGCCAACTGGCCCTGGAGCTTTCCCTTTACTTCCTACTTTTATAGAGCTTTTGACCTCATCTAAACTCAATCTAAGGGAGCCGCCTATAATTCCAAATTACTGGCCTGGGACATATTCATATTAGAACAATCAGCCTCGTTCTTCGCATCATATATAGTTGTACAATGCTTTCCTCATTTGACAGGTGGAATAACTGTTCCACTGATGTTGTTTCTTATTCCCTAAAATATGCCACATTAAACATGTTCCAAAAGGCCAGCCAATCAGATTACTTGCTCGCCTTCTGATGTGTCTCCCATGCTTCCTCCTTTATAACAGCACTGTGCTTATTCAATGCCACATTATAAAGTCTCCTACATTCTTTGACCTTACCTGTGTCTCTTGGGTTGACTTTCAATGCCCTCTTTAACATCTTGTAAGCTTTTATGCAGTAAGAATCAAACCTCCCTAGCGCTTTCCCAGGACTATTTCTTAGACGTTGCAAAAAGGCGTCCCTTACATAGTTAGCATGCTTCATGAAGGCTAAAATGATGGAGCCTCCCTCGGAAGTACCTTCAAGGCATGTGTTCACCTGTTCTCATTTATTCTTAATTAGATCATGCAGAAACTTCCCTGAGTCAATTTTGTCCCCCTGGAGCACAATTTTGTTCCTTCTTCCCAGCACTAACTCTTGTCCTGGTAGACTCTTCAGTACACCCTGGTAATCTCACTTAGTGGCCAGGGATAAGTCGTTGTGATCATGTTAGAAATGGGGGTCTCTAGTTGACAGAGGTAGGTACCTTTGTCCAAATAGGGACCCTTGCTTCTAGTTAGGGTAAGGGGGATACACACTCTAGATAACACCTGCTCACCCCCTTGGTAGCTTGGCACGAGCAGACAGGCTTATCCCAAAGGCAATGTGAAAAGAATTTGTACCAACACTCACAGTAACACAGTGAAAACACAACAAAAGGACACCACACCAGTTTAGAAGAATAAAATATCTTTATCTAAACTAAACAAGACCAAAATGACAAAAATCCAACATACAGGGTTAAAAATAGGACTTTCAAAAGGTTTCAAGAACTTGTACCATAGCAAACTATGGATGTGTGACTTTTCACCAAAGTACCTGTAGATTCGTCAAAGTTCCAAAAGCCAAACAGCTGCAGAGTCGGAAAACAAAGAGATGCGACACTCCTGAGACCTTGAGGAGGCAATGCGACATTTCTGCGGCACGCAGAAGACGAGTTGCATCGGTTCCGGTCTGTATGGGAAGTGATGCATCGATTCTTTGTGACGGTTCCGGTTTGCAGGTGATGCGTTGGGAAAACTTGCCGCACAGGTACGATGCGTGGAAATCTGGGATGCGCCAGTGATTGATGTGGCGGCATCGAGCGGCACTGCATCGGTCCTCTTCAGCCGCGACCCCTCGATGTGTCGATTCTTGCTGCGAAAACAGGCGCTGCATCTGTTCTTGCAGCGGCGCGGCGATGCGTTGAAATTCTTCTCGCGCCATGAAGATGCGTCGGAAAAACAGCCGCAAGAAGAGCGATGCATTGATTTCTGTAGTTCTTTAAGTTTTTTCTTTGTCCAGCTCCCAAACAGCAGCAACAACCTCCAGAGGCCCAAAAACTGGCACAGGCACCTCTTAGCAGGTGAGAACTCACAGCAGCAGAGTTCAGGGGAGCTGGGGGTGAAGTCTTTGTGTCCCTGAGACTTCCGAGCAGGAGGCCAGCACACACAGGCCCTTGGAGATCTCCTTCAAGCAGGGGACACAGCACACAGCAAAGTCCTTCTCCTTTCCTTGGCAGAGACAGAAACTGCAGGCCAACCCCACACAGCACAGCAAATGGGGCAGTACTTCTCCTCAGTCTCTCCAGCTCTTCTCCTTTGCAAAGGTTCCTCTTGAATTCCAGGAATGATCTAAAGTTCAGGGGTTTTAGGTCTAATACTTATACCCCAAAATGCCTTTGTTCTCTTTGTGCAGAGAAGCCCTGTGCCCAGCCAAAACCAGTTCTGTCCTCTCTGGTGCAGCTTCCTGGCAAGAGGTGGAGACAGCATTGTGGAAAACAGACCAGGCCCATTCAGGTGAAAGGAAATCTCCTCCCCCTACTCTAAATGCAGCCCAGGTCTTTTCAGCCCAGCCCTGACTCATCAGGCTCTCTGGAGCCACTGCTCCTCCCCAGCCCCAGCCCCTGACACTCCAAACCCAGACAGTCAATCCACATCCTAGCAGAGGCACACTGGATGGCTAAACAAGAAAATACCTACTTTCTAAAAGTGGTATTTTCAAACACAGAATATAAAAATCACCCTCACACAAAAAAATGCATTTTAACATTCTGAGTTCAGGCACACTAAACTTTATTTTCCTGCCTTGTTCCCAGGGGCAGTTATGTTTATAAGATGTTATAAACAAACTCCCCATTCTGTCCTATGGGAACAGGTAGCCTTGCAATAGTGAAAAACGAATTTGGCAGTAATTCACTATCAGGACATGTTACACATATCAGCACATGTCCTACCTTTCACATACACTGCACCCTGCCCAGGGGGGTACCTTGGCCCTTCCATAGGGGTGTCCTATATGTAAGAAAAGGGAAGGTTAGGGTCTGGCAAGTGGGTGCATTTGCCAAGTCGACATGGTAGTTAACAAACTGCTCACAGGCACCGTGGCGGCAGGCCTGAGACATCTTTTCAGGGCTACTCATGTGGGTGGCACAATCAGTGCTGCAGGCCCACTAGTAGCATTTGATTTATCAGCCCTGGCACACCTAGTGCACTTTACTAGGGACCTACTGGTAAATAAAATATGCCAATCAGGGAGAACCAATCACAATAACAATTTACACAGGGAGCACTTGCACTTTGACATGGATCAGCAGTCGCAAAGTGCCCAAAGCATCTAAGTCAGCAAAAACGAAATCCAGCACAGCATCAAAAACACAGGAGGTAGAGGTAAAAAGTCAGGGAAAACCACGCCAAGGATGCCAGGTCTAACAGATCACTAACACAGGTATGCACTATACGAAAACCTTCAATAAAAGATGTAAAATTCTCTGATACAAGCACATCCCTTCCTTACATATGTTGGAAGCCGGCCCTCTTGTAAGGTACAGATGTTAAGAAAACTCTAATTAATTTTCATTAACAACTTATTCAAAGCATTTCCATTCTGCAGCACACATAGAAGGAGGAAACGTCTCTATGGATTGTTTTTGTGCAGGAAGGTGCCCCTTCCTGCACAAAAACAATCCTGCCTACAACACAGGCACCCTTGCACCATGGTGCAAGGGTGCCTGCGTTGCTGCTAGGGTGCCAAAACGGTGCCAGTGCAGGGGAAAAGGACAGGAATTGGATAAATATGGGACATTCCTGCCTTTCCCTGCACCACAATTCCCGTTAATATGCGTCTTAATATATTAAAAATGTGGCATACTACACATTGGTAATAATATGCCCTCATAGTAAATAGTGAGAGGGCCATCTTACTAAATTAGAGTCTTAGACAAGGCCCAAACGATTTGAACTGGTCCTGCCTTGATTCAATAAATTTTCAAATGCAAAAAGGTAGCGTGAAAGCACTAATACAAAAAGGAGTGCTATGCCCTACATTCCATGCATTAAGTAAATTAACATTAGAAACTTTAAGCCATCACCTACAGCAATAAAGACAATTTACACATGTATAAGGAGGTTGTTTTGTTCCTCTCCATTTTTTTCGGCACGCAACAATTTAGTCCACAACGTCCATATTTTCAGACTGCCCCGATGGAGAGTAGTTTAAAATATATCCGGTACTTAAAACGGGAAAAAAGGAACAAAACATCGCAGTTTCCCACCTGCGCTTTCCAATGAGCTTAGTAAGTGCAATGAACCATATTTTAATTAAAGTATTATTAATACATCGATCACATCAAAGCAAATGATATGCATCCTCCCTGGCTGCGACTGTTGACATCACCGGGGTGCAAGATAAACACACTTTACCGCTCTGCCCTTAAAACTCTATGGTACCAGGCAGGCTTATGCCTCAGACTTAATTAAAACTTAGTTCACTTCTTTATTCAGTTTATGAAGCCCAAGCAGTAGGATTAAGCGATTACAGAAAAAGCCCCATTTGTGAAACACTCATAAACCCAAGCTGCCCGGCTTCTTCGTTGTATTCCATTAAATTAATAAGGAATGAATAGGTTGATCCATAATGAATAAAGCTGCAGGGAGCCTCGGTATTGCTTCAGACTTTCTCCACAGCCCTTAGAGAACATTTGAGCAAAATGATTATGTTCATATGCATTTGGTTGCAATCCTGCGAAAGTAGAATGGATAAATTACTCTAAATATCGTGGAGTTGGAGTTTATGTTAAACATTAACTATGTGTCTGAATTAATAGGACTATTATAAAATCATTTACATTCAGTGTATTTACCTACACTACACACCCTGCATGCTTAACTCGAGGACGCTGTTGTACAGAGTGACTACCAATGCACAATTAAGCGGAAACCCAGCACAAAGGAAGATTTCCATGGCAAAAGTAGCTCTTTTGCAAGGGGTTACATTTTCAAGTGTGTAATCTTATTGGCAAACGTATTGGCCCTTTTTCCTGTAGTTTTTAGTACATTGGAAATGTAAAATGGGCAAATGTAATTTCTGACTCTTAATCAACTCTTGGCTCAACATTCGCCTGTGAGAATCAGGTAAATATTATAGTGTTGCTCAATGTCTAAAACCAGTCTGCTATTTGACGGAAGCCTTCCATGTTGCAACTACTGCTGGTATTTGCATAAGGGATGCGCATGGGTGTCTGTACCAACGTTGTAGATGCATTTTCAAAGCTTAATTTGAGCCAGTGGCTCATGTTTTGGGACCTGGACTAATTTTTTAGGTTGAAGCCTGTCTGGTTTGCTAACAACATCTTGGGGACATTCGGAAAGCTTCCCTGGAAATGCATTCCACTCGTTGCTCACCATTGGCTTTTTGGTTTGTAACTCACATTTTCTTGCTTTCTATTTGCTGGATTTATTTGTTTTAGGCTGTCCTGCTCCAGTTCATCCCTTCCCTTGCCCAAACCATATTTATAGTTTCCTTCCAAATGCTCCCTTTCTGTAAACAGGCCTTTAAATCTTGTCACATTTGCTGTGAATTCAAAGACAGAGGTCAAATGCCCTCTTTCGAGAGCTGGCTGTTTACTTTTCTTTCTCTGACTTCAATGTTAGAGGATTTAGGTGACAATGATGCTGGAAACTAAGGAAAATTCTGAAAAGTGGTGGAAACAAATCAATATACTATGTGATGACATTTCCACACATTATAGTTTGTGCGCTGTATACTTCTATCAGTAAAACTGTATCTCTGTGTAAATGTAATGGCCATTTCAATTGAAGATGTGTTGTCTGTAATGGCAGTGCACTACCACACCATGCATACTCACTTTATCCCACTCCACTCTACTCCACTCTGCACCACTTCATGCCACTGCACTCTACTCTGCACCACCCATACTACGCCACTCCACTCTACGCCACTCCATACTGCGTCACTGCACTCTACTCTGCACCATTCCACTCTACAGCACTTCAGTCCACACCTCTATACACTGCATAACTTTACACCAATGCACTTTACCCCTCTACTCTACTATGTGCCACTGCACTCTTCGCTACTGCACTCTATGCCACTCCACTCTATGCCACTCCACTTCATGGAACTCCACTCTGCAACCCTGCACTCTACGTCACTGCACTCTATGCCACTGCACTCTCCCCTATACCACTCCACTCTACTGTGCACCATTCCACTCTACGCCACTTCACTCTACTATGAAACAATGTACTCCATGGCACTCCACTCTATGCCACTTCAATCTTTGCTGCACCACTCCACTCTGCGCCACTCTACTCTGTACCATTCTACTCTGTACCACTCTACTCTAACCACTGCACTCTACACCAGTGCACTCTACGCCACTTTACTCAAAAACAGTGCACTCTACGCCACTTCAAACTATGCCAGTCTACTCTGCACCACTGCACTCTATGCCCCTATACTTTACTCTTTAACACTCTACATCAATGCACTCTGCACCTTTGTACTCTAAGCCACTCTGTGCTATCTGTACCACTGTACTCTACGCCACTCTACTCTGCACCACTCTACTTCACTGCACTTGACTCCAATGCACTCCACTATACACCACTGAACTCTACAACTGTCTATGCTACAACATTGCACTCTCTGACACTGAAGTCTATGCCTCTTTTTGCACTGCACTATAAGGCACTTCAGTCTACTCCGAACCACTCTTCTCTGCGCCACTCTGTGCCAATGCACTCTATGCCACTACACTCTAAGCCACTCTACTCTGCATCAATCCACTTTATGCCACTGCACTCTACCCTGTACCACACCACTCTGCACCACTCCACTTTGTACTGCTCCACTCTGCGCTGCTCCACTCTACGCCACTGCGCTCTATGATACTGCACGCTACAGCACTCTACTCTATGCCTGTTGCACTCGACGCCGCTTCACTCTACTCTGAAACAATCTAGCCTATGCCTCTACACTCTACACCTCTGTATTCCACTCTACACTACTCCTCTCTACACCACTGCACCCCACACCCCAGCCCTCTATGCCAGTGCACTCTACCCCACTTTACTCAAAACCAATACACTCTGTGCCACTGCATGCCACTATACACTACTCTGCAACACTCTACTCTACACCACTGCACTCTATACCACTGCACTCTACACTACTGCACCCCATGTCACTGCACTCTATGCAACTGCACTCTAAGTCACTGCACTTTAAGCCACTGAACTGTACGCCACTTTATTCTACTCTGCACCACTGTACTCTGTGCCACTGATCTCTACACCACTTTACTTTGCACCACTTAACTCTATGCCACTGCACTCTATGCCACAGCACTCTAAGCCACTCTACTCTACACTACTGCATTCTATGGCACTCTACTGAGAAACATGCATTCTGCAATACTGAACTCTCTGCCACTCTACTCTAAGCCACTGCACTCCATCCCAATGCACACTATGCCACTGTACCACTCTACTCTATGGCACTCTAAGCCACTGCACTCCATGCTACCCTAATCTACTGTGCACCACTGCACTCTACGTCACTGCACTCTACACCACTTCACTCTACACCTCTGTACTCTATTCTGCACCACTCTACTCTATGCCAATGCACTCTACTTTACTATGCACCTCTGCACTCTTCACCATGGCACTCTATACCACTCCAGTCTAGGCCACTACACTCTACACCAGTTCACTCTATGCCACTACTCTATGCCACTCCACTCTACCCTGCAGCAATCCACTCTGTGCCACTTCACAGTACTCTGAAACAATCTACTCTACACCACTGCACTCTATGCCACTCTACTCTATGCTGTGGCACTCTATACCACTCTACTCTACACCACTGCACTCTATGCAAACTACTCTGCACCACTGCACTCTAAGCCACTATACTCTAATCTGCAAACCTTTGAGCCAATGCACTCTATGCCACTGCATGCTATGCCACTCTGCAATATTGCAATCTATGTCACTGCACTGTACACCACTCTATTCTACTCTGCACCACTGTACTGTATGCCACTGCTCTTTACAGCAGTCTACTCTGCAACACTCTACTCTATGCCACTGCAGTCTATGCCAATGCATTCTCTACCAATACATTCTACACCAATGCACTCTACGACACTCTACATTGCAAAACTGCACTCTCTGCCAATGACCACTACACCACTGCATGCTATACCACTCTAAACCATTGCGCACTATATCACTGCACTCTTCGCCACTCTATTCTACTCTGCAACACTGTACTGTACACCACTGCTCTCTACAACACTCTACTCTA
Organism: Calotriton arnoldi; assembly: GCA_963921515.1. Lineage (NCBI taxonomy): Eukaryota > Metazoa > Chordata > Amphibia > Caudata > Salamandridae > Calotriton > Calotriton arnoldi. The sequence goes on from CAWUFW010003888.1 coordinate 1,127,870, forward strand.
TGCCACTTCACTCTGCTCCAATGCACTCTATACCATTGCATTCGAAGACATTCTGCTCTTCTAGACTTCACTCGCCACCACTGAACTCTACGCTACTCTGCACCACTGCACTCTATGCCACTGCACTCTACTCTGCACCACTCATCTCTACGCCAGTGCACTCTACGCCTCTACACTCTATGGCACTCTAATCTACTCTGCACCACTGCACTCTACACCACTTCATTTTATGTGACTCTACGCCATTTCACTCTATGCCACTCTGCTCTACACCTCTGCATTTTATGCTGCACCAATTCACTTTACCATGCACCACTTCACTCTGCTCTGAAACATTCTACTCTATGCCACTGCACTCTACACCACTCTACTCCACGCTGCACCACTCCACCCTGTGCCACTTCACCCTGTCTTACTTAACTCTGCGCCATAACACTCTACCCTACTGCAATTTATGCCACGCCACTCCACTCTACTCTGCACCACTCTACTCAATGCCACTCCACTCAATGCCACTGCACTTTATGCCAATGCACTCTGTACCACTTTACTCAAAACTAATGCAGTCTAAGCCACTGCAATCTATACCAATCTACTCTGCACAACTGTACTTTATGCCACTTCACTCTAGGCCACTCTACTCCACTCTAAAATATTCAACTCAATGACACTCTACTCCATTAAACTCGACTCCACTCTATGACACTCTAAAACACTCTACTCCACTCTATGTCACACTACAACACTATTCCACTCTATGAAGCTCTACGCAACTCACTCTATGCAACTCCATACCACTTTACCTCACTGTATTCTGCATCACACTATTTATCTCTACTCCACAACTCCACTCTACGCCACTCCACTACTCCACTCTATGCCACTCCAGTACTCCACTCAATGTCATTCCACCCCAACTCAATGCCACTCTATACTACTCCATTCTGAAACTCTATGCCACTCCAATCTGTGACACGCCACTCTACGCCACTCTATACTATTCCATTCCACTTTACTACACTACTCCCCTCTATGCCATTAGAGCATTAGAGAGCTTGCAGTTCATGTGGTGCAGCATCCACCAGAAGGTTTGAGTTTCTGAGACAGACATTCTGGAGTGCCTTTTGCAGACCTTCATGGGTAATGCTAGCAATTTTGAAGATGCTGTTACCTTTGAGAGGTAGTGAGTATGGGCGATGAGCACCGGGGTGATGTGATCAAAGTGCCTTGTTCCTGAATTCAATCAAGCAGCAGTGTGCAGGGCTGCTGACATTGGAGCCAGGTGCATCTTGAGAATACTTATAAGGAGAGCATTACCATAAACCAGCCTAGAGATGACATGGGTTTGCACTATCTGTTTCAGGTCTGAGTCCAGAATAAAAAGTTTAACATATTTCAGAAGTCTCTGCTGTGCTTGGGTGCTGTTATTTATGTAATTCATGTGTGCTGGAAGATTCAAGTTCTTGTTGAGGTTGAGTGTGGGGTGCATTGAGTTTTGGGTGAGTGATTTTGAGCATTTAATTAGTTTAGTATCCCAGTTTAGCATGTTTAATGAGGCTAGCCATTCCTGGATTGGGGTTGAGGCATTAGGGACGTGTAGAGAAAAAGAGAGTTTAGTTTCAAGTGATTGACAGACAGCCAAGGTTTGATGTCATCAAGGGTTTGGCTCAGGCAAAGGTTGTCATCTAAAGATGCAACGCTGAGAAAAAACTCATTATTATCTACTTAGAGATGATATGAGAAGTCTGCCCATTTTAGTATTGTGGTTAGCGGCTGTATGTACAGAATAAAGAGAAAGGGAGAGAGAATGGAGCCTTGAGGTACTCCCTGGGTGATGGAAGCTGGTTCTGCATGATACTAGTTCAATTTGACTTGTTTGTCTAAGAAGAAGCAAATCAGATGAGTCTTGTTCCATCTATCCTCATTCTCTCGTTCAGAGTGTTGAGCAGGATCTTGTGGTTGACTGTGTCAAAGGCTGTGGACAGATCCAGGAGTATGAGAAGGGAGGACTCTCCCTCATTCAAGAGACAGTAGGCATCATCTGCTATCTGGAGAATGGCTGTTTCTGAGCAGTAACCCGATGTGAAGCCTGACTGTTTGTTGCCTGGCAGGTGTGCTCTTCAATGTGGTGCTTTAATTGAGTTTCTAGAATTTTAGCTAGCAGTGCAAGGTTTGTTACTGGAGAAGTTGTTCATGGCCACTAGACCCACTGGGTGGATGCTCAATGAGGAGTTCTGAGACAGAGGATCAGACTTTGCTGTAATTCTTAAGTCCTGCCATACAACATGAAGCCTCCCTGCTTTGTTGTAAATGAAGTACGAAGTGGCTGATGACACCTGTTGTGGCTTAGAGAGGGTACCTCACAAGAATGTTGTCACTCTTCGGCCATCCTGGAGCGAGATCGTGGTCACACAAATGCTTATGTCCCTGGATATGATCCCTTGACTGGAGCCGGAGCCTCTGCCCATACTTGGAACCCTGTTCTCCTCCCAGCATCACAGTTGTGATGTGGAATCGGTATATGACTCTGCACATGCAGGACAAGCAGGTGGGTCAGACGCACCACTCCCAGTTACCTCTATAGGACCATAATGGGCCTGGCTTCAGCGGCAGGTTGGGACAGTCTTGGGATGCATCATCTGTCAGATCTCAATCGTGGTCAAGCAGCCCTTGCAGTCCCCACTTCTAGCTAACATTGTTGTGGTTGTAACTGTATGGTCCCCACCTTCCCTCTGGCCATAAAATTAAAGAAAGGACTATATGTCTCTTTGACTCTATTTGTTGGGGTCAGTCGCTAAAGAAGGACTGCAGAGCAATAGGAGACTAATGAAGAACTCAAGAGGCAAATCAAATATTTTAAGAAATGTCTTGAGAGTCTGTGACAATATCTGTTGAAGCGAAATGCTAAAGAATTACAAAGGTAAAGTACACTGCAAACTGACCACAATTAGTCCTCGCTATCTCTTGTCATTGTTTGGCAAGCCTCTGGGTTTCAACTAGTGCAATAATGAAAACTGTTTACTTTCCTCCTTCCCAACCTTTTCCCCTAGTGCGATCTGCCACTGTGTACACGTTCACAGTACTGTAACCTACTGATCCTCTGGACTGGACAGGCCTCATTCTCTAATATAAATAATTCTTCTATGCACATTTTACAGATGGGAGATGTGATGAGAGAGAGAGAACGCCAAAGACGCTCCAGCCCGCCACCCCTGCAACTACTCACGTGTGACGCTGAACTCTGCCCCGCTGTTGGCCGCGGACGAGCGACGAGCGAGGAGGAAGACGCTCCAGCCCGCCACCCCTGCAGGGGGTCTCTGCGCAGCTCCTGGAAGCCACGAGTGTCCCGGTACCACCGCAGGAGCCGCGAGTGTTCCCCATCGCGGCAGGAGCCGCACAAATCTCTTGTGAGCGGTAGGAGCCGCAAAACATTTCCCCCCATGCGGCAGAAGCCGCGAATCAAAGTCTGAAGCGGCAGGAGTCGCCATAACTTTTCCCTAATGCGGCAGAAGCCGCAAATCAATTTCTACACGGCAGGAGCCGCCAAAACCTCATTGTAACACGGCAGAAGCCGCAAGTTAATTGCAACGCGGCAGGAGCCGCCAAAACTTCAGCTTAACGCGACAGAGGCCGCAAATCAATTTCAACGCGGCAGGCGCCGCCAAAACTTTATCTCAAACGCGGCAGGAGCCGCGAGTATTTCCCCCTGATATTGACAGCGAGAACCATCGTCTGCCCTCTCCCCTTTCATTGAGGCGCACGGCAGGAGCCGGCAGCACCGCCTCCAACATGAGCACGGTATATTCTTTTGTTTATGTTCTCTTATGCCGGAACGAGCGCCTTCAGGAGTTGCCAGCACTTTGTTCCGTATTTGATTAAACAAATCCCCTGAGGTGGAGGATTTTGTGTTTTATTAGGAACCAGTGCAGACTCTGTTGTGCGTAGCGTATAGCAGGTATACGCATAAAGCACAACAGAGGTAAGTGAAAAGTTTTCCTTTCTTTCAACAAGCCTAATTTGGTGGCCACCCCTGTTATAAGAACTGAGTTTGGAAACAGGGGGTCAGCGTCAGGTGGGGCACAGGCATTGGGTCTCAGAGAAGTTAATATATATAATTTGAAGAGTTTAAAGATGGCTCCCAGGAAGAATAAAAGCACACTGGGACATATACAGAAGCAAAAAGAGCCCCCTACAGACCAAAAAGCTTCAGGAGAAAGTTTAGTGTGCCCAGGGGGAAAACCAAAATCAAAGCGAGTACAGAAGAAAAAAGAGAAAATATCTAAGGAGCTACCGCAAATGGGACGAAAGGGGGTACAGCATCAAACTCCCTAAAAGATTTTGTGGGGAAGCACTTCAAAAGGGTTTTCTCACCTGCAAAGTCTCCAGCCGCTGAAGTAGAAATAGTAGGGGAGGAATCATGGAAAGGGGGGTCCTCCTTAATTTTTGATGAACAAACGATGGATTCCGTAAACTTGGCTAACCAATCCCTACAGTCCTTAACAGGTTATAAGGGACTATTAATGTCACCTCGTCTATCCTCATCTCCGAGGCTGGTACCACAGTGTGTCTCTCAGGCCACCCAGGAAACAAATAGCGGGGATTTAAGGCAAGATGAGGAAGAAGTCCCAGTCTTGGATGTAAGTCCAAAAGGAACAGAAAGACAAGACCTGTATGGCGACCAGAATCCAGCATTCATGGGCAGCAATGGCTGCACTCAATCCTCGGAGCTTAATTTAGAATCCTCAGTAACACCAGCCTCTTCAATGTTGGAACTTATGATAATGTTGCAGAAATCGCTTAAGGGGCTTTTGGAAGTCACAATGTTAAACCATGACATTTTAAAAACACAGAAATTGCATCTCTCTAAGATTGAGGGGGAGTTACAAGGTATCAGGGGCCAAATGCCATCAATGTTAAGACCTGTCCCTGATCCCCAGCCTCTTGCCCCGGCTGAGGTGGGGGAAGAGGTTGGGAATGTAGAACCCCCAATTGCCAACCACGAAGTTTATATCTCGAGATGGCCGATGTTGGTAAAAAGAAGGGGTGATTATACTAGAGTTGGCTTATTAAAATGGGGGAGACCCGTAGGAAGAGCTGACCAAAGAAAGGGTAATGGTAGAGCTGTGAAAAAAGGGAGTTGGAGGAACTACCAGGATTAGCTGTGCAAGAGTCAAAACCAAAATCCTTTAAAACCCTGAGAGAAAGAGCGAGAAAAGTACGATCTGAGAGTCCTGAGAAACCAGTAAAGAAACCAGTAAAAAGGGGTTTCATAGTAGTAAACAAAATTACCAGGAGAAGTCAATAAAGTATATAAGGCACATAGCATCTAATACAGCTAGAACACCTGGTATTACTATCCCCCTCAAAGAGAGGCCACACATGGGTAACAAATTAGAGGAAGGGGTTAGAAATAATATCCGACAGCCACTCAGTGTGCCCATATTGTTAGGAACAGAGGGCAAAGGGAATAGGTGGCTGTATTTCGAACAGGTGAAAATGGGAAGGGGTGGGAAAAAAACGAAGAAGGGGTCGTATTTAAATAGGTCCCATCTCCTTAACTCATTTGCCCATTGTCCAAACTTGAAAGGAGTAGGATCAAAAGACCTCCGACAGGTGGGCTTCCAATCAACCATTGATGGAAAAGAGTTTACCAGGGTATAAGTTTATTCAGACCTGGTAAAAATTGCCATAGAGAAGGCAGAGAGAGAGATCTTAAAAGAAGGTATTCGGTTAGTACCCAAAGAAGAAGTAGTGATAGAACATAATGTTCCGCAAAAGAAAGCCTTCCTAAAGCATCATGCAGGACTATGTAAAAGGCAAGTGAGATTACTAGAAAGAGAAGTAGGATTAGGCTTGGGAAACCTTAATATAGTAATAAATAACTCAGATATAGAGGAATCCTGGAAGAATTGGAGCTATTGTACAAGCCCCGCAGGGCCTTCTCGGCGATTCTTAGAGGAAATTGATGAAAATGGGTTCCTTAGTGATGTAGAATAGGTAATGGGGTTGCCACATGGCATAAAATTGGTCTCTTGGAATATAAATGGACTAGGAAATCAAATAAAGCAAGATCTTATAAATGACCTGGCAAAAACAATGAGATCATTTGTATCCAAGAGACCTGGCTATGTGGTAATACCCCTGTAGTTGATGGCTTCCGCCAACTCTATCGCCCGGCAATAAAATCAAGGTCCGATCGACCAGCAGGTGGCTTAATGACACTATTATCTACAAAATTAGTGAAAAATGTACTTCAGCTTACTGTAACATGTAAATGGTTGCTTGGTTGTAGGATAGCCCTAATGGTCGCTGATAAAAATAATGAAAATATGTTGATTTTAAATGTATATATGCAATGGGGCACCCAGGAGGAATATGGTGTCGAAATGGGTCATTTTAAGAATGATATAGATTTATTGTGTGAAATGTATGGTTCGGATATACTCTTGTTGGTGGGAGATTTTAATCACAAACTAAACCCAAAGCAGTTAGACATCTGGTTTATGGAAATTTTGGAGGCTTATGATATAAATCAAGCAAAGTTTCCTGAAAGCCTTTGTTCAACCCATGACGTAAAGTTGGGAAACTACCTAGCGACAAAAAGCCTCTTTTGCTTAAATGGTAGGACAGACCAAGATTGTCCGGCAAAGAAAACTTTTAAACAGGGGTCACAAATTTGACCCATAGATTATGTCTTTATGTCAGCATGGAATTTTGCATTAGTAAAAGGCTTCAGGATCAGCAATATAGAAGGCAGTGACCACAATATAATTTAACTGGAGCTGGTAAATCTCCACCAGTCTGCCTGTGACAAAGTAATCATACAACAGATGGACTATCCAAGGCGCATAACAACACGGTTAACAGAAGAATATATAGAAAGGTTAACCAGGCTGCAACAAAATATTGATCTAGGATGTGTGAGTGGCCTAAATTTGGCTTGGTATGTTGAGAAAATAAATCAAGTGGTACAAAGCCTTCGTGTAGAACTTAGATCTGACGTAAGGGTTACTAAGAGTAAGCAAAACATTCAGGCTAGACAAGGAAAATGGTTTAATACAGACGGCCTAAATAAGAAAAGAGAATTAAGGAGAGAAGAGCGTAGCCTGCGTAAAAAATTTGACAAGACCAGCGCCGAAAATCTCGTCAAGCTAAAGAGAGATTACACCACGCTAATTTGTAGCACTAAAAGAGCCTATAAGGAAACCTGTTGGGGAAAATTGTTGGAGGCAATCGAATCTAAGAATATACGACAGTTCTGGAAGCTGGTACAATCAGCATCAGAACCTTCGGTTGCCTCAATGAACTGTGTGGTGGAGGAGGGTGCTTGGGAGGACTATTTGCAGGAACTATACACCCCGGGGAGAGAAATTGAAGAGGAGGTATCATGGGACTGGAGCGGTCTGGTAGAAGATCTAAAACCGGATTTTTCAGTAGCAAACGTGCTTAACACGATAAAGACCCTGAACCTAACAAGAGCAGCAGGCCCTGATAACCTACTAGCCTTGATAATAAAATCAAAGTCGTCCTGGTGGGCAGAATTCTTCTCACTTATGTTTTTAGTAATCTTAGAATCTGGGACGATCCCAATAAACTGGAAGGGAGCGATAATCAGGCCGATTCATAAGAAAGGGGATCTTTATGCCCCAAAGAATTATAGATTAATTAACTTACTTGATATCGGTGAAAAGATCTTTGCTAAAATAATATTAGATAAATTAAAAGATTGGGCAGAACAGGGATCTATTGTTCCAGTTGAACAGGGGGGATTCAAAGAAGGACATTCCACCATAGGTCATTGCTTTGCCCTATGGGCATTGGCCCGAAAATCGATCGAGCAAAATGGGAAGCTGTATTGTTGCTTTGTCGATTTTCGGGCAGCTTTTGACTCTGTGGATCGTAATTGCCTCTGGAAAGACATGAAAAAATATGGAATCCCGGACGGCATACTGATGATTCTAAAAGAGCTACATAGAGGGAATTGGGCCCAGGTAATTAGAGATACGCAAGGTTCACTGACTCATAAGATAACTGTAGGGAATGGCCTCAGACAGGGGTGCGTTTTGGCCCCCTTGTTATTTGCAATCTTCTTAGCAGATCTCCCTGCAGTACTAGAAGTAGAAAGAAGTGCAAGCCCTAGAATGAGCAGAAACAAAGTGTCCTGCCTTCTATATGCAGATGATCTTGTGATCCTTGATCAAACAGAGCTAGGACTCCAAAGGAAACAAAATGTTTTTAAGAATTATTGTGATAGAAAGTTTTTAAAAGTAAATATAGGAAAAAACAAAGGTTTTATGCTTTGGGAAGAGAGGTAAGAATTTTAATTGCTTTTTAGGTCAAGACAAACTGGAGATAGTTACAGAATATAGATACTTGGGCCTCTGGTTTGATAGTGCGCTAAAATGGTGTACTCATCTGTAGGCCCAACATGCGAAAGCCTTCTCGTCAGTCTGTGGCCTGAAAAAATGTAATAAAGAATATGGTGACATGTCACATAGACCTATGTTAAAGGCATTTGAAGCAATGATCCCCCCGCAAGTACTGTACGGGGCAGAAGTTCTTTACCTGAGTGGTAAATGCGGGTGGGATCGGGAAGAAGGAAAGATCTTAAAAATGCTACTGTCATTACCAAGCTGCACAATGATCCAAGCTATTAGAACGGAGCTAGGGTTAATAGCATGGAGCGTACAGACCCAAATGTCCTTGGTAAGATTTTGGAAACTCCAGGATCCAGGTGGTGTGCAGAAGGTCTCACAATGGTGCAGAGAGGAGATTCAATCTAGTAGCCTGAACTGGGCAAAGGATGTAAGAAGAAACCTCCAGAAAATAGCTGTGCGCCTTAAGGTGAGACTTTCGCAGCCATCCCTGGAAGTAGATTTTACAAAGAGAATGCTTAGAGACCAAGGGCAGATATATTCAAGATCGTTGGACCTAGATTATATGAGAGTGAAAAAATCAATACAGTGGTTAAAAAGCTCATGGGTAAACGAAGCCTGGTTCCCGTACTTGGATATCTTGCCAAATCAAGGGTTAAGACATGAAATTTTAAGGGTCCGAGTTGGTATTAATCCTTGGAAGACGGAAGAAAAAATAAAAGCAGCATTGATTCAAACAGATGGCATTTGTAAATGTGGGTTAGGAATAAGAAATGACATTTTGCACATATTGCTTGATTGTACATTGGTTTTAGCTATACGGAAATTGTTTTTACGTCCAATATTTTTAAAAAACGAGGTAAGCTCTCGTGCCCAAGCTGTTTGTCTACTTACCGAAATGCCATCTCTAGACATTGCAATTGCAATGGGTACATTTCTGAAAGCTATAAAAGTTTTTGTAAGGGAGAAATTACAGGAGGGGCATTGTTTCTAAATGTATTTTAGTGTTCTCCCATCAATGAGAGTTTTATGGATCTAGATGCTTTTATAATCTGTGTTTAATGAGTTATGATTGTTTGAGGGTGCTATGTTTTTGTTTTGTTTTTTTCTAAATGTATTTTAATGATAATTTATTTGTTACAGAATTTATATTGTCACCATTACCTGGATCCCTATTGTGTGTTGTGTACTGTTTGAAGACTATGGTCTAAATAAACAAAGTTTTCTCTCTCTCTCTCACTCTCCAATATTTTGTATTGTCTCACCATATAATTTGAGAATTAAACATCAAATCTATGGGCTGATACAATCTGAACTATCCTTATCCTGGAGTGATGACATACCACACCAGCTCCTTACATCCTATATGACTACTTGCAGCCAACTGTTTAGCAGCCAGGGGGTGTTTGCCTTTGCTGCTCTTAGTGGTAAGGGTATGCCCGGATGTGGGTCCCATGCTAACTGCACCACTGGATTCAAGCTAGCCTGGCTGATGATGGGTGAAAATCCAAAACTGGTCCCAGGATGCTTGCTTCCAGTCCAAGGAGGACCTGGCCTGGCAGTTCGGGCTGGACTGTTCCCATGGGGAGCAGGGACAAGACTGATTGCATATGACTGGTTTACACTGGAATGGCATGGGGAGCAAGAAAATTATGGATTTAGGCCCAGATCTCTGTACTGGGGTGAATGTTTGACATTGTTCAACATTCTGCCCATCAATTGTTCTTTTTGCATCTTTTATCCATAATGATTATGAGGTGCACCCCTTTCTTGGTACTCTTTGCACCAAAAGAAATCAGTAACTTCACCAAGAGGCGGATTACTTTTGTTGCAGATCAAAGACATCGTGTTTTGAAATCTGTGGTTAAAATATCTGCAAACATTTGCAGGATCCAAGGAGCAGAGTTATTTGGCTCTCTTCACTTTGATGTCCTTTATGTTTGAGTTTGCTTTTCGCAAAAGTTCAAGCAGTCCATCCCAGGCATACTCAGCATCATTAAGTGTCAGAAACCAAGTAGGTACACCAAGATTTCTCAACATACATTTCAGTTCTCCATGACGGCGATACCAACACTCATTGATGCCACGTTGACACACCATCAAATGAATCAAGTTGTACTCCAAAGTTTCATCCTTCCCTTGAACTTTGTTAATGAATTCCTGTGCAGACAGATTTTGGAGATTAACTCCTGTCTTCGGTATATGGTTAACAGCATATGAAAGTCCTGACAAGTCACTGTCAAACTGAGGATGGAACATGTAGGGAATACACTGCCGAAATCTTGGATCCTCTGAGTATAATCTTGTTGGGCCATATTCATCTACTGATATCTGTACAGGGCGGTCATCAAAGTGGCCACCTTCTCCAGTAAGGGAACAGTTGTGGAAAACAGCAAGCTTCTAAACTTTTCTCCTACATACTCATGGGAGTTCCTTTTGCTTGTTTAATTTGAAAGAGATCAATAGCATCACCGATGACTTCTTTAGAATGCAGAGGATGGATGCTGTAGGGTTTGTAAATCTCGTGATCTGAATCGTTCCACTTTTTCAATCTTTCCACTTGATGCTAATCTTTAATCATCCTAATATGTCATATCATGAACAACATCAACATTTTTAAAATAAACATTACTTTGTACCAGGTATAATGTCACTTTTTAACTTTTACTAACAACCACTAACTCTTGCCAGAGTTTCAATATTCTGTAGACCACTCTTCCTTTAAGGCCTTTCTGAACGTCAGTTGGTGGCAGCTTACCTATCTTTGGCTCATAAGAACTATAGCATGAAATGGGTGTACATATTGTATGAGAATTGATTCATAAACATTTCAATCTTGTAGTTCTTGTGGAATAGATACTAATTCCAACTTGTTATGGACTGCTCTAGCTGGCATTTTGTTATTCTCTAAATTATCATAGCAGTACTTACATATAACTTGCCATGTGGGCAACTCAAACCGTTCTTCTACAAATAAATAAACAGCTAATTATTGCCACTTATCTGAATTCTCCTGTTCAGTTTTGAGAATACAACTACATTGCGAGTTTGGCTTTTGTAGTGAGTGCGCCAACAACAAATACAAGCACATTTTGGTTTCTCAGAAGAAACTGTGTTAAACTTTGTAATCTCTACTGTTAAATTATCAATACGAATAATTGTGCCCTGTTCTTCTACACCTGTACTAACCAACTCCTCATTTTCCCTAGACTCCTGTTCAGCACCAAAGAAATTAAATTGAACATATTCACAAACAGTTTCCACCTCTGCGACTGAACCATGCAAAACTTCTCCTAAACAGTGGGCAGGAGTTTTAACATAGTAAAGCCTTCTCACTAAACTTCACATTTTAGAATGGTAAACAGCTAGCATTCTGAAGTGAGTAAAACTGCTTTGGCACACTTTCTGTGGCAGACATGCTAGTGCATGTACCTGTACATTTGTATACTTCCTAACTTTGCATGAATCTAATCCTTGCAAAATTGCAATTTTCTGTTTCAGACTTTTGCATGGAAAGTTATGTAGGAAACTTCTCAATATATCAATTGATTACTGACAAACACTGCAGATACTGCTACAGTTCCATTTGTATACAGGGGCCTGTCTATGTCTTCCCTGAACCTCTTCAGCTGTCACTTCCTCAGCATTCCTAGGAACCATCACTTCTTCTGGAATGGGAGTATACCATCCTTCATCTCATAACATTGACCAAATGTTTCAACTGCATGCACTAATGTGCTCTCTTGGAAGTAGCTTTCTTCACTGAAGCTAAAGAATGATGATTGATTCAACCCAGATCTGTGACTGGGGGTGAGTGTCTGAAAAGTTTCAGCACTCCATCCATTATGACCTTGTATTTGCTTTGTTCCCCCTAAGTTGGCAGGGTATGCCCAGACGTGGATCCCTTGCTCAATTTGCCACTGGATTCAAGCTAGCCTGGCTAATGAAGGATATTACCCCAAACCAGTCCCAGGATGCTCGTTTCCAGTGCAGGGAAGACCTGGCTTGGCAGTTCGGGCTGGACTGTTCCCATAAGGAACAGGGTCAAGACTGATTTGCATATGGCTGGGTCTGAACTGGGGAGGCGAAGTGAGCGAAAACATTATGATGGATTCAACGCAGATCTGTGACTGAGGGTAAGTGTCTGAAAAGTTTCAGCGCTCCGCCCATCATCTCCTTGTGTTTGCTTTTTTAGCCTTAAGTTGGCAGGGTATGCCCAGACGTGGGCCCCTTGCTCACTTTGCCACTGGATTCAAGCTAGCCTGGCTGATGAGGGATGTTACCCCGAAACCGGTCCCAGGATGCTTGTTTCCGGTCCAGGGAAGATCTGGCTTGGCAGTTCGGGCTGGACTGTTCCCATAAGGAACAGGGTCAAGACTGATTGGCACATGGCTGTGTCTGAACTGGGGTGACGAAGTGAGCTAAAGAATGATGATGGATTCAACCCAGATATGTGACTGGGGGTGAGTGTCTGAAAAGTTTTAGCGCTCCGTCCATCATCTACTTGTGTTTGCTTTGATCGCCCTAAGTTGGCAGGGTATGCCCAGACAGGGGTCCCTTGCTCACTTTACCACTGGATTCAAGCTAACCTGGCTGATGAGGGGTGTTACCCTGAAACCGGTCCCAGGATGCTTGTTTTCGGTCCAGTGAAGACCTGGCTTGGCAGTTCGGGCTGGACTGTTCCCATAAGGAACAGGGTCAAGACTATTTGCATGTGGCTGGGTCTGAACTGGGGTGGAGAACTGAGCTAAAGAATGGTGATGGATTCAACCCAGATCTGCAACTGGGGGTGAGTGTCTGAAAAGTTCCAACGTTGTGTCCATCATCTCCTTGTATTTGCTTTGTTCGTCCTAAGTTGGCAGGGTATGCCCAGACGTGGGTCCCTTGCTCACTTTGCCACTGGATTCAAGCTAGCCTGGCTGATATGGGGTGTTACCCAGAAACCGGTCCCAGGATGCTTGTTTCCGGGCCAGGGAAGACCTGGCCTGGCTGTTTGGGCTGGACTGTTCCCATAAGGAACAGGGTCAAGAATGATTTGCATATGGCTGGGTCTGAACTGGGGTGGTGAAGTGAGCTAAAGAATGATGATGGATTCAACCCAGATCTGTGACTGGGGGTGAGTATCTGAAAAGCTTCAGTGCTCCGTCCATCATCTCCTAGTGTTTTCTTTGTTCGCCCTAAGTTGGAAGGGTATGCCCAGACGTGGGCCCCTTGCTCACTTTGCCACTGGATTCAAGCTAGCCTAGCTGATGAGGGGGTGTTACCGCGAAACCGGTCCCAGGAAGCTCGTTTCTGGTCCAGGGAAGACCTGGCTTGGCAGCTTGGGCTGGACTGTTCCCATAAGGAACAGGGTCAAGTCTGATTTGCTTATGGCTGGGTCTAAACCGGTGTGGAGAAGTGAGCTAAACCATGATGATGGATTCAACCCAGATCTGTGACTGGGCGTGGGTGTCTGAAAAGTTCCAGCGCTCTGTCCATCATCTCCTTGTGTTTGCTTTATATGTATTATAAGACAAGTTTAAGGCTTAGCAACGTGTTTTGAATGTCAACTCGACCTAGTAGTAAAACTGTATACACAGGCTCTACTAGCAGGCCCAAGACATGTTTAAAGATTACTTGTCTAGATGGATGACTTTTAATGTCAGTTCTTCACTATATACTTACATGAGTGCCTATGTGGGTGTGCCACTGGATATGTAAGTAAGTTTGTTGATATATGTCTGGATCTCTTAGTTACTCTATGGGACTCTCAATCTGTATGTAAAAAGCTGCATGGATTACTTACTGGGTGTGTCAGTGAGTATTGGGGTAATTAACTGTGTGCAACTGCCTCCATTACTACTGGATACATAAGAGCTGTATGTGTGTGTGAGTGAACACTGCGTGAGTAGGTGTATTAGTGGCTCCATCCTTTTAGACATGTGTATGTGAGTTCTAGTATGGGTAGTAGACTGGATCTATAAATGGACATATGGGTCTGGTAAGGAGCTGCATGGATTGCTTGCTGGCCGTGTCAGGGAGCATGGGGATATTTAACTGTGTTTGCAACTGACGACATTACTCCTGGATACATAAGAACTGTATGTGTTGAGTCAATGTTTAAGTGCCTCTGTCACTGTGTGACTAGATGTATTAGTTGCTATATCCTTTTACACATAGGTATGTGAGTTCTAGTATAGGTAGTAGACTGGATCTATAACTGGACATATGGGTCTGATACTGTGCCTGTAACTGAATCAAACTTTGAAAAATATATCTTATCTTTTAAGCTCATAGCTCCCTGCCCTATCACCTACTTACAGCCTATCTCAGGAGTATGTTTTATTTACAACATGTTTTGTATATGAACTCGGTCTACAAGCAAAACTGCATCTACACACTCTACTGTAGCAGTTCTGAAACATATTTAAAGGCCTACTTGTCTGGATGCATGACTTTTTAGTGCCAGTTCTTTAGTAGATACCTAAATGAGTGTCTAAGTGCCTATGTGGATGTGATTTGATACGCAAATAAATATGTTGATATATTTATGGGTCTCCTAGTTACTCTAGAGGAGTCTAAATCTGTATGTGTCTCAGTGAGTATTGTGGCATGTTTCTGTGTGTGCAGCTGCCTCCATTACTACTGTATACATAAGAGCTGTATGTGTTAAGTGAATGTTTAAGTGGCTCTATCACTGTGTGACTAGCTGTATTATTTGCTCTATCCTTTTACACCTAGGTATCTGAATTCTAGTATAGGTAATTCTAACTACATGACTCAGTACATAACTATATTTGTTAGTGAGCGCTTTACTATCTAAATGCCTACATGTCAGCCTGTTTACATGTACATATCAGTTACTCATCAAATGGTTGGCTAGTTCCATAAGCACTTCACTTAATATAAAAACAAAAGGGTTCAGCGCCCTTTAAATATGTTACAGGTCAAATAACTAATATTCAAACTTTATTGCATTTACCTGACACTTATAATATTTTTCTATATATGCATTATCAATGTCCCCATTTTTAACATTCCTCTCAATTTCGCTTTGCTGATCCTCAAATTTTAACACACTTTCACTTCAAATTTCTTCTCATAGAAAATAAGTACCACTCTCTGTAAGAAAGAAACAGTAATGGCAATTTTTCCCTCTCTATTTCCAGTGATATTGATGTAGTTTTCCTGTTCTTATTCCAGTTTTCACTGGTCAGTTGTTTTTAACCCTCTATTAGTCTCCTGATAAGAAGAGCAATCTTGCTGTGTCTGTGGGTGGATTCGCTACGCCCAGCATGTCCCCGTGTAACTCCGAGATGGAGTCGCGAATCCATATGGGAGTCCGTTAAAGCATTTATAATGATTGCGCCATCATTTCTAAACTTCTTTTGAGATCCTATGATAGTACTGAATTAGAAAATTGCTATCTCTAAACTACTCTGATTTGGACTTTCAAAGTACGGTATATTTGGAACACTTCACCCACACTGCTTTACCTTAGTTGCCATAGCAGCCTCCTTTGAAACTCTGTACTGTACCAGTAAGTCAAAAGTTCACAGCACTTTCTAACAGGAGAATACCAGCTTCAAGTTCACCTGTAGCAGGTCAAGTTGACTGTTTCAAAATGTAAGCATATCCACAATAGCGTAACTTGTCTTACATTTATCCAGAGACAATCACATATCTACTTACTTTACCTATTAAATCACTACCTATTTTTAGCTACCAAATTAATTACACCACTCAATGAAATACGTCCTTTTCTTAAACCAGGTCCACTCCTTCAGTTTAACTGCTTTTCATTCTACCAACTGTCATATTCACCTGTGTACTGCTGCACCTTCCTTCAAAATGGTTGGAGTGTGGATTGTGGTTCACAGCTATGTTTTTTGGGCCAGAGAGTGTGTTAGAAAGAGTACCATTGACAGGTACTTAGGTTTGCCTAATGTGAACATTAATTGGATTTGCCAGAGAGGGTTAAAATGGCAGCCATTTGCTGCCTTTGATTGAGAGCATTGCAGATTGCCAACATCCAGACCTCTTAATTTTGCACAGTGGTGACAATGACCTAGGCACTCTAACTGGGGTAGGATTGGAAATCGCAATGAACGAGAACTTTGGCCAATGAATGTCACTTTTCCCTCACACAGCCTTGGCATTCTCCAACATTTGCCAAAGTCAGAAATAGAAAGGGTCAGATGAATTCTGTCCACAAATAGACAAAGCCAGGAAATATTGGTAAATAAAACTGTTTCTGCATTTCTTAGGGACCCCAACATCATCTACACACAATAAACCTTAAGGCTCTTCTAAGAGCCATCCTATTCCCAAACACTAAAAAAAATTCATTTTAAATCCTTTCTTTAAAAAAAAAAAACATTCTGAGTTGCGACTCCATTGTGAATCTGCAAAGCAAAAGAACAAGCACAAATTCAATGCACAACAGCACATTTAAAATGTATAATTCTCAATTTGACTCTATGCATGTAACAATGGCTCTGTCAGTACTTTTATGAGTGTCTGAGCATGTATAAGTGGGTGCATAAGTCTCTCACAGAGTCTGTGAGTATACACATCATTTGCTGAGTGGGATTAGGAGCATGAGTGTCCCAGAGTGTCTGAGTGGATGTGTGAGTGGGTGCATGAGTGTCTGAGTGGGTCTGTGAGTCAATGCTAAGTGTGTTAGTGGGTCTGAGAGTGGGTGTGTGAGTGTCTGAGTGGGTCTATGAGTAGGTGCATGATTGTCTGAGTTGGTATCTGAGTCTGTGGGTAGGTGCATGAGTCTCTCAGTGGGTCTGTGACTGGGTGTGTAAGTCTCTTAGTGGGTCTGTAATCAATGGATAAGTATCTCAGGAGGTATCTGAGTGGGTGCATGAGTCTGTGAGTACGTGCATGAGTCTCTCAGTGGCTCGGTGAGTGTGTGCCTGAGTGTCTTAGTGGGTCTATGAGTGGGTGCAGGAGTGTCTGAGTGGGTCTGTCAGTGGGTTCATCAGTGTCTTAGTGGGTGCATGAGTATCTGAGTGGGTCTGTGAATGGGTGCATGAGTCTATGAGGTACTCTGTGAGTGGGTGCATAAGTGGCTCTGTCAGTACTTTTATGAGTGTCTGAGCATGTATAAGTGGGTGCATAAGTCTCTCACAGAGTCTGTGAGTATACACATCATTTGCTGAGTGGGATTAGGAGCATGAGTGTCCCAGAGTGTCTGAGTGGATGTGTGAGTGGGTGCATGAGTGTCTGAGTGGGTCTGTGAGTCAGTGCTAAGTGTGTTAGTGGGTCTGAGAGTGGGTGTGTGAGTGTCTGAGTGGGTCTATGAGTAGGTGCATGATTGTCTGAGTTGGTATCTGAGTCTGTGGGTAGGTGCATGAGTCTCTCAGTGGGTCTGTGACTGGGTGTGTAAGTCTCTTAGTGGGTCTGTAATCAATGGATAAGTATCTCAGGAGGTATCTGAGTGGGTGCATGAGTCTGTGAGTACGTGCATGAGTCTCTCAGTGGCTCGGTGAGTGTGTGCATGAGTGTCTTAGTGGGTCTATGAGTGGGTGCAGGAGTGTCTGAGTGGGTCTGTCAGTGGGTTCATCAGTGTCTTAGTGGGTCTCTGAGTGGGTGCATGAGTATCTGAGTGGGTCTGTGAATGGGTGCATGAGTCTATGAGGTACTCTGTGAGTGGGTGCATAAGCCTCTGGGTGAGTGTATGAGTGGGTGCATAGGTCTGTGACTGGATCTATGATTGAGTTCATAAGTATCTGTGTGGGTCTGTCAGTGGGTGCATAAGTGTCTGAGTGGGTTGGTGAATTGGTACATGAGTCTCTGTGTAAGTCTGTGAGTGGGTGCATGAGTGTCTGAGTAGGACACTGAATGGGTGCAAAAGTGTCTGAGTGGGTATCTGAGTGGGTGCATGAGTTCTGAATGTGTCTGTGACTGGGTGCGTCAGTGTCTGAGTGCATCTGTGAGTGCATGCATGACTATCTGAATGGGTCTCTGAGTGGGTGAATGAGTATCTGAGTTGGTCTGTGAGTGGATGCTTCGGTGTCTGAGTGGGTCTCTGAGTGGGTGCATGAGTCTCTGAATGGGTCTGTGAGTAGGTGTGTCACTGTCTGTGTTCATTTGTGAGTGGGTGCATGAGTGTCTGAGTGGATCTCTGAGTGGATGCATAAGTGTCTGACTGGCTCTGCGAGTGGGTGCATGAGTTTCTGAGTAGGTCTGTGAGTGGGTGCATGAGTCTGACTGGATCTATGAGGAGTACAAACATGTCTGAATGGGTCTATGAGTAAGTGCATGAGTGTCTGAGTGGCTCTGTCAGTGAGTGTGTGACTGTCTGAATGGGTCTGTCAGTGGGTGCATGAGTCTCTAAGTGGGACCTTGAGTGAGAATGTGTCTGATTGGGACTGTGAGTAGGTTCATGATTGTCTGTGTGGGTCTCTGAGTGGGTGCGTATGTATCTGAGTGGGTCTCGGAGTGGGATTGAGAGTCTCTGAGTGGGTCTGTGAGTGGGTGCATTAGTCTCTGAGTGGGTATGTAAATAGATGCATGAGTCTGTAACTGAATCTATGAGTGAGAGCATAAGTGTCTGAGTGGGTCTCTGAATGGGCGCATGAGTGTCTGAGTGGGTCTGTGAACGAGAGTGTGAGTGTCTGAATGGGCCTGTGTTTAGGTGCATGAGTCTCTGAGTTGCTCTGTGAGTGGGTGCATGAATGTCTTTTGGGTCTGTGACTGGGTGCAAGAGTCTCTGAGTGAATATATGAGTTGGTGCATGAGTCTGTGACTGGATCTATGAGTGGGTGCATAAGTGTGTGAGTGGGTCTGTGAATGGGTGTGTGAGTGTCTGAGTGGATTGTAAGTGGGTACATGAGTTTCTGACTAGATGTCTGAGTAAGTGTGTGAATCTGTGACTTGACCTCTGAGTGGGTGCATGAGTCTCTGAGTGAGTGCATGAGTGCCAAGTAGGGACCACCATCCTAGTGTGGGTAAGTCAGATACATACCCTAAATTAACCTATGCTCACCCTCTGGTAGCTTGGCATAGAACAGTCAGGCTTAAGAGGCAATGTGTAAAGTATTTGTGAAACACCTAAATTACAATAACTTGATGAAAACATCACAAAAAGATTTCACTTATTTTTAGAAATAATTACCTGAGTAAAACAAGACCAAAACGACAACCATCCAATTAGTAGAAGTCGAGATATGAATTTTGAAAGATTAAATGAGAAAACAGTGCTTGGAAATCAATAATGCTAAAG
This sequence comes from Calotriton arnoldi, assembly GCA_963921515.1. Taxonomy (NCBI): domain Eukaryota; kingdom Metazoa; phylum Chordata; class Amphibia; order Caudata; family Salamandridae; genus Calotriton; species Calotriton arnoldi. Next base: position 1,147,460 of record CAWUFW010003888.1, read on the forward strand.
GTTACTTGAGGTCACGCTAGACCAGGGTAAATCGGAAAAGTCAAGCCAACCACGATGGAGCGAGGGTCGAATACAGTTCCAAACAGGTCCTGCTGAAGTTTTACCTTCTGAAGTTGAGCCAAGAGTCCCATTCATGGGAAATAGGTTCACTGGTGATGGCCCGTAGGGCGCGTGGAGCTTCTGGGTGTTGCAGACAGGCTTGAGGGGGCCACGCAGTCAGTGATGTGGCTGTATAAAGGGACAAAGTTGCGCCCGCTCGCATTGATCCTTCATGCGAGCGACGTGGTTCCGGAGCGAACGGGCCTATTCGCAGTCGCGAAGAGCCCAAATGCTTGATTTAAAGGGCCCAGGGGCTATAGATGATGAAAGCAGCTGCAGAACCCACTTCTGAATCCCAGAGCAAGGAGGGGGCACCTCAGGCAAGGGTAGGACTCATAGAAGTCATAGTCCAGCAGCTTCAGCAGAATTGTAGGAAGTCTTTTGTGTCTCTTAGACTTCAGAAAACAGGAGGCAAGCCAGCAAGCCCTTGGAGTCACTCTGGGTTCTGTCTTTGGCCTCAGCAGTGCAAAGATCAGCAGGCAGCAGGACAGCTCAGCAAAGCAGAAAAGCAGTTCCTCAGAACAGTCAGTCACAGCAGAGTGGCAATCCTTCAGCACTGCAGCCTTTGCTCCAGCAAAGATCTTCCCAGGTAGAGTAGTGTATGACTTGATAGGGCCAGATCCCTGGTACTTATACCCAAAAGTGCCTTTGATGTAGGGGGTGGCTTCAAAGGAATTCTCTGAAGTGCAAAAGGATCCTTTTCAGCCCGCCCTGGCTCCAGACTACCAGTAGTAGGTAAATCATCTCTTTGTGTGAGGGAAGGACACAATCTTTTCAGATGTAAGTCTGAGCCACCTCTTCCCCTTCCTGCCCAGGAAAGTTATCAGTATGCAGATGAATGCAGGTGTATCCCCTGTCACATACAGCTCTTCCTGTGTTGTGGCTGTCTTGAGGCAATGCACAAAGTATAGCTATCACCCAGCCCAGGTGTGTATTGCAGACAGGCTGCATGCAAATAGAGCAAAGTTAAGAGCAGAGAAATTCCCATTTTCTAAATGCCTTACTGAAGTATAAGGGCCAATCCCTGGGTATTGAGAACATTTTCTAAAAGTGGCATTTCTAAAATGGGAATGTCAAATTCACCTTTACCATTAAAGAGGATTTATCACCAGTATTCCGAAGATATTAAACATGTAGTAGCTACTCCTTTCCATTCAGGATTTACAGCTTACAAAAGGTGTTTTAAGGAATCCCCAATGCTAGCCTATGGCAGGAGAAGGCCTCACAGCAGTGAGAAACAAATTTAGCTGTTTGTCACTGCCAGGACATGTAAAACTTAAAAGTGCATGTCCTGCCTTTTAATTATAAAGCACCCTTCCTCTAGAGTCGCTTAGGGCCCACCTTAGGGGTGACGTGTGTAATAAAAGAGAAGCTTAAGGCTTGGCAAGTGGTTTTAAATGACATGTCTAAGGTGGCAGTAAACTGCACACACAGGCCCTGCAATAGCAGACCAGAGATAGGTTTGAAAGGCTACTTGTGTGGATGGCACAACCTGTGCTGCAGGCCCACTAGTAGCATTTAGGTTACAGGCCCTGGGTCCATAGTATACCACTTTACAAGGGACTTACAGTTCAACTAAATATGCCAATCAGGTATACACCAATGTCAACATGTTTAGGGGAGAAGCACATGCACTTTAGCACTGGTTAGAGTGGTAGAGTGATCAGAGTCCTAAAGCCAACAAAAAGATACAACAAATGGTGTAGGGAAGCATGCACAAAGTTGGGGGGAGACCACCCTAAGGATGACAGGTCCAACAAAATATATGTATATATATATATATATATATATATATATATTATCTACTGGCGGTCGCCAGTAGATAGTTATAGTTACAACCTATTATCCATAGGAAATCCGCGACATTCTATTTGCAATAACGTTGGCGCCGGTTGACGAATCTTCGCGAAAGCTTCCAACTTGTTGGGGCGCTCCGGACCGCTCCTACCCTGAAAGTCTCGGGGTGATACGTCAAGCGGGGGCCGAGAAAAAGGGGGTCCCAAAACGCGTTTTCCCCATTCATTTTTCCATAGGAACCTTTAGTCGCAGCTACAGCCGAACTGCTGAACGGAATTACCCCAAATTTGGCAAAGAGGTAGCCCTTGGTTCAGACTGGTGCCTTTTGCTAAAATGGTGTAAATCCGTTCAGTAGTTCCTGAGAAATTCACAATTAAAATCACATATATATCTATGGGCGCGTCGGATCCGCGTACCCTCCCGATCACGAGCTGCATGCTAATTGGCTGTCAACACTCCAAATCAAGAAGTGTTGGCAGCCATTTTGTCCCTCGGTAGAACCGAGGGACAGAAACAAGTGCGCAAAGCGCAAAAGGGGGCAGGGTAGAAACACCCTGACCCCTAGGTCTGCTCAGGGGGTCCCACAAGGACCCCTGGGCAGAAAAAGATTTTTATTTTTTTAAATCGGCGGGATGCGCTTAGGGTGCGCGTATCCCGCCGAGAAAAAAAAAGAAACAAGTGCGCAAAACGCACAAAGGGGGCAGGGTAGAAACACCCTAACCCCTAGGCCTGCTCAGGGGGTCCCACAAGGACCCCCTGCGCAAAAAGCATTTTTTTTTAAAAAATCGGCAGGATGCGCTCAGGGTGCGCGAATCCTGCCGAAAAAAAAATCGAAGCGCGGTCTCCCACGCTTCGATGTTAATTGGCCCCCGGGTGGCCCAAGTCCCGGGGGCATGGTGGGGGGATAATTTAATGTGTGGGGGCCTCAAAGGGCCCCCAAGCCCGGGGACCGCCACCCCCCGGGGCTTTTTTAAAAAAATGGTGCGGGAGGGCTCTGAGCCCTCCCGCAGCCCCGGGGACCACCACCTCCCCGGGGCTTTTTTTTAATTAATAATAAAACCAGTGTGGGGGGGGGGCTCCAGCCCCCCCACACGCCCCGGGGACCGCCACCTCCCCGGGGCACTAAACATTTTAATATGTCGGTCCGTTACGGACCCCCAGAGCCCGGGGACCACCACCTCCCCGGGGCTGTGTACTGAATGGGAGGGGGGCCACGCGGCCCCCCTCCTGGAGCCCTTGATGGCCCTGGGGACCACCACCCCCCAGGGCCGGCTCCTGCAGTGTCCCGAGGTGCCTACCCCCGGGACACTGTAGTTTGCTATGGCAGGACGGGAGCCTCGCGGCTCCCGTCCTGCCATAGCAAACTGCTTTGGATATTGGAAGAGAGAGCAGGGAAACCTGCTCTCTCTTCCAATATCCAAAGCGATTGCTTTTCCACATGGGGAGCAGCATGTCAGCTGCTCCCCATGTGGAACAGCAATGCCGGCTCCCAAGGGACGTGGGGAGCCGGCGGGACTGTGGGGGATTGGGGACCCCCCACAGTCCCCAACGGAGAGGGCCAGCCCCGGGGGATGGGGTCCCCGGGGCAAGTAGTGGCCCGGGAGGGGGCCACGCGGCCCCCTCTCCAAAAAATGTTAAAAAAATGTAAAAAAAAAATGGAAAGGCCGGCCCCGGGGGATGGGGTCCCCGGGGCCTTAAAATGGCCAGAGGAGGGGAGCCACGCTGCCCCCTCAAAATAATAAATATAGAGGCCATGCCCCGGGGATGGGGTCCCCGGGGCCAATACAGGCCCAGGGAAGGGGGCCACGCGGCCCCCTTCCCGTTTTTTTTTTTTTGTAATTTAAAAAAAGGGGTAAGGCCCTGGGGGATGGGTTCCCAGGGCCCAAAAAGAGAAAAAAGGAAGGGGGCCACACAGCCCCCCTTCAGAGGACAAAAAAAAAAACGATCGGGCCCGCAGGCCCCGCCCCTTCCTTCACCACTCTGCAAACGCGCCCCTGGCGCGTTTGCAGAGGGGAACGATTCCCCTTGAATACTGGGGGTCCCTGGGGGCCAACTAGCCCACCAGGAACCTCCAATATGCGCCAGGGGCTGCGTTGCAGAGACGTGTAGAGAGGCCACACCCTTTTTACACCTCTCTGCAACGCAGCTCTGTGGCGCTTTTGGAGGTATATGGTGGGCTAGTTGGACTCCGGGGACCCTCAGGATTCAAGGGGACTTAATCCCCCAACTTAAAACGCGCCACGGGGCGCGTTTGCACAGTGGTGAAGGGAGGGGGCGGGGCTTCAGGTGACATGTGTGCAAACAGGCCCCGTGGCGCGTTTTAAGATGGGGAATTAAATCCCTTCAATCCTGAGGGTCCCTGAGGGCCAACTAGCCCAATAGGTACATCCAGAAAGCGCCACAGAGCTGCGTTGCAGAGAGGTGTAAAAAGGGGTGTGGCCTCTCTACACGTCTCTGCAACGCAGCCCCTGGCGCATATTGGAGGTTCCTGGTGGGCTAGTTGGCCCCTAGGGTCCCTCAGGATTCAAGGGGACTTAATCCCCCAACTTAAAACGCGCAACGGGGCGCATTTGCACAGATGTCACCTCAGGCCCCGCCCCTCCCTTCACCATTGTGCAAATATTCCTCTAAAATCAGCCGAAATACGAATTCCGATTTACTCACCTGTTATCAGGAGAGACCTCAGTGCTGTATCTTTCAGCCCAGTACTGGTCCTGAAAAGTAATTCTAACCATACTTACCAGTAACTTGAATTTCCTTCCATAGGCTAACATTGACTGGTTTCACTTGGAAATTCTTCTAAGTGTGGAGTTTTGGAACTTTAAAATATTCCTCTAAAATCAGCCGAAATACGAATTCCGATTTACTCACCTGTTATCAGGAGAGACCTCAGTGCTGTATCTTTCAGCCCAGTACTGGTCCTGAAAAGTAATTTTAACCGTACTTACCAGTAACTTGAATTTCCTTCCATAGGCTAACATTGACTGGTTTCACTTGGAAATTCTTCAAAGTGTGGAGTTTTGGAACTTTAAAATATTCCTCTAAAATCAGCCGGAATACGAATTCCGATTTACTCACCTGTTATCAGGAGAGACCTCAGTGCTGCATCTTTCAGCCCAGTACTGGTCCTGAAAAGTAATTTTAACCGTACTTACCGGTAACTTGAATTTCCTTCATAGGCTAACATTGACTGGTTTCACTTGGAAATTCTTCTAAGTGTGGAGTTTTGGAACTTTAAAATATTCCTCTAAAATCAGCCGAAATACGAATTCCGATTTACTCACCTGTTATCAGGAGAGACCTCAGTGCTGCATCTTTCGGCCCAGTACTGATCCTGAAAAGTAATTTTAACCGTACTTACCGGTAACTTGAATTTCCTTCATAGGCTAACATTGACTGGTTTCACTTGGAAATTCTTCTAAGTGTGGAGTTTTGGAACTTTAAAATATTCCTCTAAAATCAGCCGAAATACGAATTCCGATTTACTCACCTGTTATCAGGAGAGACCTCAGTGCTGCATCTTTCAGCCCAGTACTGATCCTCAAAAGTAATTTTAACCGTACTTACCGGTAACTTGAATTTCCTTCATAGGCTAAGATTGACTGGTTTTCAGCAAAAAAGTTTCAAAGTGTTGATTTTCACAAACTACAAATATTCCTTAAAAATTGCCTGTATGACTTAAACGCATTCTTTCAACTGTTTACAGGAGATGCACCAGTGCTGGATCCAGGATCCAACACTGAGTAAGAAAAAGTAACGATAACAGTTTTTACCTGCTAAGTGAATTTCCTTCCATAGGATAACATTGGTGATTCTATGAGAAAAAGTTTCTAAGTGTCAACTTTTAAAATACAATAATATTCCTTAAAAATCACGACTGTAACCAAAACGCTTTTACTCAACTGTTTACAGGAGATGTACCAGGACTGAATCTAGGATCCAGTCCTGTGGTTACAAAAGTAATCCATAAAGTAACTAATTGCATTTAACTAGAAATTCACATTGAGCTGAATGTTGCATTGTGTTTGAAAATGTGTTGCCCATTGCAACAACTGTAACTACTGTACTTAAAAGTCTATTGCCTATCTGCAAAGTATTTAAACTAAAGTAATTCATTCTGAGAAAGTATTTTTTGTAATGTAATGTATAATGTAATTACAATGTAATTTAAAAAATAAAATATGTAAAAAAAAATTGTTTCTAAAAATGTAGTAAATCAGTATGAAAAAAATTAATATAACAATTAATACATTTAAAAATTGTCATTTACAAAACCTTTGAAATTCACTGAAAAAACCGTAGGTTTCAGGCACGTTATAGTTAGAAATTAGCATTTAAAAAACCTTTGAAATTCACTGAAAAAACCATAGGTTTCAGACACGTTATAGTTACAAATTAGCATTTAAAAAACCTTTGAAATTCACTGAAAAAACCATAGGTTTCAGACACGTTATAGTTACAAATTAGCATTTAAAAAACCTTTGAAATTCACTGAAAAAACCATAGGTTTCAGACACGTTATAGTTACAAATTAGCATTTAAAAAACCTTTGAAATTCACTGAAAAAACCATAGGTTTTAGGGACAGTTATAGTTACTTGGACATTGCACTCGTACAAAACCCGTGAAATTCCCCCGTTATAGTTAGTTCAGCTAACTATAACTCGCGCCCCGCAATGCACTGCTGATGACATCACATATTACATCACTCATGACATGGTCAGTGACATCACTGATGACATCACTGATGACATCTCAAATGACATCACTGATGACATCATCCACGTGATAATCTGATGCACCTCCTCACACCCTAATATAACCTTTGATACACCCACTCTAAATTACAGACTGCCATTCGCAAAACCATAGACACTCCAACACCAATAACTACATACCCACTCACTGATTCTTAGGTCTACACACACACATCCACTCACTCACCCGTACAGTCACTCATACTTACGGTCACTCAGTACAGGACTATCATATGCACTCTTACTCCTATATAGACACTCAAACAACGCCACTAATCCATAGAGATACTCACACACCTAGTCAGTCATGCAAATAATTAAACACACTGCCATTTACTCACCTATACAGTTATACACACACCAGCTCACTTACTCATACAAATAGTAGCACATTGTTACGCTCTTATACAATCACTGATACAAGCACACAATCATCCATACAGCCACTATCACAATCACTCACTCTTGCTTATAGCTATTTATATACTCCAACACACATATATACTGCCTTTCACATATGTAGTTACTCACACATGTACCACTGGGACATACATTCACTCACTAACACACTCTTACACACACTTACCCACCCATACAGTCTATCACAGATGCACTCTTGAAACCATCCACCCAGTGAATCACCCACTCACACATCTATGCACAGAGTTGCACACACCCCTCCCACACAAACACTCAGGCACCCATACAGATACTCAGACAAGCATTCAATAACTCATATAGACACTCATTTAGCTATTCACAAACACATGCAGCCACTTACACAGCAACAGACAGACGGATACAGACATTCACCCAGTTTAGTCACTAACCCATGCATTCAGTAAGATACGTTAAATCACTCACTTATAGAGTCAGTCACGCACCTACTAAATCATCCATACAGACACTTACACACCCACTCATTCTTCAATACGTCTTTTCCTATATATTTTAAAAATATTTAAACTTTACAGAAACACACAGTCACTGGATGATGTCATCAGTGATGTCATTTGAGATGTCATCAGTGATGTCATCAGTGATGTCACTGACCATGTCATGAGTGATGTAATATGTGACGTCATCAGCAGTGCATTGCGGGCGCGAGTTATAGTTAGCTGAACTAACTATAACGGGGAATTTCACGGGTTTTGTACGAGTGCAATGTCCAAGTAACTATAACTGTCCCTAAAACCTATGGTTTTTTCAGTGAATATATATATATATATATATATATATATATATATATATATATATATATATATATATATATTATCTACTGGCGGTCGCCAGTAGATAGTTATAGTTAGGACCTATTATCCATAGGAAATCCGTAACATTCTATTCCCAATAACTTTGGCGTCGTTTGACGAATCATCGCGAAATTTTCAAAACTAGTGGGGCGCTCCGGTCCGCTCCTGTCTTGAAAGTTTTGGGGTGATTCATCAAGCGGGGCCTGAGAAAAAAGGGGAGTCCCAAAACGTGTTTTCTCCATGTTAATTCCCATAGGAAATTTTAGCCACGGCTACAGCCCGAACTGCTGAACGGAATTACACCAAATTTGGTAAAAAGGTAGTGCTTGGTTCAGAAAGCACCCTTTTTAAAAATGGTGTAAATCCGTTCAGTAGTTGCTGAGAAAATCCAAAATAAATGTTTCGATATCTATGGCCGCGGTGGAGCCGCGCACCCTCCCGACCAGAGCTGCATGCTAATTGGCTGTCAACACTCCAAACCAGGAAGTGTTGGCAGCCATCTTGTTCCTCGGTAGAACCGAGGAACAAGAAAGCAGTAAAACAAGTGCGCAAAACGCAAAAAGGGGGCAGGGTAGAAACACCCTGACCCACTAGGTCTGCTCAGGGGGTCCCACAAGGACCCCCTGGGCAGAAAAAAGCATTTTTTTTTTTAAATCGGCAGGATGTGCTTAGGGTGCGCGGATCCCGCCGATAAAAAAAAAAAAAACACAAGAAACAACAAGTGCGCAAAACGCACAAAGGGGGCAGGGTAGAAACACCCTGACCCCCTAGGTCTGCTCAGGGGGTCCCACAAGGACCCCCTGGGCAGAAAAAAGCAACAAAAAAAAAGACCGGCATTGTGCCGGAGGCCCCGCCCCTCCCTGCAGCAGTCTGCAAACGCGCCCCCTGGCGCGTTTTAAGAAGGGGAAGTAATTCCCCGAGAATACTGGGGGTCCCTGGGGGCCAACTAGCCCACCAGTAACCTCCGGTATGCGCCAGGGGGCTGTGTTGCAGAGAGGTGTACAGAGGCCACTCCCCTTTTTACACCTCTCTGCAACGCAGCTCTGTGGCGCTTTTTGGAGGTACATGGTGGGCTAGTTGGACTCCAGGGACCCTCAGTATTCAAGGGGACTTAATCCCCCAACTTAAAACGAGCCACGGGGCGCGTTTGCACAGTGGTGAAGGGAGGGGGCGTGGCTTCAGGTGACATGTGTGCAAACAGGCCCGTGGCGCGTTTTAAGATGGGGAATTAAATCCTCTTCAATCCTGAGGGTCCCTGGGGGCCAACTAGCCCACCAGGTACCTCCAGTAAGCGCCACGGAGCTGCGTTGCAGAGTGTTGTAAAAAGGGGCGTGGCCTCTGAACACCTCTCTGCAACGCAGCTCTCTGGCGCATACTGGAGGTATCTGGTGGGCCAGTTGGCCCCTAGGGAACCTCGGGATTGAGGAGGAATTAATTCTCCAACTTAAAACGCGCCACAGGGCGTGTTTGCAGACATGTCACTTCAGGCCCCACCCCCTTCCTTCACCATTGTGCAAATATTCCTCTAAAATCAGCCGAACTACGATTTCCGATTTACTCACCTGTTATCAGGAGAGACCTCAGTGCTGGATCTTTGAGCCCAGTACTGATCCTGAAAAGTAATTTTAACCGTACTTACCAGTAACTTGAATTTCCTTCCATAGGCTAACATTGACTGGTTTCACTTGGAAATTCTTCTAAGTGTGGAGTTTTGGAACTTTATAATATTCCTCTAAAATCAGCCGAACTACAAATTCTGATTTACTCACCTGTTATCAGGAGAGACCTCAGTGCTGCACTTTTGAGTCCAGTACTGATCCTGAAAAGTAATTTTAACCGTATTTACCAGTAACTTGAATTTCCTTCCATAGGATATCATTGCCTGCTTTTTGCTGAAAAAGTTTCTAAGTTTCGATTTTTGAAACATACAAATATTCCTCTAAAATCAGCCGAACTACGAATTCCGATTTACTCACCGGTTATCAGCAGAGACCTCAGTGCTGCATCTTTGAGCCCAGTACTGATCCTGAAAAGTAATTTTAACCGTACTTACCAGTAACTTGAATTTCCTTCCATAGGCTAACATTGACTGGTTTCACTTGGAAATTCTTCTAAGTGTCGATTTTTGAAACATACAAATATTCCTCTAAAATCAGCCGAACTACGAATTCCGATTTACTCACCGGTTATCAGGAGAGACCTCAGTGCTGCATCTTTGAGCCCAGTACTGATCCTGAAAAGTAATTTTAACCGTACTTACCAGTAACTTGAATTTCCTTCCATAGGCTAACATTGACTGGTTTCACTTGGAAATTCTTGTGTGGAGTTTTGGAACTTTATAATATTCCTCTAAAATCAGCCGAACTACGAATTCCGATTTACTCACCTGTTATCAGGAGAGAACCCAGTGCTGCATCTTTTAGCCCAGCACTGACCCTGAAAAGTAATTCTAACCGTACTTACCAGTAACTTGTATTTCCTTCCATTGGAATCCATTGTCTGGTTTTCAGCAGAAAAGTTTCAAAGTGTCGATTTTCACAAACTACAAATATTCCTTAAAAATCGCCTGTATGACTTAAACGCATTCTTTCAACTGTTTACAGGAGATGCACCAGTGCTGGATCCAGGATCCACCACTGAGTAAGAAAAAGTAACGATAACACCACTTACCTGCTAAGTGAATTTCCTCCCATAGGATAACATTGGTGATTCTATGTGAAAAAGTTTCTGTCAACTTTTAAAATACAATAATATTCCTTAAAAATCACTACTGTAACCAAAACGCTTTTACTCAACTGTTTACAGGAGATGTCCCAGGACTGAATCTAGGATCCAGTCCTGTGGTTAGAAAAGTAATCCATAAAGTAACTAATTGCATTTAACTAGAAATTCACATTGAGCTCAATGTTGCATTGTGTTTGAAATTGTGTTGCCCATTGCAACAACTGTAACTAATGTACTTAAAAGTCTATTGCCTATTTGCAAAGTATTTAAACTAAAGTATTCATTCTGAGAAAGTATATTTTGTAATGTAATGTATAATGTAATTACAATGTAATTTAAAACATAAAATATGTAAAAATAGTTTTAAAAAATGTAGTAAATCAGTATCAAAAAAATAAATATAACAATTAATACATTTAAAAATTGTCATTTACAAAACCTTTGAAATTCACTGAAAAAACCCATAGGTTTCAGACATGTTATAGTTAGGAATTAGCATTTAAAAAACCTTTGAAATTCACTGAAAAAACCATAGGTTTCAGGCACGTTATAGTTAGAAATGAGCATTTAAAAAACCTTACAAATTCACTGAAAAAACCATAGGTTTTAGGGACAGTTATAGTTAGTTGGACATTGCACTCGTACAAAACCCGTGAAATTCCCCCGTTATAGTTAGTTCAGCTAACTATAACTCGTGCCCCCGCAATGCACTGCTGATGACGTCACATATTACATCACTCATGACATGGTCAGTGACATCACTGATGACATCACTGATGACATCTCAAATGACATCACTGATGACATCACTGATGACATCATCCACGTGATAATCTGATGCACCTCCTCACACCCTAATATAACCTTTGATACACTCACTCTAAATTACAGACTGCCATTCGCAAAACCATAGACACTCCAACACCAATAACTACATACCCACTCACTGATTCTTAGGTCTACACACACATCCACTCACTCACCCGTACAGTCACTCATACTTACGGTCACTCAGTACAGGACTATCATATGCACTCATACTCCTATATAGACACTCAAACACCGCCACTCATCCATAGAGGTACTCACACACCTAGTCAGTCATGCAAATAATTAAACACACTGCCATTTACTCACCTATACAGTTATACACACACCAGCTCACTTACTCATACAAATACTAGCACATTCTTACGCTCTTATACAATCACTGATACAAGCACACACTCATCCATACAGTCACTCTCACAATCACACACTCTGCTTATAGCTATTTATATACTCCAACACACATATATACTGCCTTTCACATATGTAGTTACTCACACATGTACCACTGGGACATACATTCACTCACTAACACACTCTTACACACACTTACCCACCCATACAGTCTATCACTGACGCACTCTTGAAACCATCCACCCAGTGAATCACCCACTCACACATCTATGCACAGAGTCACACACACCCCACCCACACAAACACTCAGGCACCCATACAGATACTCAGACAACCAATCAATAACTCATGTAGACACTCATGTAGCTATTCACAAACCCATGCAGCCACTTACACAGCAATAGACAGACGGATACAGACATTCACCCAGTTTAGTCACTTACCCATGCATTCAGTAAGATACGTTTAATCACTCACTTATAGAGTTAGTCACGCACCTACTAAATCATCCATACAGACACTTATACACCCACTCATTCTTCAATACGCCTTTCCCTATATATATCAAAAGTATTTAAACTTTACAGAAACACACAGTCACTGGATGATGTCATCAGTGATGTCATTTGAGATGTCATCAGTGATGTCATCAGTGATGTCACTGACCATGTCATGAGTGATGTAATATGTGACGTCATCAGCAGTGCATTGCGGGGCGCGAGTTATAGTTAGCTGAACTAACTATAACGGGGGAATTTCACGGGTTTTGTACGAGTGCAATGTCCAACTAACTATAACTGTCCCTAAAACCTATGGTTTTTTCAGTGAATTTGTAAGGTTTTTTAAATGCTAATTTCTAACTATAACGTGCCTGAAACCTATGGTTTTTTCAGTGAATATATATATATATATATATATATCATCATCATCAGAAACCTTTATTACAATCACCAGGATCCCAAAAAGTACAAACAGCACAGGTATAAAACAGTATGTAAAAATTTAGAAAGAATTTAAAACATTTTAAGAACAGTTCATTAGGATAAATGTGCAAAAAATTAGAGGTACAGCAATTATCAGCAAGGAAAAATACAACATATTGGTTTCTTCCCTATAAAAATATAAAAGCAATTTCATTTGGGAAATGTGCCAAAAAAGCAAAGTGCAGTAATTCTTAACGAGAAGAGTGCTTCATACAGGTATCTTCCCACACCTGATCCACAGTGCAAACCAAAATCTAGAAAGCCCAAAAACTATTGGTCTTTGGATATCAGTGCACAATATTCTCAATACATCGAGATAGTGGCCCGGACCAACAAGTCTACACAAAGGGAGTATCCATTTTTTCCTCAGTGATAAATAATGAGGACAAAAAAAAAGCAAATGGACAATCGATTCTGGACAGGCCTTACATGCAGGACACTGGTCGCCCTGTGGAGCACTACAACACCACTTGGAGCTAAATATTCTTGCGGGCAAGGTCTTATAACGGAACTGAAGGAACAGTTTACGTGCCAACGGTGGAGTGATTTCATCAATAGTTGGCTCAAACAGTGGAACAGATTTAAAGGTCAAAAAGTCTTTTGTCAAACCTATCGAGGATTCTGCCAAATCCATTGCAAGCATTTTTCCCCAATATAGTTCTTTCAGTTTCATCCTCGATATTTGCAACATATTTTCCAGGTTGGACCAGAAGGATTCCATCCCTAATCTCCCCAATAGTTCGCGAAGACAGATAAACCACCTGATCGATGTTGCCTGGGGAAATTTCAGGAGATCCTTCAAAGCCTCTCGATAGAACTCCAACTCTTCCACTGTCCATAACCTGAACCAGAACAGTAACAATTTGCAGTTCAACTTGTGCTTTAGCTGCCTGTGGGCGAGATCTAAGTAGAGAGGTTTTAAAGGGGAGCTAACAGGAAGATCGACCAGTGATCTTAGGAAGCGGTTTTCTACAGTAGTTAGGGAAGATTGATATCCTGTACCCCATAGTTCGGCACCATAAAGTACCCCTCCCAGAACCTTGGTATTATAAATTTCAAGTGCAGGGGCAATTTGTCGAGAAACTGTCTTCCTGTGTATTTTACTGATATGGGCACATTGGTGAATTAGTTGTAACTTTGCCTTTTCCAGTTGTGAGCCCCAGCTGATAGATGGGAACAGGCAAATGCCCAAGTAATTGAAAACTTCAACTTGCTCCAATTTCGTGCTACCAGCCCACACAGATCTAGTTAATGCAGTTTTCCTTCCTTTGCTAAAAATCATGTACTTAGTCTTCGTCTCATTAAGAATCAGACCCCTATCATTGCAAAACTTTATAAAATCATTTAGGAGTTGTTGAAGGCCTTGTGGTGATTTAGAAATTAAAAGGGTGTCATCTGCAAATAACAATGCAGGCACTCTTCTCAAAGCAATTTTCGGAGCATCACAGCCATCCCTATCTAAAAAGTCAGCAACTCCATTTATAAAAAGGGTAAAAAGGGTGGGTGCCAACAAACATCCCTGTCTCACTCCACGTTGGACAGGGAAGGTTTCTGTTACTTGGTTGTTCGCACCCCACCTAACCTGTTCTGTGTTATCTGAGTGAAGTCGAATTAAAACGTTTAAAAGGTTGGTAGGTAGGCCCATCTCTTTTAGCACCCCCCATAATCTGGCACGCGGGACTTGATCAAATGCAGTGCGCAGATCAAAAAAGGTCACAAATAATTTGCCCCCCTTGACAACTACTTCCTTCCAGTAGGTACAAATAAAACGAAAGACCTGATCCAAAGTGCTAACTTTGGTACGAAAACCCGCCTGGAAGTCACTTAGAACTTGAGACTCCATCATCCAATCCTGTACCCTTCCTAGGACCTGTTTACAAAAGATTTTTTGGAGAGAGTCAATTAGGCTGATCGGCCTATAACTCATTGGCTTTGATCTATCCCCTTTTTTATAGATGGGCACTATTTCTGCAATGTGCCAAGACGGTGGGATAGGAGCACCAGACAGAATCAAATTTGTGACCAAATTTATATACGAGCCCCAGAGCATTTTGTCCTCTCTATAAAGGTCATTAGGAATTCTATCTGGGCCTGGGGCGCGCGCTGTTACACAGGATGAAATAGCTATCTGTGTTTCCTCTAGTGTGATAATCAAAGTTTCGCTCACCCCGCCCAGGAGCTCGTCCCTCTCCTAAATTATCTCACTATTAGTGAGAGTGTCATTGCCATAGAGAGAACCAAAATAAGCGACTCACTCTTCAGGTTGAACGGTGTATTCTAGCGTTTGCCTTGTTCCCTTTAGCCAATATGCTGCTTGTCTCCAAAATGCCTTAGGGTCTTTATCGGTAAGTGCAGTGTATAAGGAAGTCCAAAGAAAGCCCTCCCACTCTTTTTTAGCTCTACTAATGGCCTTTTTGTACTCTGCTCTACAGTTAGTGATCTCCGCACATGCCCTTCGCTTTACTGCACTGATAAGTGCCCCCTTTGCCTTCCTACAATCCTCATTATACCAGGGGCTCTTTGAATCTGGCAACGGATCTATGCATTGCCCCCCATTTTCTCGCACTTTTAGCGGTCGACTAAGTATATCCCTCACCTCATTGTAAAACAACTCGTGGCGAGGCCCCAGTGTCTCAGCAGCAACACTAGGGTGAGTTGCAACCAGATCTTTGACCAGCTGCCTAGCTTTTTCCTTCAGTAGTTCTAAATATGCCGGGTGGTCCTCCACCCAGCTCCAATTGACAGCTCTTTGATTATTAGCAACTGAGAACACACCCAAATCAAGCCCCCCCGTGGTGACAGTCTGCACGGGCCCCACTTTTGTAAGGGTAAGAGCAAGGGCATGATGGTCACTTTCGGATCTTTTCACCACTGCCATATCTTCCACTTGGGGCCAAAGGTTAGGAGTAATTAAACACTAGTCAATCCTACTAGTGTAACCAGGTCTATTGAAGGTATGTTCCCCATTGGGGTCCGACCTAGTTCTTCCATTTGTAGCTCTTAAGTCGTGTTGTAAGGTAAGGGGGAGCACCTGGCCACCTCTCTTCGCCCACTTTACCTTTGGAAGGTCTAGGGGGGGTATTGACCACTCACGATCCCAATCCTCCGTGAGATCTAGCGGGGTGGAAGCAAGGGGTTCAAAAGTACAATTGAAATCCCCTGCCACCAATACAGGGGCACTATCGAAATATTTGGCCAGAGCGTTGTCTAGTATTTGGACAGTGTTTGTTTCCTCTGACGCACGGTCTACTCTATTATAGATGTTAAAAATTCTGACCCTCCATCCGCCAAACAGAGTCAGTTCGAGGGCCAGAATATCCTGAGAGTCGACATGGAGGAGCTTTACTTTGGACCCCAGTGTATTTTTTATCCAGACTGCAAGGCCCCCTGAGGGTCTACCCTGATCTTTCCTAATTGCTTCAATAGCATAAGCGGAAAAGCCGCTTCTGAAGGGGGTGGCCAAACTCCAAGTCTCCTGGAACAGGATTACATCGAAGGTGTCTACAAAGCTACACCAGTCTGGGTCTGATTGCAATTTTAGAATCCCGGCCACATTCCATACTAGGACCCTTAGGTCAGAGACGGAGTGTGTTCCGCCTTCTGACGTCAGACTAGGGGCTAGACCACCAATTTCGCGAACAGTCATGGGGTCATCCACATCAGCATCCAAGCCCGAAGTCCTGGCATCCATTGTGCCACCACTAGGGGCTAGGCCACTATTTCCATTAGCAATCAGGGGTCCAATATAATACTCAAGGTCGCTCACCCCAGTTCTAGGAGTCAATATTTCAACTGGGGGTTGCTTCGGCAGGGCCCCTAAATTCCCCAAATTTATTCCACCAGATTGTAGTCACCTTCGGCCATTCCCTGCACCACCAAGACTGCTGCTGGAACCTTCCCCAGAGAATCTATAGGGGGCTAGCTCTGATCTTAATGGGCACCTGTACCTGATAGAGATTGAGGTATTGGCCGGGGGGATTGTACGGGAATCTATTGCCAGAAGACCAGTGACCATGTCCCTATTGTAGAACCCAACTTCAATCATGTCCCTAGTAATCCCGGGAAGGGAAAATCTTTCTGCATATTTAATGTCAGCTCTAATTATTGAGTAACAGTGGCGAGAAAATCTCAGCCAATGGATGACCTTATTTTTTAGCGCTTCGTGATCCTCTGACCCAACCTGGGAGAGTTTGGGCACTTCGGTAAGGTAGATCACATTCTGGGCGGACTGATCATGCTGCTTCATTTAAATTCCTTCCCTTACTGACCCTAGAGCATGGTTTGCATCTGGTGTCACCTTTCCTCTAGCTGGGGCCCTGGAACATGCCTTAGCTTGAACAACTCCTGGCGGCATATTATTGGTTGTTACTACACCGGTGTGATTTTGGAGATGGTTCCTAGAGCTAACCAAATGGTGGTGTAAAGTAGTCGGGGTAGTGTTGCAGAGTGAGGCTCTCTTGGGTTTCTCCACAATACCCCGAAAGTGTGACCCTTTTTCCCTGTCCACTACCGGGGGTTTTGCTGCTAATTGGGATACTAGGGGCAACCCGTGACATACCTCCTTCCTACAAGGTACCCTCTCAGTTAGGGTGGCCACCTCCCTCCTAAGGGCAGCCACCTCCTCCCTTAGTGACTCTATGGCTGACTTCAGTGCAAGCACTTCAGTTATATGGGCGTTATAAGAAGATTCAGAATATTTTTGACCCACTCCCGTGTTCTCTACCTCGTTAGGGGCAAGGACATTGAATCTATTGTGGCATTCAATTGCGATAGTTTGAACTGTGCCAGGTGACCCGTTTAACTGAACGCTTTGCGCCGGTGTGTCCCGATCTAATTCCAGATCTAGGGACAAAGTTGGGGGGAGACCACCCTAAGGATGACAGGTCCAAAAAAAAAATATATATATATATATATATATATATATATTGTGTGTGTGTGTGTGTGTGTATATATATATATATATATATATATATATATATATATATATATTACCTACTGGCGGTTGCCAGTAGGTAGTTATAATTAGGACCTTGTTTCTATTCAAAAAGCGTTTTTTCTTTTGCCAATATCTTTGGCGCCATTTGACGAATCTTTGCAAAATTTTCAAAACTAATGGCCCACTCACTTCAGCTGTTGTGTTAAAGGTTTTGGGGTGATTCGTCAAGCGGGGGCAGAGAAAAAGGGGGGTCTCAAAACGTGTTTTCTCCATGTGAATTTCCATAGGAAACTTTAGACACGGCTGCAGCCCGAACTGCTGAATTGAATGACATCAAATTTGGCAAAAAGGTAGCTGTTGGTTCAGAAAGCACTCTTTTGGTTAAATGGTGTAAATCCGTTCAGTAGTTCCTGAGAAATTTAAACATTTCTCAGATATCCATATATCCACGTGAAGGATCCATGAACCTTCCTGATCTCGAGCCTGCAATCTGAATGGCTGTCAACAGTTCCAACCAGGAAGTGCTGGCAGCATTCTTGTGACTCGGTTGAAATGAGTCATAAGGAAAAAGGTTGAAAAACATTAAAATTTAAGAAAAGGGGGCAGGGTAGAAACACCCTGACCCCTTAGGCCTGCTGAGGGGGTCCCACAGGGACCCTGGGATGGATTTAAAAAAAAAAACATTTTCAGTGAGAGTCGCGTAAGGTCCTGGGTAATTATAATTAGATATGCGGGGCCCACGGGGGCCCCTGCAGCCCCGGGTACCGTCACCTCCCCGGGGCTATGTTTAATAAGTGCGGGGGAGCCACACAGGCCCTCCGCAGCCCTGGGGACCTCCCCGGGTTTTAACAAAAAATAAATGCGTGTGGGGTGGCTCTTGCCCCCCCATGCAACCTGGGGACCGCCACCTCCCCAGGGCTATTTATGTGACATGCAGGGGCCAGGCGCCCCCCCCGTAGCCCCGGGTACCACCACCACCCTGAGCTATTTACTAATTAGGTGTGGGGGGCTCCTGCCCCTCCACACAGCCCCGGGGGCTGCCACCTCCCCGGGGCTATGCTCGAATAATGTGTGGGGGGCTCAAGCCCCCCCACACAGCCCCAGGGACCACCACCTCTCCGGGGCTTTAGTATTGCTGGAGGGGGGCCACGCGGCCCCCCTCCTGGAGCCATAAATGGCCCTGGGGACCGCCACCCCCCAGGGCTGGCTCCAGCAATGTCCTGGGGTGCCCACCCCTGGGACATTGCGGTTTGCTATGGCAGGGCGGGAGCACTGCTACCTCTAAGCCATAGCAAACACTGCTTTGCTTGATGGAAGCGAGAGCATGAAAAATGCTCTCGCTTCCATGAAGCGAAGCAGAATTGCTTTTGGGCAGAGGGAGCTGCATGTTAGCAGCTCCCTCTGTCCAAAAGCAATGCCGGCAAGGAGCCGACAGGGGTCGTGGGGCCCTTGAGGCTCCACCCGCGGTCCCTAACATTGTGGCCATGTCCAAGGGGATGGGGTCCCCGGGGCAATATCGGCCCAGGTAGGGGGGCCGGGTAGGCCCCCTCACAATTTTTTTTTTTAAAACATAAGGCCTGGCCCTGGGGGATTTGGTCCTTGGGCCGAAATTGGCCTCAGGATTGGGGCCACATGGTCCCCTTCCAAAAAATAAAAAAAGGACGGCAGGTCCTGGGGAATGGGGACCCCGGGGCAAAACTGGCCCAGGGAAGGGAAACCACGCGGCCCCCTTCGGGCCCCAGGGGATGGGGTCCCTGGGTCCAAAATTGGCCTGGGGAGGGGGGCCACACGGCCCCCCCTCCCCTTAAAAAATAAAAATAAAGAAAGGCCTAGACCCGGGGGATGGAGTCCCCGGGGCCGAAATCGGCATCGGGAGGGGGGACACGCGCCCCCTTCTATTTTTATTTTATTTAAAAAAATAAAAAATGGGTCAGGCCCTAGGGGATGGGGACCCCAGGGCCCAAAATTGTCAAAGGAAGGGGGGCCACACAATACCCCTTGCTTAAATAAAAAAAAAGAGGAAGCCGGCAACTTGTCGGAGGCCCCGTCCCCTTTCTCCACTACTCTGCAAACGTGCCTCCTTGCACGCTCTTGGTTGGGGGATGAAGTCCCCTTCGATGCTGAGGGTCATTAAGGGCCAACTAGCCCACCTGTTGCCTCCAGTAATCCCCACACAGTGGAATTGCTGAGAGGTGGTTGAAGGCCACGCCCCTTTTTACACCACTCTGCAAATGTGCCTCTTGGTGCACTGCTGGTGGGGCGATGAGGCCCCCCTGTGTCCTGAGGACCTCAGGACTAAAGTGGAACCAACCCCCAAGCAGCAGTGCGCCAGGAGGTGCATTTGCAGAGTGGTGGCAAAAGGGGGCGTGACCTCTGACCACCTCTCAGCAATCCAGCTGTGTGGGGCTTACTGGAGGTGAGAGGAGGACTAGTTGGCCCCCAGGAACTCTCAAGACGCAAGGGGACTTCATCCCCCAACCAAGAGCGTGCAAGGTGGTGCGTTTGTAAACTGATGGAGAAAGGGGACGTGACCTGCTATCAGAACTCAGCAATCCTGCTATGTGGGACTTACTGAAGGTAATAGAAGGGGTAGTTGGCCCCCAAGGACGTCCTTGGGAGCCAACTACCCCTCCTGTTACCTCCAGTAAGTCCCGTACAGCAGGATTGATAAGAGGTCTTCGGAGTCCACGCCCCATTTGTCCACCACTTTGCAAACAAGCCTTGTGGTGCACTACTGGTTGGGGGATGAAGTCCACTTTACACCAGAGGGACCTTGGGGGCCAAGAAGCCCTCCTGGTACCTCCTGTAAGTCCTATGCATGACTAATAAGTCATAATCAAGTTCAGTCCTCAGTAGTAAAACATAGATTTTCGCAGGCACCCATATCTCAGTACTTAATTCCTTAATTCCTTATTATCGTTCAATCCAACAGTCGGCAATTCATGTATCTGCAAACAATGGGGGGGAGTGCTCTTCATGGTATCGCGGCTTGCGAAAATCTATGTTTTACTACTGAGGACTGAATTGATTATGACTTATTAGCCCTGATGAAGTCGGTGGAAATTATCCACAAGACGAAACACGTGTTGGCTGCATTCTGTTCAGACTGGCTGTGATATTACCTATTTGGAATTCTGGCGTTTTGAATAAAACAAAGAAATTACCATAACTACGGACTGCTGGATTTACTTTGGAATGGACATTTGCTCACGATAAGATTTTGTTTGAACTATGTATAAGGGTCATCTGTATCGTTATCCTCGGCCGACATGACACAGCAAGGTAGAACCCCTGAGGGTACCTTTTGGGTATATAAGCACCACATCTTTGCTGGGGCAGGCAGAGGAGAAAAAGACTTCCATGCAGACACGCTGACATGAGGCGCTGAGGTTCCTGCACGCAGATACTCCAGCATGCAGTGGTCTGACATCCCTCCCGGGGTGTCCTTCTTGAGACCAAGACAAGGTCCTTCACTCTCCCACATCAGGTAATGGGGTTGGCTTTATCCTAAGGGGATTCTTGGCTATACACCTACACACATGCTAGGTACACTTAGGTATATCTAGTTAGGGTTAGCAATGTAGGAATACACATTATTACTGTCATGTATTTATATGCCTGCATATATTCATTGTTTTAGCACTATGGTAGAATTCTACCATCTATTTACTCTGTTGGTGCTCATAACCATATATATCTATTTCTGTCTTATGGCTGTTGCAGCACACGTATTTTACACTAGAATGATGCTGGTTCAATAAATGCTTATTGAAAACGTCCCCATCGTTTATTCTGTGTATCTCTCTGAGACAAAGTGAGCACGAGTGACTGACTGAAAAGTACTGTACTGTTTCCACGATCCCTGAGGGGTCAGGGTTGTCATGTTCGATAGTTGCCAGAAACTATTTGCTCCTTGGTAAGAGGGGCTCATAGTGGCACTGTGGGCTAGCTGGTCTACAGACTAACATATCCTTCGGGGGTGCCTGGAATCAGTCTGGACACCAATCCCTTAGATTATGTTGTCTAAACGCGGAGATCCTATATAGACATGTAGGAACTACACAACAGTACAAAACCAGGGAAATGCAGCTGTTATAGTTAGCTGAGTTAACTATAGCTCGTGCCCCCGCAATGCACTGCTTATGACCTCACATATTACATCACTCATGACATGGTCAGTGACATCACTGATGACATCACCAATGACATCTCAAATGACATCAGTGATGACATCATCCACAGCATCTCTGACATACCCACTCACACCCCTATAGAGTCTTTTATACACCCACTGCCACTCCCACACAACCATTCACAAACCCATTCACAGAGCCACAGCAGTACTTACACACCCACTCACTGATTCATTGATCTATACACACATCCACTCGCTCCCCCATACTGCCACTCATTGACCCACTCACTCACTAATACATATCCACTCATACAGCCATACAGGTGATCACATACTGAGTGAGTCACCCATAGAACTGCTCACACACCTAGACACTCACCCATACAGTCAATCTTACAGCCACTTACACACCCACCCACTTACTTACACATACAAATAGTAACATACTCACTCAGCTATACAGTCATTGACAGAAGCATGCACTCAGCTATATAGCCACTTTCACATTAACTCACTCCACACATACAGTCACTCATATACCCTGTCACTCACCTATACTGCATTTCACATACTCAATTACTCACATATACTGACACATGCACTCAAACACCGACAGAGCCATACAGACACTCACTCACCCATACAACTTCTCACACACGCAACAGTACCCCATACAGCCACTGCCTCACCCACTCACTGATCCATACAGGCAGTCACACACCTCCTCACCCACAAACACAGACACCCAGCCAACCATAGACATAGTCAGACAACCAATCAATTACCCGTATAGCCATTCACGTACCCACTAACACACTCATACACCCACTTAGACATCAACTGACAGATACACACATTCATACAACCAGTCACTCACCCATACATTCACTGAGACACCTAATCACTCACTTATACAGTCAGTCACACACCCAGTCACACACCCACTGAGTCATCCATACAGTAACTCATACACCCACTGATTCACCAATACACCTTGGTATATATATTTAACACTCATACATTTTTAAAAAACACTCACAGTCACTGAATTATGTCATCACTGATGTCATCAGTGATGTCATTTGAGATGTCATCAGTGATGTCATCAGTGATGTCACTAACCATGTCATGAGTGATGTAATATGTGAGGTCATAAGCAGTGCACTGCGGGGCGTGAGTTATAGTTAACTCAGCTAACTATAACTGCTGAATTTCACTGGTTTTGTACGAGTGAAATGTCAGCCTAACTATAACGTCTTTGTAACCTTTGATTTTATCTGTGTATATATATATATATATATATTCAATGAAAAAAGCAAACGTTAAAACTTAATTATAGTTAGGAAAACTTTATTTATTCCTTCTTCTAACTTAAACTATACCTACATTAGAAATTCAAAAGTTATAGTTATGCCTTCAATTTATAATTTATGCACCACCTTTAAATTATTATAACTCATGCACTTCCATACACAGTGTAGTGAACTCAGTAGCCACACTACATTCCATAGAGTAGCGTAGAGTGGAGTGGCATAGAGTGGAATAGCGTAGAGTGGAGTAGCTTAGAGTAGACTGGCACGCAGTGAAGTGGCGTAGACTGGAGTGGCGTAGAATGGAATAGCACACAGTGTAGTGGCATACAGTGGAATGGGGCAGAGTGGAATACTGTACAGTGAAGTCGCATACAGTGGATGGGCATTGAGTGGAGTGGCACAGACTGGAATAGCATAGAGTGGAGTGGTGTAGCGGAGAGTTGCATACAGAGAAGCAAAGTAGAATGGAGTGGTGTAGAGTGGAGTGGCGTGGCGTACAGTGGAATACCATAGAGTGGAGTGGCGTAGAGTGCAGTGGCTTAGAGTAGAGTGGCCTAGAGTAGAGTAGCATATAGTAGAATACCGTAAAGTGGAGTGGTGTAGAATGGAGTGGTTTAGAATCGAGTGGCATAGAGTGGAGTGGTATAGAGTACAATGGCAATTAGTCAAATAGCATATAGTGGAGTGAAGTGGCGTAGACTAGAGTGGAGTAGCATGTCATAGAGTGGAGTGGAATGGCATGTTGTAGAGTGGAGTGGCATGTCATAGAGTACAGTGGAGTGGGTACACTGGAGTGGCATAGACAGGACTGGCGTAGAGTCAAGTAGCGTGTCACAGAGTAACGTGGAGTGCCATAGAGACGCATAGAGTGGAGTGGCATAGAGTGGAGTTGCATACAGTAGAATAAAGAAGAGTGGAGTGGTGTAGAGTGGATTGGTGTACAGTGTAATACCGTAGAGTGGAGTAGCATAGAGTCGAGTGGCATAGAGGGGAGTGATGTAGAGTAGAGTAGCATATATTAGCATACCGTAGAGTGGAGTGGCGTATATTGGGGTGGCATAGAGTGGAAAGATATAGAGCGGCATGGCATATAATCAAGTAGCATATAGTGGAGTAGACTAGAGTGGCATACAGTGAAGTAGCATGTCATAGAGTAGAGTGCAGTGGTGTACAGTGGAGTGGCATGTCATAGAGTACAGCGGAGTGGCGTACAGTGGAGTGGCATAGACTGGAGTGCCATAGAGCCGAGTAGCGTGTCATAAAGTAGAGTGGAGTGCCATAGAGTCGAATAGCGTAGAGTGGGATGGCATAGAGTGGAGTGGCATACAGTGGAATAGTGTAGAGTGGAGTGGCATACAATGGAGTACAGTTGAGTCGAATGGCGTAGAGTGGGATGGCATATATTGGAGTGGCATTGAGTGGAATAATGTTGAGTGAAGTGTCATACACTGGAGTGGTGTACAGTAGAGTGGTGTGAAGTGGTTTAGCATAGAGTGGAGTGGCAAACAGTGGAATACCATACGGTGGAGTGCGTAGATTGGAGTGGCGTTTAGTAGACTAACGTAGAGAGGAGTGGCGTAGAGTGGAGTGGCAAAGAATGGAGTGGCATAGAGTGGAGTGGCGTAGAGTGGAGTGGCAAAGAATGGAGTGGCATAGAGTGGAGTGGCATAGAGTCAAATAGCATAGAGCGTAGTGTTGTGGAGTGCAGTGGCACTGAGTGGAATAGCGTAGAGTGGAGTATTGTAGAGTGGAGTGGCTCAGAGTGGAATGGTGTACAGTCGAATAGTGTAAAAAAAAAAAAAGAAAAGAGAGGTGTGGTGCAGCGGCCAGGGCAGCTGACTTCGGAGCACAGGGTTCACGGTTCGATCCCCGGCTCCGGCGGCAGCTCAGCTCAGCACCATGTGACTCTGGGCAATAGCTCACTTAATTTCCACTCCGGCCCCCAGCGCCTTGAGACCCGTAAGGGTGAGTAGCTGCGCTATATAAAAACGGACTTACAGTTGAATGGCGTAGAGTGGAGTGGCGTAGAGTGGAGTGGCATTCAGTGGAGTGGTGTACAGTGGAAAACCATAAAGTGAAGTGGCATAGAGTGGAGTGGTGTAGAGTGGAGTGACATAAAGTAGAGCGGTGTACAGTGGAATACCAGAGAATTGCATGGAGTAGGGTGCAGTGGCATGCAGTTGAATAGTATATACTGGAGTGGCATATACTGGAGTGACATACAGTGGAGTACTATATCACAGACTAGAGTGGAGTGGTGTAGAGTGGAGTGACATGTCTTAGAGTACAATGGAGTGGTGTACAGTGGAGTGGCATAGACTGGTTGGCATACAGTTGAGTAGCGTGTCGTAGAGTACAGTGGAGTACCATTTAGTGAAATAGCATAGAGTGGAGTACGGTAGAGTGAAGTGGCATAGAGTGGAGCAGAGTACAGTGAAACAGCGTAGAGTGGAGTGGCAAGCGTGAAGTGCTGTACAGTGGAGTAGCATACAGTAGAATAGCATAGAGTGGAGTGGCATACAATGTAATAGAATAGAGTGGAATGGAGTGGAGTGGCATAGAGTAGAGTGGTGTACAGTGGAGAGGCGTAGGCTGAAGTGCTATAGAGTGCAGTTGCATAGAGTGGAACAGAGTAGAGTTGGGTGATGTACACTAGAGTGGCATAGAGTCGAGTGGCATTGAGTGGATTGGTGTAGATTGTAGTGGGTAGAGTGGAATACCATACAGTGGAGTGCGTAGAGTGGATTGGCGTGGAGTGGCATGCTGCAGAGTAGAGTGGAATGGTGTACAGGTCAGTGGAACAGAGTCGAGTAGCATGTTGTACAGTAGAGTGGAGTGCCTTAGAGTGGAATACTGTAGAGTCGAGTGGTATATAGTGGAGTTGTGCACAGTCAAATAGCATAGAGTGGAGTGGCATTGAGTAGAGTGGTGTATAGTGAAGTGGTGTAGAGTGGCAAAGCATAGAGTGGAGTGGAGTGGCATACTGTTGAATAGCATAGTGTGGAGTGGTGTAGGGTGGAGAGCCGTACAATGGAATAACGTAGAGTATATGTGTAGAGTGGGGTGGTGTGTCATGGAGTGGCATGTCATAGATTGGAGTGTAGTGTCGTACAGTGAAGTGGAGTGGAGTGGCGTGTTGAGTCATACAGTGTAGTTTAAACAGACATAGTGTGAAAATGGCTGAATGAATGTAGAAGAAATTTGGCTCGAATGTTGAATATGGGTTGGAAAGGGTAAATTTGTGTAGTAGTTGTAAAATGTTTAAACAGTGTTAAACTTATAAGTAACAAAACACATAGGGGTCGATTCCGATCCCGGACGGAAGCGCACCTAACAGTATTCGTTCGAAAAAAAAACCAGCCGATTGCATGTTTCCCGACCGATTCGAACATTCGTCCGGACGAACAAGTACGATGCGTATAACAACCCAGTTTCCGAGCGAGCCGTACTTATCCAATTCAGCTTCTGTTCCCCGCCCGAGCCGGATCCGTAAACGCCGAATCGAGTCGTACGGAAGCAAATACACAGCACCTTCCGGCCGGATGAGTACGATGCGCACTCCGTACGCACCGAACCCGTCGCTACGTCCGGGACGTTTGAGCATCCGGGCGAGCCGTACATAAGCTCCGTTTCGCGCCACAAGACGATCCACGGCTACGAGACGAACAAGCCTGCTACGAGTACGAGTCGAAGACACGAGAAACCCGAACGAAACGATCCAAGCATGAATCCCATTGCGCAGGTCCTACCTATACTCTACATCTATTATCGGGACCGGCACGGACGCGTACGGCGCAGACGGTAAGTCAAACACCAACAATACAAACAAACGACACGTACCCGAAATATGTCACACACACATAGGGATGCACAAATGACGTACACTAGCAACATCAGAACCATAGGGGTGGGATGGCCATCACCAATGCCATACACACCCATAGGGGGCTGGATGCCTGCCACTACCACCACCCCACTCAGGGGGCTGGATGCCTGTCACTACTACCATCCCCACCCTTAGGGGATGGATGCCTACCACTACCACCACCCCTACTCAGGGGGCCTGGATGCCTAATACTACCACCACCCCTACTCAGGGGGACTGGATGCCTGCCACCACCACCACCCCTACTCAGGGGGCCTGGATGCCTACCACTACCACCACCCCTACTCAGGGGGGCTGGATGCCTGCCACTACCACCACCCCACTCAGGGGGGCTCGATGCCTGTCACTACTACCATCCCCACCCTTAGGGGGATGGATGCCTACCACTACCACCACCCTTACTCAGGGGGGCCTGGATGCCTACTACTACCACCACCCCTACTGAGGGGGGCTGGATGCCTGCCACCACCACCCCTACTCAGGGGGGCCTGGATGCCTGTCACTACTACCATCCCCACCCTTAGGGGGATGGATGCCTGCCACTACCACCACCCCTACTCAGGGGGGCCTGAATGCCTGCCACTACCACCACCACTACTCAGGGGTGCCTGGATGCCTGTCACTACTACCATCCCCACCCTCAAGGGGCTGGATGCCTACCACTACCACCACCCCTACTCAGGGGGGCTTGGATGCCTGTCACTACTACCATCCCTGCCCTCAGGGGGCTGGATGCCTACCACTACCACCACCCCTACTCAGGGGGGCCTGGATGCCTACTACTACCACCACCCCTACTCAGGGGGGGCTGGATGCCTGCCACTAGCACCACCCCACTCAGGGGGGGCTCGATGCCTGTCACTACTACCATCCCCACCCTTAGGGGGATGGATGCCTGCCACTACCACCACCCCTACTCAGGGGGCCTGGATGCCTACCACTACCACCACCCCTACTCAGGGGGCTGGATGCCTGTCACTACTACCATCCCCACCCTTAGGGGGATGGATGCCTGCCACTACCACCACCCCTACTCAGGGGGCCTGGATGCCTACCACTACCACCACCCCTACTCAGGGGGCCTGGATGCCTGTCACTACTACCATCCCCACCCTTAGGGGATGGATGCCTACCACTACCACCACCCCACCCTCAGGGGGGCCTGGATGCCTACTACTACCACCACCCCTACTCAGGGGGGACTGGATGCCTGCCACCACCACCACCCCTACTCAGGGGGGCCTGGATGCCTACCACTACCACCACCCCTACTCAGGGGGGCCTGGATGCCTGTCACTACTACCATCCCCACCCTTAGGGGGATGGATGCCTACCACTACCACCACCCCACCCTCAGGGGGGCCTGGATGCCTACTACTACCACCACCCCTACTCAGGGGGGGCTGGATGCCTGTCACTAGCACCACCCCACTCAGGGGGGGCTCGATGCCTGTCACTACTACCATCCCCACCCTTAGGGGGATGGATGCCTACCACTACCACCACCCCTACTCAAGGGGGCCTGGATGCCTACTACTACCACCACCCCTACTCAGGGGGGGCTGGATGCCTGCCACCACCACCACCCCTACTCAGGGGGGCCTGGATGCCTGTCACTACTACCATCCCCACCCTTAGGGGGATGGATGCCTGCCACTACCACCACCCCTACTCAGGGGGGCCTGGATGCCTGCCACTACCACCACCCCTACTCAGGGGTGCCTGGATGCCTGTCACTACTACCATCCCCACCCTCAGGGGGCTGGATGCCTACCACTACCACCACCCCTAATCAGGGGGCCTGGATGCCTGTCACTACTACCATCCCCACCCTCAGGGGCTGGATGCCTACCACTACCACCACCCCTACTCAGGGGGCCTGGATGCCTACTACTACCACCACCCCTACTCAGGGGGGCTGGATGCCTGCCACCACCACCACCCCTTCTCAGGGGGGGATGGATGCCTACCACTACCACCACCCCTACTCAGGGGTGCCTGGATGCCTGTCACTACTACCATCCCCACACTCAGGGGGCTGGATGCCTACCACTACCACCACCCCTACTCAGGGGGGCCTGGATGCCTGTCACTACTACCATCCCCACCCTTAGGGGGATGGATGCCTGCCACTACCACCACCCCTACTCAGGGGGGATGGATGCTTGCCACTACCACCACCCCACTCAGGGGGGGCTTGATGCTTGTCACTACTACCATCCCCACCCTTAGGGGGATGGATGCCTACCACTACCACCACCCCTACTCATGGGGGCCTGGATGCCTGCCACTACCACCACCCCTACTCAGGGGTGCCTGGATGCCTGTCACTACTACCATCCCCACCCTCAGGGGGCTGGATGCCTACCACTACCACCACCCATACTCAGGAGGGCCTGGATGCCTGTCACTACTACCATCCCCACCCTCAGGGGGCTGGATGCCTACCACTACCACCACCCCTACTCAGGGGGGGCTGGATGCCTACCACTACCACCACCCCTACTCAGGGGGGCCTGGATGCCTACTACTACCACCACCCCAACTCAAGGAGGGCTGGATGCCTGTCACTACTACCAACCCCACTCATAGGGGGATGGATGCCTACCACTACCACAACCCCTACTCAGGGGGGGCTGGATGCCTGTCACTACCACCACCCCTACTCAGGGGGGCCTGGATACCTACCACCACCACCACCCCTACTCAGGGGGGCGGGATGCCTGGCACTACTACCAACCCCACTAATAGGGGGATGGATGCCTACCACTACCACCACCCCTACTCAGGGGGGACTGGATGCCTACCACTACCACCATTCCCACTCATAGGGGGATGAAAGCCTACCACCCACACCACCCCTAAACATGGGACGGGAAATGCATGACACAACCAGCATACTCCAACATAAGTAATGTCTGAAAATACATCCCACCAACACCATGACAAGCGTGTGTAGTCTGTGTCAAATGCCCACAACACTGAACATGTCATTGAGCATACAATGTGACCCCCTATCACATGTGTCACACATAAATGTATGTGGGCTCCACAATGCAAGCAGACCATGACCACTGTGGCAATGGGGTATAACACCCCATCATCACAGTGACCAAATGGTAAGTGAGGGGTCCATAGCTGAAGAACATTTTGAACATTGTGGCAATGGTGTCTAAACCCCCATCATCACAGTGACCAAAATGTAAGTGTGGGGTCCATACCTGAGGCACATTGTCAACATTGTGGCAATGGGGTCTAAACCCCCATCACCACAGTGACCAAAAGGTAAGTGTGGGGTCCATAGCTGAAGCACATTTTGAACACTGTGGCAATGGGGTCTAAACCCCCATCATCACAGTGACCAAAAGGTAAGTGTTGGGTCCATAGCTGAAGCACAGTTTGAACATTGTGGCAATGGGGTCTAAACCCCCATCATCACAGTGACCAAAATGTAAGTGTGGGTCCATAGCTGAAGCACATTTTGAACACTGTGGCAATGGGGTCTAAACCCCCATCATCACAGTGAGCAAAAGGTAAGTGTGGGGTCCATAGCTGAAGCACATTTTGAACATTGTGGCAATGGGGTCTAAACCCCCATCATCACAGTGACCAAAAGGTAAGTGTGGGGTCCATAGCTGAAGCACATTTTGAACATTGTGGCAATGGGGTCCAAACCCCCATCATCACAGTGACCAAAAGGTAAGTGTTGTCATGGAAAAAGCTGCAACTGCCAAACAGCATGGATGATCCCTGGTCACAGAACAACAAATACATCAGTGGCAAAGTAGTGCTTGTGTCCCATAGCAAATACATTGGGTGAGGCAAACAGTGCAGTGCCAATAAGATATACCTTTGGCCATGTGCAGACAAACATCACCCATGGGGGCTGACATTGGCAACATTCCTCAATAACACAATGACAGAAGTGACCATCATAATGCAGCCCCACATATCTGCACCAATGGACACACAAATGTAGATATCCTTTGGAGACTGTAGATGTCAGGTGAACAAATACCATACCATGGCAGCAAAGGGACATACAAACCATGATCATTGTGCTGACTGATGACCTAGGAGTCCCAGGGACAGCAGGGGAAAGCCAACAAACAACATACAGCCAATGGCACACTAAAGATATGCCAATGCAGTGGTGCAGATGCACAAACACAAACAGGCAGCCTCACACTGCAGATCAAACACAACAGGTGATGGGGGTGTGCCAGTGTCCCCAGGCAACCACACAACACATGAGGAGGCCTGAATCACAATTACACAGATGTGTATACAGTGCCACACAAAAGTAACTCATGGATCGGATTCCCCTATGTGGGCAAACAGGCATTGTTAGATGAGAGGGAGCCCAAATTACACATGTCACACAAGCTTGTCGGAACAGTAAATAACACAGCAAGAGACAGACCCACCACAGCACTACCCCCAGGGACCCCACATCGTGTTGACCGTGGCCTGCATGATAATCCCACTGTGATGACAAAGCTAGATGTCGTTCACACTGTGAACCACAGTCATGTGTCCTGAGCAACAAACTACCATCACACCTACACAAGCACAAATCAATCAGCACGGCCTGTCAGCCAAGGCCAACATGGAGGTAGGGGTCTAGCCGTGCAACAACTCTCATTTGCACACACTCAACACCACACACCTTGATCTCCACCAATGTGCAGCAGTGAAGCTCACATGGACTGGTGACATTGCACATGCACCCATGACAATCCCAGGGGTGGTGGTGGGAACTAAGGTGCAGAAACCCATCACACCTGGCCAGTCAACAAGACTCGTGAATGTCTGACACACTGCACAGTACGCTGTACATGGGCATGACGTGAAATCCACCACAATCAATGTGATCCCGGACACAGTCACACACCAATGAAGAAGTCAAGGTCACCCACAAAGAACACACATAGACAACTTCCAATATTGCAGCTCTGACCCAGAGGAGTGGCAGCAGTCACACATACAACGTGTCACAATCACTGAAAGCTAACACAAACTGTAAATTACATGACTTGTGTAACCAACAAGTGCCAAGGGGAATCCTGACTGTGTCTCATCAGCGTTTGCCCACAAACTCAGCCCTGACAGCAAACACACCTATGGATGACACCCTGATGACCAGTAATGTGCCATGCACCCACATCCCAGAGAACCCAGTGCGAAGATTTGGGTGGTACATAGGTCAACTCAGCAAGCATCACAAACAGGAACATCACTAGGGATCCCAGCCTGTGTTGCAAAACAGAAGTGAACACACACAGACATGCTCACACAACACACACCTTGGGCTCAGGCAATGTCACGGAATTACACACTGCCATGAGGGCACTCCACTCCTGTGTAAGGAAAGCTGTGCCATACGTTGTCTCTGCAGGGCTCTATCATATCAGCAGTACACTTAGTCACTCAGTCAACAATTAGCACAAAATGAAGGCTCTCGTCACATCAGCCTGGTCATGGGAGTGTCACCGACACCATCTGCACAGATCCAACACACATGTATAGCAAGTTGCACTGATCACACAGATGAGTCCTTCCCCATTGATGCCCAAACTTGCATGTCCAGTGGAGATGGTCACACAGTCAGGGAAATAGACAAATTGAACAATGGCAAGCACAACAGATGTGCAGGGGTGTAAGCCACAGATGTGATATTGCTAATAAAAGTAGGAAATCCCATTGCCAAATATTGAAAACATGACACCCTCATATTGCTGCAAAGGATGACATGGATACACACCAGGATAGGACACATTCCCCCTGGACCACATGGGGTCCTGCACAGTAACACTTCATTTCCCTGATATCAAAAATCACCATCAGTGCAGCAAGGGCACGGTTAGCAACATCAACATCATGTACATCAGAAGCAAAACCACTAGAGAACAGAAAGTAGCTTTATTCAGCATTTGTGTGTGAAGAAGTGAAAGTCCAGAAATATAACAAAGGCCAATGGCCAGTCCATAACAAGAGTCCAAACAGGGTGACAGTGCCAGATGTCACACTTTGCATGCCTGCACAGCTACACATCCGGGACATTCCCCTCGGAGGGGCATACGGGGGGCAGGCCAGGCACCGCAGGGACAGGATCAGGGCTCACCAGAAGGAGGCAGGGAAGGGGTGGTGGGTGCTGGAGAGTCACTGACAACTGCAGTGGAGGTGTCTGACATGGTGTGTGCCGGCACAACTGGGGGCTTGAGTCAGATGGTGTGGGTGCCGGCACGACTGCAGTGGGCCATGCAGATGGAGTGGACAGGTTCCCCACTGCAGTGCCCAAGTCAGACAGGGTGGTAGTGGACTCCACTGCAGTGCCTATCTCCAGGGGAGTAGAATGGGGTTCAGGTAAGGTGGGCAGGACAGATGGGGAGGACACGCTCTCCACACCAGTGGCACAAACAAGCGCAGCGGGGTGTGGTGCTGGAAGAGCAAGTGGTAGGGGGAGAAGGCCGGATCATTTTGGGGATGGTGTATCTGTGGGTGGGGGAACCTAAGGCAGGGTGTGGTGGGGGAACCTGTGGAGTGGGGGCCTGAGGGATGGAGGAAGGAGACTTGGTGGTTGAGCTGCAGGGTGGCGGCGGGGTCTTGCTCTTCCGGGTCCGGGGGGACTTGCGGATGGGGGCCTCAGTCTGTCTGTGCCTGGGGGAGGGTGTCCGGGGGTGAGGGGCACTCCCCTCTGTGTGGGTGGACTTCCTCTTCCCCCTGTATGCTGGATCAGCTGGATTGGAGGGGAAGAGGACGAGGTCACAGAGGAAGAGCTGCTGTGTAGGTGGGGTTGCAGGTGAGGCAAGGGAAGGGGCCTTGGAGGGAGAGATATCGGAGGACTGCGGAGTGACTGTGGATGCCTGTGTGTGTGTATGTACCCCATCCCCTGTGGGTGTGGTATCAGTCCCCTGAGGATGCCTGCGTGCACGTCTTGTTTTTGTAGTGGGTGTGTCTGTGCTGCTCGTGTCTGTGTGTTTGGGTGAATGTGCAGGTGTGCATGTGCTTGGGACAGGTAGGGTGGCAGGAAGTGTGGATGGGGCAGAGGTAGGAGGGGTGAGGGACTGTTGGAGGAGGGACACTGCTGCCGTCAGAGAGGAGTCCATGGACCTATTGCTCCTCTGTAGGGCAGACATGCCCGATGAGATGCCCTCCATAAACGACACCAGCTGAGTCAACAGAGTGGTGTGGGCATGGAGGACACTCAGCATTGCTGTCTGCCCTACATGGAGCTGTCGAAGTAGGTACACAGACTCCTCACTCAGGGCAGCAGGGGACACAGGGGCAGGGGCTGCGGTGCCTGGCACGAAGGAGACACGCTCCCGAACACGGGAGCCTCCATGGACCTCTGGAATGGGAGCCGATGGGAGGGCGGTGGTGGTGGTGGTGGCAGGGACAGCAATAGTAGCTGGGGTGTGGTGGCTGCTGACACCCGCCTCCACAACGGAGTCATCCTCCGAGCTGCTGTGGTCCTCAGCTGAGGTGGATGGTGCTGAGGACTCCTCGGTGTGGCTCCCCTCGCCCTCCGTGCCACTGGGTCCCTCCGACCACTCATCGGCTGCTGACCCAGTCTGGCTCAGCGGCTCCTCCTGGTCTGTGGAGCTGTCCCCTCCTGTGGCCGTGGATGTATCTGAAAACAATTAGGGAAACAGACAGACATCAGTCACCTGCACTGACCGCACAAAACCACAGTAAGTACAGCACATTACAAGCAAGCCCTGGCATCCTTAGTTGAACATTGCCAAAAGTGCCCAAACAGAGTACGAGAAGCCAATTGTCAGTCTGATGGACAACCATGGCACTCACATCCCTCCTGGCCTTGCACCCATCGGTCTGGTGTCTGTCGGATGGCAATACACCAGTGTGGACACATGCACCACCTACACAGTAGTTGGACAGTGCAGAGAACACGGTGAAGTATGTGAACATGCACACATCACAACTCTTGCCACTGAGTCAGTACAGGTGTCCGGATAAAGGGATGGCCAGAGTCTATTTTGAAATGCATGTGATGCATACCAGCACCAGACACCATGATGCACCCATGTCCTGATAGTCAATGCCACAATGGGGTGCATGTAGCACATGTCACTCCCCTGCAGGATCACTCTTAGGAAGTTTAACGCCATGGCACAGGCATGCCTGCAAAGTCATACATCACTG
Source organism: Calotriton arnoldi (assembly GCA_963921515.1). Classification (NCBI taxonomy): domain Eukaryota; kingdom Metazoa; phylum Chordata; class Amphibia; order Caudata; family Salamandridae; genus Calotriton; species Calotriton arnoldi. Next base: position 1,182,690 of record CAWUFW010003888.1, read on the forward strand.
TCTCCAGTCACATGGGCAGGGCAGCCAGACAACAACAGTCTGCACTGTGTCACAATCCTAGGTCATGGGGAATGCAAGTCCAGTAGCTGACAAGTGCACATGTCCATCCCCCACAAACCACATCATCTGAACTCTCATTTGTCCACGTCATACCAATTGGACATATGGGAGACATGAAACACAACCCTCGGAACATGAGCACCTCACAATCTGCTGTGAATGGGAAACAGCTGCCTGAACTTCACAGTCGCATACCCCAGTATGCACGGTCAAGTGATCAAACACCTATATGTCACACAAGTATCGTCTCCTATGGTCACATCTCCGGTGGCATGCTGAGCCCTAACCGATAAACACCCCAGTAGTCCTGACAACAAAGCCACAGCACAATGACACAGAGGCAGACACCTGAGGGAACATTTCACTGAGCACAACGTGTCAGCTGATACACGGGAGTGGGAGTACAGAGTGTATTGTATGGCCTGGAGTAGGCATGACTGTCCTGCTCCACGTGAAAGAGGGATGAGCCCTGGACAGTAGGCAGGTGGCTAAGCATGTGTGACACACTTGATATACATACTCCTGAGGCCCAAACATTGTTCACAACCGCAGCATGGGTGTGTGCCAAATACCCCAGGCACATGTGGTGAATCAGATCAGCAATTGGACCACATATCAAAGTAACACGCAGATTACATGTCAGAAGCCAGGCATTGTGTAAGCAATGGACCCACCCATGAAGCCCACCACAGAGTTACGGGTACAAATGCTGTCCCCCACCTTGAGCTAAGCAATATGCAAGGACACAGTACCCAAGTGACACAATCTCCTGACTGTAAGGGCCACACCTGGGTATCAGATGAGGAGTGGGCAGTGCACAATTGAGGGACATGGGTCCTGGACCACATAACTGATGTACTGTTGAAGTTTAACCAGGCCAGAGGAGGGCACATAGCATGTCAGACAAAGCTCACAGTGCAGTCATGGACTCACCCCCTCCTTGCTGCTGTCTGCCCTTCAGCTGCCCATCCAGATCAGGGAAGACCACCGCTAGGATCCTGAGCATGTGGGGGTCAGGGTCCGGTGTCCGCCCCTCCTGCGAGGAGGCGACAGCTTCAGCTGGACCCTTGCGATCCTCCAGGTCCAGCCCCGAAGGTCCTGCCACCTCTTCTGGCAGTTGCGGATCCGGCGCTTGTAGACCCCCACAGACCTTACTGCCCGGGCGATGTCCAGCCATATTTCCTGCTTCTGGTGGGCATCAACCTGTGAGGATGACAAAGTGTAAAGGCCATTACTACACATGCAACAAATCCGTCCATCACACATTTGGATATACATGTCTCAATCACAGGGGCACATGTTGTACACGGGCAGTGCAAGGATGGCTATGAACAGTTTGCCAGCAGTTACTACATGGTATCCTTGCCTGGGAAGTCAAACCTAGTTTAAATGCACTGTTACTGCACTATACCTGTTCAGTGCATGTAACTACACACTATGGGGGGTGAGAACTACTCAGTGAGCCTGCTAGTCAGTGGCGTGCAGACTGTAAGTCTGGCTAGTCAGTCAACATGCAGATTTGTAAGGCAGTGGACAGCACACTCACCTGCTCCCCTGGTTTCCCATACAGCTTGCTGTACTGTGGAAGGAGGCTGTCCAGCAGGGCCTGGTTCTCCTCAAGGCTGAAGGCTGGGGCTCTCTCCACAGTACGTGCCATTGCAGGATCCAGAGGATGCAGAGACAGCAGCAGTGGTGGTGGCAGATGTCGTCCTGGAGCATGTAGTGCAGGCAAGTGAGCTCTCAGGGGAACAGCCAGCATTATATGTGTGCTGCTGAGGCAGAGACCGTCCCATGTGTCCAAAGTGATAGGTCCAAGTCGTTTGCATCTTCTGAATCTGGCCAATCCATGGAATTGCACCACTTACACACGCCCACAGCATCCTTCAAAAGTTCAACTTCATGACACCCATGCATTTGCAACATTGTTGTGGGTGGCCAACTGAATTCACAGCATCAGACTCGTTAAACTTTCGAAACGCGTCCGTTGCCATGCCAGGCCATAGCCAATGCGTGCGCACCGATCGGTCCATTGCTGTAGAACGCGTATTCCGGGTACAACGCGTACCCGCACACAACAGATTCAATGGCCAGTGCGTGCACACCGATCGGTCCATTGCTGTAAAACGTGTACCCGCTCACAACAGATGCAATGGGCTGGCCGGGCACACCGATCGGTCCATTGCTGAACAACGCGTATTACGGGATACAACGCGTACCCGCTCACAACAGATGCAATGGGCCGGCCGGGCACACCGATCGGTCCATTGCTGTACAACGCGTACCCGCTCACAACAGATGCAATCGGCCGGCCGGGCACACCGATCGGTCCATTTCTGTACAACGCGTATTACGGGATACAACGCGTACCCGCTCACAACAGATGCAATGGGCCGGCCGGGCACACCGATCGGTCCATTGCTGTACAACGCGTACCCGCACACAACAGATGCAATGGGCCGGCCGGGCACACCGATCGGTCCATTGCTGTACAACGCGTACCCGCTCACAACAGATGCAATGGGCCGGCCGGGCACACCGATCGGTCCATTGCTGTACAACGCGTACCCGCTCACAACAGATGCAATGGGCCGGCCGTGCACACCAATCGGTCCATTGCTGTACAACGCGTATTACGGGATACAACGCGTACCCGCTCACAACAGATGCAATGGGCCGGCCGGGCACACCGATCGGTCCATTGCTGTACAACGCGTACCCGCTCACAACAGATGCAATGGGCCGGCCGGGCACACCGATCGGTCCATTGCTGTACAACGCGTACCCGCACACAACAGATGCAATGGGTCGGCCGGGCACACCGATCGGTCCATTGCTGTACAACGCGTACCCGCTCACAACAGATGCAATGGGTCGGCCGGGGACACCGATCGGTCCATTGCTGTACAACGCGTACCCGCACACAACAGATTCAATGGCCAGTGCGTGCACACCGATCGGTCCATTGCTGTACAACGCGTATTCCGGGTACAACCACACCGATCGGTCCATTGCTGTACAACGCGTACCCGCACACAACAGATTCAATGGCCAGTGCGTGCACACCGATCGGTCCATTGCTGTACAACGCGTACCCGCACACAACAGATTCAATGGCCAGTGTGTGCACACCGATCGGTCCATTGCTGTACAACGCGTATTCCGGGTACAACGCGTACCCGCACACAACAGATTCAATGGCCAGTGCGTGCACACCGATCGGTCCATTGCTGTACAACGCGTATTCCGGGTACAACGCGTACCCGCACACAACAGATTCAATGGCCAGTGCGTGCACACCGATCGGTCCATTGCTGTACAACGCGTATTCCGGGTACAACGCGTAGCCGCACACAACAGATTCAATGTCCAGTGCGTGCACACCGATCGGTCCATTGCTGTACAACACGTACCCCCACACAACAGATTCAATGGCCAGTGCGTGCACACCGATCGGTCCATTGCTGTACAACGCGTACCTGTACAGGTCAGTCGCATATGTCACCATGCTTGTCACTGGTGAACGTATGCCAGCCACATATACCTGCCAGAGACCCAGGGGCACACCTACAACACCACACCCAGTCCACACTGTTTCCTAAGGCATGTAAGGCTGCATTACCTTTTCTGTGTATGGGGGTTAACATGTGGTTTCTGTGGTGGCACTTGTGGGCAGCCACACCCAGGCTGTGCAAGTGTTAATGGGGACAGGGTCCTTTGTGTGTTGTGCACATGACCACTGTGATGTGCAACAGTTCATTTCGGAGCATGTGGCATGGTCACATTTCCAGGTTGTGTATGTGTGTGACATGTCACATACCCCCTGGGTCCCATGGGGGAAGGCATGTACGTCACAGGGTGACCCATTGCCATAATAGTGATGTCCCTCCACAGTCTGTGTGCATGTTGTGTTTCCGTTGTCTCTGATTCCATGTGCACGATGGGAGACAGTCTCCATATCAACGTTGTTTGTGCATGTCTTTGATGTTGTGCGTCACTGGCGTCCATGTCTGTCCTGCGTAGGTGACAGGGGCCACTACCTGTGGGAGTCATGTTTGTTTTTCTGACGTGTACGTGATACGCCATGTAATGCCAGTGTCCATGTGGCAAGACAGGGTCACTGGGAATCTACCTGTCAATGAGCTGTGATGCCTGTGGCGCATCTGTCCAGACATGTCACTGTGGTGTGTGTGTGGAACGTGACAGCAGTAAATGGGTACTGTGACACAGCCTGATGGTTTCCCATAGCACAACCTGGAACCTGTTGTCCACACATGTTGTACTGAGTAGTCAGATGATGGCCATGTAGGTGCGAGTTATGTGCGAACAGAACGGCACACACATCAAGTACTTGTGTCTCGTAATGATGTATCATGTGAAATTGAGTATGGTGAATGGCACATATGTGGGTTGACTGACAATCTTTCTTTCCTCAACCTATGCACTGCAGGGCTCCAGCTGTCCATAGACCATTCCCTGACCTGGCAACGATGGTGGAACGTGACAGCATCCGACGGTACCGCTTCACCAGGCAGCTCATTGAGGATTTGGCAGTGCGCTTGGCACCACATTTGCAACCTTGCCGGCCGTACCCTACAGCGCTGACCCCCAAGGTGAAGGTAATGGCAGCCCTACACTTCTTTGCCACCGGTACCTTTCAACACACTGTGGCGACTGCCGGTGGGATGTCACAGACTATGTTCAGCCGTGTGCTACGCAATGTTTTGGAGGCAATGTTGAGATGCCTGAACCAGTACATCTATTTCCCTACACGTCAACAACTCACTGACGTCAAGAGTGACTTCTATGCCCTGGGGAGGATGCCACATGTCATTGGCTCCATTGATGGGACACATGTGGCTTTGGTACCACCACAGGCACATGAGCAGGCATACCGGAACCAGAAACATTACCATTCGATCAATGCTCTGGTGGTATGTCTTGCAGATATGACCATCACACATGTGTGTGCCCGTTTCCCTGGTTCAGCACACAATGCCTACGTGATGAGGAGTAGTCGCATCCCGAGGATGATGGCACAGATGCAGAACCAGCGTGCTTGGCTTGTCGGTGTGTACTGACTTTGTACCATTGTGTGTGTTCTGCTCTGTAGTATACCGCCCACTTTTCCAACTCAGCTAATGTGCACTTGTCTGTCCGTAGGTGACTCCGGATACCCCAACATGCCGTGGTTGCTGACACCCCTCAGGAACCCTGTGACACCAGCCCAGATGCGCTACAATGAGGCACATCGTCGGACCAGGAGAGTGATTGAGCGGACCTTTGGTCTCCTGAAGAGCCGCTTCCGCTGCCTGGACAAGACAGGAGGGGCCCTCCCATATGCCCCAGCAAAGGTGTGCAAGATTGTCATCGTCTGCTGCATGCTACACAACCTGGCAGTGCGGAAGGAGTTGCCTCTCATCCTGGATGACGATGACCAACGTCCGCCACCTGTGGAGGATCCTGGCCTGGACCACGATGCCAGTGATGGTGATGATGATGATGGTGATGTCCGCACACAGCTCATCACCAACTTCTTCAGCTGAATGTGAGTATCCAGGGAGATGTAATGTGAATGATGTGAGTTTGCATGATATGTGTGGGTGGTGCTCTGGTGCTGTTTGAGTGTGGCCATGTGCTACTTGACTGGATGCGTGCAGCAATGTGTCCTTACAGGTAGTATGTACTCCCCAACAGTTTTGACATGCTAACTTGGTTTTGTGTACTTGTCTTGTGACATGTATTGGGCATGAGTATTGCAGTTCTGTCCTGTTCTTCAGTGGTTTTAACTGTGTGTCATGTCTGTCCTTCACAGGGTGCTTACTGAGTACTTTGGTCAACTTGGATCCCCCGACACCATGATTCAGCTTTCAGGGTGGCAGCAGTAGTTTCCCTACAGGTGATGTGCCACACACCCCTGGACTTCATATCTTCTGCACTTGTTGACTGTGTGGCCACTGCCACGTGGGTAAACCTTGCATTTGTAGTGGAAACAACATGTTGCAAATGTGTAATAAACCTGTGCTTCACTTTGGGATGTGCGTTGTCTGTGGTCACACATCTGACTGACATTTGCTTACTGCACCTGTGGGCTAGTTGACACAGACTCTGAATAGGTGTGGTGTCTGTGCATTCCACAGTATTTCCTGGCAACATCACTGTAGGCGATGAGTCCGATGGCCCTGGTGTCTCTGTGTTGTGTAGCCCTAGTGGTGTGTCTCCCTCATATGTGTCACGTCACCATGACTCACATGACGGTGTTGTACTTGCTGTAGCAGTTAGCATACACAGTGTAATTTAGCAGATCATCATCACCATAACAGTATCCACATTTGAATAACAACAGAGGCAAGTATGGTGTACTAGTGATTTTATTTACAGAAATGTGTGTGTGTATAGTGCACAGGATGGTGGGTGCTGTACATTGGGATTGGGATCCAAAGTTCCCAGATGAGTTGGAAGTCTTGGTAGCAGAAATGTCCTGAGTGAAGTCCACAGTCATATGATACATTAGTCCAACTTGAACTCCCCATGTCATGTGGGAGAGTTGTGTTGCATTCGACAGGGTGAAAAGTTTGCACACAAAGGAGATTTTCCGGAACAGGTGTTGGCTTCCTGGGGGATGTACGTGGCCATCAACCTCTCAGTTTTCCTTCCTCGGACGACCCCTCTTCTTTGGGGGGGACCCTCACGTGCAGGCTGCGGCGGTGCAGGGGAGTCTCCGCCAGAGTCCTCCTCCCTCCCTGTGGCAGTGTCAGTTGTTGCAGCACCAGATGTTGTGGGCACACAGGGAGGTGTGGCCATGTCGGTGCTAATCTGGCGGAGGCAAGTCAATATGTCCCTATGCACCGCTGTGAGTTCTTGCAATGTGTCCCACTTGGAATCCATGCGAGACATGTGTGTCGCCACACAGGACATGTGGGAGTCCAAGCGGGCATGATGGGCAGCCTGCTGCTGTTGTATATCCTTGAGGATCCCCACTACCTGTCTGACCTCTCCGGTGCTATCCTGGTACGCATCAGCGATGCGTGCCAGTTGTGGGTCATCATGCAGTCCAGACCCCTCTGCAAGCAGCGACCTATGTCTACCACCCCTCCCACCACCCCTGGCGACACGTGCAGGACCTGCGGTGGCACGCACAGGTGACCCAAGGCCCCCTTGGGGGTTGTTAGTGGTGTTGTTGTCCGTTGCTCCACGGTGGGCCTGGGGCCCTGTGCTGTTATCATCGGTGGTCCTTGGTCTGTCCGTGTCGGCGGGGGTTGTCTGTGTGTTGGCAGTTGTTGGAGGGGTGGGTGCAGGGGGTGCAGATGTTGGTCCTGCTGGTGCTGCATGATGACTCACACCGGAGGTGCCAGGTAGGTCTTCGCCATCCGAGGAGGGCAGAGGCTGTTCCACACCAGTGAGCTCAGTGTCCCCCGGAGCCTGGGACAGGGACTCCTCCTTGCCTCCTGCTGTGTCCCCATCATCATCACCTGTATTTGGATGAGACACACATTGTATGTTATGTTTCTACAGGCATCAATGGTTCACACACCTGACAGTTGTGACTGTACCTCTGGATGCGGGCATGTACATTGCATTGTCCTAAGTTGTCACAGTAAGAGGTTGATATTGGTGTAGCACATTGTCCTGCATACCTGGGGCATTTCAATGTGAATGTTGAGGTGTGTGCATGGCCAGCATTGGTTGTATTTGGTGGACATCCGGCCATCCTTCTCCACCTAGCCCAGTTATCCCACCATGAAGCATGCCACCCTTGCAATGGGTTCAGGTTGACTCTCAGGATGTCATTCAGTGGTGTTCTGCTGTATGTTGGTGCACAGTTCCCAGCAGGGCCTTGTGCTCCCCACAGCAGTACCCAGTGTCAGCCATCTTGTCAGTCCTTATCCACTCCCTGTGATGTGAGCATGGTTCAGAGTGGTGTAGATGGGCCAATTGTGTGGGTGAGCAATATCTGTGACTACAACTCCCATCATGCTATTGCCTACACCCCCTTCCCAGCATGCCCATACTTCCTTCCTTTGAGTGGACTTCACTGTGTGTGAGTGTGACAGCAATGGCAAGATGGCTGACAGTGTGGTCCTGTTGTTTGTTGGTGCACAGTTCCCAGCAGGGCCTTGTGCTCCCCACAGCAGTACCCAGTGTCAGCCATATTGTCAGTCCTTTTCCACTCCCTGTGTTGTGAGCATGGTTCAGAGTGGTGTTGATGGTCCAAATGTGAGGCTGCCCATTATCTGATACTACGAGTCCCATCATGCTCTTGGCTACACTGACTTCACCAGCATACACAGGATTCCTTCCTTTCTGTGAGCTTCCCTGTGAGGTGGTGTTCTAGTGGTGGCTAAATATCTGACAGTGTTTGTTAGTTAGATTTGTGCCACTGCCTAGCTCTATTTGGTATTGGGTTTGTACATGTCATGACACAGTTACATATAACTATGACATGGCATGTATTGTGTTTATCTGACTGACATACACTTCTTGGGATGATTATCTTTTGGTTGCTGTTGATTTGCTAGGGGTGCATGGTTTGACTATCCCCTTGACAGTGATGTGTGTGTATTGGCACACAATATTGTGTATATTAGTTGTGTACTCACCAGGCTCTGGGATGTTTGTTAGTCCATATACGCTCACTGGTGGTAGGATGGCCCGCACCTTCTCCTCCCAGGGCCTGAGGTATACTGGTTTGGCAGGAGGGCCACTGCCGGTGTGCTGGCTCAGGAGGTAATCCTTCTTGAGTAGGTCCCTGACCCTCCTGCGCACATCATACCACCTGTTCTGGATGTCTTCCTTTGTGCGCAAACATGGTGATTGTGCGTTCACCCTGTCGACGATCCTCGCCCACATCTTGGTTTTCTGTGCCATGGGGGTCTGTTGGACCAATGTGCCAAACAACTGTGGCTCTACCCTCAGGATCTCGTCTACCATGACTTCCAATTCACTATCTAGGAACTTTGGATTCTTCTTTAGGGGCATGGTGATGGGTGGTGGTGGTGATTGATGTGTGTGTGTGTGCAGGTGAGGGTGTGTGTGTGTAGGTTTTGCTGTGTGTGTGTGAGGGTGCTATTTGTTGAGGTGCTAATGGTGTGTGGCTTTTGTGTTGGATGAGCTGTGTGTGTGTCTGCTGTCTGCTGGTGTTCTGTGCTGGCAGGTCAGTGGAATTTGCAAAGGATCATGGTAGGGATTTGTGGCCTTTATGTAGGTGGAGTTGGGGGTGTGTTCTTGTTCCATTTCCCCCTGTATTTATTGGCTTTGTCATTGCTTGTTTGGCCCTCTTTTTTTGTATTTTTTCATTTGTGATTATTGTGCATGTAGGAGTCGTTCTTCTGACCGAGTAGGACGTTGCAGTTATCTCGTGCGCGCCTCTCCGAGTCGTTCCCGCTGTGTTTCAGCTCAGTTTCATATGCGGCGTACGCGTCGGTCGCGGTGTATTGTGTTTGTTCGGCTGGGTTTTGTATGCGTGTCGGTCGTACAGCTTGGGCTCCGTGCGGATCGGTCTGCTTTTGCACCCATTGCATCGTGCTGCGCGGGTCGGAGTTCGCGGGTACGTTTCGTTCGGGTTTATTCCTGGTGCGTGTCGGTCGGTTCGATTCGCGTGGTTTCCCGGCCGGATAGCTTGCTTCCGTCCGGGTCAGTCGTTTTACTTGAGTTCCGTACGAGTCGGTCGTGATTCACATGCATTTCATCGTACTTCCCAGGTCGGGCAACGCCGGTACGTGTCGGTCGGACTATGATCCCATACCGAGTCGGTCGGTATTTTTTGCGGCCGGAATCGGATTCGGCCCCTAAGAGGCAGATTTGTCAAAATGTCACGCAATGCCACACAGCAAGACATGTTGCTGCACTGTGTTGTGTGATAGAGAGAGGACAGGAATGCGCCATATCTTTCAAGATATGGCACATTCCTGCCCAATGCTCAACCCATGGAATGCTTTCGCAGAGCAGATAAATGCAAGGTAGGAACTTGCGGTGCCTCGCGTTACTCAAGATTTACCAAGCAACGCAGTGGCCTTGTGTTGCTTGGTAAATCTGATTTAAGTATTGCAGTGCCCTTGCGATATCATGCATTACGTAAAGGAAATGCTGTACAATGATATATCTGTCCCTTAGTTATATATTGGGCTATGGTATACCACGGTAACTTCACGTTATACTGTGGCACATGCCTATGGCAAGGCAGTATACAATTGGATAACGGCTGCCTTTGCAAAAGTTAGAGGCAGCCATGTTGTTTTTACCACACTTTGGTTGTGTTTTTGTGGTTAGGATCTTAGATATAGGTAAGTAGTAGGTTTTAGTGTTGTTCCCCACCTATTACCACTTTATTAAAGTGGTAATATGTAGGAAATGTATTTATATTTTTCTATATATTTGTAAAATTATGGCAGAGCTAGAGTAGTTTCCTCATAATTAACCCGATGGTCTGCCCGCATCTAAATCAGGCCGGCAGACCATTATCTTGGCGGTAAACATACTCTGTTGCAACATAGTATGCTTACCTCCAAAATAGAAAACGGGCCCTATGTCTCCAATTTGAACATGGTATTTATTACTCAAAAGATAGAGTGCCAGGCTAAATAATTTAGCACTACCAAAATTCCAACACCCGACCTTCCATCCATGCGAGCAACCAACACAATTTTGCTTGCAGTCAAGAGCATTATATATATGGCCTAGAATACATCCACTGGTGATCATGTAAGACTGGAGAGTTTAGGTTTATGTCAATATATTGCAGATTTCCTTTTGCATACCACCCAATCCCACATTCTTAAGATAATACATAAAACACATTATGTAAAAACAGTCACATGCAAACTAATACATTTACATGTCTTTGATGAAATCCATACTAATACAAATCACAATTTAGCTTCCTTAGAAGGAAAAATATCTCCTTTTAAGCCTGGGTCAATACACAAGGTGCTCTAAATGGTGGGAATTCAAATAAAACAAAGGGAACTGACTCAGCATCTTCTCCACATATTGTACATAGCCTATTGTTTGCCATGCACACTTGTGGTGTTTTAGGTACTCTTCCGACAAGAATACTTAGCTGAGGTAGGATATTTTCCCATTTTGAGTGGCATATTTCAAATATCAGGGATTAAGATTTATACCCGCTAACTTTCACTTGGAGGACCTTTAGCACCTTCCTTAGTAGTGTTTTAAAGCCTTTTTCAGCTCTACATGGGAACGATCGCAGTTTGGCTTGGAGTGCAAAATCTCCTTTCAGGAATATTTTGCACTTGTAGATCAGGCCATTTGCACATATATGTTGAAGTTACAAACTCAGATGGCTTTGTGAGATGGTCCCAGGAGTTTTTTAAAAATTATACCAGTCAGTCACTGATGGAGAGATCTAGGCAATGCTGATAAAATTCCCCAAATTCCTACGTTCATTTGTCATAAAAATGAAACACTACTTTCCTTGATATATGCTTTGTGGCATCAAATGTTCCTCAGAGTTTTTTGCACTGAAAATTCAAAATGGTGAATCACTGTCTCAGCTAAGTACTTGTGTTTGTTTCTTGTTTCACAACTCCAGTTATGGCATTCCGAGTACGTCATAAAACTTCTCCTATTGACTCAATACTTAGCCACATCATTTTGAAAGCATGGCTCATTTGAGTCTTCTTGGCTTTCCTTCCTTAGAAAATGTAACAAGCATTTGCAATGCAATAGATCTCGCATTTGCAAGAGTTTAAGCTATTGGCATTGTAAATGACAAGGCCTTTTATTTATGTTTTAAAAACCAACAGATAAGTAAAAGGGATAGTCATTTACAATGCCAGTAGCTCAAACTCTCGCAAATGCGAGACCTATTGCATTGCAAATGCTTGTTATTGGTGTTGTCGTCTGATAGTACAGAGAGGACTGTTAGAATGAAATGAGAAATATCTTTAAACTGTACCTGTACAAGTTTCACAGCAACAGTGGCTGTCAGTACTACCTTCCTGAATCACCAGCAAAACCAACAGCGACCTCCAAGACACCTGACGCCGCTTAGATAACACCTCCCACCCTGTGATCCACTTCCTACAAGTCACTGTTGTGTGGACATAGAGAGAGGACGTGTGTCCGCCCCCACAGCAGTAGGGGTCAGAGTGGAAATACTTTTTTTAATGTATGTCTACTTCTGATAAAGGTTATACAATGGTAATTCCTAATCAGCAGTACACGTACATTAACATAATAAGTATTGCCACTCTGAGCCTTACTGCTTGGGGGGGTGGGGACACGCGATGAGGAGCAGTCAGCAGACTGGAAATGCCGGCACCGTGCTGCAACCTAAAGCGCGGCGCCCATGTTGTTGTTGATGGTGAAAGTTTAGCGCTGTGCCCGGGGGCACGATGGCAATGAGGAGCACTCTGCCGTGCTGCCAAAAAAAGAAAAATAATAATAATAACAGATGAAAAGGTGCAAGTTGGGCGCCAGAGGCAAAGCGGGCACACATATAGAAAGCACAGGGGAAAATCATTAAAGAAAATAGTGCACACAGACTGTAGATAAAACAGATTGATTCACTGTTGCCAAGCTATTTCCAGAGTGGGGGCTTTCTGGTTGTTGGAGAGTCAATCAATCAAATAACTTTATTTTCAGAGCCACGGACACACATTACAAGCATTTGCAATGCAATCGGTCTCGCCTTTGGGACCTTATATGTATTTAGCCATGCAGTACATTAACCTGGGTCCTGAAACAGCTACTGTTCTTTAACATGGAGGGAAAGTAAGCACCAAACTGTGTGACATGCCAGGTATGGGAACACATGGAGAGAAATATTGCCTTTCAGCGGGAAATGGTATGGTTCAAAGCTCTGTTTTTAATATCAAATCAGTGCCTTTGGTGGTCATATCACTGAAAATACAAGATTTGAAAACAAGTATTATTGTCTACAGGTGCTTGTGGAAGACAATTTCTATGGACTGGAATCTAGAGAATGCTAAAGTGATTCTGGTATTTTACTGACCTCTGCTGGTCGTTTTCTATGTTAAACAGAGGCAGTTGCCAGAAAAATTTAAAAAAGAAAGTCCCTCAGCAGAAAGGAATTCTGGTATTTTACTGACCTCTACTGGTCGTTTTCTATCAAGACAGTTAAATAGAGGCAGTTGAACAAGCAGAAAGCAATTCTGGTATTTTACTGACCTCTACTGGTCATTTTCTATCAAGACAGTTAAATAGAGGCAGTTGAAAAGAAAAAAATGTCCCTAAGCGGAAGCAGACAAGTCCTAGGGCTGCTCTCCAGAGCCCACAAAGTACATACACATATAAGTATATACTAAAGTATATACAAGAGGTCTCGAATGCTCGACCTAAAAAGTACAGATCACATAAGACACAGAACTTGTGTGAACATTCAGAACAACAGATTTGCAACACGGAAAGTTGATTTTAAAAAAAGCACCTACGGCCAAACATACAAATTCACCAGAGAGCATTAGCTAAAAACATAAAGCAACAGAACTTTTTTATAAAATGGTGTTTTCTCAATAGTGGTATTAAAAAGCGTTTGGGAAATGCGCTATATTGAGAACAAAAAGAGTATCATTCAACAAGTTTGGGCTCGATAGGCCACCACAAGCCCATTATCAAATATCAGTGGAGCTAAATTGACCCAATGTAAAATATAGCAGGCTAGGTACAGTGCCAGACCTGAAGCGAAAAAGTTAAGTATGCTCCCTCTGCTACTGAACCTATGACAAATAGGGATCAGTACCAGTGCTTCACTGAATAATTCCATGTTGTCTGATCATGGTTTTAGCAAGGTGTTATTAATGCATCCACATAGATTATCAAAAAGCATCCAATACTTGTGATTGATACACATATCATAAAAGTAGTCAAATTAGATTTGATCAAAGATTCTAGAAAAAAAGGTGCCTTAGCAAAGTGACATGCGCAGCCACATTCAATAGAAGTAGGTACAGAATTTGCCATGGTGGAATCATTTTCGTGCACATAAACTAAGTCATACCGGGAGGTGAAACTACCCAACATACCCCCCTGGAGTCTAAGTAATAATCATACACAAATCAAAAGTAGAAACTCTGACTTTAGTATTAAAATTCCCACATATTATCACATTAGCACAAGTCTTTGGGCCTTATTATGAGTTTGGTGGTGCGGGATTGCCTTGCTCCTGCACCACCAAATTCATGTTTGAACCGCCCGCCAGATTAGGAGTTTTTCCTGTCTGGTGGGCTGTATTTTGGCGTTCCCACTGCGGTGGCACCGCAATGGGAACGTCAAAATTAGTACCTGCATGGCATGGACTGGTGCAGGTACTGGTGTGCATGCACATGGGGGCACATGTTGTGCTCCCCTGTGTGCATCCACATGGCGTGCGTTACCAGGGGACCCTGTAGGCCCCCTTTTGATTCCTTACCACCACACTTTTCATAGCCGGTTGCACTGCCATGAAAAGTGTGGGGGTGAGGAAACTCGTAAAATGCTTGGCAGGGCCGCAGCGGCCCCGCCAGGCATATTGCAGTATCAAGACCACTGCACCACCATGGATCTCTGATCCCTGCTGGTTGCGGTGGTCCCAAGGCAATCCGACTGCCCTGGTCATAATAGAGCGGTCGGAAGACCGCCACTACCGTGCCCCGCAAATCTGGTGGTCCATGGACCGCCAGACTCGTAGTAAGGCCCTTAAAAATTATCAACTCATCAACATATTTAAATAACCTTAATATATGTGGATTAATCTGATTGCTAAAATCATTACTAGACAAATTGCTTAAATGTAATGCAAATCAATTTGCATCACTTATCGAGAAAGCCTGAAGTGTTGTGCAATTAAACGCAACAGGAATGGCATTTATATGTAAAGAAACTTTAAACCAGACTTGAGAGTCCCCATGCAGCTGTGCTTGATTTTGAAGTAAGTGCTTGATTAAATAACGTAAAACCATCACATATTTACTGAGAAGTGGCCCATGTCTTCTGTAAGAGAATGATATCAAAGTTGTTGATTAGAGATAGTCACCTAACTTGGTTTAATTTAGACTTAAGGCATGCAATATTCCAACTAATAATATTAAAGGAGTTAGAGTATAATCTAATACCGCAAACCTCCTTGGGTGCGGCAATTTCTTCAGAACAAGATCTATCAGATACAGAGCAGAATGGTATTATTAAGGGATCAGGTCAATCCTGATTTGACATATTCTGAAGCAGCAAAAATCTGTTCTTTAAATCGATGTTAGAACCTGTTGAGGTAGGGTTATTAATTGGGTTGACCATAAGTTGTGTTTTTAAATTGGGATACATTTCATTCACATGGTTCCCTGAGCCTCCTGGTTTAAAGAAATAGCCAAAAGGTAAATTTTACAAATGGCTTTAAAGAACAGCAAATCTTGCACATAAGTGGGATTACTCAAGTTTATTACAATGCTGTCCCCATCCAGAATCTTACATGAGCAGCCAACACAAGGAACCCAATCACGGACATTATTTGGTTCTGTTTGCAAAAATTGAAGGCCTAGGCAGCCAATGAATGACTTTATTCAAAAGCTGATCATAATCCTCTGTTTGTCCAACTTTTATGGTAGGCATCTCTGCTAAAATTGCCACATAAGGGCAAGCGGACGGTGACAAGTTAAGGGAGCCGGACACATCACCTTAGTTAGAGCTAAAAGGACCAGAGGGTGGCAATAATCATCCCCAAACAGTGATCGAATTTCCTATTTAGCACTCACTCATTATATGCCATGGGGTTAACTTTATTAGTGTCACATACAAAAAGACCTGGAAATCAAGCCTTGGGGACCCTTTCAACAACACAATTTAGATTACTGAGAATATTAGACTTCAAGACTTGAGATGGGAGTGGGATTGGAGGTATATGAAGGTAAACATGGAGCACTTTTATTAAGCATTATTTGATTTAAACTTACATCTCATTGTTCAAGCTTATCGAAAACTGGACACAGCAAGTCCTACATAACATCATACACTTTCAAACGAAGTTCGCCCAAAAAATGTACAAATCAGGGAGGTTCAGGTTGCACTGATTCCCACTATCCTACTCTTACTGACAAGCTGACCAATACTGCAGTGGCCCTTTTTTTCCATTTCACCACAGGTTCAAAGGAAGGAGATGTTGGTGGCTTAAGGGGAGAATCAGAGAATCATCAGATACATTTGACAAATCGTGAGTTTCAGGGACAATGGACATGTAATTTACCCTCTGATTGATGTCTATAATTGCTTCCAAACAGGCTACAGACAATTCAGCCACTGGCGATTGCTTTGGGCCTAATCTCAATTCATCATTTTTTACCCACCATGCCACCTCAGTTTAGACCAAGCCATATGCAAATCAGCCTTTATCTTGCTCTAAAGAAAACAGTCCAGCTTAAACTGCCAAGCCAGGTCTTCCCTGAACCAGAACACAAGCAGCCCAGGACTGGCTCTGGCCTTATTATGGGCTCATCAGCAAGGCATATCTTGTTTCAAGTGGCACAGTGAGCATGGGTTCCATGTCTGGGCATACCCATAACATTTAGGGCATAAGAAAACACAAAGTGATGAATGGAATGCTTGAATTAATCTCGGCAACTGGTGATTGCTCAGGGCCATATCCTAATGCATCGTTTTTCACCCACCATGCCACCTCAGTTTGGACCCAGCCATATGCAAATCAGCCATGATCATGCTCTAATAGGAACAGTCCAGTCAGAACTGCCAAATCAGGTCCTCCATAAACCAGAATAAAAGCAACCCAGGACTGGTTTCACCCTTACTATGGGGTTATCAGCCACGTATAGCTTGATTCCAGTGGCACAGTCAGCAATGGACCCACGTCTCGGCAATCCTGTCACACTTAGGGCATCAAAAACCAAAGTGATGGATGGAATGCTTGAATTAATCTCAGCCACTGGTGATCACTTAGGGCTGTATTCCAATCCATTATTTTTCACCCACCATGCCTCGTCAGTTTGGACCCAGCAATTTGCAAATCAGCCTTGATCCTGCTCAAAATGGAATAATCTAGCACAAACTGTCAAGCCAGCTCCTCCCTAAGCCAGAACACAAGCAACCCAGTACTGGCTTCACCCTTATTATGGGCTCATCAATGAGATGTAGCTTGATTACAGTGGCACAGTGAGGATGGGACCCATGTGTTGGCAAACCCTTCACACTTAGCGCATCAAAAAACAAAGAGATGGATTGAATGATTGAATTAATCTCAGTCACTGGTTAACGCTTTGGGCCCCAACCCAATCCATCATTTTTCACCCCC